>OZ038382.1:52665416-53240563 GCA_964036045.1 Eutreptiella sp. 'Long Island Sound 2002' | reverse complement strand
ATTTTCATTTTTGAGCTGCTGAGGCGGGAAACCTGCATAAGCAGGTTGTGCCCTAGACCCCTTGGGAGCCCCCCCCCCCCCCCCAACACCCAAATAGGGTGAAAAACACATAAAAGGGGGCTAAAAAATGCTTTACATAGCATATTTCATCATTGTAAGTGGTCACAATATCAAAAAAATGTTTTGCAAAAATTCTATTGCCTTCGGCAAGTCCACCTCGCAGAGAATCTACCGCGAGCAACACACACCCAAAATAGGTGGAAACTACATAAATACCGGCTAAAACATGCTTTACATACCTTGGATGATCATTTTAGGGGATTATTGTATCAAAAAAACAAGTTTCGAAAACTTCGATTTTGAGTTGCCCAGGGTGAAAAGCTGCACTAGCAAGTTGTGTACCAATCCCTTGGGAGACCCCCCCCCCACCCCCGGGACCTAATACCCAAATAGGGTGAAAAAGATGTACATACGGCCTAAAATATGCATAGCTTGGATGATCATTTTCGGTGGTCACAATATCAGAAAAACAAGTTTCAAAAACTTCGATTTTTCAGCTGTCCACGGTGACAAATTGCATAAGCAGGTTGTGTACCAATCCCTTGGGAGACCCCCCCCCCCCCCCTGGACCTAATACCCAAATGGGGTGAAAAACACGTAAATACGGCCTAAAACATGCTTTACATATCTTGGATGGTCATTTTGGGTGGTCACAATATCACAAAAACAAGTTTCAAAAACTTCGATTTTTGAGCTGTCGGGGTGAAAAACTGCATAAGCAGGTTGTGTGCCAATCCCTTGGGAGGACCCCCCCCCCCCCGGACATAATACCCAAATGGGGTGAAAAACACGTAAATACGGCCTAAAACAGGCTTTACATACCTTGGATGGTCATTTTAGGTGGTCACAATATCCAAAAAAGAAGTTTCGAAAACTTCCATTTTTGAGCTGTCCGGGGTGAAAAACTGCAGAAGCAGGTTGTGTACCGGCCCATTCACTAGGCCATTATTGGTGGAAACAGCCATTTCTGCGTCTTTGGCACGGGTTGTGAACGGCCCTAAGCAAGGCTAGAGACTGCAAAAAACGTCCTTCCGTATCCTAGCATGCATATACTGTCACAACATCCCCACTCGCACCCCTCAAAGTGGGTACCACGGGGTCACCGAGGTCGCCAAAACCGCCAACATACCAAAAATGGCTGAAAAGGGCATAAACTGCACAAGCGCTCGTCCCACTCCGCACCATACAAACCCTATGGGGTCGGGACCCGGAAACACTTTTTCGGCTCAAAATCGAAAAAAACCAAAAGATTCATGATTTTCGACCCAAAAAAAGGGGGGGTCATTTTTTGACCCCCCCCCCACCCCCCCCCCCCCCCCCCCCCTCCCTCAAAACCTGAAAAAAGTGGGTTTCAAGTGGGGGGGGTCTGGGGGGGGTCCGGACCAAAAACTCATTGGGGGATGCGTTTATTGGACAAAATAATGATTTTACAAGGGGTTAAACTAACAATTCAACCCCTTGGGGTAGGGTACGCGAATAGGCCCAAAAAGGCCAAAATGGGGGGGTATGTGGCGTTTTCCCCATATATACGCCTGCCTGGCTTTGATCTAACAACCTCTGCGAGGTGATTTTCCATTTTTGACTTGTAGAGGGTTGAAAACTGCAGTTTCTGCTCACACCAAATGCCATTGCACCACCTACAAACAGCAATTTTGAAGCTTTTGGAGGGGCCATGGCTCGGGCTATATGGGCTTTGCAGCCACTACGTGGGTCCCCATTGGTGCTCAAGTACCCGTATTGTCACCAAATGACCACCCACACCCATCCCAGGGGCGACAGAAGAGTTTCGAATTTCGAAAAGAGGCGAATTTCGGAAATCCTGCTAGTGTCACTAAACAGCCCGCACAACGGCAATTTCGGGGCTTTTGGAGGGGCCATGGCACGGGCTACATGGGCTTGGCAGCCACTACGTGGGTCCCCATGGGTGCTCAAGTACCCGTATTGTCACTAAATCATCACCCAAACCCATCCCAGGGGCGACAGAAGGGTTTTGAAAAAAGTCGAATTCTTGGAAATCTTGCAGGTGTCACTAAACAGCCTTATCCAGCGTGAAAACGGCTAAGTCCTCACTAGCAAGGGCCCATAGGGGGGGGGCGACCGGGGGTACCTGGAGTTCGGACCCGGGACCCCCGCCATGGGTTAGGGGGTCCATGTACAAGAAAAAAGTTGCCCGGGACCTGGGTCCAAATCCACACACAGCACCCAGAATACGCAAAGAAGTTTTGACCCCCCCCCCCGACACCCCCCCCCCCACCCACCCCCCCAAAAAGGGGTACCCCGTCAGCGGGACCAACACCGCTCGGTAGCGCCCTGTCGCCTTTGAGAATGGCGTGTCAAACCAAGGGACATGGGCGTAACAGCCACGCGTACCCAGGTGGAAGGGGTGTACAAATGTTGGAACATACCGATACCGCTGAAACCAGGGTGCAGGTGGGCCTGAGGGCGATAGGACGTCTCATAGGGCGTTCCGCGGGCCGGTCGGGGCTAAACACCGCCAGTGTGAGGGTGAACACCAGGGGAGGGAGCACGGCAAGTGGCAGGTTTAGGGACCTGAGGGTGTGCCTGTTGAGGGTAGGGCAGGGTGTGTATTGCCTGTGTGTTTTCTCACAGCGGTCCCGGCGTTACGGTGCCCTCTTCGGGCATTCGGCGAGCCAAGCTGGACTAGCTTCAACACACGGGTCACCAAACACCGCAGTCCCGGCGTTACGGTGTCCATCTTGGGCATTCGGCGAGCCAAGCTGGACGTGCTACACGCCACTGACCACCCATCACAGCAGTCCCGGCGTTACGGTGTCCATCTTGGGCATTCGGCGAGCCAAGCTGGACGTGCTACACGCCACTGACCACCCATCACAGCAATCCCGGCGTTACGGTGTCCTTCCAGGGCATTCGGCGAGCCAAGCTGGACGTGCTACACGCCACTGACCACCCATCACAGCAGTCCCGGCGTTACGGTGTCCTTCCAGGGCATTCGGCGAGCCAAGCTGGACGTGCTACACGCCACTGACCACCCATCACAGCAGTCCCGGCGTTACGGTGTCCATCTTGGGCATTCGGCGAGCCAAGCTGGACGTGCTACACGCCACTGACCACCCATCACAGCAATCCCGGCGTTACGGTGTCCATCTTGGGCATTCGGCGAGCCAAGCTGGACGTGCTACACGCCACTGACCACCCATCACAGCAGTCCCGGCGTTACGGTGTCCATCTTGGGCATTCGGCGAGCCAAGCTGGACGTGCTACACGCCACTGACCACCCATCACAGCAGTCCCGGCGTTACGGTGTCCATCTTGGGCATTCGGCGAGCCAAGCTGGACGTGCTACACGCCACTGACCACCTATCACAGCAGTCCCGGCGTTACGGTGTCCTTCCAGGGCATTCGGCGAGCCAAGCTGGACGTGCTACACGCCACTGACCACCCATCACAGCAGTCCCGGCGTTACGGTGTCCATCTTGGGCATTCGGCGAGCCAAGCTGGACGTGCTACACGCCACTGACCACCCATCACAGCAATCCCGGCGTTACGGTGTCCATCTTGGGCATTCGGCGAGCCAAGCTGGACGTGCTACACGCCACTGACCACCCATCACAGCAGTCCCGGCGTTACGGTGTCCATCTTGGGCATTCGGCGAGCCAAGCTGGACGTGCTACACGCCACTGACCACCCATCACAGCAGTCCCGGCGTTACGGTGTCCATCTTGGGCATTCGGCGAGCCAAGCTGGACGTGCTACACGCCACTGACCGCCCTTCACAGCAGTCCCGGCGTTACGGTGTCCATCTTGGGCATTCGGCGAGCCAAGCTGGACGTGCTACACGCCACTGACCACCTATCACAGCAGTCCCGGCGTTACGGTGTCCTTCCAGGGCATTCGGCGAGCCAAGCAGGATGTGCATCACGCCACGTGACACCGATCACAGTAGTCCAGGCGGTACGGTGTCCTTCTCGGGCATTCGGCGAGCCAAGCAGGATATTACTACACAACCCACACGTCACAGCGGTACCAGTGGTCAATTGGCAGGGACAGGATGAGTGAGATGTGCTGCCCAGTGTGCTGTTCTCTGGTCACAGGCTGTTGTCTGGGGCAGGGCTGGGCCTTCCGGTGTGCAGGCGCTTATTTTACCATGTTTCATTATGACCAGCTTTCCCAGCAGGAACAGGCGGACGCCTTGTTGCCTGCTCATGTGTTCCCTGTCACTGGTTTCGGGACACTGCCGGAAACGGGGGAGAAGGTGCTCTCCACGAAGCTGGTGGCATGTAGTGCCTGGTGCCACGCTGCCCTGGGTAACGGATCTGTCTGTGCGCGTGCCACCTCGGGCACTGCGGCGGGGCGGCTAGTACACGTTGCAAGTGCTGTGCTGTGATGTCTTGCGGTGCCAGGCGGCAGAAGCAGGACCGAAGTACAGGAACGCTTGTGTCGTGTGCCCGTGTGAGCGAGGGCACGCTCCGCACTGGGACTTCTATGCCCTGTATGATACAGTGGCTCTTTACGTATCCCGCGAATTCACTGTACCGGAGTTGCAGCTGTTTTGATGAGTGTAGTATGATGTAGCGTGCTGTGCCTTGGGACAGGTAGGGATCACGGATACGCTGGAGTTCGGAGATCGCCGGAGCACTTTACCTTTACCTTTACCCAAAAAGGGGTACCCGGGTGCGGGGGGGTACGGGGGTCAAAATCCAAAAAATCATTAGGGGATCATTTTTGGTCCTAAAATGATGATTTTACAAGGGGTTAAACGTTAGAAACCATACCTTGGGGTATGCTACGCGAACAACCCCAAAAAAGGGGGGTATATGGCGCTCGCGCCCGCGCTTGATCTAACAACCTCTCTTCGAGGTGATTTGCAAATATACTTGTGCCTCTTGCTGTGGCTGTGCATGTGGCAGCCTGCCTACAATTGATGGGGCTCCGTAGTTGTACTTGGTTGTTGGCTGTGCATGGGAATACACTCTCGACTGTGCCAACCTGCCCCATCACCCGCCCACTGGGAAAGGGTGGGGTCTTTGTTGCAAACCTACCCCACCTAGGAATCACCGAAGGGGAGCCGACAACACAACACGCAAGAGGGATGCTACCCCAACAAGCCTTACCCTCCCAGCCATGAGAAATGAAAATGAAATGGAAAAAAAAGAGGTAGCACTCAGAATGCACCACAAACTCCCAATCACCTTGTTTGCGTTTGGGTGGTGTGGGGGCGAACAGGCATGGCTGCCCAAAATCAAAACAAAATACCGTGATACCACACCCCTTCTGGGATGATGAATGCCCCTGTGATGTGGTGGCTCTGTGGTCTTGGCCCCCAATTATGCCGCCTGCCAGTGCCACCACCACCCTGGGGCCAAGGTCAAGGCCCAGCACCATTGCCACCACACAGCAAGGCCAGTGGCACCACAAACAGAAGGGCCATTGGGTGCCCGAGAGAGAGTTAAGCTGGAGTGCATGTCATGACAATTTGCATTTGAATGAAGGGATCGAAGGAAGGGAGAAAGGGGCAGATCATCACAATTTGTTGACCAGGGCATATCTGGCCTAGGGTATCATGGATGTGACACCAACGAACCGGGCCAGGTGGGTTTGTAGCCTTCGCTTGGGAGCGACCATAGTGATGGTGTGTAATTTGGCAGCAGCGTGCAACTGCGCGTGCAGTGGCCTGTTCAAAATTGGACATGCTTCAGAGTGGTGTCCTTTGTATTGTGAGTGGTCAGTGCAGGCATCTAAGGTCACAATTGCCATGTGGCTGCTCTCGTCTTTTCGTGGAGTTGGTGACAGCACGAGGTGTCCACTAGTCCAGCAGTGGCCGGCGGCTGCTGGCATTGGGTTGTACGCGGTAGCTCAGGTCTGTTCTTAGTTCTTTGGGGCAAGCCCTCCTAATTTTCATGAAAACTAAAAAAAAAACAGCACATCAATTTGACGAACAAGCCATCAATTGACACCATTCTCATGTAAGATTGCTGGCACAAACAGCATCTTTTCCAAAATGCCGCCCAATGGCGCATTTTGCAATTATTTTGCTCAGCAGGGTATATTACACCCTGAAGCCAAAGCCCAACAAATACCTTGCCTGGCAGAAAATGAACAGAGACAAACAGCAGTGCATGCGAGACCAGCCCTACAGTTGTACACACTTGCACATGAAATTCAAAAGATTTGGCATTGCCAAAGATGTTGCATGGTTAAAGTCTGAATAGTACAGAACTGGGTGATTAGTGTTCAAATAATGGCAAAGCACCCCAAACACAGCGTTCATCCTTGGATGCTTGAAGGCTTGAATGCTGGACTACAAAGGTTTACTGGGCACATGGAAATATGCAACTGCACGTGCACGTGCACAAGTGCACACACACATGCGCACCTGTACATGCCTGAGGCACATGCAAACAACAATGAATACATCCCAATGATAAATATACACCGATGCCATCACTCGAGAGCAACCATAAACACAAGGTTTGGTCACTCTGGCAGGGCCTCTTTACGTGTGTGGTGCGCCAGGGTGCATTATCGTGCGTGAGTTGTGCGCTGAATATCCTTTGCAGACGTATCAGGCAGGTCAGCAACCAGATATCATGTTACTTGCGTGGTGTCATGGCAAACGCAAACATGCAAGGGTCATAAAAATCTGTGTTATCGTGGTTGGTCCAGGTTTGTGGTTGCATGCATTCTTGCTCAACAGACAGGGTTAAAATACTTTTTTTTTGCTCGACTTCCGATGTGTGCGACTGCTGCCGACTGGCTGGGAGTGCTACGAAAGTACGCAGGGAAGATCCTGGAGTCTAGTGTCTCTGAGATCTGACAATGTCAAAGCCCCACAGGGTAAGCGTGTTGATGGGGCTGTTCATTTCATATCTGCCGGTTAGAGAACTTCGTCTAGTACAGCATGTGCTGTCACGCCGCAAAGGCAGAATCAGAGTACCATGAGGGCCGTACGGTGCCTGCATCCACTGGACCGCCTGCACGTCAAAACCAAGTATGCAGTATCTGCATGTCGTGCTACAAGCCCAAGGGGGCGAAGACGGTAACACCTCAGAGTCGAGCAAAGTTGAAGAGTCAACGGGAGCCAGTGCCCCACATGCCAGTCACACCGGCAATGCGTCAAACACAGTCGATCAAAAGAGTTCGACACAGTCGATCAAAAGAGTTCGACTGGCAAGGCAAGTGACTACACGCCAAACAGACAGGGTTAAACAGCGACGCAGCCCAAAAGCACAGAAAACCACGTGCCACCCAGTACGACTCGCGACAAATTGCCGTGTGCAGCAGGTGCACGGCTCATCCCTGGCGCCAGCCAAAAACAACAAATCCAAACCCCATTATCATTAAGTTATACGTATGAAATCCGGGTGCTGCAACTAGACCCGGGTGTCTGAGACCTCACGAAGCATGTCGCCGCATATGGCCTCGATAGTCTCCGGCTCCACATCGTCTGGGCAATGCCACACGGGCACAGTGTCGCAAAGTTCCTCGTAGCATCCTGCAGCTTCCAGAGCAACCGCTTCTGAGGAGCACTCCGGAAACGTAGTCAGCACACCCGGATCGAAGTCTATGCAGGCCTCCACATCTGAACAGATATAAATGTGGTGCCAATCATTTGCGAGCAGTTTGCAAGCATTACCTGAGTCCAATGAGCCAACCTTTGGGCTCAGCCAGAGTCTGTGCAGCAAGCACCTGGTCTGTCTGTTCAGCCCCTATTCCCATGCAGCGCAGTGTACTCATTCCCCAAGCAGCCGCATGCGCATGTGGGGAAACCCCCAATGATTGCAGACGTGCCAACGGAGCCTCACTCGAACGCCACCCGCCACTCCAGACCGTGTCCCACATAAAAAACCCAACCCTTACTTCCCGACCCTCATCCATCCCCACGGCCATCCCCATCACCCAGACCGTAATATATGGGGAAAACATGCAGTTGTGATCTCATCATCCAAAAGTGGGCACAGCACACTTCATCGCATTGCCAAGCCAGTCCACATCCCAGCCATTGCCTTCAGAGCAGAGCTAAGGGCTCCCGGGGGGGGGGGGGGGCAGAGCCGCCGCCTCCTCCGTGGAGGCCTGGTATCATACCCTTTCTTGGCCGGCTGCCAAAGCAGTCTGCATTGCGACCACTTCCCCCACTTCTCCTTCTTTCAGTGCATACGCAGGTCATGAAATGGGGCATGGGGCGCATCACACACAGGTCAGGAGCAGCGGTTCAAGGGTATGGGGCGGTGGGGCTCATGTCTTCGCCCCGCCCCGCCTCAATACCGGATCCAACCTTTTCGGGTGCCCATCAAAGCTCCATGCACGTGTTGAGATCTTGCCAGTCCAACTGCTGCTACGCCAGCAGATCGCAGTGCGTTACCACCCCAGCGGCAATACCCCAGAAAAAGCGTGTGCCGCCATGTGCCATTTCGACCGGCAAGCCAAACTTTTGGATGCCCCCACTTCTGACGAGTACCGCTGTATTGTTTCTGGCATCACCCGCATCCTGTTTCAATTACGTGGTCAAGCTCGGCCAAAAACAAACACATATGCACCGCAGCCTGCGCCAGCTGGTGGAAATGTACAAAATCGCTACTGAAACTGAATTTTTCACAATCGTTCAACGCAAGACATGCCATACTCCAATCTGCTGTTGCCCGAATCACTGCACATCTGCAATGGTGGCAGCGACCTCATGTTCTGTCCAATGCGAGTGATGACTGACTGCCACGCTACACAAGTGTCAAAGTATCCTCCAGATCACCAAGACCATCCGCGGACTTTTACCGGGTCCGATAAAGAGCAGACTGCCAGGTGCTGGGTGGAACTACAACCACAGAACCACACAAGCAAGGCAGGCCAGCTGCAAGTGCCCTGAGGAGCCACACACACACACACACACACACACACACGCACACACACACACACGATTGCAAGACAAACGGGCACAACGCGGTTTCCGAGTGTCAGAATCCTCGTCAGTTGGAACGTCAAACAAGACAGAGCATGTTCGCCGCCAATGGGCGCCTTTCGACAACAAATAGACACTCAGAAAAACACGCAGACACACACGCGCGCGCGCACACACGCACGCACAAACACACCACAACACATACAAATCTACGCACATGCACAGAAATAGCGGTAACTCACACGAGAGACGCAGCTTTCAAAAAAACTTGGGTCAAAATGTCACGAACATCTGTCTACAGCTGCCACGCCCAAAAAGTCCTCCTGTTGGGACGTGGCCGACACATGCGTGCAGTGCGTGATGCGCCCCCTGGGCTGACCTAATGGAGCCTGGCAAGCACACCTGCATCAGTCTGCAGCTGTGCGAGGGTTCCTTCTGCAAAGAATGAAACGGTGCCCATGAGCGTTGGGAAAGAAGTGACATGCAAGGGCGAGGAACACATCGGGTGCCATCATCGTTCCCGTGTTGTGAAACGACGTGATGCCCCGCACCACCCCCCCGGGTAAGTCTGCTCGCACCTGTGCAAGTGGTTGCTTGCCCCACTGCTGGTCCCTTCGCCGTGGTGTGCGCAAAGTGCGCCCAAAGGCGGGGGGGGGGGGTGGCACAAGGCCTTGGTGATGTTAGCCTGTGGTACTGGACATTGGTACTGAGAGAAAAGCCGGGCCAAAGATGTTGATGGGGGCAGGGCAGGCCGATGGGCATGCGATGCCGGCACGAGGCACGGGAGGAAATTGGGGCGCCAGATGTGCTTGGCCGCGTGGGCGCATCGGGGCCTGCGGGCGTGTTCTGAAGTGATCCGGTGCAGGCCAACCATTCATGCGGTCCGTACCCTTGCGGTTTGTATGTGCCGGCCTTGAGCGAGCCCTGCACCTTCTGATTGATTCTTGAGGCCGAAGGACCAGGCTATGGCAGGGTGTGTGTGGGCTGACTTGGGGTCAGCAAACACATGCAACCCCCGCAGGCTACCTCAGCACTCTGCGGGGACAAAATACCGTACACTGCACTGGAGACTGGCGGTATGGCTCGCGCAGGGCTCCGGCTCGGCTGCAAGCGTGCGGAACAGCAGAACCCTTATCAACCTCCTGACCAACCACCACCCCCGTGCAGATTGCAGCGTTCCTGCACACCCAAACCCACGGGTCCACAGTTGCAAAAGGCTTTGGTTCGTTGCTGGGCCCCGCCCCCAGCGCTAGTTTCCCGATGCATGCCTTTGCTGTGTGCGTTGCTTTCTTGCATTGCAAAAGCCCGCCGGCCTGCCCCAGTGAGTTGTGTCCCTGCCCCCCCCCCCACCGCCCAAGATGGGCGCAGCCTATGGAAATGGAGAAACAGAGAGAAAAGACGCACAATTAAGTCTGGTCCTCCTGTCCCCCCATTTTGTGTCACTGTGCCTCTGTCCAGACACATGCCCCCATCCAATTGCCTCCAGGTGTCACCGGACCAGAGCCCATTGGTGAGGCATGCATGCACGCCCTTTACTTCTGCTTCTAGCACGACACCGTGCACCAGACATCCTGTGGCTAACCATGCGCTACCCTCCCTTGTTCCCCCACCGGCTCCGTTATAGTGGTGCACATGGCTGGTGTTTCGCTATTACTGTTATTAATATTCACCATGCGCGCCAACAGCCCCCACACCACCACACAAAAACATACACGTGCGCGAAACCCATTTTTACGGAGGTGTGTTAGAGACAGGGCTTGCCTGACTAGAGCCAATTTAGTTTTGGCATGCAAAACAATATGCGGTCAAAATCGGAGAAACTGCAAAAGAGTCTGTAGAAATCCGAAATCTCAGGGAAGCAGGAGCCGTCAGTACCATGTGGAACATCATTGACCGGTTTGGGGACATCCGCACCAGCCACTGCTATACAAACGCACATCTGATGCAAATATGAGGCTCCCTGTCCCTTCAAAGGCCACTATCACATATGCCCCAACACAACGGAAGTAGCCCTCCCGCTTTGAAGACTGCCCCCCAGAACATGAGACTGGAGCGCCGGCTCTTGTGACCCTGCATGGTCCAAATAAAGGGCGCCTAGCCCGGCTTGTTGATACGAACCCTGGAGCGGTCAAGCAGCGAGAGGCTCAGCCCAGAGTCCAATTGCCAGGGGAGAGTGTGTGGCAGCTGGAGAGCTGGTTCAAACCCTGGTACCCACTGGAGAGGGCGAGTACTTGGAGGCTTGAACCAGAGTCCAGCGGGCAAGGGGGGAAAACCGACAGGTAGAGAGCGGCGGTTGGAGGCCCCGTGCGTGCTTGCATGGCGCCCTGAGAGCGCACTCCAGGTGACCATGCACCCCGAGCGCGCCTGTATGGCACCGTAAAGGCGTACTGCAGATGACCAAGCGCCCCTAGAGCGCCCGCATGGCGCCATGAGGGCGTACTGCAGATGACCAAGCGCCCCTAGAGCGCCCGCATGGCGCCATGAGGGTGCACTGCAGATGACCAAGCGCCCCTAGAGCGCCCGCATGGCGCCATGAGGGTGCACTGCAGATGACCAAGCGCCCCGAGAGCGCCTGTATAGCACCGTGAGGGCGTACCGCAGATGACCAAGCGCCCCGAGAGCGCCTGTATAGCACCGTGAGGGCGTACCGCAGATGACCAAGCGCCCCGAGAGCGCCTGTATAGCACCGTGAGGGCGTACCGCAGATGACCAAGCGCCCCGAGAGCGCCCGCATGGCGCTGTGAGGGCTCAAGGTGCGAGACGCCGCCAGGCCCTATACGTCAAGAACGGCGTGGGGCCACGGGTTTGGCGTTGTCCACAACCAAGACCAAGCCCCAACTCCTGGGAGGAATGGTCACCAACTGACCACGCATGAGGACCCACACTTGACCTTTCCATGACAACTCCATTGCAACCAGAGAAAACGTTTTGTTTGGTGCCTTCGGTGCTGTGAATTTTTTTTGGGCAAAGAATGCCGCCCCCCCCAGAGACCATGCAAGTGTGTGTGTGGGGGGGGGGTCAGTGGTGCAAGCTTATGGACAGGGCAGGCGCCGGCAGCATACGACAAAATCCACACGATCCGCCACAGTCAATGCCGGTCTCGTCCCCGTTCTGGATACCGTCAAAGCAAAAGGTAGCTTGGGTACCTGAGATGCACAGATTTGCGTGCCCACCGGATTGTGAAGCAGCGTAAGATAAGTTGGAACGGCATGTGCACACAGACGTACCACCTGCACGGCTGATGCAAATTCACAAGTTCCCCCGAGGGAGGGGTCAGAGGACTGCTGCGTTTGTTTGTCTCCCTTGGGCGACAGCAAGCGGCCAGGCCAGCGGTCCACAGTAGGCACGAGGGCAGGCAGGATCTGCTGGTCGGCACCTGGCGGTGTGCTGTGAGGCACCCCCATGTAAGCCCAACCGATAGCCCATGCACATGTTCAAATCGGGTCAGGACATGTGCAGTTGACAGGCAAACGGTGTGGATTGGATCCACGGAGCATTTCAGGAACTGGTTCACTTGGAGGCACGCCACCGAGGTAAATTGGTTTTTGTAAAGTGTTGGGGGGTGTAAAGGTTATGGAAAACGACCAATTGATATTTCCAGGGTTATGCAATTGAGTGAGTGTTGGGGGAGAGGACCCTCAGAGTTGTTTGCGGTTGACAGTGAGCAATGTAGCTGCTTCCTGTCATCTGGCATGCTGCTTTGCTTTTCGATGGCATACTGAGAGAGGGCTGTGGGCAGATCGGAGTGTGCCCCTGTTGCGTTGTGCTGAGTGGTTGGTATCGGTGGGAAGAATTTTCAGCATTTTGGGATTGATAATCGATCCTTGGGATCAGCTATTCTATACGGGCGGCGCCTTGTGTTTGTGGACTGCGTGCCTTGGAATGCGCAGTCATTACGCAGAATTGTCCCGGACCTGTCCCTGTATCGGGACTGTCTCCTGTAACTGGGCTGCCTCCTGCGGAGGAGAGTGGCGGTGGGCAACTTAATGAGACAATGGATGGAAACACTGGACCTTCACTGTACAAGCCACTGTGTTAGAACTATTCCACAACTGTGCCCTGCCAAATTTTTGCAAACAACTCCTGTTCGGCGTCCATCATGTGTGGTGTTCAATAATGTTCAAGGATGGTGGTACTGGTTATATTCAGTCCCATGTCGGGCGCCCCAGCTGGACCTTGGGGGGAGGGGGGGGGGCAGCATGGCCATCATTCAAATCACACTGCCTGCTTGGTGACAGCCGGACTATATCCAGGCACAGAGCCCAGAATGCACCTGCTCCGCCTTGTGTCACCCCTTGGCTGGTATGATCCTTTGCAACCAATTGAGGTGGACTCCTTGCTCGTGAGGGAGGCGACCAGTGTGTCACTGGTGGGATCCCTATGGATTGGTTCGTGGGCACCCCTCCTCGAGGTGGCTCGCATGGTGGCCGTGGTGGTGTTTCTTCAGGTCATGCTGCTGTGTTGGCAGGTGTAGTGCCATGATGGCGTTGGCATGAGGCTCGTCTCCACAGTGTTGATTACCTGAAACTTGACCGGCCATCCCTTGTTCCGGGACGCCCACTTTGTGCCCTTGTTCTCTGATCATCGTTTTCCTATTCACAAGAAATTCACAGACCATGCACCAGCCAAGCTTCTTCCCAGCGACTATCCCCTGTGCTATGAGACGGATGCTGTCAGGCCTGTGGATTGGCAACGGAACCCATTCACTGGGTCATGAGATGAAAGAGTCAAATCCCAAGCCTAATCATGTGAGCTGGAGGCCTCAACGTACATCTCCACGATGTCATAGCCCACGAACCATTGTCCGGCCTCCTCGGATCTCACATCAAGAATCCCATCCTGCCACATCTCCTGTGACGGCGGCGCCCTTCATGAGTAGGAGAAATTGCATTCAAATCTGTATTGGTGACATACTGTAGCCAGTCGGTGTGGAATGTTGGGCCTTCGTCGGTGCTCTGATTTCTGGCAGAGAATCAACCCTAGTAACGCAAGATCTTTATCATATCATTCGCTCCATATGTTTGAAGTATTTTGGACATTTTTTCTTGGAATATCCGTGAAGCACGTTCTTCTGTGTGTCGGGGGTAAACAATGCACGCAATTGTGTGCCCATGTTGTCCCACTACTTCTGTACATCGCTGACTGTGAATACTGAAAAAGAAGATTGCCCGAGTTATGCTCCAGCAGCGGATTTCTAGTGGTGATTTCGTGCACAACAGACTTTTTCAGTTGAAAAGCTATGAAGGCATTAGCACAAATAGCGCAATATGCAGCGAAGGCACCAAGAGCAAGCGTTCTCAAATAGCTATAACCTTGCAACTGTGCCGCCTACGGTGAGTGAGGATGTCTGCACTGCTCATGGGCACCACAAAGGTTCAATTGTATGTTTATGTATGGCATTTACGCCTCATGGTATGCATGTATTCACCAACAAAGTGCCCCCCACACAGCCCACGAATGCGTTCAGGGTCCCCCATCATAAGCCAAGGTGAATGTAGGTACACTTAAATTAGCTCGTTGCTCTGAACAAGGATGCTACTCTGGTTCGTCAGGCTGATAGTTGCGTGCTTCAAATTGCAAGCTTCGGTTGACACAGCAAAATTCGACAGTGCAGCAAAGCCAACAAAATAAAGACACGGCTACCACATGTGGTTTCTGCAGAGTAGCGGGCATTCACAGGCTTAAGGAAATCCTGTCATACGTGACCTCGTTAGCGTTCAGTGTTGACACCACACGCACACATATTTTTATCTATATCCCATGCACATACAGCATTGTGCTTGCACATTCACTTCGTGATTTCGAAGGTCCCAGGGGCTGAGCGTTCACTTTCAGTCACCTGCTGTCAAACAAATCCAGGCCCCACACCAGTGCCCCTTTTCGTAGGAGTGGCTGCCACATGTGTGAGGGGTAGCCTTTTGCAACAAACAGATGGCGGAGGAAGGTTAGGTTTAGCCGCGCAGTGGCCCGGGAAAGGCGGTAGTGGGCCGCCTTTTTTACCCAGCTGGGTACCAGCGACCGCAGCATAGAGGCTGTTCCGGGCGCTTCCGGGTCCATCAGTTTTTCCAATTGTGGGGGCGTTGATTCGGAGACACAGTGTACGAAGTCAGGCAACGACAGCGGGTGAGGTCCTAATGGGTTCTGCAACATACACTCCAGAAATCTCATTTGTAAACTGCACTGTTCCAGTGTAATTTCCATGCTGGTCAGTCCCTTGAGGTCCTGACGCACCTGTTCCAGCATGTGGTCAGACAGTGATTGGTCACGTGGCAGTGCCAGTAGGAACAGAAAATTATCCCTGTAGCGCAACCATTTACTTTGGTTCAAGGTGTGTCCCAACGGTGTGGTTTTTTCTCGAAAGATCAACACCAGGCTCGCAAGCTGAGCGGAACATGATCCGCCAATCGGGATCCCCGTATTCTGACTCAGCACAGATGACAAGTTTAGGAAGCAATCGCTAACAAACGTATCGAACAGCACATATCTGACTACATCGGAAAACGTAAAACAGTGGAAGGAGGTACGGGCCCCTCGCGAGCAGTTATCTAATTTGCGGTTCCCGTCTTTGGAGATGAAAAAACGCAGTGTTCCCCTGGTGGTTTTGTTTTTTACTAGCTGTTCATGGATCCAACTTAAGGCCGGCAAAAGGTCAGTTCTGTGGATTTCCGGGAACATTTCTTTTATGTCAAATTCAACCCACTGGTACTGGGACTGGGGCGGGGGTTCTGACAGATTCGACAGCCATCATAAGCCATCATAAGCCAAGGTGAATGTAGGTACACCCGAGGTGTAGGTTATGAGGACTATCGCTTAGCATCTCTTCCCAACATATCCCATCCTATCCCATACCGTACCATACCCACTCCACACCACACCTTGAACAAGGGGGGGGGGCAAGGGTGTACACACATACCATAAGCCTGCTCTTGCATCCGAACCCATTTGGGCAGCTCTGGGTGGGACATGTCCCAACGGGGGTGCGATGCAAGCGCAGCCGTGTCCAAACTGCATGGGCTTTGATGTTCTGTATCAAAAAAGAAAATATACCACCACATGTACTCCAGGTAGAATGCGGTGTACGACTCGGAGCTTTTCTGGTTGGCGTCCCACAACCGTTGATAAAACTCCAAGGGGTGCTGCACAATGTTTTGTCGGGAGACAGAAAACTGAGCTCCATGGGACATGGCAATTGCGTGTTTGGGATACGGGATTCTTGGAAGCAAAGAAGACCACATCGACTCGAGAGTGGGGAACTCCGCGGATTGCTCTTTAATTCTTCGCCCTTGGACAATGTCCCAATAGCTAAAGGGACCGAAATTGAACCATCTATCAAGCCCATCCGCTGGGCATGGGTTGAAAGAGGCTTCTACAGGCCCAAACCCATGATAGCCCTTGCGGTAGGAAACTTCCTTCATGTCAGCAGTCACTAAAATGGTGGGCACGTAGAGGGGCTTTTTCAAGTAGTCCTCGAATGTGACACCGGGATACAAATGGCCCGGGGGGATGTGGGTGGGCTCTGCGGCTTGAAGAAAGACTGTGAGCTCCGCGAGATTATCGTAGTTGTGAACAATGTGGTGCAGATAAGTGCCGGCCTCCAGCCCGAGATTGCGGATTGGAATAATGTCCACGTTCTGCGAACTTTGCACACTGCCCGTGAGGGGTTCTCCTTTGTTGTAAACGATGAACTTCACATCGGTCCGCTGCGCGTAGTCCTGGATCCAAGAGACATCCTCATCGTATCGGGCCAAAACCACGTGTATATGAGCTTTTGCACCAGCACGGCCACACGTTAATAGCAACAGGAAAACCAACGACCATAGGAAAGTGGGCATTGCGCAAACAAGATTGCCCTACACAACATTCACGGCAGAAGCGTTTACATTATGTGTGTGGGGCGCACATGGTTCCAAAAACGCCGTCAATTGTTCATGGTGTCATCATCAGGCCCCCAACCAATTCTCTCGGCTCTCCAAGTGATGTTCGCTCACAAATCTTGTCAAACTATGGACAAACCGAATGGCAATGAAAGTTGTGTGTGTGTCTGTGTATTAAAGCGACATAGCCTCTGGTCCCATTCAATATAATCATGTACGTTTACACTACAACAGTCTTTAGTTTCCTGTTAGTTTTCTACTTGGACTCTTCTTCGCTGGCAATTGGCAACATTAGGATGGCTCTTGCGTGTATGAAACGCAATGCCACAGGCAACGAGCAAAAGCTCCTGCCTCCCCACCCCGTAGTGGCCGCCACATGGGTGCCATCATTCAACCATTGCTTGCCACAGGGCTGGCAACCCTAGGTTAGGTATGGTTTCCGCTCCACTCTTGTCTATGGCAATCCTTAGGCAGCAACACGAGCTATGGACATTGAATGCCACTAACTCTTTTTCATGGTCATTTGGACATTGATTATTCATTTGACCCAAACCTCAAAATTGGAGATCAACAAATCAACAAAGCCCCTCAAGTGGGGGTCCTACAGGACCCCCTAATTGGATACATATGATATGATATGATTAAATGAATGTGCTGCGATGAGCCACAACCAGCTGTTGTTGCAAACCAAACCTGATTAGAGAAACTCTTTTTCCACCATTTCCTGGGTATCCTTTCCTACGCAACTCTGCAGCTGTGCGTTGTACATTGCACAATCGACTTGTATCATCCAAAGCATAGAAACAACACTTTTGAGTAAGTGCTAGAAATTCGGCCCTTGCCTTGGTACGCAAAGCCCTTACATTGTGTCTCACAGCGATATGCCACGAGCGTAATGTGCGGGGAATAGTAATAGGCTTTGAGAACAAGGGGTACCGGTGGGAGTGGTGGTACATGCCTGTGAAAACCCGTAAGATAGGAGAAGGGGCCCACGGGGAGATGCAGACAACAACGGTGGTTAGAGGGCCCAGAGGGGCAGGACGAGCGCAAACACCAAGACTGGTCACATGTACATGAGCTGCAGACAGCTGTTGAACGGTGCTTGCTTGGTTGGTTGATCACAGGCAGGCAAGAGCAAAACTCATCAGTGAACAAATGAGATCCAATCGGCAAAAAAAAAGGCATTTATGCCTCGTGTGTGTAAAAAATGCCTGGCCTATGCCACATCCGACCGCATCGTGTTGGCAAATATCAATCGCACGGTTACAGAGTTTCTCATGAAAGGGCATCCAACAACCTGGTGGGAAGGACTGATGAAACACTCCTTCCTCAAGTATGGTATGCCACCACCCCTACACCGTGAAGCAATGAGGCTCATAAATAAAGCGAAGGACACCAAATGGGCCCACATGTCTGGGCCCACTTGAGGCATTTTAGTGTCCATATGATTTATGTTGTATGTCACGTTGTTTTATGCCCTGATGCGCGGGCGATCTTTCACGCCGGAAAGAACCCGCAGAACCCAGAAGCGCCTGTTCAAAAGTGAGGTCTGGACCTGCACTTCGGTTTCTGTGGATGAATTTTAACTTTTTTGGTTTTAATTTCATTTTAGTAGTATACTACAATTTCTGATGCTTCAAGCACGGTGTTTTGTGACATACAGCGAAATGATCTGACGCCGTTAGGACCTAGTATGCAGATCTCTGCCTCCCTCATGCAGTGACCCACCGCACCACCCATATCCCTCGTGCAGGCTGATGGCTGAGTATGGTGTAAGGGCCGGAGCCCCCCCCCCCCCTCCCCCCCCCGCCGTGGCTGGGTAAGCTCCATTGTGTGTTACATGCAATATACATTATGAGACACCACAGGACTCATCATGTGATTGTGTTTAGCTTGCATATGTTTTTCTTTGCCCGTTGACGTGCTCCGCCTTCGAATACATCCTCCATCGAGAGGGTGAGGGAAAGTTCCGGGCCGACGAGTGCTGCGCACTACGCAACGGCCCTCCACTTTCCCTCATATTCATTGGTGGTGTATTCCTAACTGTGCTCTTTTCAGTGTGTTGTTATGGGCGTGAGCCATTGTTGCTTTCTCTTTGCCCGTTGAAGAGGACATCAAATCTAGAATTGCAAGTATTGTGGACATACATTTCAGCAGTAAGGACGGGAATTGTGACTTCCAGACTTGCTTTGCATGGGGCCTAAACCGATCAACCCATGTTCCCCATTCGACATCACTTGGGGGGTCATCCAGTGACAGCGTGCATGCTTTCCTCAACAGACTGATGGGGCTGTCAAGCTGTTTGGAGATCTTCCCCTCCCCCCAGGTGACAATACCATAAATCACTCTGAGCAGTGAGGCTAGCGCCTGCTTGACCTGCAGTAGGTTCTCTGCCTCGACGTTACACGGCAGCAAATATATGTTATCACGGATTCGAGAGATCAGGCACAGGGGGTCGTCAACAGGCTTCAACGTAGGTTCAGCTTCATTAATTAACATCTCCCCAACCAAGGCAGCCACGGGCGAAAAATTAGAATAGAATTCTTGAACCCTGTCCCGTTGTTTGCGGGGGCAATTATTCAGCAGGACCCCCAGCCGGCCCACAGGCGACCCATCCTAGCGGGTAGAATTGATGAGGGCCAGTGTCAGGCGTGGCAGCTGAATGCAATCAAACAACTTTTCCATCAGTCTATACCACCCTTGAAAGCCCCCCCCCACTAGGGCACCGTGAGTCACCTCCGGGACACCTGGGGAGTGCCTGATCTCAGTATCACAGAGCATCCCCTTGTCATCAGGGTTGATAGAAAAATTTGACGGGTCGGCAAGATGAACGGAGGCTGGCAGTCCAAAGTGGCCACTGCCGTGCTCAGTGAATTTGCTGTGACTTTCCACTCCGTTCTGGCGTTACATGGTTGTAACTTCACGCCAGATACACCACAATTCTGTCAGCTGTGCACCCAAGAATCCTCCCATTGGGATCCCTGTGGTTCCATGCAAGAGGACTAGTGGCCCCACAGTGAAAAAACCATTGTTGAACAATTCGAATTCCACATAGGGCGTCTTCCGGTCAGTGGGGGGCACGGGGTGGGAGGGGGGGGGCTCTAGCCGCCCGGCCACCCAGCCGCCCGGCCACCTAGCCACCCGGCCACCCAGCCACCTAGCCACC
The DNA here is from genome assembly GCA_964036045.1 of Eutreptiella sp. 'Long Island Sound 2002'. Lineage (NCBI taxonomy): Eukaryota > Euglenozoa > Euglenophyceae > Eutreptiales > Eutreptiaceae > Eutreptiella > Eutreptiella sp. 'Long Island Sound 2002'. Next base: position 53,220,591 of record OZ038382.1, on the reverse strand, counting down.
CAGCCACCTAGCCAACCACCTTGCCACCCAGCCACCTAGCCGTGTAGCCACCATATTGGGTTGGGCCTTGCATTTTTGCATTTTGCCTCTTTGCCTTTGCTCTCAAGATCACGTCACATCACATCACTCTAGCCATCCAGCCACCCAGCCGCCTAGCCACGAAGCCGCCTAGCTAGCCGCCCAGCCACCCAGCCACCCAACCACCTAGCCACCTAGCCACCATATTGTGTTGGGCCTTGCATTTCGCTTGCTCTCAAGGTCACATGATGATGATGATGTGTCCAACACAAAAAATTTTTTCAACAGAAAACTTTTTGTTCAACACGACAATTTCATGTTGAAAAATGTTTTTCAACACAACAATTTTTGTGTTCAAAAATTTTGTGTTCAAAAATTTTGTGTTGAAAAACTTCGTGTTGAAAAAATTTTGTGTTGAAAAAAAAGCTTTGTGTTGAAATTTTTTTTGTGTTGAAGTATGCCACATTGTGTGTCTTCAGCTGCACGTGAAGTTAAAATTAATCAATTACATTGAGCATGGGAGGGAGGAGGCGCCATTTTGCACTTTGTGCAGTTTATGGCCGTGTGATCAGCTTTCTCTTTGCGTGCTTGCCGCCGTCTCTTGTTGACAACCTAGTAGACAACCACACAACCTAGTGGCCCGGAATGCAATGGCATACATAGCCACAAGTCAAAAGGGGATGGCTTGCACCCCTGAGACCCTCAGTGTGGTCGTTTTTTCTTCATTTTCCTTGATTTTGGCCAAATTTCCCCCCAGCCATTTCTGGCCAGCCATGGCCAGCCAAGGGGGGAGCGGAGGGGAGGGAGGGGTCAACCCACCCCGCCGCGGCTAGCCGCGGCTAGAAACACCCCCATAGGTTTTCACCTGTCGTCTTGTAAGTACCACAAGGCTGGGTGTGCACATAGGCCTACACCATAGCACCATTGAGTAAGTAGGTGACAACAAACATATCTTTCACCCATTGATCCCCTATCCTCAGACGACCATCCATCACTCTTTGCAACAAATGCATTTGAGAGGACACTGTTCCGGGATGGATAATTCTTGGTTCCTTTTCTATTTCGAAGTAGAAGTTCCGGACCCTAAATGTTGTTGTGCACGGTTAGCAGATGATGGTGGCGGCATGTTGTGCGTGACAAGTAAATTGGTAGATGGCTCCTTGGGCTGCCTGTTGCTTGCCCTGAAGTCTTACCCCGTGTCTACGTTGCTCTGCTCTCTGTAGAAGTGATCTTGACATTGCTATGCTAACAGTTTCTCGATGTGTCCAGCAATATGCCCCCCATCCCCCTACTACTGGCGGACCTAGCACCGTCTGCAAACAAAAACGCATTCATCCGCAACTAGTCATGTGCCCTGGCATCCCACACAACACGCTGCAGCAACAAGCTTGCGGTCCACCAGGTGAGACAGGGCAACCCCCAAACCTGTAAACATGTCCTACGCACAATCATCCCAGTGCTGCCAGTTGGCCCCTAAAAGCTAGCTGCCACCGTGCGTGGATCTGGGCCTTGGTCCCATTCCTCTGTCCCCCCATTGCTACACAGTTGCAGACACACATGGTGTCGTTGCTGTTCGTGGTCCTTCCGTAAGCCTTCATGCGCACATTCTACCGGGCGGCTTTTCATGTTGATTGGTCTACGATTTGTTGCCGCCCAGGCCCAGGCATACTCTGGCCCAGGCTTGGGAGTTCCAAGCGCAACAGGTATCCCGGTGCTTCACATGCATGTTCCTTGGCGTAAGGTCGTACATCGGTGTCGCCGCTGCTATTCTAACTGCTGGCGTATAGGGGCACAGGGGACAATGAAGAACAACCCAACAAGCCTCCCTCTAAGCCCCCACAGTGGGCCTGTGCTCAAGGACGATGGGAGGGTGCACCAAAGAAGCAAACAGCTTTAGAGCATAGGCAGAAGGTTGGTCTCTTACTTCGTAATCTCCAGAATCAGTAATGATGACGATGAGAGATGTGTGTGAGAAATGCATAGCCAGGGCAACAGCCTTCTGCAGATCTACTTTTTGGGCTGTTGGACATGGGAGAGGGTAATAAAGGACTTGTGCGCTCGGGCTTGTCATAGCCGGGGGCTGTGGGAGCTCACAGTACCACCGAGTACAGTAGTGAGTGGACTTGTGGAGCAGCCGCCAGCCCCGGAATGACGGTGACGATGCCAGTGGGATATCACTGAAGGTGCGTGGTCAATGTCGGCAATTTCCAAAAGTTTTTCTCAACGAATTTCCAGAAAAATTCCAAAAATCATGTCTTGGAGCACCCAAGTGGTTGCAGCCACAGAGCAGCAGTCGCACCCACGCCCACGTGTCATCGGCGTGGGCGGGCAGTGGAGGCCAGAGGTGGAAGGTGGAGCCTGAAAGTGGGGCGACTCAGCACACTGCCAGTCTCTCCAGGGCTAAGCACAATGCCTCCATTGTAGGCGAAAGGGGGCAGTGCCCGAATCCGGCAGCTGGGCACACTGCACACCACATGATACTGCCCAAATCCCACCAAGCTAAGCACACCCAGCCCACTGCGTGAATATCAAGCGACAGGAGCAAACTGCCTAAACTCAGGAGGTGCACATTGCTACACCACTAAAGTATTGTGGGCCGCGTTTGGTACTGAGACTGCGGGGCACCGGTGGTGCAGACAAAGAGGAGCGGAGACGCGGGGGGCGGCATTGTCATGCACCTGCCGTATGGCGTGCCCCGGGCTGCACTGGTCGGCTGGAGGACGGCGGGAGGAATGTTTCAAGGAAGGCTGCACCAGCGGTTGGAACGCGGTGGCTTTCATTAAGATGAGTTGACACGGTGCAAGGGCGCGGGCTGAGCTGAGATCCAGCTCCGAAAGGGGCAGTTGGCGGCAACACCGCTTTCGAGCGCCGGCCGCGGTGTGCCCGCAGAAAGAGATACGAGGCTGCGTGGAACGAAGGGTGGGAGGGATGGACGAGTGTGTGTGTGGGGGGGGGGGATTGGAAGTGCAGACGAAGTGTGCATGGGCGTCCAAAGCAGCGCACGCAATGCGGTGGGGCTGGGCCACACGGAGCCGTACACGCCAAGCGAAGCACGCATACTGCGCCAAGCGAAGTTCGAAGTACAACATTCGGTTTGGCACACGAATGTACAGGACCAAATTGGAAGTGGACTGAGGTGTCAGGGATCTCAATAAGGGGGTCGTGCCTATGGCCGTGTGATGCCGCACCAGCTGACGAGACAAGGTGCCTGTGGTGGGTGGCCATGCCCCCCGAAGGAGACGGGGGGGGGGGGGGTGTCTGAAAAAGTGGCTTGGACATCGCAAGCCTCGGAAAGCCCGGCGAGAAAACCTTTTGGGGTCTAAGGGACGAGTGGGTCATTTTGAGCCATTTATATGTTGTGGTATACTGAGCCCCCGCACCTTCGGCCCCCTCTGGTGGGAGCCCTCCTCACAGCCCCGGTCCCGGTAATATGAGCTCTAGAAGGGGGGTGGTCCCCAGTGGGCTCAAATGCCTCCCCCCGCGGACAATCATCATTCCTCTACACCTTTCTATCCAGAACTCAGTGGGACCTGGCAGCATCCCGTGTACGCCGCACCTTGACTAGCCTCCGACCCCCGCACAACTGGCCTCTGCTTGGACACCCCCTCCCTGTGGATGGTTCCCGCATGGATGCAAAAGATTTGCGCGACGCTGATCATTCAAGTACATATATTCCGGGGTGCCTCTGGACCCCTCCCCGCCCGGCCCCCTCATGGTCCGATCCCACCCATCCCTTGGAGACCTTCCGCTACCACAACCGCATTGGGTTCAGCCGTAGCTTTGGTGCGATTGGGACCACAATTATTGAGCATGTGTTTCACTTCGTGATGTCATCACCCTTCGTACCCTTCCGCCGAAGGGCGCATGGTTCAGCCGTCATAGCACATGATGCCTGCCCAGGAGATATCCAGTCCGATCCCTAGGTGGGTAGAAGCAACAATCGTGGCCGTTCTAGGTCGTAGGGTGTCCGCTGTGCCAGCCGGGAGCGGTAAGACCGATCATGGTACGCTAGAGATTGCCCGGGTGGTATTCCTCGTCTCCCAGGTAACACATCCCGAAGTGGAGAGTGTCGTCCACCAGATTGGGGAACGCCAGGGGGTTGGGCCGCAGCGGCTGCAGCGTGACCTGCACGTCAACCTTCGACTTCTTGTTCCCGGCGTTCTGCACTGTGAACCGGTGCCGCTGCACGCGGTGCTGGGACTGCCCCGGCCACGGCACAGTGCACTGGAACTGGATCGTGGCAGACTGCCCCCTCTCCAGCAACCCCTCGTGGGGTCGAACTTGAACTTGACCTGCACAACCCAGAGAGAAGCGCAGGCCTGTGCTGATCGTTCACGTCGGGGAGACTGACAAATCCGGTCAATGAATGGTGTATGCTCCAGACGATGATTTCCAATCCGGTTGTCTACCTCTACATCCTAAATACGCTCCCAGCTTGTGCTGTGGGCGCCAAGCCACTGATGTTGACGTTGGCATACTGCCCCCGTTACTGGAAGCCCAACACAAACTCCTGCCCAAATCCCACCCAGTTAAGCACACCAAGCCCACTGCCTGAAGCCCACCCACCATCCTCCAAGCCCCCCCGCAATACAAACATTGTGCTCCTGCTTTACTGCATCACACCAGAATTAAGCGACGCTTGGAGCAAGGATGAGTCCGATTTATAGGATGCTTGTCCTGACGCCACGTATACCTCGGGCATGGCATGGCCAAGGCCTGGTCGCAGACTCCACTGGTCTGGCGCCTCCCTGGCAGCACACAGACTGGCAAACGGCAGACATTGACGCCGTCAGCACTGGCAGTTTGGAAGAATACCAGATCCCTTTCACTTTCATGCCTCCGCTGTACGTGTTTGCCACACCACGCGCCATTGGAGGGTTTGTACCTACGCTCATTGCCTCTATGAGGCCCTACAAAGGCCGGGGAAACCCTCAATCTCACCTCCCAATGTGCTCCTGCAACTCCTCCCGGGCTGCGGAGATCCGCAAGGGGTCTCCATGAGCCCCCTCAAAGGACAGAACTAACGATGGCACGTCTCTGCCCTGGATCCCCAGTCTGCACTGCGCCCAATACTCCCTTGCTTCGAAGGCAGAGCCCCCCAACCCTCCGAAAATATGCCCATGGAAGTGGACTCTGATAACCCGCGCATTTTCAGGTGGATCCTCCGGTAAATCTGATTTGGACGCACATACCTTCCCAATGAATTACGCAGCCCAACGGACCCCACACGTGTGAGCCCTGAGTGTTCACATGCAAACGCCTGGGTGAACCCGAGGGGTTCACTGTTATCTGCTCAAACGAGCCCTGAGTGTACTCATGTGTATAACTGCTTTAGTAGACTCTGCAGTTATGTACCCAATTGAATGGATGCATTTTGTGGGCACGAAATTGTGTCGTGCGACCTTGACCAAAGCCGTCTGAAAGTGTGTCTTCACCCGTGATTCATACATTAGAACGGTCAGCGCGTTGCGAGGATCGTTTTGAGTCGTCCTGGGGGACCATAATTTGCTTTCCAAGTTGTGTAGACGGCAGACTGTGCCATGGCGCCCCCAGATCCACACACTGGGCACTGGGGTGCATTTGTTTGCAGCCCCAGCCCTTGCAACATGTACGAACATTGCTCAGTTGTCCCTGCTTTTAGGGATTGCATGGCTCAGCACAACTGTGGCAAACCCCCCATCGGAATGCACCCACATCCGGGTATCGGCCTTCCACAGGGCTGAGGCGGTATACCACCCCAAGTGTGGTTGCTGGCTCCAACAATGGCAGTGTCACCAATTAGTAACACTTGGGAGGGGCGGGGGGTACCTATAGTTTGGCCATAGGTACCTATCGTTTAGCCATAGGTACCTATCATTTGGCCAGAGGTACCTATCGTTTAGCCATAGGTACCTATTGTTTAGCCATAGGTACCTATTGTTTAGCCATAGGTACCTATCGTTTGGCCGCAGGTACCTATCGTTTGGCCATAGGTACCTATCGTTTCCCCCTAGGTACCTATCGTTTCGCCATAGGTACCTATTGTTTAGCCTTAGGTACCTATCGTTTAGCCATAGGTACCTATCCTTTCCCCCTAGGTACCTATCGTTTCGCCATAGGTACCTATCGTTTAGCCATAGGTACCTATCATTTGGCCAGATGTACCTATCGTTTAGCCATAGGTACCTATTGTTTAGCCATACGTACCTATTGTTTAGCCATAGGTACCTATCGTTTAGCCATAGGTACCAGTCGTTTGGCCATAGGTACCTATCGTTTGGCCATAGGTACCTATTGTATAGCCATAGGTACCTATCGTTTGGCCATAGCTACCTATCGTTTAGCCATAGGTACTTTTTGTTTGGCCATAGGTACCTATCGTTTAGCCATAGGTACCTATTGTTTCCCCGTAGGTACCTATTGTTTAGCCATAGGTACCTATTGTTTAGCCATAGGTACCTATCGTTTGGCCATAGGTACCTATCGTTTCGCCATAGGTACCTATCATTTAGCCATAGGTACCTATCGTTTAGCCACAGGTACCTATTGCTTGGCCATAGGTACCTATCGTTTAACCATAGGTACCTATTGTTTAGCCATAGGTACCTATTGTTTAGCCATAGGTACCTATCGTTTAGCCATAGGTACCTATCGTTCGGCCATACATACTAATCGTTTTCCCCTAGGTACCTATCGTTTGGCCATAGGTACCTATTGATTAGCCATAGCTACCTATCGTTTCCCCCTAGGTACCTATTGTTTAGCCATAGGTACCTATTGTTTAGCCATAGGTACCTATTGTATAGCCATAGGTACCTATCGTTTGGCCATAGGTACCCATCGTTTAGCCATAGCTACCTATCGTTTCCCCATAGGTATCTATTGTTTGGCCATAGGTACCTATTGTTTAGCCATAGCGAGCGGCAGTGAAGGGGAACCTTGGGGTGATTCCTGGCCCTGGTGCTTGGGCCCCGGCGACTCTGCGGCGCTTGCCCATGTAGGTGGCAACAGGCGTGGAGTGGACCTATTTTGAGGTGCTTGCTTCTGCCGTAGTTTGCTGCCCCACTTATTGTTTGAAGACCATATCATGATTCTCCTGCTGGGTCTCCGGCTGAGACAAAATCACAGTTTGAGAAAATAGTTGGGAGGAACAAGGGAAGCGACGGCAAAGACCAAAGCTGCAGTACTTGTACTGATTTGTTATTCCGGTTGTCACGTAGGTCCACAACGCCAGAGACAATACATGGGCTTACAACACCCCTGAGCAACACAAACAGGAAAGTATGTACATCTCTGTCAGATACAAACTTTGCAATAAATTCCCCACAAGCAGAAACATTGCGTAGCACTCTTGGTGTGCTGTCCTGGCTATCCTGCCGAGCGCGCGTCTGTCAAAGGCGTCGCGCTTCAATTAAGTCGTCGTACTGCCTGGAGGTGAAGGCAAAAAATATGCGTGGAATATAATGTAGGTGTATATAAGATCAGAACTTGTTGTTGGATCGGGTGTCTGGCTTTGGTGGGCGACTGCAATTACACCCCCCTACCAGGATGCATCCAGAGGGGTGAGGCTGATACGCACAGAGTAATGCGGTCGGCCACACCTGACACAGGCTTGGACCTAGAAACTGTCACAGTCACAATGTAGGGCACTCTGAAGCGTCCCTAAAACAGTCCTGCACCGGCAGGCGCAACTAACTGGGTGTTGCCGCACCCCAGCCGACTGTGTACCCTGTCTGCTGGTCAAGCGATTCAATCACCTATCTCCCTAGCGAGTGGTTGGCAGCTCACTGCTGGTCCATGTATACCCTCGACAGCTGTGGTGTTACCTATCAACTTCCGGGTCTACACATGTGTCCCACAAAACAGTGACTCTTTTTGCCGCTGTGGTTTGACCTATCAACCTGGTTGTGGTTTGACCTATGAACCTGACACATCGCAGCATGCCATGCATACACTGGAATTGTCGCCGCATGACAGTCAAAAGAGCTGTAAATATTGAGAATAATTTATGGAGTGATGCTGCGGATGATGATGAATGATGATGCACTGACACTGAAGTCATGTGCAATGCAATGTTACATGCTGACAACAACAGAATGGATGATGAATGATGATGAATGATGAGATGATGAATGATGATGAATCGATAGACTGCTGATAAACTCCTGATGAATTGATAAAGTGCTGAATGATGAATGATGAATGATGGATGAAACTGATGACATGAATGACACTGACATGATTGCTGAGATGAACTGCTGATTGAAATTGGAACTGAAATTCCAAACCTCCTGAATGCTCCATTTTCTCTGGCGTACCCAAACTGAGGTATGTACAAGCGACAGTGGCGCCTGAAGCTGGCACACAGATACATGGTTGGAGGACAGAAAGAATGTGCGAAAAAATGTCGGTATATGCGGGTGAGAAAAGGGATCAAGTGAACATTCTGCGGCTCTGCTGTGGTTGTGGGGTCTGTGGGGTCTTTGCCTGCTGTGGTTGTGGGGTCTGTGGGGTGTTTGCTGCAGTGCTGCCACGGCAGTACTTACACCCCCCTGCTAAGGGTGGACTCAGGGTTCAGCCTGATACCCGGCAGCTAAGACCCACCAAACAAACACGTGGATCTCTTGTCTCTCCGAGCGAGTACAAGTCAGCCCTACTCCGGCAAGAGTAACTAGTTGCGTGTTGCCGCACGTCAACCGGCTTGTGTCCATAATGCAATGGCTAATTCAGACGCAGGTAGTGTGCAGAGCTAAAGTGGCGTGGAGTGGTGTCCGCTGTGGTAGTACCTATCAGCGCGAGACCCTGGTAATACCTATGAGTCCCCAGACAAGAACAAAATGGACACTGTGGTACAACCTATCAGTGTCTGTGATCTGAGTCGCCAAACAGAAGTAGACTTGTCGGAAGAAAACTGGATTGTATGGGTCGCCGATATACAGCAATTGAGTGGGTTAATCCTCTGCTCAACTACCATCATGGTCACTTCTTCAAGTCATGTGTCATGTGTCATGTGAACTATCATTCTTGCACTGAGCGTGGATGGTGAAAGAGGTGAAAGGTTGTTACCAAGTTCTGACCATTCGTAACTCAATTACACGCAAATGAAACATTGAGTGCTTCTGCAACACTTCTGGTGTTTGAGATGAGTATGGCAAGGCCATGGGCCTAGTGCCTAATTTCGTCGCTTGGGTGGGCGCGTTTCTGCGCTCAATTCCTGACAAATTCGTACTTACTTTAGAGACCTGGGAACTCGTGGCTCATACACTTTGAAGTCACATACAAGGATGGAGCAAACATACAACTAGGTTAATTGGCGTCCACTGTGAGTGCTCTATAGACTCTCACTAAGTTGACTTGGGGCGCTCTGATACATGGGCTTCACTCAAATGGGTATATATAGGGGTCGTACATGGTGTATTCTGTAAGTGTATGAGTGCAAGTGTGGAAGTGTGTCCTTCAGGTTCGCTCTGGCGAAGGAGTTGACTGCACATGAGCAGCCAAAATAGGCTGATTGACTTGAAATGGTGATGGATGATCACAAAGATGAAATTCTCTCAAAGAGTGAAAAATGACCAAAATCGACCCAAAACTCACCTGGAAAACACCCAGGCGCACTCGGAGTGCCCCAGCAGCGCCGTGGCGAACGACGGAGGGCGTCGCCACGCGTCGCAGCTGTCGCTTGCGACCGATCCTGCCAAAAATGGCACATTTGGCCAGAAACAGGCCAAAAAGGTCTAAAAACCCAAAATGGGCCAGGATGAAGCCCTGAAACTGGGCAAGACGCTGGAAGAGAGCCGTCGACACACAATACCAGTGTCGACGAGTGCCACGAACGCACTCGCGCGTCGAAAAGCTACGACAAGCGTCGCCGACAGAAAAAGAGAGCAAAATTTGAAAATTTGCAAAATTGAAGAATTGAAACAGAATTAGCTGCTACAGGTGGCGCAGGACAGTCAAACGCTGTCAGCGCAGCGTAGAGCGTCACGTTGTGAGCGCCGTAACCCTGTCCGAGCGCGTCGCCAGGGAACAGGGACTCTGATTCGCAACAAAATATCAAAATCCAACTTCAAAATTGCTTCAAGAACACCAAAATGAGAGAAACAAACACCTTGTGGACCTGTACTGTACTCCCCAAATTCCAACAAAAGGTAACAAACCAGGACTTCGTTCATTTGAATACGATGTCTCCACTGGAAGGGCAAACAGAACGACGATGGACAGTTGACCTTGTAGGAACAATAAAACAAACCAACAAACAGACCAAGACCTGGACAAATCAAACATGTGAAGTACAACATATGGGACATCAGGACAGTTCAAAAAAGGCCACATCTGACAGTCGAGGGGGAGGCATTTATATATAACTCAAAACTAGTCGAAGCTTGAATAAATTTACAGTCAGTCAGGCACTGGAGTCAAAATTTGAAGTGAAGCTTGTTCCCTCAAGGACCTAGAAATTCATGGTGCGTGAGCGAGGGAAGGAAGGGAGTGGTCAGGGGAGTGAGGTTAGCACGGCCAACGCCAGGGCTTGCAACAAACGACGAAGCCTCCTATTGACCATCAACTGAACCAAAACAACAACAAAACTGACCAACTGACCCTGACACGAGAAATTATCAACCAAAGCGTTGTACTTCCAACTAAACGTTAGCGAAGACCAGAGTGCTTGTTTTCATGGCGCCCAAGAGAAAGCGCGACTGCATTGTGCTTGGTTTCAGGGCGCCAAAGCGGAAGCGCAACTGCATTGTGCTCAAAATTTGCGACACCAAGCTTCTTTGCGGCCAGTTTGTAAGTGCGGCTAGCCCCATCTGTTCAGATTTTCAGACATTCTGCCCAGATTGGCTACATTTTGGTCAATTTCTTTGCTTCGGCGGAATTGCCGCCTCGCAGCTCAGTCACAGGATATTTCCTATATATTTCTGATATGCCGGATTTGATTCCGCGGTCCATTTCCCGTAAATCCGCCGCGTTCCGCTATTTTAGCTGGAATCGCCATTTGCCGCTGACGCGCGCTCGCGGGCCAGATCGGCCAAACCTTTTTACATAAATGGATTATTTAAATTCTTTCAGACAGTTTTGGACACTCAGATGTATTTAGAATAATTCCCCTCAATTTTCTTCATAGACTGGGATTTTCTGCCGAATAACAATCAGCATGGACCTTGCTTCTGTTGTCGCTGCTCTCGCCTCTGTTGGTGTCCGAGTATCCGGTTCTACCCCCAATAACAACATCCAGGGAGACTCCTCGCGTGCCTGCCCCACTGGTCTTGCCGGCCCCGAGCCCTCCGGCACCCACAACGACCCAGGGCAGCACTTTCATGGTAGCAGAGGCTACCTGAATGTTGTTCCTTTGGTGTCCCAACCACAGCTAGCCCCTCAGTACGGCTCGTAGACTCCGCCACCTCCGGAGACCTAACGATCACGCTCCCGTGGTGCTGTGCGAACGAGGCCTTGAGAGGAATGCCTTCCGCAAGCCCAAATTGCCCAAGAAGGGCACAAATCAGCAGCTGTGGAGGCCCAGATTACAATCAAGATCCCAGTCGAAATTGGCCATCAAGCAGCTGGAATCTCCCAGCTTACGCTAATGGCAACGCTCCGGTGGAGCTTACGGACTTGGCAGGTACCAATACTCCCTACCAATGTCCACATTTTGAGACCATCGACGCCGACATTGACGACATTGAGATGGGTGGTCCAGGTGAGGTACCTACCTATAATCGACCAGCCTCATGGGCACAATGGGACAACCATTTGTCTTCCGAAGTGACCCGTAACCTTGAGGCGCTTGAGGCCCTTTGTCTATTAGCCACGTCTAAGCTGATAGGACAAGAAAGAATCGCCTCTGATTTTTTATTCGAATATTTTTTCCTCCTTCAAGAAGAAATTAATACCAGGATGTGGTGGTGTTCTCAAGAAGATGAATTTTTTGCCATTTTCTTGCAGATCTGGGAGGCAAGCCCCTTCCCGAAGGAGAAGACCAAGGCACCTGTTGCCGGGCCCTCCGCCCCTCATCCCTCTGTTTCCATTCGCGACGATCTAGCCGCCGCGGTTGAGGAAGGAATTTTAGAGGCAGCTAGGCAGGCAAGCCTGGAAATTAGGACTGAAGGAGCTCCCCAAGTGGACTCCTGGCTGCGAACCACTGAGATTAGCGGTCCGACAGCCTGCTCAGGCCCTTCAGGACACGGTATGTACTGTCCTGCCGACTGCTCTTGCAGATTACAGCGAGACTCTGAGCTCCAATTGCTCAAAGATCAAATGCAACTCATCATTCAGACGCTGGGAATTAAAGATCTTTTCAAGACCCACATGCGATCTGAGGGCGCATCATCGGTGGAACAAACAACAGAACCGTCGGAGGAGGTGACAGAAATTTTTTCGATTGCTCCTTCGGTGGACTCTAAGACCACCGATGCCAGGATCAGCAGGACTAAGCTAAAGGAAAGGGTTACAATCTCTCGATCTCAGAGTAGATCGGTGAAGGCTAGGAATGAGGCTCAAAATGCCAAACGAACTGCCTCCCGTACTACCCTTCCTGCTGTTGATTCCAATGCAATTGCCCAGATGTTGCTCGCCCAGACCCTCGCCGGAGCTGGTGTGGCTAATGATGCCGCCAAGGTGTCTGCCATTACGGCCGGTGTTGGGCTGGATTCACTCCTAAATCCTACTTCATTGCGACTTCGTCAGGTTGCCAAGCAGCCGAAGTATAATGGGAACCCCAGACGTTGGCCTCAGTTCCAACGGGAATTTAAACTGTGGGTTAAGACTCAAAAACTCCAGGATGATCAGTTCCTGATGGCGCTCTTGGACTGCCTTGAGGGAGCGCCGGCCAACACTTGGCTCAGGACCTGGAGTGATCGTGAGGATTCAAGTTCCCCCCTTACCTTTGATGAGGTGTGGGAACAGTTGGAGGTACGTGGATCCCGGCTGCCTGAGGACCATTACCACCAGATGTTGAAGAATTTTCCTTCGTTCTCGCGATTAATCTTGCACGAAGTGCAGGACAAGAGACAGCGCTTCTGGAATCTCGTAGAAGAATCTGAACATTCAGGCGAAAAATTTTCCAGTGCCGAGCTGAAAAATCTGATTTTTGACAAGATCCCCTCAGAAACCGCCGCCACCCTTCGGAATAAACAATCCGAAGAAAAGGTCAAGACCTGGTGGGCGGAAGTCGATGGCTTTGACGCCTCGGCCAACCGGTTTACCGTCAGGGAGGCACTTCAAAAGTGCTCCCCCACGTCGTTTACCAAGGTGAAATTCACTGAAAACACGTGGAAAATCAAGTTTAATGAACACGAGGATCGGGACTTGTTTGTCCAAGTCCTCAATAGGGGAGTAAGTTTCCACGGCCATCGCCTGAAGGCCAGGAACTGGGTGTTTTCATTTACTCCGCAGGAACTGTGGGAAGAGGTTGAGAGGCTCGCTGACGCCGCCAATCAAAATTTCCATGAGGGTCTTGGGGGAAACAAGAATACCCAGCAAAACACCCAAAATGGGGCCCAAAAGGGCAACAAAAAGGTGAATGACACCCGGAATGTTCAGGATCATTGTAGCATCTGCCTTCTTTTAGGTTCTACGAACCGAGCTAAGACGCATTCCACTGCTAATCACCGATGGTCTGCTTACGATCACAAGGTGATTGGTGAAAATGTCAGTAATTCGCAGAATTCAGACAGGAATGACAGACAGGTGCATGGTGCTAAGGGGGGAAAGGGTAATTCGACTCCCTCCGGTGGGAACAAAAATACTGGAGGCCCTGGCGGGTCCCAAGGCAAAGGAAATCGGACTCCATCCGGTTCCGGTGGGCAGCCAAACGGTCAGACAAGTCCTAATGGCAACGCCGGAGGCGGAAATCGAAATCCAGGCCAAACCCCTCAATCCGGTACAAACAAAGGAAATGCTCCAGGATCACAGGGTAAAGGTAAGGGAAATCCTTCGGGAACCCCCTTCTCTGGTAAGGGCAGAGGGCGTGGCGACGGTGGTGGCCCATCATCCGGCGGCCGTGGCCGTGGACGTGGAAAAGGAAACCATCGTGTGGATCAGGTCTCAGGTGCAGATCAGGTGTCCGATGCGGATCGAGATTATGTCGAAAATGCCCTGAATCCAGCGGATGATCCGTTCCAAGATGAGTGGATCGACGAATCAGGCTGTGTCCACAATGTTAACGCAGCCGCTGGAGGTCAGAACGCCTAGGGGAGCCACGAAAATCGCCCCTCCCCAGGCGATTTCAGGCATGATCCCCAAATTCCTGATCGACCATTACTTGATGTAGGGTCGCTTGTCTCCTCTCCCCTGGATCCGGCAGCGGATCCTTCTGTTGTAGTGGACGAGGTTGGTGTACAGTCCAAGCACAGGGCTCGTCAGTTTGTCACCAAGCTGTGGGTCTCTGATTGCAAGGGAAATTTCCACCTCGCCACTTGTTTGTGTGACAATGGATCAGAGGTAAATCTCCAATCCAATTCCTTCTTACCCGATGACTGCGTGTTTGAATCGCCTCATCCTGTTACCCTCGAGGGAGTTTCTGGACATTCTCTCGCAGGTGGGCAACGCGGTTGTTATATATCCACTCATTTGGTCGCTCAAGACCTTTGGGAAGAGCAAAATGTGGAAGAAGTTGTCCTTAAGGATGACTACTTCTATCGTGCTGACATAAAGTATGACCTTTATTTGGGCCATCCTTGGCTTCGTAAGAACAGGGTAGCGCCCGTAGGTCATCGTCGTTGTTTTTTGCTGGAGTCAGGTCCTTTGGAGCGTCCTGAATTTCGTTTTTTGCACGCAGGGTTTAAAAGTGCAGAAGAATTTTTGAAGCAAAAGGTGACACCAAAATTTGGTGAAGATGTCACCATTGCAGAGGTGAATGGGAGTGCCGATTACTCCCAAGAGTTAGAATGTCTTCGTAGGGACTCCCAGCCACGACGCCCTTCGCGCTGGCACTCTTCATCCTACAGAGTTGTCGACAAATGGCGCGATGCAATTTGTGAATACTTCCATGAACATCATTCCTTTTGGCCCCAGTATGATGCCTTTGCTAACCGTATGAACAAGCGCTTTGACAAGCACTTCAGCGACGCTTGGACCCACAAATGGGACAAGAAGTTGTGGATTAATCCTCCGTTTCACTTAATCCAGCAGGTCATCCACAAAATCAAGCAAGATAAAACCCAGGCAATTTTAGTTGTGCCCTTGTGGGACGACAAGCCTTGGTTTCAGGAATTACAAGACATTTGTGTAGATTACATCGAACTTCCCAGGAAGATTAAGCTGTATGCCAGGGACGACACAGGTCCCCTGCCACAGCGGTCCTGGAGTTCGCTTGCATTCCTGGTGGATGGAAAGCTTTCTGACTCTAATTCTGCTGATTTTAGTACAGATTCCTGTGTTGGGTCTGAATCTGAGGTTGAGCGTGGTACTGATGATGAATCTATTTTTTCTGATTTTTGTCCGTCAGATACCCAAGGTGATTCAACGTCCAATGGATCCGCCTCGTCTCCCTCTTCCCCAATACGGTCGACATCGAAAAGAATCTTCAGTGCACGGGCGAGGAAAAATCTCCAATCGCGCCGCAAATTCAGAGTTTTTTATGAAAAACCCCCTGTGGAAGCTTTCATGGATCCTTTCGAGGAGCTGGATCACGAAGAGAATCTCTGGGATTTCGACACACGACCCACCTATCTTCAAGAGGCAGTTGATACGGACCTGTTTAGGGACATCCGTAAGAAGATTCTTCCTGCCAAAGCCGAAGAAGTCGCCAAAGTTTTTTCGACAGTAATTCCTGGCGATCAGGTGGACACTGAATTGTGTTCCAAGTCAAGAGAAAAGATTTTTGAGGAACGGAAGGACACAACCCTTTCAGGGAAGTTGATCAAAGACCCCCCTGTCCGTGGACAGTTCGGTGAAGCCTTCATCGAGCTTCGTGAAGGGTACAAGGCGAAAAAACAGCGCCCTTATGAAAATCATGGACACAAACATGAGATTCTCAGAAAAATCATCGAGAGAAATCTCAGGGAATTTGGTTGGCTTGAGGGTTGTATGACCAGCGAATGGTGCTGTTCACCCTTCACAGTCCCGAAGCCACCGCCTGCAGACCAGAACACTATTGATGGTTGGCGAATGGTGGTTGATTTTCGCAATCTCAACGCCGAAACTAAGGCGGATTCACACCCCCTGCCCCTCATTGAGGAGGAAATTGCCAAGAGGGCGAGAGGTCGTTTGTTCTCTGTGCTGGATCTCCGTCACGGCTTTCACCAAATGCCGTTGAGGAAGGACAGCAGACCTCTCACCTGTATGTGCACGCCATGTGGCCCAGTCCAATGGACCGTCATGCCCATGGGGCTGAAGAACGCCCCCTCATTTTTTCAAAGAATGATGGAGGATGTGCTGTTCACAACCCATCCTGAGCTTCGTGCCTTCGTGAGTGTGTACATAGATGACATAATCATCGCGACGGAAGGGGAGGGACTGACCGAAGCCGAGCTGGTGGCCCTACATGAGAAGCAGCTGAACCAAGTTTTGGATATTCTTGACGCCAATCAGCTGATTTGTGGGCCAAAGAAGGGAAAATTATTTTTAAAATCAGTCGAATTTTGTGGTTCTCTCCTAGAGAATGGCACTCGACGACCCAGTCCAGGGAAGCTCGTCGCTATTCAGAAGTGCAAGCGCCCTGAGACGATCACGGAGTTGAGAGGATTCCTGGGTTGTTGCAATTTTTACCACACTTTTGTGCCGAATTATGCCAAATTTGCTGCCCCCCTCACTGAATTATTGAAGGTAGGGAGAGATGCGGGCAAGGCAGGTTCAAAGGTTCGTGTTAAGTGGACTGACGAATGCGAGGAGGCCTTCCATCACTTGAAGGCAGCCCTCTGCGAAGTCGCCACGTTGCATGTGCCCCAATTTGACCGACCCTTCTACATTAGAACCGACGCATCTAGGTACGCGATCGGAGCTGTCCTTGAACAGGTTGATGAAGCCACCGGCGATCATTACCCTCTTGCATTTTGGTCACGGAAGCTAGCCCCACGCCAAATGCAATGGTCGCCGCGTGAGCAAGAGACTTACGCCATCATCTGTGCTTTAAAAAAGTACCAATCGTGGGTTGGCACCAATCGAGTCGAGGTCCTGACGGATCATCGATCTCTGGAGTATTGGGCCACTGAACACATTGATACTGTCGCGAGCCCAGCTGGTCGACGGGCCAGATGGCACGAATTTCTCTCTCTGTTTGACCTCCATGTGTCGTATCTGCCTGGAAAACACAACACGGTAGCGGATGCTCTGAGCCGATGGGCTTACCCCGCCTCAGAGGGGCTGCAAAGTACCAACATCCATGGTACGGAGCAGGACCGCCATGTCATCATCGAATGGGATCAGGAAGAAAAGAAACTCATTCGACGTGCATGCATGCAGTGCGCTGTTAAACAGCACGCATTGCCGTGTCACGACATCACGGCCATTTCAGATCCGGCGCATGCCCATGAGATCTGTACCAAAACACTGAAAGTCGTGGAAAAAGTCACCGATCCCTCCTCAGGGAGTGTGAAACGGTTTGACTATACCCGACAAGTAAGTCGATTTCGGTTGATCCAAGGCATTAAGCGTCGAGATCCGGCCAAAACTCCACCCCTGCCGAAGGATTCCCTGATCATCCGTGACTGGACGTCCGATTACCTGCAGGATCCCATGTTTAAAGAGGTCTTTGGAAATCTCAAATCCAAAGATGCTCACAGGGATGGGATTTTTGCGGAGTACTCGTTGGATGGGGGGAAGGTGTGGATGGAGGGTAAATTGTGTGTGCCAGACGCCCTAGCCCCCCGAGTGTTAAACTGGTGGCACAAATGGGAGTCCCCCCACGCACATGGCCGTCGACTGTGGTCGATGATTAAGCATAGGTTGTTTGGATCGAGGCTCTACACTCATTGCATGAAAGTAGCCGCCGGATGTGCCCAATGTGCTGTCTCGACGCCCCCGGGCGCGAAGAAGCACGGCCATCTGAGGCCTCATCCTATTCCGGAGCGTCTCTTTAACAGAGTCACCATTGATTTTTTCTATCTCGGTGAACTCGATGACGAAGAGTGCCATTGGACTAATAAAAAAGTCAATGGTGTGCTCCTCATTCAGTGCCGTCATTCCGGCTACATTCAAGTGTTGCCTTGCAACATTGAGTCGATGACTGGCAAGGCTGCCGCCAAGTGGTGCGCGCAGACCTGGATGGGAGGCTGGGACGTCCCATCCGAGGTGGTCACGGATTCAGGCAAAGAGTACACCTCCGAATGGTGGAGAGAATTGTGTGCTCGCCTTGGAATCCACCACCTCCGATGTGAAATCCACTCGCATCGAGCGCTGCCTGGTGAAAGAGCCGGCCGCTCAATTATTAATATGCTTCGTAAGGAGCTCGCGAGTGAAAAGGATTTCCATTGGATGGAAGTTCTCTTCGCATTGCTTCGCCGTTACCACAACACGCCTTTGTATCATGGCCTTTCTCCAAATGAAATTGTCTTTGGACGAAAGAAGTGTTGGTGGAACATGCCGTTGAATAATCCTCGCCCCTCTAAAGATGCTTCGCTGTTTTTGGACGAAGTCCAACGAGCAGATAAATCTGTGTCGAAATTAATCGAGAAGCATCAAGCTGACTGGCTTTGGGTTCAAAATCAAGGCCGAAAAAACCCTCACAATTTTGAAGTCGATGATCGAGTTTGGCTTCGAAAATCCGAAACCACCCTGGACGGAGATGACAAGCTTCTCCCCTTGTGGGAGGGGCCATTCGCTGTTACAGCGCGACTTGGTGAGAACAGGTGGAGGATCCGTGTGGATGTCAGCAGGGAAATTGACGTTTCGGGCGATCGCCTCAAGAGAGAGATCCCCTCCCCCAAGGATCGAGTTAAACCCCTTTTTTGGACTGCGAAACACTTGTCCGATCGGGTCATCGAAGGGGGGAAGTACGAACTCAAGAGGATTGTTGAAGCAAGACGTGACGCCAAGGGCGAATGGGAATTTCTGTGTGAGTGGAGGGGCTTTGATTCCAGTCACAACAACTGGGAACCAGCCCAATCTTTTGTCCATGGATACACCAAGGGGTTCATCGACTTCCTGAAGAAGCACCCCGAAATTTGCGTACTCCTGACAGATTGTTTGTCGAAACCAGACAGACAAGTGGAGAGCGACGGAAAACGACCTGTGGTGAATCGAGATCCAGCCTTTTACGGCCCTCAGCAGCCACATTCCAGGGCTGATCCGTCGATCCCCCCTCCTGTGGTCAGGCCAGCCCAGGAGCCAAATGATAACCAAGCTTCGAGTTCGGCCGCTGATCTGCAGCGCCCAAGCCGTACGAGGGCCAGGCCAGACAGGTTGGTGGTCACATGTATTCGTGCATGGCCGAATTAAGGAAGCCATCCTACCACATTCTGCTCAATCCACTGTTCATTCTTTCCGTTTATGTCATGATGTGGAGAACTGCGAATGTTTGATAATTTGACGTCAATCAACTTCTCTTTGGTCTCCGTTCGGCAGACAAGGCGTAGATACGCTGACGGAGTGTGCTGCCGTGTACAGAAACAACCAAACTCAGGCTTAATTCAGGCAGATTCGGGGTAATCTTGTCTCTGTTGGTCTGTGCATCTTTGGAATTTGGCTACTCGTGCAGATGGAAGCAAATGTACATAATCAAAACGCTGGCCAGCGACATTCACCCCTACAGGCAACCCCTGTAGTACTGGCTGCCCTAGAGGCGACGCCAGGAACTCAGATCATACCTTCATTTGCTGTGATGCTGACGCCAAAGTCCAGATTCAGATCCAGGATCCTCAAATTTACCTTGAATTTCTCAGGTTTGTCCATCATTCTGCCACTGTTGTACGAAACCCAGACGTCAATTGTTCAGACAACCTTCAGATAGGAGCTCTAGGGACTTCTAAAAGCAACCTCTGAAGTCCGTAAGCTTCGTTGTATTTTTGGCACACGCCAATGTGAGCTCAATCCGACCTGAAACTGTCGAAAATGGTGAATCCAAGTGGCTTGTGGGACTCCATCGAAAGATTGGCCTTGTCCAAGTCGATTGACACCGCCGCCACTGTAAATTCGGTGTCTCTCAGTTATATACTGTCAGTAAAGCGCCTGCAGTGAACCTTCGGCGCGTTACATGCCAAGGATCCAGGGCCAGCATGTCCCATCATGATGCATCATCACATGATCCACATTTTGATAGAATCTGTTAGATGCTCGCGAACCAACGTGCCGGAAAGCACAATTGAGCTGAATAAACGACAATATATATTAACTTTAGTCTAAACGAAGGTGTTGGTAGTTTCAGTTGTACACATTCCGCTTCATTTCACCTTCATCCCAGGGAATTTACTCATGTTAGGACAATTTAGATTGATTTCCTTGTCATCTCCCATCATTCCTCGAAGATCTGTTTAGATCTAAGTGAACAGAAGAACATCTCTACCTTCGGTGGTTCACTTAGGGTCTGTAGACTACATGTGTATTTGTTTAACCTCTCTGTGATTGCTTAATCCTCTCAATCTCTGCTCAAATTCATTCTTATTTTTGCTGAATCTTGTGATCATCCACCAGATGCGCCAAATCTGAGCCACATGCTGTACTTTTCAGAACGAGAAAAGCGGGATAACACGATGTAGAGTTCGGCGAGGACACCGTAGCGTGCCCGCGACAGCGAAACTGTGCCAGAGCGCTGAGATGTCACTCCAATTCTTGATCCCCCCACTCAATCTGGCAATAATCTACCTCATTCTCAACCAATGTATGGTTTGGTATCGATTCTCGATACGTTTACATGCTTTTTAGCCCTTGACCTAATGTTTTACTGCACGGAGGACTGTTCGTCACTTCTCATTCCATCTCATTTTAGGTTCATCCAGCCTGATTCAGTGCCAATTCAGCCCAAATCAGGTCAGATCAAGCAGATTTCGCCCCATCGAGGCTACATTTCTATCTTTTTCTGGGACTTACCCGCACTACGTTCTTCGTTGACGTAGCGACACACCCCAGTGTGTTTTTGGAGGGGGAGTGTAAGTGCGGCTAACCCCATCTGTTCAGATTTTCAGACATTCTGCCCAGATTGGCTACATTTTGGTCATTTTCTTTGCTTCGGCGGAATTGCCGCCTCGCAGCTCAGTCACAGGATATTTCCTATATATTTCTGATATGCCGGATTTGATTCCGCGGTCCATTTCCCGTAAATCCGCCGCGTTCCGCTATTTTAGCTGGAATCGCCATTTGCCGCTGACGCGCGCTCGCGGGCCAGATCGGCCAAACCTTTTTACATAAATGGATTATTTGAATTCTTTCAGACAGTTTTGGACACTCAGATGTATTTAGAATAATTCCCCTCAATTTTCTTCATAGACTGGGATTTTCTGCCGGATAACAATCAGCATGGACCTTGCTTCTGTTGTCGCTGCTCTCGCCTCTGTTGGTGTCCGAGTATCCGGTTCTACCCCCAATAACAACATCCAGGGAGACTCCTCGCGTGCCTGCCCCACTGGTCTTGCCGGCCCCGAGCCCTCCGGCACCCACAACGACCCAGGGCAGCACTTTCACAGTTCCTCCAAACAACCCTGCTGCAATCCTCACTCTGTCGGCGTCACAGTCGCTGCGAGGGGCTTTTCTTGCTTCCACGACTGCCATGACCCGCTGCTTGTGATCACTCTCATACATGACGAAAGACACATTGTCCCAACTGCAGATATTTACAAGCCTTGCCATAACGGCACCAACATTTTTGCGCGTACTGGTTGGAGTGTTGGCTTTCTTCCATTGAGCCGTAGTCCCAGTTTCCATGCACGCCTTGTGCAAACGCGTCTTGAGGTCCCTCCTCTTGTGAATGTTCGTGGGCGCCACTCGACAGACTCACAGTCCAGAGCGGCGCCACACTGGAGTTGGCTGGGAGGATACCTTTCATTTGGTGCTGGTAATCATCTTCTTCTGCCTCCGCCTCTTCCTCTTCGGCATGGACGCCTGCTTCTGCCTCTTCCTCTTCGACGTGGTCTTGATAGTAGTATTCATTGGGTTGTGCCTCATCCTGATCAGCCTCGACATCTGCTTCTGCCTCTTCCTCTTGGGCATCGACGTCTGATTGTGCCTCTTCCTCTTCGACTTGGTCTTGGTAGTAGTCCTCATTTGTGTAGTACAGCTGCAACTGAGGGCCACTGTTCTTTAGGTACCAACACTCTAACTGTTCTTGCTCACCCATAATGAAGGAGTCCCAGTAGTTGTCAGCGTCCAGCTCAATCGGCTCGCTACCATCAGAATCCTTCCGTCCTTCGTCTTCTTCATTGTGGTAGGTAGTCTGAAACTCGTTGTCCAAACTACCCAAGACCATAGCATTCCCTTCACTTTGCATCCAGAGGTTATAGAGAACAAGATAAACAAAATCGTACAGTGTCTGAGAATCATGCCACGGCTCCCACTCACCGCAAAGAACCTTGCAACAAACCCTAGCCCAGCACCTGACTGGGCCCGGTAGTAGCCTCGCAGCAGACAGTGAGTCGACGTGTCCGAACATATCTTGCAGCTGTTGCGCTGTTACTTCCCAGAGATTCTCCACAACTTTGAGTCCAGATTTCCAGGCGACATCCAGTAGACTTCCCCAGAAATCCTCCAAACCCACGAGGACGGCATCTGGCGCTCTCAGCCCTGCGATATGAAAAACTTCGCGGGTTCCTTCTCCATCGTGGTTTGGATCTTCGGCATTGGTGTTCCTCTCTTCGTCGATCTCATCCCACACTATACAGAAAGGGCAACCCAAGAAGCAACATTCACATGTGACACGCGTGGCGAGCCCGCGAGCTCGTACTTCGGCTGCCTCCTTTTCAAACTGAGCACGTTCTTTCGCAAGACGGGCGACGCTGCCATCCCAGGAACATGATTGTGTTTTGCGCGGGCTATGTAGCCTTGCATTGACACACGACCAGCCAATCAAGCAGCGTCTGCATTCACCGCAGCTCTGCTTCTGCTCTGTAGCACCATCAACAAGCGCAGCAGACGTGGAGCATGTATTGTCTTGTAAGTTCACCCTTTGTGGTGCGCTCGGTTCACATGGCCATTGTCTGGCGGTAGCTCCGTGTTCTGGACCCTTGGGTAGTCCGAGCGGCAGTGAAGGGGAACCTTGGGGTGATTCCTGGCCCTGGTGCTTGGGCCCCGGCGACTCTGCGGCGCTTGCCCATGTAGGTGGCAACAGGCGTGGAGTGGACCTATTTTGAGGTGCTTGCTTCTGCCGTAGTTTGCTGCCCCACTTATTGTTTGAAGACCATATCATGATTCTCCTGCTGGGTCTCCGGCTGAGACAAAATCACAGTTTGAGAAAATAGTTGGGAGGAACAAGGGAAGCGACGGCAAAGACCAAAGCTGCAGTACTTGTACTGATTTGTTATTCCGGTTGTCACGTAGGTCCACAACGCCAGAGACAATACATGGGCTTACAACACCCCTGAGCAACACAAACAGGAAAGTATGTACATCTCTGTCAGATACAAACTTTGCAATAAAATCCCCACAAGCAGAAACATTGCGTAGCACTCTTGGTGTGCTGTCCTGGCTATCCTGCCGAGCGCGCGTCTGTCAAAGGCGTCGCGCTTCAATTAAGTCGTCGTACTGCCTGGAGGTGAAGGCAAAAAATATGCGTGGAATATAATGTAGGTGTATATAAGATCAGAACTTGTTGTTGGATCGGGTGTCTGGCTTTGGTGGGCGACTGCAGTTACAGCCATAGGTACCTATTGTATAGCCATAGGTACCTATCGTTTCGCCATAGGTACCTATCGTTTAGCCACAGGTACCTATTGTTTGGCCATAGGTACCTATCGTTTAACCATAGGTACCTATTGTTTAGCCATAGGTACCTATTGTTTAGCCATAGGTACCTATCGTTTGGCCATAGGTACCCATCGTTTGGCCATATCTACTAATCTTTTTCCCCTAGGTACCTATCGTTTGGCCATAGGTACCTATCGTTTAGCCATAGCTACCTATTGTTTCCCCCTAGGTACCTATTGTTTGGCCATAGGTACCTGTCTTTTAGCAATAGATACCTATCGTTTAGCCATAGGTACCTATCGTATAGCCATAGGTACCTATCGTTTGGCCATAGGTACCTATCGTTTGGCAATAGGTACCTGTCGTTTAGCAACAGGTACCTATCGTTTAGCCATAGGTACCTATTGTTTGGCCATAGGTACCTGTCGTTTGGCCATAGGTACCTATCGTTTCGCCATAGGTACCTATCGTTTAGCCATAGGTACCTATTGTTTAGCCATAGGTACCTATTGTTTAGCCATAGGTACCTATCGTTTAGCCATAGGTACCTATCGTTTGGCCATAGGTACCTATCGTTTGGCCATAGGTACCTATCGTTTGGCCATAGGTACCTATCGTTTTTTCCTAGGTACCTATCCTTTTGCCATAGGTACCTATTGTTTGGCCATAGCTACCTATCGTTTCCCCCTAGGTACCTATCGTTTGGCCATACGTACCTATGTTTCCCCCTAGGTACCTATTGTTTGGCCATAGGTACCTATCGTTTAGCCATAGGTACCTATTGTATAGCCATAGGTACCTATCGTTTGGCCATAGCTACCTATCCTTTCCCCCTAGGTACCTATCGTTTTCCCCTCAGGTACCTATTGTTTGGCCATAGGTACCTATCGTTTGTCCATAGCTACCTATCGTATAGCCATAGGTACCTATCGTTTGGCCATAGGTACCTATCGTTTAGCCAAAGGTACCTATCGTTTGGCCATAGGTACCTATCGTTTGGCCAGAGGTACCTATCGTTTGGCCATAGGTACCTATCGTTTAGCCATGGGTATGTTTCCCCCTAGGTACCTATTGTTTGGCCATAGGTACCTGTCGTTTGGCCATAGGTACCTATCGTATAGCCATAGGTACCTATTGTTTAGCCATAGGTACCTATCGTTTAGCCATAGGTACTTTTTGTTTGGCCATAGGTACCTATCGTTTAGCCATAGGTACCTATTGTTTCCCCCTAGGTACCTATTGTTTAGCCATAGGTACCTATTGTTTAGCCATAGGTACCTATCGTTTGGCCATAGGTACCTATCGTTTCGCCATAGGTACCTATCGTTTAGCCATAGGTACCTATCGTTTAGCCACAGGTACCTATTGTTTGGCCATAGGTACCTATTGTTTAACCATAGGTACCTATTGTTTAACCATAGGTACCTATTGTTTAGCCATAGGTACCTATCGTTTAGCCATAGGTACCTATCGTTTGGCCATACATACTAATCGTTCTCCCCTGGGTACCTATCGTTTGGCCATAGGTACCTATTGTTTAGCCATAGCTACCTATCGTTTCCCCCTAGGTACCTATTGTTTGGCCATAGGTACCTATTGTTTAGCCATAGGTACCTATTGTATAGCCACAGGTACCTATCGTTTCGCCATAGGTACCTATCGCTTAGCCACAGGTACCTATTGTTTGGCCATAGGTACCTATTGTTCAGCCATAGGTACCTATCGTTTAGCCATAGGTACCTGTCGTTTGGCCGCAGGTACCTATCGTTTTGCCATAGGTACCTATCGTTTCCCCCTAGGTACCTATCGTTTAGCCATAGGTACCTATCGTTTAGCCATAGGTACCTATCGTTTAGCCATAGCTACCTGTCGTTTGGCCATAGGTACCTATCGTTTGGCCATAGGTACCTATTGTATAGCCATAGGTACCTATCGTTTGGCCATAGCTACCTATCGTTTAGCCATAGGTACCTTTTGTTTGGCCATAGGTACCTATCGTTTAGCCATAGGTACCTATTGTTTCCCCCTAGGTACCTATTGTTTAGCCATAGGTACCTATTGTTTGGCCACAGGTACCTATTGTTTGGCCATAGGTACCTATTGTTTAGCCATAGGTACCTATTGTTTAGCCATAGGTACCTATCGTTTGGCCGCAGGTACCTATCGTTTGGCCATAGGTACCTATCGTTTCCCCCTAGGTACCTATCGTTTAGCCATAGGTACCTATCGTTTAGCCATAGGTACCTATCGTTTAGCCATAGGTACCTGTCGTTTGGCCATAGGTACCTATCGTTTGGCCATAGGTACCTATTGTATAGCCATAGGTACCTATCGTTTGTCCATAGCTACCTATCGTTTAGCCATAGGTACCTTTTGTTTGGCCATAGGTACCTATCGTTTAGCCATAGGTACCTATTGTTTCCCCCTAGGTACCTATTGTTTAGCCATAGGTACCTATTGTTTGGCCATAGGTACCTATCGTTTGGCCATAGGTACCTATTGTTTCGCCATAGGTACCTATCATTTAGCCATAGGTACCTATCGTTTAGCCACAGGTACCTATTGTTTGGCCATAGGTACCTATCGTTTAACCATAGGTACCTATTGTTTAGCCATAGGTACCTATTGTTTAGCCATAGGTACCTATCGTTTAGCCATAGGTACCTATCGTTCGGCCATACATACTAATCGTTTTCCCCTAGGTACCTATTGTTTGGCCATAGGTACCTATTGTTTAGCCATAGCTACCTATCGTTTCCCCCTAGGTACCTATTGTTTGGCCATAGGTACCTATTGTTTAGCCATAGGTACCTATTGTATAGCCATAGGTACCTATCGTTTGGCCATAGGTACCTATTGTTTGGCCATTGGTACCTATTGTTTAGCCATAGGTACCTATTGTTTAGCCATAGGTACCTATCCTTTCGCCATAGGTACATATCGTTTAGCCACAGGTACCTATTGTTTGGCCATAGGTACCTATCGTTTAACCATTGGTACCTATCGTTTAGCCATAGGTACCTATTGTTTAGCCATAGGTACCTATCGTTTGTCCATAGGTACCTATCGTTTGGCCATATCTACTAATCTTTTTCCCCTAGGTACCTATCGTTTGGCCATAGGTACCTATCGTTTAGCCATAGCTACCTATTGTTTCCCCCTAGGTACCTATTGTTTGGCCATAGGTACCTGTCGTTTAGCCATAGGTACCTATCGTTTAGCCATAGGTACCTATCGTATAGCCATAGGTACCTATCGTTTGGCCATAGGTACCTATCGTTTGGCAATAGGTACCTGTCGTTTAGCCACAGGTACCTATCGTTTAGCCATAGGTACCTATTGTTTGGCCATAGGTACCTGTCGTTTGGCCATAGGTACCTATCGTTTCGCCATAGGTACCTATCGTTTAGCCATAGGTACCTATTGTTTAGCCATAGGTACCTATTGTTTAGCCATAGGTACCTATTGTTTAGCCATAGGTACCTATCGTTTGGCCATAGGTACCTATCGTTTGGCCAGAGGTACCTATCGTTTGGCCATAGGTACCTATCGTTTTTTCCTAGGTACCTTTCGTTTTGCCATAGGTACCTATTGTTTGGCCATAGCCACCTATGGTTTCCCCCTAGGTACCTATGGTTTGGCCATACCTACCTATGTTTCCCCCTAGGTACCTATTGTTTGGCCATAGGTACCTATCGTTTAGCCATAGGTACCTATTGTATAGCCATAGGTACCTATCGTTTGGCCATAGCTACCTATCCTTTCCCCCTAGGTACCTATCGTTTTCCCCTCAGGTACCTATTGTTTGGCCATAGGTACCTATCGTTTGTCCATAGCTACCTATCGTATAGCCATAGGTACCTATCGTTTGGCCATAGGTACCTATCGTTTGGCCATTGGTACCTATTGTTTAGCCATAGGTACCTATCGTTTGGCCATAGGTACCTCTCTTTTCCCCCTAGGTACCTATCTTTTGGCTATAGGTACCTATCGTTTAGCCATAGGTACATATTGTTTAGTCATAGGTACTTATCGTTTAGCCATAGGTACCTATCGTTTAGCCATAGGTACCTATCGTTTAGCCATAGGTACCTATCGTTTGGCCAGAGGTACCTATCGTTTCCCCCTAGGTATCTATCGTTTAGCCATAGGTACCTATTGTTTGGCCATAGCTACCTATCTTTTGGCCATAGCTGCCTATCGCTTCCCCCTAGATACCTATTGTTTGGCCATAGGTACCTATCGTTTGGCCATAGGTGCCTATGGTTTCGCCATGGGTACCTATTGTTTAGCCATAGGTACCTATCGATTGGCCATAGGTACCTATCGTTTAGCCATAGGTACCTATTGTTTAGCCATAGGTACTTATCGTTTAGCCATAGGAAACTATTGTTTAGCCATAGGTACCTATCGTTTAGCCATAGGTACCTATCGTTTGGTTAGAGGTACCTATCGTCGTTTCTGAGTCCGTACTTCACTCTGAGGCCGTATACCCAACTCAAGGGGTCACCAGAGCTCTTTGAATTGCAGCCTCAAAACCTGGGAAATCCGATCCCATTTTCCCTCCCCTCTGTCTGACATTTTGTCTGGTTGTAGTAAGAAAAGGTCACTGCCATGTCTTTCTTGGAGGGCTTGATCCAGGCTGAGCCCCCCTTAAAACCCTTTTGTTGATGCTAAGACAAACTTAAGTGTTTTAATCTCTCTTTTGTTGCCTAAAGTACACTTTCTCAAAGTAACTAGGGTTGTGACCCTAACCCCCCCCATGAAGTTCACCCCTACCACTCAACTGAGCGGAGGTACCTTCCTTCATGGAGGACATACCAAAATAAATCAGGCATTTCATGCTTGTTGGCCTTGGAGGTTAGGCCTAGTGGTCTCCCACCCCAAGACCCCTATACTCAATTGTTTCTACCACTTATTGTGGTCCTACTTTGTAACTGTTTCTGAATTCAGTTGCTTGGCCAAGTCATTTTCTGTGTGGTCCTGACATCTATGCCCCACATTCCTAACCAGCACCATTACACCCAAAAGAGTGCACATGAAGTGCCTAATGCAACCTCTGAGGCAAAAGTCAGACCAATTTTCACATAAAATCTTTTGTATTATCCATTTGTGATTGAATCTATGTGTATAAACCTGCTTTGTCTATCTGCAGCCCTTCTGTGTTACACTGGATTCCAAAACCAATCATTGATTCGATCCATATCCTGTTCTTGCTCTACTTGCTGCTTTGGTTTGGGTTTTCAACTACAAAACCTGCAGGAATACATCAAAAGATCTAGGGCATAATTCAAGGACATCTTTCCGGTAGCAGAGACAGTCCCTTGTGACCTTTTGAACCGACCCTGAGAAGAAGTGCAACACAAAAGCTCAACAACAAGTTCATCATGTCCACGCCAAGCGTCAGGACCTGGCCCATAAGAACTGTCCAAGTGCAAATGGGCAGCATGGCCCACCCAATGAGTGGACCACCGTACCGAGCTCCACATCATCTCACTGGCGCATCTGGGTCCCAAGGAGATCCAGAACGCAGAAGGGCGGAAGAGAATAAAGGCCTTACCACCGAGGCCTTAGCAGCACACGGTGGAGACAGCCACAGTCACCTCCACAGACGTGTAGCTGCCTCAATATCAAGATCCAATTGTCCAGCTTCATCCTCAACTGTCATTGAAGGACCTGAGGAGTATGAGGAGCTGAGGAAGAAGATGGATGAGTACATCCTACATGAGGAGTACTATAAATCCATTCGTGGGGAAGATGGAGAGGAGCCATTGGCTGTACATGGATCCAGACCACGTACAGACCTAGGGTCCTACGCACACTCTGGTCCTCCGTCCACTGCATCCCTGCCAAGACGAACAAGACCTGAGTATCCAAGACCATGTTATCGAACCCCAAGAGCTCCCGAGGTGGGCCCAACACGAGTCGAAGAACAACATGATCCAAGGCCAACCTACGGTGCCCTGGATCACACGGCCGAGCTGTTGGCCAAACTCCTGTCTGGATCAGAAGATCCAGATGTGACGGCCCTATCGGAGGCCATTAAGGCTAAGCTGGGTATTGCAGAACCCTTACCCAAGCCAGAGTTGCCCTCCCTCTCTCCAGGACTGAGTACCCTGGCCGAAGATCTCAAGAGATCAAGGGTCTCAAGGCTGTTGCCTAAGGTCACCTGCCCCAGCCCCTTTCACCCCCGTGCCAGGACTGTGCCTATGGCTGATCTACAGGACGTGCCTGTCACAGAGAGTGAGAGAAGAGGGCTGTCAGCCCTGGCCCCTCTTGCCGGCGTGTCGCCTTCAGGCCTAACTCCGGAGGGTGGGAAGACGGGCAGACCAATTGCCCAGGCGAACATCCAGCTGGAACTGCCGGAGTTCGACCCCAAAAATCTGCCTGAATGGGCAGAAGAATTTGCAGAGTTCCTTTTGTTGACTGGCCAATCCCACGTGGATGTGGCCACCAGATGTTCACTGCTAAAACGCTCATGCAAAAAGAAATTTTTGCAAAAACAGGTCAAACAGATTGTGAAAACCTGTTCTACCTGGGCAGAGGTACTCCTGAGGTTAGAGAAAACATTCTCAGTCTATGAGACTGACCTCAGCGTACGCACACAGATCGAGGAGCTACCTATGCTCCCGGAGTTTCCATCCGCTGCGCGAATTTCTGAGTATGTGTGCGACCTGGAGTACTTATTTTCGAGGATGAACGTGGGCTCCTACGGAGCCACTGAGCCCCACCTGTGGCTCATGAGTAAGATCCCCCAGCGTACGTGGGATGATTGCCGCTCCACCTCTGAGAGGAAGAGCAGAACCCACTCGTACGATGAACTGGTGGATCTCTTGATTGAGTTAGCTCTTGAGAGAGAGAATGACTCCCACATGGAGAAATTCCTCAAGAAGCATTTGGGACGAGGTGGTACCCCTACCCCCGAACGTGGCGAAGGGAAGGGGCATAAAAATCCCACTAACACCAACCAGTGAGGTGGTAAAGGGAGGGGCAACCTACGTGCCATGAACGAGGTTCAACCTGATGCAGGCACACCCCCCCTGTTCTACTGCCGACCTGTCAATGACAAGGGGGGACCTTGTCATGCCTCTGACTGCGATCTCCGCAGTGGCTGTATGCTGCAGATGAAACGTCAGCAGCACACCAAAGATGGGAAACAGGTGACCCATCAGGACCATTTCAGGTGTATCATCACCTGTGGTTACTGTGGCAAACGTCGTCACTACGAGGACGAATGCCACATCAAGAAACGCGAGAGTGACAAACTCAAGTGTCAGGAGGCGGAGCGCCAGAAGACCCAGACGCCCGCCAGAAATCCCCCAAACGGGGATAAAGGTGGTAAAGGAGGTGGCAAAGGGGGTGGCAAAACGGGACCCCCTAACCCCCAGAGGCGCTCATCAGCGCCCGTTGCAACTGACGCGTTCCCGTGGGGGGCCGGCCACGGGACGCTGCGGGTGACACGCACAGGTGAGCAGGCAGGCAAAGCACTACGCTCACAAGGGCATCAATACGCTCGTGTCATGTGACAAAGCGTTTCAGAATCCTTGCCACTCTGAAATGAGGGAACGAAAGTATGTACAGCAACACATCAGGATATGTACACATGGGGTTAAGACTGGACTGGGGTAAGGGCATCACAGGACAATAGACACTCAGTCCTTACTCGTATCCCAATCCCAGGTCCGACCCTCTCAGTGGCTGGTGGGGGCGGGGGCTCAAACACCACCCATGCCCTGCTCAGTCCGGACCCTGAAACCCTGCCAATAGGGGGGGGGTCGCGCCCAGCCACAGGCGAGTTCCTGGGAACCAAGGGGCTCCAAGGCCAACCAACAGTGGCTCCCTATGCCCCCCTAACAGCAGGTTCCAACTCCTCTCTGAGCCAGAGATATGGCTCCGCCATTTTCCCCTAGGAGTTGGTAGCTGAAAATGGGCTGTTTCAGCCCAAACTGATATTAGCTCCAAAATCTCCAAAATTGACCCCTTGTTCGGACCCGTCAGAGGTGGGGACGAGGCAACTGACCCTATGCCCTTCAGGTACGAACTCTCTGGATCCCTCACCCAACCTGGTTCCCTCTGAGGTCCCGGCATCAGGGCACCACGGGTTCGTCAAGTGGGGTCATGATGCCAAAATCCCCAAAATTGGCGTCATCCCCACGCATGGCTCGCCCAGCCAGGGCAAGGCCAATGGCTCACAGGGTAGGACTTATATCTGAGTGTACAACTTGAAATTGGGTCCGGGCTTCTTATGGGCATAGAGAAATGGGGCCCCCAATTGACCACACGGGGGGTTGAAATTGGGGTCCCAAAAGGGGGTCATTTTGGCTGCCTGAAATGAGCCAAAATTCGGGGTGCTCGCAATAGTATATCTCCACGCTGGCTTGGAGATCGGATCCGCCATTCCATACGCGATCCACCGGGAGTCCAACATAGACTCTCATGCCCTTGGCTATGGAAGATCTCCATGCCACTTGGCGTGGTGACAATCCCAATTGGGTCCACAAATGCCAAAATGGCAAAATTGCTCACACTCACTTTGGGCTAGCACCTTAACGAAGGTTGCTCCGCTTCGCCCACGTGGTGTGTGAACCATGGGGACCAATATACATAACACCCATGTCATATATGGTCCATTGGTCCATGCGTCCGGCGTGCACGGGTGGGCTGAACATAGTGCACGGCGGGCAGCAAAAGTGGAAAATTGCTCAAAATGGCCAAAAATGCGCACACTCATGGTTAAGGCAAATGAGGCACATGCCCGACTTGGACCGGAGTGTGCCATAGGATTGGTATCAAGTCATATGTGTCCAACATATCTTTTGGGCGTCGCCCAACTCCTCCGGTTTTGGGAATGGCAGGGTCGCCAAGTGAGCCCATGATTTGGGATAGTCCCAAATTGCCAACATGGCGGCCACGGTATGCCAAGCCCAAGAGGAGTTAATCGCCGGGTCCAAGATATGTTGGGCACCGAAGTATGTACCCCCAGAACATACTTGGGTCATGATGTCAATTGAGCGCAACGTTGAGATACACGGTCGCCACTTGACATCATGACGGGCCAAGAACGGCAAAATTGGCACAAAGACACACAAAAGTGCCTTGAAAGGCGCACAATTATATTATAATATCTTCGGCTTGGATCGTGCAATCAACTAATCCTTCTAAACACAATGACTTGACACCAATGACCTTCGATTCCACATATGTGCTCCACTTGGGGCGCTTTGAAAGGCTACGAGCGCTACTTCCCAAGTGGGCACATGAAAATATGGAAAATTGCAAAACACACACCTTGCTCCCAACGCATCGCTTTGTGATCACCACACAAGCTTCCCTCCGCGAAGGTTAGGCTTGCAATTGATCGTGGAGAGTATAAGGAAGGGTCTTGCGCAATATGAGGTCCATTGGCGGGTTTGGCTTGGAGCGATGGATCCGCCAAATGGGCACGCAACACAACACATGGCACATACCACATATTGCCCAAAAAGGTAGCCCCCCCCACGATATGTCATGCCCCTCCAAGGGCATAACTTTGTGTCAATCGCTCATAGGAACTCAAGGGGAGTTCCTATGCAACACCAACACTCGCGCGCTACACTCGAGAGTTATCTTAACGCACGCAATATCATGGCCAAAGAGTTACAACGCAAACTCTACCCTCTTGACCATGATCCATTATGCTAGCGCGCACGTGTGGAAACGCAAGGCATATAATGCTTCCTAAATTACGTCGGGAGTATTGTGAATACATCCCACGTTTCCTTATTGTCATTCCTCGCAAACAACACGAGATATGACCCTAACAAGTGGCCTCACGAATCAACTTTGTTTTGCCCATATCTCTAAGACAAATGGAGGGCAAGATAAAAGGAAAGTTGATTCGTGCATAGGGAAGCACGTAGGACCACTCGAAAGAGATCACAGCAAGTGCGGGGATGTCGAAGTCGAAAATCCGATTTCGACATCC
This sequence comes from Eutreptiella sp. 'Long Island Sound 2002', assembly GCA_964036045.1. NCBI lineage: Eukaryota > Euglenozoa > Euglenophyceae > Eutreptiales > Eutreptiaceae > Eutreptiella > Eutreptiella sp. 'Long Island Sound 2002'. The sequence continues at coordinate 53,186,864 of OZ038382.1, read as the reverse complement.
TGAAAAATTCGGCTTAAGGTTGCGAGTGTAGAATGTGAAAATTGCGGATGCATCAATGCAATTCCTGAAGACTTTAGAGTCTTCGTCACGATTTGCGCTAAAATATCTGTATATAACAGTTAAACTGGCAGTTACGCTAAAGTCGCGAGCTAACCGCCAACTGTCAAAACGGAAATATCAGAACGGAAGTGTAAAAAGTGACGGAAACAATATGAAAATAATACCCTGTTGATTCCTGATATTCTGATATATAAATCTCCGCTGGCGGTGCATCGGTTGCCGATGCGGGGCTTTCCGGCACGGAACACGCTCCCGCCGGGCTCGCACCGGGCGTCAACGGGCGCCTTCCGTACATGGGGTTAGTGGACCGGAGACCGGTCTTCCCTTCCGTACGTGGGGTTAGTAGACTGGAGACCGGTTGTATGCCCCACCATGGTCATGGGGTTCTGGGTACCGCTTCACCCCCCTCCTTAGAGCAAACCCTGGGGGGGGCTCGATAACACCACGCATGGCAGCGGGTACCCAGGACCATCCCCTGAAGGGGGGGTGTCACATCCTCACTTCAGGATGATTCGCAGGTTAGGCTGCCCAAACACCACAGTAAAACAGGTATGATGCTGTAACTGTTAGTAACTGCAAGTATAGTATCAAGTATCAAGTCCCGGGTCCTGGCGGCGATTGTTCGGCATCCAAAGGACCCGTTAACCCATACCAGGCGCACCGGGTGCCGGCTGCTACGGTCACTACCACAGTGGTAGTGGCATACACGGCCAACATAGGCGTCACACGACGACCGAGGTGGTCCCACAGGTCGAGAGCGACCACAAAGATCCATCAGGCTACCCCAAGCTTCCCAAGGCCCGCCGACTGGGGAGAGTCCCCACGGGTCCTTCCTCGGGCGCACCATGTCCATATCCATACAACGCGAGTCCAGAGTGGTACAGCCGAACGAGCTCCTCCTTAAGGGATCCGGCATCAAGGCCGTCTTTTCCCTCGCCTTATTACCACGAAGGCCATACATGAGGGAGTCCTCGTGCAGTGTGGGCGGAGGCGTCGACTCCTCAAACCACCAGTTTCCCAGGCAGACTGACCGAGGTCAGGAGCACCCGAGGCCGCCATTCGACCGCAAGTGCGTCTGCGAGTCGGTAGGCTCACACTGGGACTGACAGTGGCGGACCGCTGGGAGTGTAGTCAGGCAACTGGGCTTCCCGCCTGGCGCCATCAGGATCTCCACACATCACAGCCAATAGGGCACACGGTATCACGGGCACTCAAACAGAAGAAACTGTATGTAGGTACTGGTCCAGGCTGGACCTCAAGTAAAAGCATGTAAACGGCGACTCAGGGCGCCTCCGTATCCGATTCCGGGAAAAACAGTCCACACTCAGTGATGGGCTAACATACAGATGCACATATCCCACCTTTGATTTTACCGGGCACAAAATGGCCAAAACCCGGATTCTATTCAAATGGTTGACAAAATTGACACATCTTTGTCGTGTATTAAGCTTGTTTTTAAAATTTTGTGGTTTTCGCCTATCATTCATGATAACAGTTGACGCATGGCTCATTTTGAGTGCCAAGTCTCATCGTCATTTCAAAAACCTGGGGCAACCTTTGTGACGCAAAGTTCCTTAGCGCCTCGTACGGTGCGACCAGTTCAAAACGAGTTCTCAGTTAACCACACACCTCAGTTCTCATCGTCATTTCAAAAGCCTGTGGCAACCTTTGTGAAGCGAAGTTCTTTGGAGCCTCGTACGCTGCAACCAGTTCAAGCCGAGTTCTGAGTTACCTGCACACCTCAGTTCTCAAAGTCAGTTCAAAAACCTGTGCCAACCTTTGTGAAGCAAAGTTCTTTGGAGCATCGTAGGGTGGGACCAGTGCAAACTGACTTCTCAGTTAACCACACACCTCAGTTCTCATTGTCATTTCAAACACCTGCGAACCTTTGTGAAGCCTAGTTCTTTTGAGCATTGTGCGGTGCAAAGGGCCCGTGCCTGCGAGTTTGAGACTATTTGCCAAAGATGAGCTACAAAGCCTGACCGTTGGAATGGGTACTTCTGCACCACAGGAGATTCCTTTTCAGGGAGAGTCAAGGGTTGCAGAACAGGCTTTGCAACAAATCAGTCAAATAGTAAACTCACAGAGCCAAGACCGGGCAAAGAAGGCACAACACAAGCAAGTGCACAGCACGTCAACTGTCAACTGTTCCGAAACCTTTACCAGCAACACAAATCAAGTCCCAGGGACCTCAGTTCTCAACAGTTCTCACCAGTTCAACGTTGTGTTTGCAAGCAAGGCAAAACGAAGGCAATTGCACAGCATAAGTCAGAAATGTTGTGTCAAAATTTAGCAGTCAATAGCCGGAAATGTCCGGATCGATCTGCACTACAGCTGAGCAGCACAAAAACAGCAGAACAACATCATTAAAACGACTTTTGGCAGGCATCCTTAGATTCAACCACAGCATTGTAATGTTCTGACACATCCACACTTTTGTGCCAAGGAATCAAATGTATTCAAGCAATGGATTTTGCAAAAATTCATGTTTCAAAGACAAATTTTTGGCACCGCGGCCGTTTCAGATCCGTTGGGCCGTTTCAGATCCAGTGCGGTAGCGTAAATGTCGTTTTGGCCGCAGAATGCCCCACAAAATCATAGGTGCTTGGGGACAGAAGAACAAGCAACAAACTGGGTAAATAGGCGTGTAAACGCACTCTGGACAGAGCGCCAAACCACGCCACGGTCAGGATAAGGGATATGCAGGAGGGTGGACAGAAAAACGCCTGAGTTCAGGCCATATATAGTCTGCAGACACACGTCGACTGGTCTGGATCCCGCAAGTGCCATGAGACCAGACCACACACCAAAAAAATCGCAATGCCGATGACAGCGGCATCCGTTGCGCAACGTCGTAGGGGCTTCAAGGCCCCAAGAGCTCAAAAAGTGTGAAGGTCAGTCGCCCTACCTGGTTTCCCAAGGATTCAGCAGGGGGGGGAGTGACGAATAGAAGAAGAGAGGGGCCATCCACCTCTGGATTCAGCAGGGGGGGGTATATGGCCACTCTGATGGCAGGTCACCGGAAGATGGAAGAGAGCAAGCAAGTAAGGGACGATCCGTCGACCTCACAAGCGCTCATAACACATCAGGGGAGAGCTCAGGGCACTGATCAGGCACCCCTGGCTGCAATCGCCCGGGTGAGTGCTGCGGAGTCCGAGACATGGATCTTGGTCTTGTGCTTGCGGATGTACTCCATGAAGGGAGTATTGACCCGCGGCACGAACGAGGAGACGGGTTCCCAGGTGTCGTGGGACGGCCCATAGCCTCGCCAACGAACCTTGAACTCCAGACCTCCGGGTGCCGAGGCTTTCGGACGCTGAGCCAAGATCTTCTCGACTGTATAGTCGTCCTGCTCAGCATAGTCGTCGTCCGAATCGGCCTCATGTGCGGCGTAGCTCAGGGACACATGTTGGCCACGGACGTCCGGTTCACGCACACGGAGTTGACTCTCGTGGCGCTCCCGGAACTGTCCGTGACCCACCTTGATGCGGTAGGTGTCCTCACCAATCCTGCGGACCACCTCTCCGGGTGTGAACCAGGTTTTGGTGCGGTAGGTGCCCATAGGGCGGGGTCTGATCACCCACACCGGGTCTCCCACCCTGAACTTCTGCGCTGTCGAGCTCGGGGCGGACTTCTGACGCTCAGCATGCTCCTTCTCGAGCTGCTGGCGGATGTCCCGCGCCGTTTGCTCTTGCCGCGCAAAGAATTCCTTGGCATCCATGGCCATGCCATCACCAGACAAGGGAAGTCCCCTACCCAGGGGGTCCCTGCCGAACAGAATCTGGTGAGGGGACAAACCGCCCGGAGTGGGGGTGTCATGATGGGCCTTCAGAGCAGGCCACATCTCCTCAAACCAGTTCCGACGTGGATTGGTGATGTGAATCTTGCGCAGCTTCTCGAACAGCTGCCGTCCAGCCACTTCAGCACGGCCGTTAGACCGGCTGAGATAGGCGACGCTCTTGGCATGACGTATCCCCATGAGGGAACACATAGCCTTGAACCAGCCACCAGTAAACTGGGGCCCTCGGTCACTGCAAATAGTGCGGGGGATGTCAAAGACGGTCAGCCAATGACGAATCATCATGACTGGCACTTCCTTGGCAAGCAACCCCTTTTTGCGTGCCGGAACAGCTACAACGTAGCCGCTGTGGCGGTCCACACAGAGAACCACACAGTCAAAGGTCTCCTTGCCAATGTGCACTTCGGGCATGGAGAAGACGTCCATGGCCACGCTCTCCATGGGCTGGTCAGGAACCGGGGTCCATTGGGCTTCCCCCTTGACGTTCCGGTTGTCGGGATTGCAGGCCTGACAGACCGAGCAACCCTTCCTGACCTTCTTGATGGCGGTGTAGAGAACGATATGGTCGATCTCGAACCGACGCTGCATGTCAAGAGCTTGCTTCTTGACCCCTGGGTGCAGCATGTGGTGGTGCCAAGCTTCACAAAGCTCGAGCACCCGGGACTCCGGTACTAGCAGCTTACCATTCCGGTAGAGCTTGCCATCCTCCTCGGTCAGCCCCTTTGGCCACTTCTGCCCGTCATCAGGGTCGGTCACCGCCCTATACTCGGCCGCAAAGGCCTCAGACTTGGCGTAATCGTCGGTCCAGTCGTCCTGGAGGCAAGACTCCGGGAAGAGGTGCTTGTCGGACTCAGCTCCCTCAGGGGCGAGTACTCTGACCGCTCTGCTCACCCTCGACGCGAGGGGGGCATCCGCAGCCATGACGACGAAGCACTTAACACCCTCCTCCTCCATCAGGCGCTCCATTTCGATGATCTTCTTGGCTTCAGCGGTCTCAGCCTCATCGCCATGGGCAGAGATATCCGTCATGCCCTTGCTGGCGGGATAGGCCCACCTACTGAGACAGTCCGCCACGGTGTTATCCTTTCCAGGGATATACACAACCGTGAGGTCGACCTTGGCCAAGGTCTCATGCCATCTTGCCCGTCAGGAGGCGGGACCTGAGGGGGTGTCCACGAGTAAGAAAAAGTGCTTTTCCATTGCTTTGAGGCATACTCTAGTTGTATAAGAGATGCACTGAGCATCCATGCATTTTTATCTTAGTATTGGTCCCACCAAAAGTGGTGATAACACATTTTGACCTATGGAACCAAACACCCAATCAGGATATGGAGTGGACCCCTTAATCCCCTTTCAATGTGAAGTGAAACATCTTTTCCTGAGTTGACTGAGCACTGACATACCTGAGGTAGAGCCTATGGAGTTATCTATGTTTTTCCATGAATTCTTAGCTATCCTAGTGGTATGCACCCTAGGGGGCTGGGTACCTCTTTTTGAGAGGTCCTGGGTTCAATTCCCGGTCAGCCTAGCTAAGTAGGAAGATCCCATGTGACATGGCAGTGACCTCATCGCCACATACCATGCCACCTCAGCACATATGGGACCCAAAACAAAGAGTGCACATCTCCTGAGATGGCACTATGGAGAGAGAGTGATCCTGGGGCAGTTTTCTAACTCTTTTCCCAAAACATTTCAGCTATCTTTGTGAATATGCATTCATTTGTGACGTGAGTTGCAGTTTCTGTGAATATCCATTCATCTTTCACTGTTTACACTGCAGCCCTTCATGCTTTGATCCTGAATCCTCTTCTCCTTGCATACTTCTGGCTTGGGTTATCCTGGATTGACTCTATTGACTCTATTTCTGCAAACAAAATGTTTTCTTCATCCAAAACAAGCAGCAGGAAACCCTACAGCAACAGCAAGCAGCAGGAGAAGCAAAAGCACAGTGCTGAAAACACTATAAACTTTTCTGGTAGCAAGAGGCAGCCTGTCTCTGCGCACCGGCAGCAACCCCGTGCCGTACTTCCAGTGCGCCGAGTACGGGCAAAAATAAGCAGAAGGGTGAAAGAAGATGGATCCAGGAAAGGAGGACGCCGACGTGAAGACGGCGCCAGCGCCTGAGGCACCGGCAAGGCCGGCACCTGGCGCTGTACCTTCGGCGGAGCCCTTACATGGGCCAGTGGATGCGGCCGAGGACTCCCTGGATGGGCTTCAGACGGCCTTCGGGGCCCTGTCTGTCGAAGAAGTAAGCTCTCTGCCTCAGTCTGTGAAGAGGAAGAGAGAGAACGAGAGCGAGAAGGATGCTGGAGAAGGAGCAGAAGAAGGAGAGGAACGAGGGCAAGACCCGATGTATGAACCTACCTTCGAAGGCGCACCAAGCGCATCTGGCCTCCACGCATCACCCTCTCCTTTAACCACCACACTCCCAGCCGCTGCAACATCGACTTCCACAACCAACCCGCCTATGGCAGAGGGCACAGGCTTTACTGGCATGCCTCCCTACCCCGCCTATGGTATGGGCCCACCTACCACTGCGCTCCATGAGGCAACTACTGCCAGTGAGCCGGTGGCTTCCAGCTCTGCGCCGCGATGGTATGCGGCTGACTATCCCCATCCACTACACGCTACGGGAACCTATATGGATGTTCCTGGGTATGCTCCTGGGTATGCACCTGGGTATGCACCCTTGAGTGGGTTGAGGAGAGGAACAGAGTCTCTTGGAGGCAGGAGTAGAGGATCGGGAAGAGCCTCCAACAGGTCCCTGACGCGGTCGGAGATCAACGAGGTGCTCCGAGGAGCCACTTCAAACATCGTGGGCGACCTCACGCAAGAGATCAGGGAGAAACTGGAGCCCCTGATGATCCCCGCCCATGCGTCACCTACGACGGTGGGAATGTCACCCCACCGAGTACAGGCTAACCACCTGGCAGCAGGGTTGACAAATACCCTGGGGAGCCTGAGGAGCCGACCGATGCCGACTCCTGCAGCAATACCGAGAAGTCCATTCGTCCCGAGAACGGCCCAGCCGCCCTACAGCCACGTGACGAACTCGACGAGGGCCGAGCTGGACCAGCTGGGGCTGACAGCCTTAAGGGCTATGGTGGACGTAGAGCCTTATGGCTCTAGTGATCTTGGCGGAGACCCCTCCGATGACGAGCCGCCGTCGATGGATTCTTCTTCGCCCTCAGATGACGATGACCCTGAGGACCCCGAGGACCCCAAGGGTAAGAAGAAGAAGAAGAAGAAGAAGAAGACCCGACGCCCTGAAGGACGCCGAGCTCAAGAGGCGAAGGCTATTGCCACCTCCGAGATAGTGGTGAACATGCCTGAGTTCACAGGCAAGGACCTCAGCGAGTTCGCTGAGAACTTTGGCCGGTTCCTACGACTGACCGGCCAAACCCACGCGAGTGGGCGAGTGAAGTGCCATCTGCTCCTGCAGTGCTGCATTACCAAGTACCTGGAGAAGCAGGTCAGGCAGATCGTAACTAACTCCGCCACCTTTGCCGACGTGTTGGCCGCCCTGGAGAGGCAGTACCCAACCTACGAAACCGACCTCTCCATCAGGGCCGAGATCCAGAACCTGCCCGTGCTGCCCAACAACCCCAAACCTGGCAGGGTCTCCGAGCTGTTGGCTGACCTGGTTCACTGGGCTGGACGACTGACGCCCGGTTCCTACAGCAGCGACGGTCTGCTGTTCTGGTTGTGCGCCAAGCTCCCCCGAGAGCTATTGGACGAGTGCCGTTTGACGGCTGAGCGCAAGGCTAGATCCCTCCGCTACGAGGATCTATGCGTGCTGCTCCTGGAGATGGCGCTGGAGAAGGAGAGCGACCAGCAATTGAACAAGTACCGTCCTGGTGGTGGAGGTTCTGGAGGCAAAGGGTACCAAGGGTCCCGACCGGGGCAGGGGAATACCACCAAACACGCCCACGCCCGTACCATGGAGAACGTGAAGGAGCTATTCTGGTGTGATGCCAGAGACGAGCAGGGCCACCTGCAGCACGCCTCTGACTGCGAGCAGCGAGACTGCTTTGTAGTCCAGGGGAAGCAGCAGGAAAAGAACACCGGCGCCAAAGCGAAGCTGCCGGATCATTACCGCTGCACCATCACGTGTGCATTCTGCGGTAAGCGGAAGCACTACGAGGATGAGTGCTACCATAAGCAACGCCTATCGGCGAAGCTTAAGGGGGAAGATCCTGGCAAAGGCTCAGGCAAAGGTGGAGGCAAGGCCAAAGGCAACGACTCCGGCAAGGGCAAGTCTAAAGGACGTGGCCAATGTGGACAAGACAAGGGTCAAGGTGGACGAGGAGGAGGCGCTAACCGCCAGCCCGACAACAAGAACAAGGACAAGAACGGAGGCAACCCCAACCCTAATCCAGGGGGGAACTCCGAGCCCTCTGGAGGGCAGTCTGGACCTACCACACGCTCACAAACGCAGGCCCAGCAAGAACAAGGAGCCAAGCGTGAGCATGAAGGTGGTGATGACGGCAACGCTAAGAAGAGGAGCCGTTTCATGAGGATGGCCCGCAAATTGCGGAACAAGGGGTTCGAGGTGACCTGTCCCGCGGAGTTCTGACGGGGACGCTCTGGTGGCACCCAAGACCTGGTGTTTTGGGTACGTATCCGACTAGGGGGACGTGAATACCTGGGGGTACTGGATACTGGCGCCACAATATCTATAGTGGGCAAGAAAAGTTTACCTTGTGGGAGCCTGAAGAACACCATGACCACCGCCGCTATACGCATGGGGGATGGACATGTGGTGCACAGCTGCGGGGACTGTGAAGTGGAGGTACCCATGGGCTCCAGGACTATCGCCCATCGGTTCTATGTGATGGACACTGATGCCTTCGACTTTGTACTGGGGACTGACTTCTTCGTGCAGCACTCCCAGATACAATCCCTGACGCTGCAAGCGCCCTACCTCCTCTACGTGGACCACGGCAGCGGCAGAGAGTCTGTGCCACTGGAGCAGTCGGAACATACCTCGAGTTAGCTGAGGCTATCGAAGGAGGAGCCCTCTAACATGATGGCGGCCTCCAAAACTGAGGACTATCAACTATTGGGTGGAGTCCTAGACCAAGGTCTGAAGGAGTTGGGTTACTCTCGAGAAGACCTAAGTGTGGAGCTGTTCGCCAGCGACAAGCAGCATGTACTGGACCTATACTGCAGCAAGGGAAAGAACTGCAGCTACAAATTTTACTGGCCCTCTTTCGGGATGGCCTACGGGAACCCCAGGTTCAGTGAACTGGGGAAGTTGCTGACCAAGGTGGCCTTGGAACGTTCCCGTATGGTCCTGTGTTCCCCCGACTGGGGAGCCCATGGGGGCAATGAGTACTGGCGAAACCTCCTGGACAGGCTGACTATCAGCTCTGTTCGTTTGCCTGATGAGGCCATCTACGTGCCTCTGGGACGCAAGACGCCTATTGGGAAGCCCGGATGGGGGAGTATGCTCAGTGTGGTGGACGGAAGTCTTACCACCATCCCCTGGGAGGACCTGGACCCGACTCTGGTCCAGGCTATACAATGTGAAAGCGATGGACTCGCCTTGGGTGACTTGAAGGATCGCCTACGACCTCAAGATGCTGTTGAAACTACACCCGGAGGAGATGAGTACGTCGTGACTGACACCAACGCCCCCAACTCTCCCTGCCATGTACCTGTTACTGATGGAGTCTCTGAGTGTGGACTATCTGAGCTACCTAGCTCTATCCACTCAGACGACGAGACTGAGCACGACGCCTTCTTCGTGCAGACCTGTGTGGAGGAAGTGGAGAATGCCGAGTACGTCGCCCGACTAAAACCCCTACTCTCCATGAGGGTGGAAGACCCCGTGGATGAAGAGCTGGACCCTCGATCCAGGCTCAGGGAGTGTGTGGATTCCAAGAGGAAGTTGGTGGCGAAAAAGCTATGCTACGCGAAGCCTACCCGCAGCTCGTGGCCACTGAATCAAGGACGTATGGGAGACCTATCCCAATTGAAGGAGGACCTCGAACAGAAGATCACCACCTGGCAAAGGGAGGTAGATCTCAAGCTCATGAAGAGCGTGTGGGGCGCCCATGTGAGGACCCCAGAGGAGGACAACCTCTCGGAGGAATGCGTATGTGAACCCCTCGAGCGTGCCTATGCTGCCATCGTCCATCGGAGATGGTTGAACAAGACCTTCTATATGCCTACCAAGGGCTGAAGGATACTACCGCGGGCGAAGAGTCGGTGGAGGACCACCTCCCGACGTCTATTCAAGGGGCAAGCAACTTACACTTCGACGAGGATATGGAGGACAAGATCAAGGTATTGGACCCCCGGGTACAGAAGCTGATAAGGACCTATCTGGAGGTGTTCGGAGAACTACCCCCTCCAGCCTCATGTGACAAGCTGGTACAGATGGACCTCAAGCTGAAACCCGAGTTCGTGGGTCACAAGATCCGGAGGAGACCCTATCCAGCTCCTAAAGAGCAGGCCGACGAGATTGAGCGACAGATACAAGAGTGTATCGACGCTGGCCTAGTCCTGGAGTACAAGGACGGGGACTACCCCCTACACTGCAGCCCCTGTTTTCTGGTGGCGAAACCTGGGTCTACAGCCAAACGGCTGGTAGTGGACTATGGAGAGCTGAACAAGAAGACGCTGAACCACTCAGGGTCCATTCCCAATATGGAGTCTACCCTGGAGAAGATAGCCTCCTGTCGCTACAAGACCAAAATGGACAAGCGAAGCGGATTCTGGCAAGTGGACCTGACGCCCAACGCACAGGAACTACTGGCCTTCATCACCCCTCAGGGGAGGGTATTCAAGTGGAAGGTCATGCCGTTTGGCGTGGCTAACGCACCCGCTCTATTCCAAGAGCTGATGAACAAGATCTTGTCCATCCTACGAAGGAGACCTAAGGTGCAGGAGCTCATATCCCGTGGTGCCCAGATGGAGGCTCATATCGACGATGTATGCCTCGGTACCAATACCCAGGAGGATCACTGAATCCTCTTGGGTGAGTTCTTTGCGGTCTGCCAGGAGAACCACACTCCACTCAAGCTGGAGAAGTGTGAGTTCATGCAGGAGACCATGCAGTACTTGGGGTTTGATGTCCGCTATGGGTGGTGGACCCCAGCGGCCTCTAAGGCCAAACCCCTGATGGATGCCAAAGTACGACACGAAGACCCCAAGAAAGGACTTCATGATGTACGCAGTTTCATTGGGGCGTGCAACTTCTATCGCCGCCACATCAAGAACTTCACCTACACCAGCGCCGTTCTGACGGACTTGATCAAGAAGAGTACTGCTTGGCGCTGGGGCCCACAAGAGCAACAAGCGTTTGACGAGCTCAAAGACAAGGTAGCCAACGCTAAGTGCTTGGGCGTGCCTAGGGCACAAGGGGAGATTATCCTGGTGACCGACGCCAGCAATGTGGGTGGTGGTGGAACGTTGTTCCAATGGCAAGCACTGGAGAAGGAGAAGGGGGACGGAAGGTCTCAACCGAGATGGAACCCTCAAGCACAGCTACCCTGACGACAAGTGGGTCCTAGTACCTCTGGGCCACTGGAACTGGAAGTGGAACCAGGCCAGGGGGAACTACTCCACCTATGAGCAGGAATTGCTCGCGGGTATGCTGGTGCTATCCTCACAAGCACGACTGTTGGGGAGTAACCCTGTGGTCTGGCTATGCGACCAAGAACGGGTCCGCAGTTTCCAGAAGGGTCCCCCACCTGAGAAGGCCAAGCTACGGCGCTGGTGGACCTACCTCAGTCAACTACGGCTGACGGTACACCATATCCAGGGAGTGAAGAACGAGTGTGCCGATTACATCAGCCGCAACAACTTCGACGCCCTGATTGGTGCCCGGTCTGAAGCGCTGGCTAAGGAGGCGTTCAGCCGTATGGACGTACACCTGGACCTGAACATGACCATGATACGCCCCCTGGATGGACTCCAACAATCGGAGTACCTGAAGGAGTTTAGGGATATCTACCAGCGCCTGGAGAAACGCCTTGAACCCCTCCTGGTCAACCAGGACCAGTGGAAGAGGGACAGGAGCTACCTCTGGCACGAGGACCGCATCTTGGTGCCTAGTGACCGAGTCCCAGCACTGCTGAAGTGGACCCATGAGTCCAGTGGTCATGTGGGTGCTGACCGTATCCTGAGGCTGTTCAAGCAGTGGTTCCACACTACGTGGACTGGCGACCAACTGCGGAAAACCCTCCAGCCTATCGTGGATAAGTGCCCGTGCAGGTCCTGTAAACCAGGGGATATCAGGGACAGAGGTCTCTACTCGACCCTGCCCATCCCTCACTGTGCTAACAGTGTTCTATACGTGGACTACACGGAGATGCCGAAGTTCGGGGGCTATGACTTCGCCCTCGTGGTAACCTGTGGGTTGACCAGGTTTACCAGGGTGTTCCCATGTACCAAGCACATTACCGGGGAGGAGACTATCAAGATACTCCTGGAGGAGTGGTTTTGTGTCTATGAGGCGCCCAAGGAGATCAACTCCGATGAGGAGGTGCGAGTACGCTCACATACTGGCTGGTACAAGAGGGTCCTGAGATCCCTCAATGTCCAGGTGTCTACGGGGATTCTCTACTCTCACACGAGCAACCCCCTATGTGAGCGACAGATCCGTGTCCTGGAGGAGAACGTACGGATATGGTGCAAAACTGAACGCACCAGAGACTGGGTGAGACTACTCCCCGTCATATCCTTGATGATGAACTCCCAAGAGAGTTCGGCGACTGGGTACTCGCCACATGAGCTATTCATGGGGCGCCCGGCATGGTTCCTACATGCCCCCTATCCAGAGGACACCCATTCTTCTGTGGGTGAATGGGTCCAAGAGCAACAAGCGAAGGTGGACAAGGCCAAGGCTATGCTCCAGAGAGTGAGGAGGCGTCAGTGGAACAAGAAGAACAAGCACCGTGTACCGGCCACCTACCAAGAGGGGGACTGGGTGCTGGTGCACCACAGTCGACTACCCGCCTGGCCACGCTCTACCAGCGATGACCCATACTTCGGGCCGTACAAGATCCTATCTGTGGATGGACACCGTATCACCGTGCGGTGTTCTCCCCGTCTAGGGGGGACCCTGCTGTGCGCTGCTCAACACCCGAAGCGCTACCACGATCCTGAAAACCTCTGTGGGGAGGAGTGGGAGCTGAACGACGAGGAAATCGCCGCTCTGGACCTACAAGGGGCTGCCAGCCCTATGGAAGTTGAAGGTGAACTCCCCGACATGAACGCTAAGGAGATGGCTAAGGAGGGCTTCTACCTGGTGAAGTCTGTCCTACGCCACCGCTATCGCCAGGGTTGGCGCTTCCTCACCCTCTGGGAAGGGTTTGGAGTCGAAGAGGCCACCTGGGAGCCCTTCTCTGCATTTGTTCTACCGGAGGGACGCCTAAACTCAGTTCTGGTTGACTACTTGTCCCAGAACAACCTTGGTGAGTTGCTGAGGCTCGCTGAGACGCTTGCCTCCAAGACTAAAGCTAGGGACTGAACCTTACCCTTACCTGCCAAAGCGTATGTGTGAGTGTGCTAGTCCTAAGGTCCTGAGAGCAAGCCGCAGAATTGGTGTCCTAATTATACCCAAGTCTGCGCCCTTGCTAAACCTGGAGGGTTGGCTTATTGATGCCACGGGGTACGCCCCGGGTCTCCCCTCCCCTATGCGCCCAATTTCTGTGCTGGCGCGAAACCTTTGGGGAATACCCAGCGTACTAATCCAGGTATTGTTTTCCCTACCTATCTGTCTACTACAGGGAGGGGTGGTCAAAAGCTATGAAGGCTTGAAAACGCCGTTTTGCTATGTGGCTAAAACACTGACCTAACCACTGCCACAGCCCACCAACCCTGCTAAACTTGCAGGAAACGGGTGGGACAGTGACACACGCACTACAGGTCCTACACACCCTACAGTGGCACCATCCTGGTGGGCGAGCACTGGGGCAACTGGCTCAAGCCCCCACTCAGGACTACCACTCCTACACGCACACTCTACTGGGCGTTGCGAAGGCGAAGGTGTCGTGGGTCCTAGCGACCCTCCTGTGAAATGACAAGAGAACACGGCGCTGCTAAGCAACTGTGGCCTAACAGGGGACGGCACAACGCGTTTCCCCTGCTAGGGCTTGGAGGGAAGGAGTGCTCTCGCGTGCAAGGCGCAGATGTCGATGAAGTCGGACTCCCTGCTCTGCCACAGGCGGAGCGGAGTTACTTGTTTGTGTGACCTGCGCCCTTGTTTAGCAGGGCATAAAAAAAGGCTGCTGCACCAATCACCCTACCTGCCCACCTGTAAAACAAAGGCAAATGAAAGGGCGTTTGCGGCGGAGGAACCAAGCCACACTCCAGGTATTATACCCTTCTCAGTGTGACCTATAATACACTGTCCGCAAACACGCTGGAGGACCAGCTACCCTTGTCAAGCAAGCAAGCTTTGAGGGACTCCTCAGGTTCTCTTAAAGAACGTACCGAGGAGCCCCTAGGTAGCCTAAACAAGGTTTACCGTGCGCACTACGCGTGGCCTACCCTTTAATGCGTGTGTGCATGCGCGAGTATGCACGATCTTTTTGGGCACACCTGCCCATCTCAGCGCCAATCAAGAACTCCACCAGGGGGTGGCCCCGCCTGGGCTTACTCACCTTACCTACCGCAGGGAGAGAGAGCAAGTGAGGGGCGCACGCGAAGAACGTTGCAATGCACTTGTGTGTATGTCTAATCACCCTGATCTGACCGCTAATCATCTGCAATCTTTCTAATCAATCCCTCTATCGCGTTCTATCTTTGTTAGCGCTGCTACAAGGCTCGTTCACGGAGACACGAGACGAGCAATGTGTATGCGGCATACGAGACGAACATACCTGTAGTTTATACCTGATTCATTGAAGTCTTTTCGTTCATTTTCGAATTCTTGAATTTTTGAAGCTTCTATTAGTGTGGGTGGAATCTGTATGTTTATTTATTAATGTGTGTCTCGTCATTTTCAAGACTACGTGAGACATACGTTTATAATTCCATTATTTCTCCATTTTCCGGCGCTTCGCTAAGAGCCGCTCCTGCGCGCCGCCATTTTATGCGTATGAATTTCTGGATTTAAAAAATCCAGACTTGACTATAATTTCTATAAAAATGTGCTTCTGATGCACAATTGGATTCTGCTCAGGTGTGTTGTTTCAGAAAAGTTCTACGCCGTCATTTGACGGATTTTGGTGTCGTCGCTTCGTTTTTGCGTGGATTCGTCCATAATTCTCCCATTCCTGCCTCTGCAGATACCCACGCGCAGCCTCGCTGAGTAGGCCGTGTTCGGGCCGAAACGCAAGTGCCTGGAGAGACTGAGCAGAACGAAGACCCCACCAAGGGGCAAATTTAATTTTCTTTCGACTCCCTTCGCCCTAAGACAGGTCACAGGTCGCCAGCAGGTTTACGAGAACCCATGCGAGTGTGTATATTGTGTCTTGCGTTTGGGTTGTGTCGACGCTGCGTCTTGGAGGGAGGGATGCATATGCACATGTTTGGCATGCTCTCATACTAACCCAACCAAGCCACAGGAGCCCCGGCAGCGCCATGAGCGCTGAGTCTTCTGTAGGATATGTTACAAACAAAGCAGCAAAAGAGCGCCAGCCATGGTGAGCGCTCATTTTTCAGTGTGAGGGAGACTGTAGGTATTTTGAAGTAGATGTGGAGACCAAGGAAGGGCCAAGAAAAATTCCCTTTTTCCTAAAATGCGACAGTGGTGGCCACCACAGCACAAGGGGGGAGTAAGAAAAAGTGCTTTTCCATTGCGTTGAGGCATACTCTAGTTGTATTAGAGATGCACTGAGCATCCATGCATTTTTGTCTTAGTATTGGTCCCACCAAAAGTGGTGATAACACATTTTGACCTATGGAACCAAGCACCCAATCAGGATATGGAGTGGACCCCTTAATCCCCTTTCAATGTGAAGTGAAACATCGTTTCCTGAGTTGACTGAGCACTCACATACCTGAGGTAGAGCCTATGGATTTATCTATGTTTTTCCATGAATTCTTAGCTATCCTAGTGGTATGCACCCTAGGGGGCTGGGTACCTCTTTTTGAGAGGTCCTGGGTTCAATTCCCGGTCAGCCTAGCTAAGTAGGAAGATCCCATGTGACATGGCAGTGACCTCATCGCCACATACCATGCCACCTCAGCACATATGGGACCCAAAACAAAGAGTGCACATCTCCCGAGATGGCACTATGGAGAGAGAGTGATCCTGGGGCAGTTTTCTAACTCTTTTCCCAAAACATTTCAGCTATCTTTGTGAATATGCATTCATTTGTGACCTGAGTTGCAGTTTCTGTGAATATCCATTCATCTTTCACTGTTTACACTGCAGCCCTTCATGCTTTGATCCTGAATCCTCTTCTCCTTGCATACTTCTGGCTTGGGTTATCCTGGATTGACTTTATTGACTCTATTTCTGCAAACAAAAGGTTTTCTTCATCCAAAACAAGCAGCAGGAAACCCTACAGCAACAGCAAGCAGCAGGAGAAGCAAAAACACAGTGCCGAAAACACTATAAACTTTTCTCCACGTGCTCCTTGTGCCACGACTGCAGACTCTGATGGTCGGTGCAGACAGTGACGGGATGGAGGGCTATGTACCCAGCCCATTTCCTGAGAGCCATGACGATGGCATACGCCTCCTTTTCACGGGGCGTCGACGTCCGTCTCTGGCCTTCCGCCAGGACTCGGCTCCAGAAGGCCACAGGCAAGTGCCTCCCATCGTCAAGCACTTGCTCCAACACAGCGCCGACGGCGTAGTCGGAAGCGTCGGTGCACAGGACGAACCCTCGGTCGGGATCCACGAGGTGCAGACCCACTGTGGATAGCAGCGCCTGCTTCATCCCCTCAAAGGCACGGTCGGAATCAGCATCCCAGACCAGAGCCTTCTTGGACCCTTTCTTGGTCTCCTCTCGGTTGCCCTTGAGCATGGTCGTCATGGGGGCTGCATACTCGGCATACATTTTGATATACCCCGAGTAGTAGTTGCAGAACCCCAGATACGCCCGTAGCTCAGAGACCGTCTTGGGCTTTTCCCAGTGCTCAGTCGCAGCCACCTTGCCAGGTATGGGCTTTCGCTGCCCGTTCCCAACTACCTGGCAAGCGAAGACCACCTCGCTTACCGCAATGGTGGCCTTGTCACTGCTGCCCGTGAGTTTGTGCCGAACCAGAAGGTCCAGCACTCGAGTGACGTCCCTCTCGTGTGCCTCCAGGAGCTCCTCGTAGCTCATACTGGGGTCCCCGGACGCGATGATCACGTCGTCCATGAAGGGGTCCGCACAGTCACGCACCGGCTCAAGCAGGTTCTCCAGCATCCGCTGAAAAGCCGCATTGCCGTTGGTAACGCCCATGGGCATCACCTTCCACTGGAGAGGTCCAAGTGGGGTGCTCATGGCTGTGCAGGCACGGGACTCCTCGGCGAGAGGCATCTGATGATAACCATGTTTCAGGTCAATCACCGTGAAGATCCTCCGCCGGTGTTGTTTTTGCAGCATGTCCTCAATGAGGGGAAACGTATAGCTATCATGCTGCGTTTGGGCGTTCAGGCCGCGGTAGTCGACCACGAGCCGCCACTCCCCGCCACCTTCTTGGGGATGACGAAGCACGAAGAGGCCCATTCGGAGTGGCACGGCTCGAGCCAACCCCTCTGGATGAAGTCACGGAGGATCTTGTCCATGGCCTCCTTCCTCTCGCCCCTCAGGGCAAACTCCCGGTGTCGGTACACACGGGGGTCCTGCTTCAGCCGTATCTTGGCCTCGCCATACGGTCCACGCACCGGTGGGGGAAATACAGGCTTACCGCTGAAGAAGGTATCACCGTACTTCTGCTTCAGCCTGGCCCTCAATGCCTGGATCTTGGGGCAGTCATCGGACTCCGCCTTGGCCTTTCCGGGCACTTGAACCACGGAGCGTACTTGAGGGGTTGCGCCCCCGCTCAGTTTCGGCTCAGGTGGTCTTCCCAGGTGGCCCAAAGGGCCATCTCTGGTCTTGCCTCGGAACAGATCGCCGTAGGTGGGTGGGGTACCGCCAGGCGGCTCGTTCTGGCTGGACATGTGATCCAGCACCCTCTGACCGAAGGTATTCCCGTTATAGGAACCGGAGACGATTGAGTCCACTTCCCACCAGGCTTTGTCCTGGCCCTTGCCCTCACGCTGGTTTCCCCAGTCGTGAGAGGGCTGATCCATATACCCCTGAACCAGATCCAGCTCCTCTTCTGTGAGGGGGTCTTCCGATTCCTCGATGTCAACAGGGGGAACCGCAAAGCATTGCCTCCAAGGCTCCGCTACGATGCGGTTGACACACACGAAGTCCGTGGCGTCGGCCTGATCAAGGCCCCCATCCACATAGTGGAATTCTGTTGGCCATCTCTGGGGTGGCATGGGCTGTCCCTTAGCGTCCTGATAGACACTCTCTCCAGCCGGTAGGACGACCTTGTTTAAGGTCATGTTGGTCAATGAGGCTACCCAATGTCGGGTACTTTCCTCCTCGGTGCATCCCATAGGAACAACCAGCACTGCCTTGGAGCGGTCCTTGCGAATCTTCGCTATCGCTCTTGGAATGTCCCATCGAGGGCAATGGATCCACATCAAGCCCTGATGCGGACCCCAGTGCTTCTTCCACGCGGAGTCCTGTGCGCTCCAGTACTTCTCACACACCCGAAGATGGGCGGAGGTTCCTGATGAGAACGCATCCAGGGCCAGATCCGAAGCTCCCAAGTCCGCGACAACTCGGCTCGCCACTTCCGGCATTACGCCGTACTCCTGGTTTGCAGGACCAGTTGGCTCAGTGTCCAGTGCGGCCACTTCGAGCTGACTGCGTTCGGGGTGGATCCATTGGCATTCCACATGGTGCTCAGGTGACGAAAGCAACGAGAGTTGGTCGTCCTGGTACAGGGTCATGGAGGCCTGGGCCGGGAGAACGCCGGAGTCCGTCTCCATCATGAAGTTGTACCCAACGATCATGTCCCAGTCCATCTCGGCCTCGTAGAAGCGACCGTGCAGGAGGATTTCTTTGCCGAGGTCTGGGCGGCTCAGCTCACGATGGTTCACGAACTGCAGCCCGATGGCCGCTTCCTTCGTGCCTCCTACCATGTACTGGCCGTTCGCCACCTTCAGCCTGACAGGTTTCCGACTGTCGGTAAGACACTCTGGCGGAAGTTGGCCAGCCTTGACCAAGCTGACCTGAGCGCCCGTGTCAACTAACACGTCGAAAACCTTTTCCACTTCCCCGCGTAAGGCACGGACCTTAAGATGCAACTGCCGCTCACGCCCAATTCGGCGCACGGCGTGCAAGCTCAGGATCTCCGGCCGTTCCAGAAGCTCGACAAGCGACTGGTGCAGGTCGTGGACAATGGGCTCAGGCGGCCCATCTGCAGCATCCAGCTGCGGTCCGGGTGATCCTCCGATACTCTCGGATAGATCTTGAAGTACATCAAACACGTTCTTAGTCGCGAAGGACTGACGGGTGCAAGGGTTCGTGCCTTCACTTGCCCTCACCCCGCCTCCGCGACTGGGTGCCGGACCGGGCCTTCCGCCCGCGGCAGTCCCTTTGTGCTTATCGACTCCCGACTGGGATGGTTCGGCGCTTCCCACGTCACCATCCTGCGACTGCCCTAGCTGGGGCCCCTGGCTGCAGGGGCTCCGCTAGGGGGCGTCGGTTGTGGAAGTAGGGGTGTTCTCCTCCGCATCAACCTCGTTGACCTCCTTCTTCCTTCCCCTCTTCTTACCCTTCTTGTCCTTGTCCTTGTTCTGGTCATTCTGGTTGTTCTCCTTGTTCTTGCTGTCCGACCTGGGGACCCAGTTCCGCTTGATCTCCTGGATCTCCTTGGCCAACTCGGTCCCCACCGACGACATCAGCTTGGCCAGCTCGTCCTTGTCGACCTCCACTTTGGCTTCCCGGATACCCGCGGGCGCACGCTTCTTCGACCCGTGCGCCTTCTTGTAAGCCTCCGTGTCGGCCTTGTGGGTGGGGCATGTTCGGTGGTCATGGTTGAAGCCTTTCTTCCTCCCATAACACACGAAACAGCCCTGCGGGTGAGCTCGTATGAACTCCCCAAAGGACAGCGGAGGGTCGCGAACGCGGCGAGGGTCCCTCTTCTCCTTCCTCTTCCAACCCGGCTGCAGGGGCTTCCAGTTTCCCGGTTGTTCCCCGCGCTCAGGTTGTTGGCCACGAAGGCGCAAACGGCCACCTCGGCGGGCTCATCGTCGTCGTCATCGTCGACGAGAGTCTCATCGCCGTCGGCTCCCGCTGGGTCCATGGCAGCTTCCCCGCCAGGTCCCTCGCCAACGTAGTTGACGTCGCGGTCGCCGGGCCTCAACCCGCGGGTGTGGTGGAGGTTCCGGTACTCCTTGAGCACCCCCTCTCCAACCCACTCCAGGATCTCGTCGCAGCTCATCCGCGCCGGGATGGCCTGCAGACGGATGGTCTGGCCGCTCAATTCACACTCGTCAAGGCGCCACATCGCGGTCTTCTCGCGATCGCCCGAGACGGTGATGAGGAGAGCGTTCCGCAGGGAGTGCCGTTTGACATCCCGGGCCACGTTCTTCCTCGTCCAAGCCACCACGTTCGTATGATACTCTTTGGGGAGCATCATCTTGTCCGTGTGGTTGGACTTGGCCCTCTTGGATTCCTCCTTGGTGACCCTCTTGATCCATGCTTCCGGCAGCATGGAGAGCAGGCGAGCCTGCTCGTCACCCTCGTTCCAGTCCTCCACGTTGCGGCGCAAGAGGGTGTAATGCCCTCGGAAGTCTCGCCAGTCCCGTAGGCGAATCTCCCGTCCATCATGCTGAAGCTTGATGGACTTCCACCGCTTGGCAGCCACCTGCGGAGCGTCCACCCGCTCCTGCTCGTTGAGCCACTTCTTGGCTTCCTTGAGGGTCTTGATTATCCTCTCTTTGGTCGCCACGAAGTATAGCTCTCCGAGCACTTC
Organism: Eutreptiella sp. 'Long Island Sound 2002'; assembly: GCA_964036045.1. NCBI lineage: Eukaryota > Euglenozoa > Euglenophyceae > Eutreptiales > Eutreptiaceae > Eutreptiella > Eutreptiella sp. 'Long Island Sound 2002'. The sequence goes on along the minus strand of OZ038382.1, from coordinate 53,166,077 downwards.
CGGCAGGCGGTACCTGAACCGTCTGAAGACATACTTCTCCGCATCAGCGGGATGCATGTCCTCAGTAACGGTTACCCCCCAATCGTCCAGCTTCTCCAAGAAGCGGTCGAGGTTGAGGGGGTTGCCGTCGTACATGGGGGGCTTGATGTCCTTCAAGTCTTCCCACACGGCGGCGTCCGCGGCCTTAGAGACCATGAACGCCGGCCGCGAGGTCGACCGAGGTTCCCATCGGCCTCTCCCACGGACTCCCACAGCCGCCACGTCCATCTTCTCCATGGAATCCCTGTGGCTACGCCGCGGTTCCTCCATGTACGCTGAACCCAGATGTTCACGCCGTACTCCTTCCATGTATGCCTCCTCATCACGGCGCCGGCGGCTGCGTTCAGCGGCCTCCCGTCCTACACCACGCTGCGGGCTGATGTCGAACCCCTCCAGGTCCAGGTCCAGGTCCTCACCTTCGCCGACATCCCACTCCACGTCTTCTCTGGGGACCTCATCCCTGAGTCCACCATAACGTCCACCAGCCATTGGGATTGGCTCCAGGGCTGGTGCGGGGCGCCGGGGGCGTACCGGTGTCCGCGGTGGAGCACGGCGGTTGCGGTACTCCGCGCTGAGCCACTCATCACGCCAATCCTCCCTGCCACTGCCGGGCGGCACGCGCTCGTTGCGGCGGCCCGCGCTGTGGTGAGAGGGGGCGGTGAGAGAGGGGGCACTGGCGCTGGGGCGACTCCTGGGGGCTCCGCCGGGGGCGTGGGGTCTGCCTGGACCTGGTCCAGGTCCCCAGCCGTCGTCCGACGAGCCAGACTCCAGGGGTGGGTGGTCGCTGCCGACGCTCCCACGGGCTTCCAGCGCGTCCAGCCTCTGCTGCAGGCCGCTGATAACCGTTTTCAGCGACCTGGTCTCGGCCCTGGCGATGTCCTGCTCTCTCTGCGCGCGCGCGGCGACCCCGGCAATGCGAGTCATCTCGCCCTTTCCAGTGTCTACCTCGCGCTCGAGGAACTGGACCCTCCTGCGGAGGTAGACAATCCACCGCCAGGTGGTATCCGGGTCGCCGTTCCCTGGTGGGTCGTCGGGGTCTCCAGGGGGTCCTCCAGGAGGGCCTCCGCCGGGTCCGCCCGGTCCAGGGGGTCCTCCCCCGCCCGGTGGTCCGCCTCCAGGGGGTCCACTTGGTGGGCGTCCTCCAGGGGGTCCTGATTGTCCTCCGCCAGGGGGTCCCGGTGGGTCTCCGCCGGGTCGCCTCGGTGGGTCCGAGGATGGGCGCTTCTTCGTGATGCCGAAGTCCATGTCGTCATCCTCGTCCATGTCGCCCCACCTGGGCGTCTCGGTCTCGGAAGACTCCGAGCTCCGGTAGGGGGGAGGGAGATCCCCATCCTCACTTTCCGGTTCCATGGGGACGTCTCCGCCTCCTCCGCCCGTCCAAGCCAACACTTGGCGATGTCGGCGGCCTCGTTCATCCCCGTCGCTGGCGGTGAAGAAGGGGTCACTGTCGTGCGGGTGTCCGCCCGCTGGCCTCCGTGGCCTCTCGGGGTCCTTCCCCTTACCCTTCCTCCGTCTGTGGGCGGTGGGGCCACTGCTCCCACTGCTGCCCGTGTCGGCCTCGTCCAGCGTCATCTTGGAGGAGGCGTCCCCTTCGAAAAGCTTTCGAAGGGTCTCCACTCGTGATCCTCCCGGGGGAGTCTCGCGGCGGAGTTTGGCCTCTGCCTCCTCCATTGCGGCGGCCGTGGCTGCGGCAGCTCGCGCTTCGGCTTCCTCCCGGGCACGAGCCGCTTCGGCTTCCCGGGCCCGCTGCAGCCGACCCTTCTCCGCTTCCAACGTCCCCAGCTCCGCCTCTGTCTTGGCCCTCTCCTCAGCGACCTTCCGTCGCGCGGCCTCGATGGCGTCATTCTTGGCGGCGTCCGCCTGGGCCTTAGCCGTCGCTTCGGCGTGGGCCCTTTCCTCCGCCTCCTTCTTTGCCCTCTCTTGGGCAAGCGCCTCTTCCAGCGCCTTCACCTGGGCCTCCTTGCAGGCAATGGCCTCCTGCGTCAGGCGGGCTTCCTCGTCGGCTGCCCTGATCCGGGCAGCCACTGCCTCATGGGCGGCCGCAGCCGTGAGACCGGCCGCGATGGCTGCCACTTTCGAGGCGTGGTAGTCCATGCCTCTGCCCCACTCGGTGGCCTCCTCATGGGCGATGCCGACGGCGCCCTCCACGGCAGCGTTCTGCTGCGTGGCCCGTTGCTGGGCAACCCGAAGGTTGCAGGGCACCCCACAGGCACGCTCACAGGCGCGCGCCACGTCCCTTTGGGCGGGAGCGGCGCTGCTGCTGGAGCTGGCCTGGTCGGCCGGCATCCTCCCGCGATGGGCCGACTCCACGTCGCTGCTGGGGCCTGCTGGGGCCTGCTGGGGCCTCAGGAGCAGCGGACCTGGCTTGGCCTTGGTCTGCTTGGCGACTTGGATGTAGTCGCCAAGGGTGGTGGAGCCGGGGTGGTGACCGCCATTGGCCCGTTGGGGACCGGGGGCTGGGGTTCCGCCCTTGGCGCCCTGGGCGGCTTCGGCGGCCAGGGACTCCTGGTACTCCCGCCACTTCCGGTCCCGCTTCCTGTCCCCGGCGGACCGCTTCTCCTTCCCCGGAGACGCGCTGCTGCTGCGCTGCAGCCTGCGCTCGCTCCCCGGTTCCGGGAAGTTCTTTTCGATCATGTCCCACATGGAGACATTGATCGAGGCGCCCGACGGGTACTCGTGGGAGTTCTCGTCCTCCTCAATGCCGTCGGGGCGCAGCCCTTCGCCGGGCCTGTCCGGCCGGGTCCAGGTCCTCCAGCGCCTCTGCTGCAAGCGGAAGGCAAACCCTTCCGCCCGCAGCCAGTCCTCCACGGCCTGCAGGCGGTTGGGGGCCATGTCCTGTACTGGCATTGGCCAGTGTCCACATTGAGTGCAGGGTTTGAGGTCGGTTGCGGCTTTGCCTAACTCAAGTGAGAGTGAAACACCAAATATTTGGGGCCACTTCAATTTCATTAGCGCTACGTTACCGCCATTACGTTACACTTATGGCCAAGCAGAATATGAAGCACGACAAGAAGGGATCAAATGATCGTGCCGGCGCTTCATTCAAACGTTGGGATTTACAACATGTGCCCAAGTCTCTTCTCAAATGCACTTTGCAACATTTGTTTGCTCACCGCGCTCTCCGAACCAAAATGAATGCTAAGAAAAAGATCGTGTGGAAGTCGGAAAACTCACTTCAAATTCATCAAACAAAGTTCCGTCAAGGAAAAGAAACGCTCACAATGGTCATTGGTGAAAATGAACAAACCAGAATACATGAGTTGGAATATGAGCAACGCCTTGGATACATTGCCAAAGACATCGTGGAAGCGAAAACCAAATACCATGAAACATTGGTGGACTTGGTCAAACAATATGATGAATATTTCACGGGTGTTCACTCGTTTATGGCGGAGTTTGACTCGGGATTAAATCCATTGAACATTGACGAGGACGACCCATGTGCTATTCCGAACATGCTTACCGAAGCGAGTCTAACTTCCAAGGCGAATGCCCTCAAGGATGTTGCTTTTGGGAAACAACTCACGGTGCGTCTTTTAAATGATGAGTACGAAAAGTGGGAAGCATTCAATGAGGCAAAAAATGTCTCACGAGTGACAAAGGTGAAGGACTTGGAAAATAAACAACGGATTCACGATAACATTGAGAAAATGCTTGGCGTGGAAAGAGAAGAATTTCGAGACCAAGCACATCTCAACGAATCGCTCCAATTTCATGTGTCGGCCATCTCGGAAGCATTGCAAGCCTTGATGATTGCGAAGGAATCAAAAAACGGGAATCCCAAAAGTGGTACCACATCCGGCGGCGCCACAAAAACCAAAAACAAAAAGAGAGGTGTGAAACCCAAACGGAAAACTCGCCCACGCCCACGGAGACCTCGTTCCGGAGCCGATCCAAAGAAGGAGAACAAGGACGAGAAGAAAAGGAAGCGACAAGGCAAGAGCGGCGAAACACCGAACGGAAAAAGAAGAGGAAGAAAGAATGGAGGCAAGTGAAGAGAAATCAAAATACCATAAAGGATGTGGCGGTAAGCGAACCGCAGGTTCTACATGGTGACAACATTGATGAAGTGCCTCCACACCTTTCCCTTTTGTTGATGTTGGGTAATAAGTTTGTCCCCTTTACCGATACGAAACGCTTCTTGTCAAGGTTATCTAAATCGGTACCACATGAATTGGAGGACCTCAAACGGGTACTCACATGGACGGTTTTTCATGATAAATTTCCAAACACCTCAAAAGATTCCTATCCTTCGTTTGATGCCTTTCCTTATAAAAGGATGTTTGTGAAGAAAGGTACGACCCCGAATGCGAGTGTTGAAGAGAAAATACAACAAGAGGTATGGCGCATCGATAAATCGATTGGAATTGTGTTGCACCAAATTCGGCAATACATTGATCATTTGAGTAATTCTTACACAACACGAGGTGTGAAGTTTAATGCTCATTTGTTGGAGTCATTTTTGAATAAACACATTGTCATGGCGTCCGATAAGGACGGTGGATCTTTGGTTGTGTCACGAAATGCATATGTGTACGAGGCCACGGCTCACATGCGTGGGCAATTGCATGGACACGATGTGTATTTACGAGTGGGAGAGGTGAATGAGGTTTCACTTTGGGAAGACAAGGCGGAGGAGTGGCAAAATAAGCTTAAGCAAGTCATTATGCCATTCTTGCCACCGATGATGTTGGAGTTCCTACAAAATTTCTTGGACTTTCAACATAAACCCCGCCTCCCGAATTTCTACTTGCTTGCAAAAACACATAAAGAGGGTTTCGCCCTAAAACCAAATGGGCGTTTTCCAACACGACCGGTGGTGGGCATGTTTCGTTGGGCAACAACACCATCATCCATCCTACTTGCCACTATGGGCACAATCTTGCTCAAGATAGATCGACACCATGACCCCCTCTGCTCCCCCATTTTAGATACGCTGGACCTACTCAAAAGGTTGAGGAAATTTTCTTCTGACCCGGGGTGGGGGGCGGATGGGAGAGAATGGTGCATATCCACTTTCGATTTTGAGAGTCTATACACGAATTTCCGTTGGAGCGATGTTTCCATGGCGATGGATTTTTGGCGCGCCTACTTTCTTCAACATGAATCCGACGCTCTACCCATTTCGAGCCATGAACGTGTATTTCTACATTGTTTGTTTGCCGAAATGCCTTGGGAACAATTTGTTGAGTTGAAAACATCGTTCCCATGTATGAATATGGACTACCAGGAGCATATGTACCTTGGAAAGTTTCTCATGAATGTAGTGTTCACGCATTGCATCTTCCTCAACGAGGGAGTGGCCATCTTTTTGCAATTGATTGGTTTTGCCATGGGAACGAACTGCGCTCCATCGTGGGCCCAATTGGTTCTTAGGGCATATGAGAGACGCTCCCCCCTGCCCCGTGACATTCTATTATGGCGCTATATTGATGACGGCTTCGCCGTTCACCCTTTGAGTCTCAGTGTGCAGGATTTGAACACGCATTTGTGTAAGGTATACCCCAAACATCTCGCCTTTACTTTTGTGGATAAAGCGAGTCGCTGTGGAATTGCTTTTTTGGACATATGGGTGGTATCACTCGCCCCCCTACGCACAAGTGTCTATTGGAAGCCGTCGCATGCATGCACCTATATTCCTTGGCGTGCGAATGTGCCCCGACACACTAAATGTTCATGGATTAGAGGCGAATGCATTAGGTATCTACGTATTTGTTCCCACGAGCGCTTTTATGCCCTTTGCCTACGAAGGTTAACTACGGCGGTGGAATTGTTGGACTATCCTAAACACGTGGTCACACAAATGATTCTTTCATGGGATGAACGTTCAAAGGTATTGATACCACGACGTGAACGGGTATTGGCACATGTGGATGATGTGCAATGCTCGCTGAGTCAAGTGGAGAGCCACGAGTCGGGTGTCATTGGGGGTGGAGGGAGGGTGGGAATCCCCCGAGTGCATATACTTCGCGCATGGCATCATTCAGCGGTACAGCTGTCGTGGCCGCGTGTATTGCATTGCATACAAAAAAGGTTACCTTTCTTGAAGGGTAAAACACGTTTATTTGCGATTTTGAAGCCTTTGGCCTCGCTTCGTAAATTATTCAGGAGACACGCGCGCACAGCGCTGAGAATGAAGTAGGTCGCAACAACCTTGGTGTTTGTTTGGCGCTGTAACATCCACGAGTTGCATTTATTGTGATTATGTGGCATGGAACAATGTGCAGCACACACTGTACATGAATGATGATTGCCTGTCCTGTAGAGCTATGTTTTGCTGATGAGGCCCACTTTCAGGGCGAAATCGATACTTTGAAGCACATGGAATAGACATCCCGAGCATTGGCCAGTGTCCACATTGAGTGCAGGGTTTGAGGTCGGTTGCGGCTTTGCCTAACTCAAGTGAGAGTGAAACACCAAATATTTGGGGCCACTTCAATTTCATTATGTCCTGTACTGGGGGTGGCTGTGGCGGTAGTGCTGGTCCCAAAACAACCCACGCAGCAGGTGTGCCGCATGGGGGTGGGGCCGCGGCCACGTCCTGCCCGCTTCTTGCCAGTTTACCATGGCAGCGGGGGGCGTAGTTGGTCTTGAGGTCCTTGGTGGTCACTCGTTCCGCTCAACCAACTGGTCCTGGTGGTGTTTGTTGGGGCGGATGATGCAGCACTGGACTGGGTGTGCGGCTGGTGCTGGTCAGCCGGTGGTTGTGGAGGTGGTTGACGCGGCCTTGCTGGTCGGCCGATGGGACTCGCTGATGCAGGAGTCCTGGTCTGTGCACCTCCTTCACAGTCGCGGCGCGATCAGGGCGATGCTCTGGACGGCGCTGCGGGCTCCGTGACGAACTCGGCGCTGTCCCTGGGCGGCGCTACGAGCCGCTGCGCTGCGCTGCGAGTTGCTGCGCTGCGCTGCGAGCTGCGAGCTGCGAGCTGCGAGCTGCTGCGCCGCGCTGCTCGGGGTTGGTGGCCCCGAGTGGCACGCGGGGGATGGGTAACTCCGCGGCGGTGAAACGCTTTTGACGCGTTCCCGTGGGGGGCCGGCCACGGGACGCTGCGGGTGACACGCACAGGTGAGCAGGCAGGCAAAGCACTACGCTCACAAGGGCATCATTACGCTCGTGTCATGTGACAAAGCGTTTCAGAATCCTTGCCACTCTGAAATGAGGGAAGGAAAGTATGTACAGCAACACATCAGGATATGTACACATGGGGTTAAGACTGGACTGGGGTAAGGGCATCACAGGACAATAGACACTCAGTCCTTACTCGTATCCCAATCCCAGGTCCGACCCTCTCAGTGGCTGGTGGGGGCGGGGGCTCAAACACAACCCATGCCCTGCTCAGTCCGGACCCTGAAACCCTGCCAATAGGGGGGGGGTCCCGCCCAGCCACAGGCGAGTTCCTGAAAACCAAGGGGCTCCAAGACCAACCAACAGTGGCTCCCCATGCTCCCTCAACGGCAGGTTCCAACTTTTCTCTGAACCAGAGATATGGCTCCGCCATTATCCCCTAGGAGTTGGTAGCTGAAAATGGGCTGTTTCAGCCCAAACTGATATTAGCTCCAAAATCTCCGGAATTGACCCCTCGTCTGGACCCGTCAGAGGAAGGGGCGAGGCAACTGACCCTATGCCCTTCACGTACAAACTCTCCGGAGCCGTCACCCAACCTGGTTCCCCCTGAGGTCCCGGCATCAGGGCACCACGGGTTCGTCAAGTGGGGTCATGATGCCAAAATCCCCAAAATAGGTGTCATGCCCACGCGTGGCTTGCCCGGCCAGGGCAAGGCCAATGGCTCACAGGGTAGGAGGCAGGACCTAGGACTGCTATCTGAGTGTACAACCTATAGTTAGGTCCGGGCTCCTTATGGGCATAGAGGAATGGGGCCGCCAATTGACCACACGGGGGGTTTAAATTGGGGTCCCAAAAGGGGGTCATTTTGGCTGCCTGAAATGAGCCAAAATTCGGGGTGCTCTCAATAGTATATCTCCACGCCGGCTTGGAGATCCGATCCGCCATTCCATACGCCATCCACCGGGAGTTTCACAGTGACTTCCATGTATTTGACTATCAAAGATCTCCATGCCACTTGGCGTGGTGACGATCCCAATTGGGTCCACAAATGCCAAAATGGCAAAATTGCTCACACTCACTTTGGGCTAGCACCTTAACGAAGGTTGCTCCGCTTCGCCCACGTGGTGTGTGAACCATGGGGACCAATATACATAACACCCATGTCATATATTGTCCATTGGTCCATGCGTCTGGCGTGCACGGGTGGGCTGAACATAGTGCACGGCGGGCAGCAAAAGTGGAAAATTGCTCAAAATGGCCAAAAATGCGCACACTCATGGTTAAGGCAAATGAGGCACATGCCCGACTTGGACCGGAGTGTGCCATAGGATTGGTATCAAGTCATGTGTGTCCAACATATCTTTTGGGCGTCGCCCAACTCCTCCGGTTTTGGGAATGGCATGGTCGCCAAGTGAGCCCATGATTTGGGATAGTCCCAAATCGCCAACATGGCGGCCACGGTATGCCAAGCCCAAGAGGAGTTAATCGCCGGGTCCAAGATATGTTGGGCACTGAAGTATGTACCCTCATGACATACTTGAGTCATGATGTCAATTGAGCGCAACGTTGAGATACACGGTCGCCACTTGACATCATGACGGGCCAAAAACGGCAAAATTGGCACAAAGACACACAAAAGTGCCTTGAAAGGCGCACAACTTTATTATAATATCTTCGGCTTGGATGGTGCAATCAACTAATCCTTCTAAACACAATGACTTGACACCAATGACCTTCGATTCCACATATGTGCTCCACTTGGGGCGCTTTGAAAGGTTAAGAGCGCTACTTCCCAAGTGGGCACATGAAAATATGGAAAATTGCAAAACACACACCTTGCTCCCAACGCATCGCTTTGTGATCACCACACAAGCTTCCCTCCGCGAAGGTTAGGCTTGCAATTGATTGTGGAGAGTATAAGGAAGGGGCTTGCGCAATATGAGGTCCATTGGCCGGTTTGGCTTGGAGCGAAGGATCCGCCAAATGGGCACACAACACAACACATGGCACATACCACATATTGCCCGAAAAGGTAGATCCCCCCACGATATGTCATGCCCCTCCAAGGGCATAACTTTGTGTCGATCGCTCATAGGAACTCAAGGGGAGTTCCTATGCAACACCAACACTCGCGCGCTACACTCGAGAGTTATCGTAACGCACGCAATATCATGGCCAAAGAGTTACAACGCAAACTCTACCCTCTTGACCATGATCCATTACGCTAGCGCGCACGTGTGGAAACGCAAGGCATATAATGCTTCCTAAATTACGTCGGGAGTATTGTGAATACATCCCACGTTTCCTTAGTGTCATTCCTCGCAAACAACACGAGATATGACCCTAACAAGTGGCCTCACGAATCAACTTTGTTTTGCCCATATCTCTAAGACGAATGGAGGGCAAGATAAAAGGAAAGTTGATTCGTGCATAGGGAAGCACGTAGGACCACTCGAAAGAGGTCAAAGCAAGTGCGGGGATGTCGAAGTCAAAAATCCGATTTCGACATCCTGAAAAATTCGGATTAAGGTTGCGAGTGTAGAATGTGAAAATTGCGGATGCATCAATGCAATTCCTGAAGACTTTAGAGTCTTCGTCACGATTTGCGCTAAAATATCTGTATATAACAGTTAAACTGGCGGTTACGCTAAAGTCGCGAGCTATCCGCCAGCTGTCAAAACGGAAATATCAGAACGGAAGTGTAAAAATTGACGGAAACAATATTAAAAGAAAACCCTGTTGAGTCCTGATATTCTGATATATAAATCTCCGCTGGCGGTGCATCGGTTGCCGATGCGGGGCTTTACGGCACGGAACACGCTCCCGCCGGGCTCGCACCGGGCGTCAACGGGCGCCTTCCATACATGGGGTTAGTGGACCGGAGACCGGTCTTCCCTTCCGTACGTGGGGTTAGTAGACCGGAGACCGGTTGTATGCCCCACCATGGTCATGGGCTTCTGGGTACCGCTTCACAACACCCATCCCTGCTGCTACACCCGCTCCCGCAGGTGACCCCAAGAAAAGCCCCCAAGGGGATAACGCTACCCCTGAGGGGAAAAATTCCAAGAAGAGGCGCTTGGCCTGGATGGCCAAGTCCCTCATGGCTGCAGGGGTGGATGTGAAATTCCCTGATGAGGAATAGGGGGGCGGCTCCGAAGAGGAGGACTTGGTTTTCTGGATCCTCGTGAAAATTGGGAATCAGGTTTTTCGAGCGGTGCTTGATACCGGTGCAACACTTTCCACAGTGGCCCGGCGCCTGCTTAAAACTTTCAAGAAAACTAAGACCGTGGCCATAAGAGTAGGGGATGGGCGAACCATCCATTCCTTGGGGGGGGTCGATGTGACTATATGTCTGGGCGACGAAACAGTGACCCAACACTGCAGAGTGCTGGACACTGACGCCTTTGACATCGTCATTGGCACTGACTTTCTACGAAGAAACCCCCAGGTAAAAATGCTGTCCCTACAGCGTCCCTACTCTTTGCACTGCGACTTTGGCAGTGGGCTATACTCCATTCCTTTGGAGCTGTCAGGACGAAAAGAGTCTGGGCTGCGCTACGCAGCCAAGACGAACTAACGTACTGAAAACTACCAACTGGCCTGTCACGTTCTTGAAAATGGACTGGCGGCCCTTCAGGTAAACCTGGATGAGATCCAGGTGGAATTGTTTGTGAGCCAACAACAGCACATCATGCAGTTGTACTGCTCGAAACAACTGAACAATGCTTTCCGTTTCTTCTGGAAAGCAATGGGCCTAGCGTCTGCTAACCCTCCCTTCTCCCTGCTCGCGAAGGTTCTAACCAAGATCGCTTATGAGGGAGGAAGGGTTGTTATGTGCACCCCTGACTGGGGTTGCTCTGGTGAACATGCTTAGTGGCGCCGTATGCTAGACCGAATGACCGTGGGAAGAGTGCAACTCCCCGACGGCCCCGTCTATGTGCCTGAGGACTCAGACACAGCTATGCAGGCCCCTGAGGTGGCCAGTTTCCTGTCCATCATCGATGGATCTCTCAATCCTGTACCCCTGTGTGACCTAGACCAGGTGCTACTAAAAGAGGTCATGGCCGAAAATCGGGGCCTGACCCTTTATGATCTCAAAAATCGGTCTCCTGAGCACCTATCTGCCACACTTACAGGGTGTGAGTCTCCTGATGACTATCTGGAACCTGCAGCTGTGAAAGAGGATGCTGACGACCAACTGTCTGAGATCGCCAGCACTATACCCTCTGTTGATCCCAGCTGTGTTGACCTAAAACATAGTGCTTTCCTAGCCCAACTGTTGCTAGAGGAGGTAGATCTAGAGTCAACCTCTGAACCCGCTTCCCCTGTTGGGAAGCCAGTGCTACACATGCAGCCTATGCACACAGGTGAACCCGTGGCCCGGAGTGCTGATGCTCTGGCGCGGCCTGCTGCTAATAACATGCCATTGTCTGAGCATGACACTCAAGAACTCCGGCGGCTGTTGTACCTGAAGGCCGAAGGTATTGAACGCCAAGAGCGGCTGTAATACCTCAGACAGAACTGGAAATACTCCATCTGGTCTGAGGAGGACGATGAGTCCTATACGCTGCCTGATCCTGAGATACCTCTAGTGTATTCTCTACACTATGGGCAGCAACGTCCCCCTGAGTGGGACGATGGTACTGTGCCTGCCGAAACTGCTGATCGGCATAAAAAGAAAGAGCATGGAAAAAGCAACCTCCATGCTGAGGAGGATTTCCTTCAGAAACTCGAGAGTCTTAACCTTGACCCCCGCCTGAAGAAACTGCTGATAACCTATGAGGAGGTGTTCGGCGCCTTGCCGCCTCCCCTTTCTTGTAAAAAACTGTTCCAGATGGACCTGAAATTGAAACCAGAATTTGAAAAGACGCGAGTGAGGCGTACTCCCTATCCCGCTCCACAGGAACAGGTTGAAGAAATCGAGCGCCAGATCCAAGAATGCATTGATGCTGGCCTCGTTGAAGAGTATAAACATGGGGACTATCCCCATCACTGCAGCCCCTGTTTCCTTGTTGCTAAACCAGGGTCGACTGCTCTACGTCTTGTTGTAGACTATGGTGAGGTCAACAAGAAAACCTAGAACCACTCAGGGAGTAATCCTAACATTGAAGACACCGTGGAGCGTATTGCCAAATGCAGGTATAAGACCAAAATGGACAAACGCTCTGGTTTCTGGCAGGTGGACCTAACCGCCGCAGCTCAGGAGCTGTTGGCCTTTATAACCCCTAAGGGTCGTGTTTTCAAGTGGAAGGTTATGCCTTTCGGGGTGGCCAATGCCCCAGCGCTCTTCCAGGAGCTTATGAACAAAATTTTGTACATACTGAGGCGCAGGCCTCTAGTACAAGAGTTGATTTCTGGGGTTGCAGAAATGGAGGCTCACATCGACGACGTGAGTTTGGGTACTAATACCAAAGAGGACCATGTCCTTCTCCTCCGTGAATTTTTCACTGTCTGTCAAGAAAACCATCTCCGAATCAAACCCGAAAAATGTGAGTTTATGAAAGAGGAGATGGAGTATTTTGGTTTCGACGTGGGGTATGGCTGGTGGAAACCAGCCGCGTCTAAGATGCAGCCCCTACAGGACATGCAGATTCGCGATGACCCTAAGAAGGGTCTACACGATGTAAGGAATTTTGTGGGCGCCTGTAATTTCTATCGGCGTCACATCCACAATTTTACTTACTCCTCTGCACCCCTCACTGACCTGATCAAGAAAACTACTCCCTGGAGGTGGACCTCCAGAGAGGAAGAGTGTTTCCAGGAGTTGAAGAAGAAGATTGCCTCCTCCAACTGCCTGGGAGTGCCCCGCCCTGAGGGCGAGATAGTCCTGATCACTGATGCCAGTGATGTAGGGGGGGGAGGTACGATCTACCAATGGCAGGAGCTTAACCCCGCTGAACTAACCCACTGCCATTATCGTACTACTGGACTGAACCGTGATGGTTCGTTGAAACATGACTATCCTACCAGTGAGTGGCGACTGGTGCCACTGGGACACTGGAATTGGAAATGGAACAAAGCGCGTTCCAAATACAGCACCTATGACCAGGAACTCCTGGCCGGTGTGTTGGTGCTATCGTCACAATCCCGACTCCTGGGATCTAACCCTATTGTCTGGCTGTGTGACCAGGAGCCTGTGAAGTCTTTTTAGAAGGGCCCACCACCGGGAAAAGCAAAGCTAAAACGGTGGTGGACTTACCTGAGCCAGTTCAGGCTGACAGTGCATCATATCCCCGGGTTTAAGAATGAACTGTCTGACTATATATCGCGCAACAACTTCGATGCGCTTATTGGTGAGAGCTCTGAGGCTCCGCAAAGAGGCTTTCCAGCGTATGGATGTCCAGCTTGACCTGTCCATGCGCACTGCTGGAATCCTGGAGGGTTGGAGTCTAACCGACTATCAGTCAGAGTATGAAGAAATTCTCCAAACCCTCAGCACTGGTCTCGAACCCCGTGTCATTGACGGGCACCAGTGGTATAAAAACAATCAGTACCTCTTCTACGAGGACCGAATTGTGGTGCCTGAGGCACGACTGGATGCGTGCCTACAGTGGTCCCATCTCAGTTCTGGTCACACTGGCGCTAATCGCTCAGTGGACTTCTTCCGTGAGTGTTTCTACTCTAGTCTAACCCTGACTGAACTAAGGTCGCGTATGCAGACCATTGTGGATGCTTGTGGCTGTCATGCCAGCAAGCAGAGCGACAGTAGGGATAGGGGCCTGATCTCCAGCTTACCCATACCCTATTGTGCTAACTCTCTTCTCTACGTGGATTACATCCACGGCCTACCACGCTTTGGCGGCTATGATAGTTGCCTCGTGGTCACCTGTGGTCTATCTCGCTTCACCCGTATGTTCCCTTGCAATAAGAAAATCACAGGTGAGCAGACTGTACAAATGTTGGTCGAACAATGGTTCGAACCCTATGGAGCACCTAAGCAGGTGCACTCTGATGAAGATGTACGCATCCGCAGTGACACTGGGTGGTACAAACGAGTGCTAAATGCCCTCAACGTGGAGGTAACCACAGGTGTGCCCTATACTCACACGTCTAACCCTCTCTGTGAGAGACAGACCCGTGTGGTGGAGCAAAACTTAAGAATCCTGATGAAACAGGAGCGCACCAAGGACTGGGTACGCCTAGTGCCCTGGGCAGTTCTGTCCATGAACTCACAGCGGAGCTCTTATCCGGGTTTCACCCCCCACGAACTGTTCCATGGAGGACGACCTGCTTGGTTCTTCACAACCCCCTTCCCTGAGGACTTCAAGAGCCCTGTGGGAGATTGGCTGGAACACAAGCAGTCTCTGGCTAACCAGGCTGGTACTAACCTGAGGCACATTCGTGACCGTGAACAGAGCCGACGGAACCGCCTACGGCGACCTGCCAGCTTCAAGGTTGGTGACCTTGTTTTGGTACACCATTCACGCCTACCCTCCTGGCCACGTAACTGCCTACAGGACCCTTACTTTGGACCGTATCGTATCATCAGGATAGATGGATCCAGGATCCATGTCAGGTGCAGCCCACGTCTAGGTGGTGAACTGCTATGTGCACCTAAGCAGTTGAGGCACTATCACTCCCCTGAGGACTTGTCTTGGGATGAGTGGCGCCTCAGCGACAGTGAGATTGAACGTATAGACCTAGAGAACGCTGCCAGTCCAGAGGAGGCAGACGAACTCGAAGAGATGACTGCCGATGAGATGGCAGTCGATGGTTACTACGTGGTTGCAGGTATTGCTCGCCACGAGTATAAACAGGGCTGGAAATTCCTTACCCTGTGGGATGGCTATGGTTTGTCTGAGGCGACCTGGGAACCTATGTCAGCCTTCATACAACCAGATGGGAGTATCAACCCCATCTTCGGCACTTACCTCGTTGAGAACAACGAGGGGCAGCTCCTAACCCGCGCTGAGACTATGTCCCAGCGTAAGAAGCGAAACTAACCACCCTGTGTCAGTCTGTGCCCTGCAGACCCATGCCTATTGTTTTGCAGCGTGAGCCAGGTGGCCGCTTATCAAGATTGCAGCCACCCAGCGCGTGTGTGCCTTGTTGACCATGTGTTGCATGGGTACTGCCCTAATGTAATGACCTTGGAGAGCCAACGAAGAACGGTGGCTTACTAATGAGGAATGACAAGCAAGGTGTTATGAGGCAAGGTGTGTCTTCCCTCCTTGGGGACAAGCGAGCCCACAGTTAGGACCCCTGACTGGTCCAGACCCATGGGGTTCTACCCTTCCTTACAGGGTTTACCATACCCCTAAGTGTGCTACGTATGTCTGTATGTGTCTCACTTCTCTCCCCAGCGTGGCTCCCGGAGACCGGGCTTCACTGACGTCAGACCGAAGGTCCTAATCAGGTACTATTACCACTCCTATGGCGCCCAATTTCTGTGCTGGCGCCTATCCTCCGGGTGAGACGGCAAAAGCCCTACCTACTAGAGGGGAGGGGTGGCCAAGTGTGCTAAGGGCATACAAAACGCCCATTTTTGCTACAGGCCAAAAGCTAACGCACTCCCCTGCCCTCAGGGAAAGCACGCGGGACAGGAGACACCACTACACTCCACTCACTAACGCCAGCCCCGGTACCGAAGGCAGGGTGAGCACTCATCACTTGCACTCCACTCCTGCCAGGCCTGCTGACCCTAACCCCTACACACGCTACTGGGTGCTGCTGTCGAAGTTCACTCGGGCCCTAATGGCCCTCCTGTGAAGAAGACAAGAGAACACAGCGCTCCTAAGCAGCTGTGGCCTAACAGGGGACGCCACAACGCGTTTCTCCTGCTAGGGCTTGGAGGGAAGGGGTGCACTCGTTGCGTGCACAGCGCAGATGTCGTTGAAGTCGGACTGCCTTCGCCAGTACTGGCTGAGGCACAGTGATTTGATTTGTGATCAGCGCCCCTGTTTTGCTGGGGCAGAAAAATGTATAGCTGCCGAAGGCAGCTGCTGCGTGCACCAATCACCCTTAACTTCTCCCACCTGTACAACAGAGGCAAATGAAGGGGTGTTTGCGACGGAGGAACCAAGCCACACTCCAGGTATTATAAGAAAAGTTTATAGTGTTTTCAGCACTGTGTTTTTGCTTCTCCTGCTGCTTGCTGTTGCTGTAGGGTGTCCTGCTGCTTGTTTTGGGAGATGAAAAGCTTTTGTTTGTTGAAATACAGTAAGTGCAAGTCAATCCAGGATAGCCCAAGCCAGAAGTGTGCAAGGAGAAGGTATTTCAGGATCAAAGCATGAAGGGCTGCAGTGTAAACAGTGAAAGATGATTGGATATTCACAGAGACTGCAACACAGGTCACAAATGAATGCATATTCACAAAGATAGCTGAAATGTTTTTGGAAAAGAGTCAGAAAACTGCCCCATGGTCACTCTCTCTCCATAGTGCCATCTCGGGAGATGTGCACTCTTTGTTTTGGGTCCCATATGTGCTGAGGTGGCATGGTATGTGGCGATGAGGTCACTGCCATGTCACATGGGATCTTCCTACTTAGCTAGGCTGACCAGGAATTGAACCCAGGACCTCTCAAAAAGAGGTGCCCAGCCCCCTAGGGTGCATACCACTAGGGCAGATAAGTATTCATGGAAAAACATAGATAAATTCATAGGCTCTACTTTAGGTATGTCAGTGCTCAGTCAACTCAGGAAAAGATGAATAGCTTCACATTGAAAGGGGATTAAGGGGTCCACTCCATATCCTGATTGGGTGTTTGGTTCTATAGGTCAAAATGTGTTATCACCACTTTTGGTGGGACCAATACTAAGATAAAAATGCAGGGATGCTCAGTGCATCTCTAATACAACTAGAGTATGCCTCAAAGCAATGGAAAAGCACTTTTTCTTACTCCCCCCTTGTGCTGTGGTGGCCACCACTGTCGCATTTTAGGAAAAAGGGATTTTTTCTTGGCCTTTCCTTGGTTTCCACACCTACTTTAAAATACCTATAGTTTCCCTCACACTGAAAAATGGGCGCTCACCATGGCTGGCGTCCTTTTGCTGCTCTGATTGTATCATTTCCTACAGATGACTCAGCGCTCTTGGCGCTGCCGGAGCTCCTGTGGCTTGGTTGGGTTAGTATGGGAGCATGCCAAACATGTGCATATGCATCCCTCCCTCCAAGACGCAGCGTCGACACAAACCCAACGCAAGACACCATATACACACTCGCATGGGTTCCCGTAAACCTGCTGGCGACCTGTGACCTGTCTTAGGGCGAAGGGAGTCGAAAAAGAAATTAATTTGCCCCTTAGTGGGGTCTTGGTTCTGCTCAGTCTCTCCAGGCAGCTGCGTTTCGCCCCGAACACGGCCTACTCAGCGAGGCTGCGCGTGGGTATCTGCAGAGGCAGGAATGGGAGAATTATGGACGAATCCACGCAAAAACGAAGCGACGACACCAAAATCCGTCAAATGACGGCCTAGAATTTTTCTGAAACGACACACCTGAGCAGAATCCAATTGTGCATCAGAAGCACATTTTTATAGAAATTATAGTCATCTCTGAATTTTTTAAATCCAGAAATTCATACGCATAAAATGGCGGCGCGCAGGAGCGGCTCCTAGCGAAGCGCCGGAAAATGGAGAAATAATGGAATTATAAACGTATGTCTCACGTAGTCTTGAAAATGACGAGACACACATTAATAAATAAACATACAGATTCCACCCACACTATTAGAAGAATCAAAAATTCAAGAATCCGAGAATCAATCGAAAAGACTTCAACGAATCAGGTATAAACTACAGGTATGCTCGTCTCGTATGCCGCATACACATTGCTCGTCTCGTGTCTCCGTGAACAAGCCTTGTAGCAGCGCTAACAACGATAGGACGCGATGGAGGGATTGATTAGAAAGATTGCAGATGATTAGCGGTCAGATCAGGGTGATTAGACATACACACAAGTGCATTGCAACGTTCTTCGCGAGCGCCCCTCACTTGCTCTCTCTCTCCAGCGGTAGGTAAGGTGAGTAAGCCCAGGCGGGGCCACCCCCTGGTGGAGTTCGTGATCGCGGATGAGATGGGCAGGTTTGCCCAAAAAGGTAGTGCATACTCGCGTATGCACACACGCATTAAAGGGTAGGCCACGCGAAGTGCGCACGGTAAACCTTGTTTAGGCTACCCAGGGGCTCCTCGGTACGTTCTTTAAGAGAACCTGAGGAGTCCCTCAAAGCTTGCTTGCTTGACAAGGGTAGCTGGTCCTCCAGCGTGTTTGCGGACAGTGTATTATAGGTCACACTGAGAAGGGTATAATACCTGGAGTGTGGCTTGGTTCCTCCGCCGCAAACGCCCTTTCATTTGCCTTTGTTTTACAGGTGGGCAGGTAGGGTGATTGGTGCAGCAGCCTTTTTTTTATGCCCTGCTAAACAAGGGCGCAGATCACACAAACAAGTAACTCCGCTCCGCCTGTGGCAGAGCAGGGAGTCCGACTTCATCGACATCTGCGCCTTGCACGCGAGAGCACTCCTTCCCTCCAAGCCCTAGCAGGGGAAACACGTTGTGCCGTCCCCTGTTAGGCCACAGTTGCTTAGCAGCGCTGTGTTCTGTTGTCATTTCACAGGAGGGTCGCTAGGACCCACGACACCTTTGACTTCGCAACGCCCAGTAGAGTGTGCGTGTAGGAGTGGTACTCCTGAGTGGGGGCTTGAGCCAGTTGCCCCAGTGCTCGCCCACCAGGATGGTGCCACTGTAGGGTGTGTAGGACCTGTAGTGCGTGTGTCACTGTCCCACCCGTTTCCTGCAATTTTAGCAGGGTTGGTGGGCTGTGGCAGTGGTTAGGTCAGAGTCTTGGCCACATAGCAAAACGGCGTTTTCATGCCTTCATAGCTTTTGGCCACCCCTCCCTGTAGTAGACAGATAGGTAGGGAAAACAATACCTGGATTAGTACGCTGGGTATTCCCCAAAGGTTTTGCGCCAGCACACAAATTGGGCGCTTAGGGGAGGGGAGACCCGGGGCGTACCCCGTGGCATCAATAAGCCAACCCTCCAGATTTAGCAAGGGCGCAGACTTGGGTATAATTAGGACACCACTTCTGCGGCTTGCTCTCAGGACCTTAGGACTAGCACACTCACACATACGCTTTGGCAGGTAAGGGTAAGGTTCAGTCTCTAGCTTTAGTCTTGGAGGCAAGCGTCTCAGCGAGCCTCAGCAACTCACCAAGGTTGTTCTGGGACAAGTAGTCAACCAGAACTGAGTTTAGGCGTCCGTCAGGTAGAACAAATGCAGAGAAGGGCTCCCAGGTGGCCTCTTCGACTCCAAACCCTTCCCAGAGGGTGAGGAAGCGCCAACCCTGGCGATAGCGGTGGCGTAGGACAGACTTCACCAGGTAGAAGCCCTCCTTAGCCATCTCCTCGGCGTTCATTTCGGGGAGTTCACCTTCAACTTCCATAGGGCTGGCAGCCCCTTGTAGGTCCAGAGCGGCGATTTCCTCGTCGTTCAGCTCCCACACCTCCCCACAGAGGTCTTCAGGATCATGGTAGCGCTTCAGGTGTTGAGCAGCGCACACCAGGGTCCCCCCTAGACGGGGAGAACACCGCATGGTGATACGGTGTCCATCCACAGATAGGATCTTGTACGGCCCGAAGTACGGGTCATCGCTGGTAGAGCGTGGCCAGGCGGGTAGTCGACTGTGGTGCACCAGCACCCAGTCCCCCTCTTGGTAGGTGGCCGGTACACGGTGCTTGTTCTTCTTGTTCCACTGACGCTCCCTCACTCTCTGGAGCATAGCCTTGGCCTTGTCCACCTTCGCTTGTTGCTCTTGGACCCATTCATTCACAGAAGAATGGGTGTCCTCTGGATAGGGGGCATGTAGGAACCATGCCGGGCGCCCCATGAATAGCTCATGTGGCGAGTAGCCAGTAGCTGAACTCTCTTGGGAGTTCATCATCAGGGATATGACGGGGAGTAGTCTCACCCAGTCTCTGGTGCGTTCAGTTATGCACCATATCCTGACGTTCTCCTTCAGGACACGAATCTGTCGCTCACATAGGGGGTTGCTCGTGTGAGAGTAGGGAATCCCCGTAGACACCTGGACATTGAGGGATCTCAGGACCCTCTTGTACCAGCCAGTATCTGAGCGTACTCGTACGTCCTCATCGGAGTTGATCTCCTTGGGCGCCCCATAGACACAAAACCACTCCTCCAGGAGTATCTTGATAGTCTCCTCTCCGGTAATGTGCTTGGTACATGGGAACACCCTGGTAAACCTGGTCAACCCACAGGTTACCACGAGGGCGAAGTCATAGCCCCCGAACTTCGGCATCTCCGTGTAGTCCACGTATAGAACACTGTTAGCACAGTGAGGGATGGGCAGGGTCGAGTAGAGACCTCTGTCCCTGATATCCCCTGGTTTACAGGACCTGCACGGGCACTTGTCCACGATAGGCTGGAGGGTTTTCCGCAGTTGGTCGTCAGTCCACGTAGTGTGGAACCACTGCTTGAACAGCCTCAGGGTACGGTCAGCACCCACATGACCACTGGACTCAAGGGTCCACTTCAGCAGCGCTGGGACTCGGTCACTAGGCACCACGATGCGGTCGTCGTGCCAGAGGTAGCTCTTGTCCCTCTTCCACTGGTCCTGGTTGACCAGGAGGGGTTCAAGGCGTTTCTCCAGGCGCTTGTAGATATCCCCAAACTCCTTCAGGTACTCCGATTGTTGGAGTCCATCCAGGGGGCGTATCATGGTCATGTTCAGGTCCAGGTGTACGTCCATACGGCTGAACGCCTCCTTAGCCAGCGCTTCAGACCGGGCACCAATCAGGGCGTCGAAGTTGTTGCGGCTGATGTAGTCGGCGCACTCGTTCTTCACTCCCTGGATATGGTGTACCGTCAGCCGTAGTTGACTGAGGTAGGTCCACCAGCGACGTAGCTTGGCCTTCTCAGGTGGGGGGCCCTTCTGGAAACTGCGGACCGGTTCTTGGTCGCACAGCCAGACCACAGGGTTACTCCCCAACAGTCGTGCTTGTGAGGATAGCACCAGCATACCCGCGAGCAATTCCTGTTCATAGGTGGAGTAGTTCCCCCTGGCCTGGTTCCACTTCCAGTTCCAGTGGCCCAGAGGTACTAGGACCCACTTGTCGTCAGGGTAGCTGTGCTTGAGGGTTCCATCTCGGTTGAGACCTTCCGTCCCCCATTGGGCAATGGCCGAGTCGAACTCCTCCTTCTCTAGTGCTTGCCATTGGAACAACGTTCCACCACCACCCACATTGCTGGCGTCGGTCACCAGGATAATCTCCCCTTGTGCCCTAGGCACGCCCAAGCACTTAGCGTTGGCTACCTTGTCTTTGAGCTCGTCAAACGCTTGTTGCTCTTGTGGGCCCCAGCGCCAAGTAGTACTCTTCTTGATCAAGTCCGTCAGAACGGCGCTGGTGTAGGTGAAGTTCTTGATGTGGCGGCGATAGAAGTTGCACGCCCCAATGAAACTGCGTACATCATGAAGTCCTTTCTTGGGGTCTTCGTGTCGTACCTTGGCATCCATCAGGGGTTTGGCCTCAGAGGCCGCTGGGGTCCACCACCCATAGCCAACGTCAAACCCCAAGTACTGCATGGTCTCCTGCATGAACTCACACTTCTCCAGCTTGAGTCGAGTGTGGTTCTCCTGGCAGACCGCAAAGAACTCACCCAAGAGGATTAGGTGATCCTCCTGGGTATTGGTACCGAGGCATACATCGTCGATATGAGCCTCCATCTGGGCACCACGGGATATGAGCTCCTGCACCTTAGGTCTCCTTCGTAGGATGGACAAGATCTTGTTCATCAGCTCTTGGAATAGAGCGGGTGCGTTAGCCACGCGGAACGGCATGACCTTCCACTTGAACACCCTCCCCTGAGGGGTGATGAAGGCCAGTAGTTCCTGTGCGTTGGGCGTCAGGTCCACTTGCCAGAATCCGCTTCGCTTGTCCATCTTGGTCTTGTAGCGGCAGGAGGCTATCTTCTCCAGGGTAGACTCCATATTGGGAATGGACCCTGAGTGGTTCAATGTCTTCTTGTTCAGCTCTCCGTAGTCCACTACCAGCCGTTTGGCTGTAGCCCCAGGTTTAGCCACCAGGAAACAGGGGCTGCAGTGTAGGGGGTAGTCCCCGTCCTTGTACTCCAGGACTAGGCCAGCGTCGATACACTCTTGTATCTGTCGCTCAATCTCGTCGGCCTGCTCTTTAGGAGCTGGATAGAGTCTTCTCCGGATCTTGTGACCCACGAACTCGGGTTTCAGCATGAGGTCCATCTGTACCAGGTTGTCACATGAGGCTGGAGGGGGTAGTTCTCCGAACACCTCCAGATAGGTCCTTATAAGCTTCTGTACCCGCGGGTCCAATACCTTGATCTTGTCCTCCATGTCCTCGTCGGAGTGTAAGTTGCTTGCCCCTTGAATAGACGTCGGGAGGTGGTCCTCCACCGACTCTTCGCCCGCGGTAGTATCCTTCAGCCCTTGGTAGGCATATAGAAGGTCTTGTTCAACCATCTCCGGTGGACGATGGGAAAATAGGCACGCTCGAGGGGGTTCACATACACATTCCTCCGAGAGGTCGTCCTCCTCTGGGGTCCTCACATGGGCGCCCCACACGCTCTTCATGAGCTTGAGATCTACCTCCCTTTGCCAGGTGGTGATCTTCTGTTCGAGGTCCTCCTTCAATTGGGATAGGTCTCCCATACGTCCTTGATTCAGTGGCCACGAGCTGCCGGTAGGCTTCGCGTAGCATAGCTTTTTCGCCACCAACTTCCTCTTGGAATCCACATACTCCCTGAGCCTGGATCGAGGGTCCAGCTCCTCATCCACGGGGTCTTCCACCCTCATGGAGAGTAGGGGTTTTAGTGGGGCGACGTACTCGGCGTTCTCCACTTCCACCACACAGGTCTGCACGAAGAAGGCGTCGTGCTCAGTCTCGTCGTCTGAGTGGATAGAGGTAGGTAGCTCAGATAGTCCACACTCAGAGACTCCATCAGTAACAGGTACATGGCAGGGAGACTTGGGGGCGTTGGTGTCAGTCACGACGTACTCATCTCCTCCGGGTATAGTCTCAACAGCATCTTGAGGTCGTAGGCGATCCTTCAAGTCACCCAACGCGAGTCCATCGCTTTCTCGTTGTATAACCTGGACCAGAGTCGGGTCCAGGTCCTCCCAGGGGATGGTGGTGAGACTTCTGTCCACCACGCTGAGCATACTCCCCCATCCGGGCTTCCCAATAGGCGTCTTGCGTCCCAGAGGCACGTAGATGGCCTCATCAGGCCAACGAGCAGAGCTGATAGTCAGCCTGTCCAGGAGGTTTCGCCAGTACTCGTTGCCCCCATGGGCTCCCCAATCGGGGGAACACAGGACCATACGGGAACGTTCCAAGGCCACCTTGGTCAGCACCGTCCCCAGTTCACTGAATCTGGGGTTCCCGTGGGCCATCCCGAAAGAGGGCCAGTAAAATTTGTAGCTGCAGTTCTTCCCCTTGCTGCAGTAAAGGTCCAGTACATGTTGCTTGTCGGCGGCGAAGAACTCCACACTCAGGTCTTCTCGAGAGTAACCCAACTCCTTCAGACCTTGGTCTAGGACTTCCCCCAATAGTTGATAGCCCTGAGTTTGGGAGGCCGCCATCATGGTAGAGGGCTCCTCCTTCGATAGCCTCAGGTAACTCGAGGTATGTTCCGACTGCTCCAGTGGCACAGACTCTCTGCCACTGCCGTGGTCCACGTAGAGGAGGTAGGGCGCTTGCAGCGTCAGGGATTGTATCTGGGAGTGCTGCACGAAGAAGTCAGTCCCCAGTACAAAGTCGAAGGCATCAGTGTCCATCACATAGAACCGCTGGGCGATAGTCCGAGAGCCCATAGGTACCTCCACTTCACAGTCTCCGCAGCTGTGCACCACATGTCCATCCCCCATACGTATAGCAGCGGTGGTCATGGTGTTCTTCAGGCTCCCACAAGGTAAAATGTTCTTGGCCACTATAGATATTGTGGCGCCAGTATCCAGTACCCCCAGGTATTCACGTCCCCGTAGTCGGATACGTACCCAAAACACCAGGTCTGGGGTGCCACCAGAGCGTCCCCGTCAGAACTCCGCGGCACAGGTCACCTCGAACCCCTTGTTCCGCAATTTGCGGGCCATCCTCATGAAACGGCTCCTCTACTTAGCGTTGCCGTCATCACCACCTTCATGCTCACGCTTGGCTCCTTGTTCTTGCTGGGCCTGCGTCTGTGAGCGTGTGGTAGGACCAGACTGCCCTCCAGAGGGCTCGGAGTTCCCCCCTGGATTAGGGTTGGGGTTGCCTCCGTTCTTGTCCTTGTTCTTGTCGTCGGGCTGGCGGTTAGCGCCTCCTCCTCGTCCACCTTGACCTTTGTCTTGTCCACCTTGGCCACGTCCTTTCGACTTGCCCTTGCCGGAGTCGTTGCCTTTGGCCTTGCCTCCACCTTTGCCTGAGCCTTTGCCAGGATCCTCCCCCTTAAGCTTCGCCGATAGGCGTTGCTTATGGTAGCACTCATCCTCGTAGTGCTTCCGCTTACCGCAGAATGCACATGTGATGGTGCAGCGGTAATGATCCGGCAGCTTCGCTTTGGCGCCGGTGTTCTTCTCCTGCTGCTTCCCCTGGCCGACGAAGCAGTCTCGCTGCTCGCAGTCAGAGGCGTGCTGCAGGTGGCCCTGCTCGTCTCTGGCATCACACCAGAATAGCTCCTTCACGTTCTCGATGGTACGGGCGTGGGCGTGTTTGGGGGTAGTCCCCTGCCCAGGTCGGGACCCTTGGTACCCTTTGCCTCCAGAACCTCCCACAACGGTAGTTGTTCAGGTGCTGGTCGCTCTCCTTCTCCAGCGCCATCTCCAGGAGCAGCACGCATAGATCCTCGTAGCGGAGGGATCTAGCCTTGCGCTCAGCCGTCAAACGGCACTCGTCCCATAGCTCTCGAGGGAGCTTGGCCACCAACCAGAATAGCAGGTCGTCGCTGCTGTAGGAGCCGGGCGTCAGTCGTCCAGCCCAGTGATCCAGATCAGCCAACAGCTCAGATACCCTGCCAGGCTTGGGGTTGTTGGGCAGCACGGGTAGGTTCTGGATCTCGACCCTGATGGAGAGGTCAGTTTCGTAGGTTGGGTACTGCCTCTCCAGGGCAACCAACACATCGGCAAAGGTGGCGGAGTTAGTCACGATCTGCCTGACCTGCTTCTCCAGGTACTTGGTCTTGCAGCACTGCAGGAGCAGATCGCACTTCACTCGCCCACTCGCGTGGGTTTGGCCGGTCAGTCGTAGGACCCGGCCAAAGTTCTCAGCGAACTCGCTGAGGTCCTTGCCTGTGAACTCAGGCAGGTTCACCACTATCTTGGAGGTGGCAATAGCCTTCGCCTCCTGAGCTCGGCGTCCTTCAGGGCGTCGGGTCTTCTTCTTCTTCTTCTTCTTCTTCTTACCCTTGGGGTCCTCGGGGTCCTCAGGGTCATCGTCATCTGAGGGCGAAGAAGAATCCATCGACGGCGGCTCGTCATCGGAGGGGTCTCCGCCAAGATCACTAGAGCCATAAGGCTCTACGTGCACCATAGCCCTCAAGGCTGTTAGCCCCAGCCGGTCCAGCTCGGCCCTCGTCGAGTTCGACACGTGGCTGTAGGGCGGCTGGGCCGTTCTCGGCACGAAGGGACTTCTCGGAATAGCTGCAGGCGTCGGCATCGGTCTGCTCCTCAGGCTCCCCAGGGTATTTGTCAACCCTGCCGTCAGGTGGTTAGCCTGTACTCTGTGGGGTGACATTCCCACCGAGATAGTTGACGGTTGGGGCGGGATCATCAGGGGCTCCAGCTTCTCACGGATCTCTTGTGTGAGGTCGCCCACGATTTTTGAAGTGGCTCCTCGGAGCACCTCGTTGATCTCCGACCGCGTCAGGGACCTGTTGGAGGATCTCCCCGATCCTCTACTCCTGCCTCCAAGAGACTCTGGTCCTCTCCTCAAACCACTCAAGGGTGCATACCCAGGTGCATATCCAGGAGCATACCCAGGAACATCCACATAGGTTCCAGTAGCGTGTAGTGGATGGGGATAATCAGCTGCATACCATCGCGGCGCAGCGCTGGAAGCCACAGGCTCACTGGCAGTAGTTGCCTCATGGAGCGCAGTGGTAGGTGGGCCCATACCATAGGCGGGGTAGGGAGGCATGCCAGTAAAGCCTGTGCCCTCTGCCATAGGCGGGTTGGTTGTGGAAGTGGATGTTGCAGCGGCTGGGAGTGTGGTGGTTATAGGAGAGGGTGATGCGTGGAGGCCAGAAGCGCTTGGTGCGCCTTCGAAGGTAGGTACATCCGTCGGGTCTTGCCCTTGCTCCTCTCCTTCGTCTGCTCCTCCTCCAGCATCCTTCTCCCTCTCGTTCTCTCTCTTCCTCTTCACAGGTTGAGGCTGAGAGACCACTTCTTCGACAGACAGGGCCCCCAAGGCCGTCTGAAGCCCATCCAGGGAGTCCTCAGCCGCGTCCACTGGCCCATGTAAGGGCTCCGCCGAAGGTACGGCGCCAGGTGCCGGTCTTGCCGGTGCCTCAGGCGCTGGCGCCGTCTTCACGTTGGCGTCCTCCTTTCCTGGATCCATCTTCCCTCACCCTTCTGCTTATTTTTGCCCGTACTCGGCGCACTGGATGTACGGCACGGGGTTGCTGCCGGTGCGCAGAGACAGGCTGCCTCTTGCTACCAGAAAAGTTTATAGTGTTATCAGCACTGTGTTTTTGCTTCTCCTGCTGCTTGCTGTTGCTGTAGGGTGTCCTGCTGCTTGTTTTGGGAGATGAAAAGCTTTTGTTTGTTGAAATACAGTAAGTCCCAGTCAATCCAGGATAGCCCAAGCCAGAAGTGTGCAAGGAGAAGGTAATTCAGGATCAAAGCATGAAGGGCTGCAGTGTAAACAGTGAAAGATGATTGGATATTCACAGAAACTGCAGCTCAGGTCACAAATGAATGCATATTCACAAAGATAGCTGAAATGTTTTTGGAAAAGAGTCAGAAAACTGCCCCATGGTCACTCTCTCTCCATAGTGCCATCTCAGGAGATTTGCACTCTTTGTTTTGGGTCCCATATGTGCTGAGGTGGCATGGTATGTGGCGATGAGGTCACTGCCATGTCACATGGGATCTTCCTACTTAGCTAAGCTGACCAGGAATTGAACCCAGGACCTCTCAAAAAGAGGTGCCCAGCCCCCTAGGGTGCATACCACTAGGGCAGATAAGTATTCATGGAAAAACATAGATAAATTCATAGGCTCTACTTTAGGTATGTCAGTGCTCAGTCAACTCAGGAAAAGATGAATAGCTTCACATTGAAAGGGGATTAAGGGGTCCACTCCATATCCTGATTGGGTGCTTGGTTCTATAGGTCAAAATGTGTTATCACCACTTTTGGTGGGACCAATACTAAGATAAAAATGCAGGGATGCTCAGTGCATCTCTAATACAACTAGAGTATGCCTCAAAGCAATGGAAAAGCACTTTTTCTTACTTTATACCCTTCTCAGTGTGACCTATAATACACTGTTCGCAAACACGCTGACGGATCAGCTCCCCTGTCAAGCAAGCAAGCTTTAAGAGACTTCTCAGGTTCTCTTAAAGAACGTACCGAGGAGCCTCTGGGTAACCTAACAAGGTTTACCGTGCGCAATTCGCGTGGCCTACCCTTTAATGCATCATGTGCACGCTGGGAAGGGAGGCTGACCCACTGACTCAACCAGGAGGTGAGCTCCTCCTGGGCTAACCTACCTTACTCACCATGCATCGTGTGAATGCCGATTTGAAACGAACACAAAACAAGCCTAAGCGTTTTAAGCAACCCTACTTTAACGCCACGGCCGCACACGAACAAACGCTTTCTTTACTTACCTGTGAAGAAGAAAACAAGGGTGAACTTGGGGTACAGGTAAAGCGTCACAGCGTGTGGATGCCTCGATTAGGCACATGCATCGCGAGCACAGCGCATAGTGTGACCTTACGTGCGCGCTGCGCGCTCCATTCGCATCACATACCTTTCATTCCTGTTTTTACCTGTGCAGAGCACGAGAGAAGAAGACCCGACCCCCCAACGAGCACAGCGTTGACAACCCTAACGTTTTGACGAAACAACCAACACGAACGCAATGCGTGAGTGTGAGGTGACACTGACATACCTGAGAGATGAGTTGTTGACCTTCTCTGTGGTGTGGGTTGGATTTGAATACTTGACTCTGAAGTTTATAAAAATTTTGATGCAACTGTGCAAAAATTTGCTTTAAAACTTTAAAAACTACGGCTCATACCTTCTTTTCCAAAAAGCCGTTTACGCTTGCGCGACCCTTTTCTTGGAGTCCGCTTCCTTTGCGCTTGTCTGCGACTTTTAGTTATGTGTAAAAATGACGATTTCCCGCGTGGCTTCGTCGATTTTTAACGATTTCACTTGCTAAATTGCAACCCCTTCCGCTAAACCGCAGGAATCACTCCCTGCTGGTTACATTTTCTATTTTTTCCAGCTCCTGGGGGTTTGTGTCCTGCATTGGGAGTATTGCTCCACCCTGGCCCTTGGTCAGGACGTATACTAAAACGCTGTTTATACAGCGATAGCCGTGCGCATTAGAGCGTTCGACTGTACCCTAGTGGGCAAGCATATGTGCTCTAGGGAGGGAGTCCTGGGTTCAATTCCCACTACCCCCCAAACTTTTTCCAAAAGTTTTCGTCGCACGCCGGCGACTTTTGAGGAATGCCCCATCGAAGGGACATCATTCACAGTACATTGCACTGTTTTTCAAGGGTACCTACAGTGTGATAGGCTTCTATGAAGTGATGGAGATGTTTTTGGTAAGTTTAATTCATTTTCTGATGTAATTTTGGGAATATTTGAGCCTTTTTCCTTGGTCCTACTAGCTTGATCAACTAGTACTCCAGGGGGGAGTAAGAAAAAGTCACTGCCATGTCTTTCCTGGAGGGCTTGATCCAGGCTGAGCCCCCCTTAAAACCCTTTTGTTGATGCTAAGAGAAACTTAAGTGTTTTAATCTCTCTTTTGTTGCCTAAAGTACACTTTCTCAAAGTAACTAGGGTTGTGACCCTAGCCCCCCCCATGAAGTTCACCCCTACCACTCAACTGAGCGGATGTACCTTCCTTCATCGAGGACATACCAAAATAAATCAGGCATTTCATGCTTGTTGGCCTTGGAGGTTAAGCCTAGTGGTCTCCCACCCCAAGACCCCTATACTCAATTGTTTCTACCACTTATTATGGTCCTACTTTGTAACTGTTTCTGAATTCAGTTGCTTGGCCAAGTCATTTTCTGTGTGGTCCTGATATCTATGCCCCACATTCCTAACCAGCACCATTACACCCAAAAGAGTGCACATGAAGTGCCTAATGCAACCTCTGAGGCAAGAGTCAGACCAATTTTCATATAAAATCTTTTGTATTATCCATTTGTGATTGAATCTATGTGTATAAACCTGCTTTGTCTATCTGCAGCCCTTCTGTGTTACACTGGATTCCAAAACCAATCATTGATTCGATCCATATCCTGTTCTTGCTCTACTTGCTGCTTTGGATTGGGTTTTCAACTACAAAACCTGCAGGAATACATCAAAAGATCTGGGGCATAATTCAAGGACATCTTTCTGTTGTTGCTCCTTTACGGGGAACTAGACAGTCACCCGTTCTTCCCTTTGCATGTTGCGTCGGGTTGCTGCTTTCTGTCGGCCGTTGCGGCCGGTGCTCCTGCTTTTGTCGGTTCCGTGTTCGCAGAGCCCGGTAGTTGGTGTGTTGGGGCTGTGCTGACTGTGGCGTGGTGTGCCGTTTGCGCGTCAGCGGCGCCCAACAATTCGCGTATTGAGGATGTGCTGGTTGTTGCCAGGGTCGTTTGACTGTTTTTGCTGTCCACGCGCCTCTGTCCACAGGCCATCCGTAGCCCGCCTCGCTGTGTTTCTGTGTGCATGAGGCCTAGGTGCCCTGTTCCTCCGTGCGCTGTCCCGGCCGTCTACCATATGTCCTTTTCTCCCTCACGGCTGGTCTGCCCCTGATGGGCTCCCGCTCCTGTTGCGCAAACAGCCCATCTGGGCTGCGGGAGACACCCCCCAACTGATGCCGCTTGAGCAGGGGTTGCCCTGGCACCCGGTAGCGACCGGGCTGGCTGGCCAAGCCATCCCCTTTATTGTTGCTGCCTCCCATGCACACACTCTCCCATCTGCTCCATTCTGGTTCCTTGTTCCCTCTGGTCTGGTTGCCTCTCCTGCCTTGCTGTGCCCCCTCTCGTATGATAATGATAGCCGCCTCTGGGATACGGACTAGCCATCCATGCTTTTGGTGGGAAGTATGGGTTGGTGCGGGAATGGACCCGGGAAGCCATGCCACTACTGTTGGCAGGTGAAGCAAAGTGGCTCGAAAAGTGGGATTGGACCAGAAACTTAGCAATGCCCCCCCCCCCCTCATTCCCCTTGGAGCCCCCAAGGGGGGAGGTCCCCGAAAGGGGCTTAAACGCCCCCCCCCGCCGCCCCCTGCAAGGCCTTGTCCCCAGGACCCCTCCGCATCCCCCTGGCCATGGGTGACCTTTGCCGCATGTTTTAAGTTCGGGAGCACCCTCTGCACTTCACGGTCTTGGGAACGACCTTGTGTGAAGCGTTGCCAGCGCCGGCCTGGGAGGGACGCCAAGGGGCAGAAGCAGCACTTCTGCAGTTGTTTTCCTCTGCAAACCCAACGCACTGCGTCCCAGAACACCCGCTGACCTCCAGCCCCCCCCCCCTTTGGGGGGGCCGCAGTTAGTGTGTGTGTGTGTGTGCGGGGGGCAGGGTCCCGCGTCCAAAACCGAGGCGTCGCCCCCCCCCCCCCTCATGCAGTGCGTACCCCCGGAGGTACAAATGGGCCTACGTACGCAGCCTTTACGCCCCCTCCCCCCCTCCCTCTTTGAACCGTCACAATGACCCTACACATTCCGTAGCCCCAGCCCATCTGACCTCGGCCCCGGTCCCGTGCTCTGGCCTCTTCCGACCCGACGTCCTCAGGAGTACACCGGCTGTGATGGCAAGTCAGCCACTTCGCCGACTTCTCCACCGCCGGCGTGTTCCGCGTGGGGCTGCACGCTACCCCTCCTCTGCACCGCGGCCAGCCCCAGGCCCTCGTGGCCGGCGCCACGCAGATCAACATCTCTTGGGACGGCGTGTAGGACGATCCGGAGTCGGGCACCGGCCGGTTCAAGTGGGTGCTCGAGAATCCTGATGCCGCCGACCATTTCCACATGTCCAACACCACCGAGACTTGGATGCTGATCGAGGCAGGTACAGAGGTAAGGGCGCATAGCTTTATGGCTGCAGGTTTCACCCCGTCGACGGGCTGCGTTGGACACACGTCGAGGGGCGACGTGCTGTCGCAACGCTCCACTCTGTTATCGCCACGTTTGATTTTCGCACACAGTCAGACATGGTTGTTGTTGTTGTTGCTGCTGTTGCTGCTGCTGTTGTTGCTGCAGCTGTTGTTGTTGTTGTTGCTGCTGCTCTTGCTGCTGCTTGTTGTTGCTGCTGTTGTTGTTGCTGTTGTTGTTGTTCTTGTTGCTGTTGTTGTTGCTGCTGCTGCTGCTGTCGGTCGTTGTTGTTGTTGTTGTTGTTGTTGTTGTTGTTGTTATTGTTGTTGTTGCTGCTGCTGCTGCTGCTGCTGTTGCTGCTCTTCGTCGTTGTTGCTGCTGCTGCTGCTGCTATTGCTGCTGCTGCTGCTGCTGCTATTGCTGCTGCTGCTGCTGCTCTTGCTACTGCTCGTTGTCGTTGTTGTTCTTGTTTCTGTGGTTGTTGCTGTTGCTGTTGCTGTTGTTGTTGTTGTTGTTGTTGTTGTTGTTGTTGTTGTTGTTGTTGCTGCTGCTGCTGCTGCTGCTCGTTGTTGTTGTTGTTGTTGTTGTTGTTGTTGTTGTTGTTGTTGTTGCTGCTGCTGCTGCTGCTGCTGCTGCTGGTTGTTGTTGTTGTTGTTGTTGTTGTTGTTAAAAATGTTGTTGTTGTTGTTGTTGGTGCTGGTGCTGCCGCTGCTGCTGCTGCTGCTGCTCGTTGTCGTTGTTGTTGTTTGTTGCTGCTGCTGCTGCTGCTGCTGCTGCTGCTCGTTGTTCTTGTTGTTGTTCTTGTTCTTGTTGTTGTTGTTGTTGTTGTTGTTGTTGCTGTTGCTGTTACTGTTGCTGATGCTGCTGCCGCCGTTGTTGTTGTTGTAGTACGATGACCCTCAGTGCTATGGGTCTGGCGCACTCGGTGTGGGCGCCGGAGCAAAGGCCAGACTGCGACTGCGGGCAAATGTAAGAGATTATGACAGACAAGTGGAGGGTCTTCGCCCGGAGTCAGCACCGCCTCATGTGGCTCTTACACCCGCACACTCCCAACAGGTCTCCTCTCCTCATCACCCGCCTTCAAAGCCCACGTCTCCATGTTTCGCACGTTTCCGTGTTTGAGGGTAGTTCCCTTCCCAGTTCTGGATCCTTGGTACCCTTTGCCTTGGCTTCCGGAGCCTCCACCTCCAGGACGGTAGTTGTTCAAGTGCTGGTCGCTTTCTTTCTCCAGCGCCAGCTCCCGGAGTAGTATATATAGATCCTCGTAGTGGAGGGCTCTAGCCTTGCGCTCTGCCGTTGAACGGCACTTGACCCACAGCTCTCGAGGAAGCTTAGCCACCAACCAGAAAGGCAGGTCGTCGCTGCTGTAGGAACCGGGCGTCAATCGTCCAGCCCAGTGATCCAGGTCAGCCAATAGCTCAGAGACCCTGCCAGGTTTGGGGTTGTTGGGCAGCATGGGCAGGTTCTGGATCTCGGCCCTGATGGACAGGTCGGTTTCATAGGTCGGGTACTGCCTCTCCAAGGCAACCAACACATCGGCAAAGGTGGCGGACTTAGTCACGATCTGTTTGACCTGCTTCTCCAGGTACTTGGTCTTGCAACACTGCAGGAGCAGATCGCACTTGACCCGTCCACTAGCGTGGGTTTGGCCGGTAAATCGGAGAAACCGCCCAAAATTCTCAGCGAACTCGCTGAGGTCCTTGCCTGTGAACTCAGGCAGGTTCACCACGATCTTGGTGGTGGCAATAGCCTTAGCCTTCTGAGACCTGCGTCCCCCAGGGTGTCGGGTCTTCTTCTTCTTCTTCTTCTTCTTCCCACTTGGGTTCTCGGGGTCCTCCGGGTCGTCGTCCTCCGAGGGCGAAGCAGAAATCATCGACGGCGGTTCATCATTGGAGGGACCTCTGCCTAGGTCACTGGAGCGGTAGGGCTCCACATCCACAATTGCCCTCAGGCCTGTCAGCCCCAGCCGGTCCAGCTCGGCTCTCGTAGAATTCCCCACGTGACTGTAGGGTGGCTGGGCCGTCCTCGGCACGAAAGGGCTTCTAGTTATCGCTGCAGGGGTCGGCATCGGTCGGCTCCTCAGGCTCCCCAGGGTGTTTCTCAGCCCTGCCACCAGGTGGTTGGCCTGTACTCCATGGGGTGACATTCCCACCGTGGTAGGTGACGCTTGGGGCGGTATCAGGGGCTCCAGTTTATCTCGAGTCTCTTGGGTCAGGTCACCAACAATTTCAGAGGTGGCTCCTCTGAGCACCTCGTTGATCTCCGACCGCGTCAGGGACCTGTTGGAAGATCTCCCCGATCCTCTACTCCTGCTCCCGCATGACTCAGGTCCTCTCTTCAACCCACTCAAGGTTGCATACCCAGGAACATCCACATAGGCTCCCGTAGCGGGTAGAGGATGGTGATAGTCAGCCGCATACCATCGCGGCGCAGAACTGGAGGTCATCGTCTCACTGGTAGTAGTTGCCTCCGGAAACGCAGTGGTAGGTGGGTTCACACCATAGCCAAGGTAGGTAGGCATACCAGTAAGGCCTATGCCCTCAGCCATAGGCGGGTTGGTTATGGGAGTGGATGTTGAAGCGGTTGGGTCTGGAGTTGGGAGTGTGGTGGTTAGAGGAGAGGGTGATGCGCCCTCGAAGGTAGGATCATTCGTCGGGTCGTGCCCTTGGTCTGCTCCTTCGTCTGCTATGCTTTCTCCAGCATCCTTCTCTCTCTCTCTGTTTCTCTTCACAGGATGGGTGTCCACCTCCTCGTATGAGAGGGCCTAGAAGGCTGGCTGAAGTCCTTCCATCGAATCCTCCGCCTTGTCCACTGGCCTGGGTAAGGGCTCCGAAGGTACAGCGCTAGGTCCAGGTCCAGGTTCACCAGGCGCCGTCTTCACGTGGGTGTCCTCTTTCTTGGTCTCCATATTCGTTCGCCCTTCTTGCTTATATATGACTGATCTCGGCGCACTGGATTTACGTCACGGGGTTGCTGCCGGTACGCAGAGACGGTCTGCCTCTGCTACCAGAAGGTTTTATAGCGATTTCAACACTGTGTGTTTGTTGTGCCTCTACTGCTGCTTGCTGCTGGTGTACGGTTTCCTGCTGCTTGTTTTTGATGAGGAAAATGGTTTATTGCTGAAATACAAACAATCCAGGATAACCCAAGCCAGAGATAAGCAAGTAGAAGATAAAAAGGATCGAAGCATGAAGGGTTGCTATCAACAATAGACCACAACAATTAGCATACATTGCAACTCAGGATGAAACATTTTACATGTTTGAGAAAACCTGATTGGAAAACTCCCCCAAGGGCTCACAATCATCCACAGTGCCATCTTGAGATGTGCACTCTTTGTTTTTGGGTCCCATAGGTACTGAGGTGGCATGGCTTGTGGCGATGAGGTCACTGCCATGTCACATGGGATATTCCTACTTAACTAGGCTGACTGGGTATTGAACCCAGGACCTCTCAAAAAGAGGTGCCCCAGCCCCCTAGGGTGCATACCACTAGGATAGCTAAGAAATTCATGAGTAAACATAGATAAATTCATAGGCCCTGCCTTCAGTATATCAGTGCCTCAGCAACCCAGGAAAAGATGTTTTAATGCCTATAGCTTGGGGATAAAGGGGTCCACACCACATCCTGATTTAGTATTTGGTTCCATAGGTCAAAATGTGTTATCACCCATTTTGGCTGGGCCAATACTACGATAAAAATGCCAGGGTGCTTGGAGCGCCTCTAATAGAACTAAAGTATACCCTAAAGCATTAGAAAAGCACTTTTTCTTACTTGACAATTTAGAAGGGGCATGTTCCATATTTTTGCAAAAAAGTTTCATTCTGGTACGCCACATCGATTGGACTTTCAGTTTGCTGCGTGGTGGTTGGCTAGGCTGTACGCGTGATTTCGTAAAGTGGCACCTTTGGCCCTACCCGTTGAAGTTTTCGCTCTGTTCCACTATGTTAACCACGCAACTGAATTGCTCCACGGGTTAACATCTTTTCATTTTTGGAAATGAATGACCTTGAACTTGTTTTCCTTGAAACTTATCCAGGTTTTCCTTCAAAGAACCCAAAAATGCACCCCAAATGCAACCATAAAAGGCGACGGAAACATACTACGTGTTCAACGAAATCACGGGAGTGATTTCGAAACAATCCCTTTCATGTCCCAAGAAGATATGAACAAAGGGGGACATATAACAATGAAATATGAGCAAAACAATGCATATTTACAACATGATCATGGGTCTCCCCCCAACGTGTGGTGCCGGTGCACCGACGCGTTTGGAAACCAAATCAGCATATGCATGCAAAGCCCTACTAATGGGCTGTGATTTGGTGTACTTAACTTCAGGATTCAAGACACCTACAATTTTAGAAAGATTCATGAACATGGCATACTTGCGCCAAAAAAACTAGCACGGAACGGAGCCGCGATAGTGCCGTAACATTCGCTTATGTCTAAAACTGATATAGAATTAATCTTATCAATAAAACTGATTCAAATATCTTAAAAATCGTCAGAAATCGACAATTTCTGGATCGGCGCGCGCGATCTCAGGACTGGCCGTCGCCGACCCAAACTCAGTTTTATAGTACAGAAAATGGTGAAAACACCATCAGTGTAAAACTACAGAAATTCCTGATTGACTGATACCAACACTGTCCAAAACAGTGCTCAGATAGCCGATTTCAGTTTGTACACATATATCAGGAAAATAAACTGAAAAAAGCGAGAATATAGGTTGCACGAAAACCTTACACTCCCCTCCCAAGTCCTGAGACACATCTCAGGCTGATAAGCACAAAGAAGGTGCAGTGCAACAACAAAATTGGGTGGGAAAAATGCAAAGCATTTGGGTCGGGTGTTAACCACGCAACTGATTTGCGCAACGGGTTAACACTCCCCTCCCAAGCTCAGAAACACCCACAGAAAATGGGTGCTTCTGTGGCTGAATCTATGAAGATAAGCCGCGGAGCAATAAAAAAACACAGATTTTTACTTTGATCCCGGACCTGGGACTTTAGGAGGCACCGCTGGGTTCCGGTACCCGCATGTAATGTACATGTCTACACACACACCACTCATGGCACTCACAAGTGCCTCACATATAGGGTCCTCTGACCCCCAGGCTCAATCACAGTAAAATTTCTGCAATCCTGGACAGAAACTAATCATAAAAAAATGACCTCTGCACAGAATTTAAAATAAAAAATAGTCAACAATGGAAAAAAATGCACTTCTGAGATGTCCTGACCCTAAAACCAAAGACAACACAAAGCAAATCAGAAAAATTCACAGTTTGTAAAATCATCCACTGATCATATAATATAATACAGAAATAACCAATAAGACCATTTCTCATGGCCCATAGTTATTATGATTACAATTCTGGTCACCAATCTTCTTGGCCCATACCATGAATCATTTTTTCTGAAATCTTCATATTTTTGACTTCCAACTTGACCACTTCGTAATCTGCAGGATGTGGGCAGCGCTGTCGTCCTCGCTGGAGGTTGAGAACTCACCAATGATCATGATATAATCTTGAGAACCATCCAAAGGTCCATGGCACTTTGTCCATGGCACCCAACTGGAGTAATCAATCTTGAGAACCATCCAAAGGTCCATGGCACTTTGTCCATGGCACCCAACTGGAGTAATCAAATGAAAAATATCAAGTCGCAAACACCATTGGGATAGTCGCGCTGCAACTTGTTCTTCAGCGCTACGCACTCCCAGCGCGATGCTGAAGGTCTCCCTGGTCGTCAATATCCTTGTAATAGGGCTCAAATTAGTCAAATGGTCCTCGAATGGTGTAGGCACCAAGAACCTTCTTGAACATGATTTTGGGGTTTACCAATTGCTCCATAGATCTCGTGGACGATGTTTGCGTCGTCGTGGTTGTCGTCTTCAACGTCGTCGTCGTCGTTGTTGTCGTCGTTGAGGGCGTTTCGAAATTCTTTTCATTTTTGGAAATGAATGACCTTGAACTTGTTTTCCTTGAAACTTATCCAAGTTATCCTTCAAAGAACCCAAAAATGCACCCCAAATGCAACCATAAAAGGCGAAGGAAACATACTACGTGTTCGAGGAAATCACGGGAGTGATTTCGAAACGGTCCCTTTCATGTCCTAAGAAGATATGAACAAAGGGGGACATATAACAATGAAAAATGAGCAAAACAATGCATATTTACAACATGATGATGGGTCTCCCCCCAACGCGTGGTGCCGGTGCACCGACGCGTTTGGAAACCAAATCAGCATATGCATGCAAAGCCCTACTGATGGGCTGTGATTTGGTGTACTCAACTTCAGGATTCAAGACACCTACAATTTTAGGAAAATTCATGAACATGGCATACTTGCGCCAAAAAAACTAGCACGGAACGGAGCTGCGATAGTGCCGTAACATTCGCTTATGTCTAAAACTGATATAGAATTAATCTTATCAATAAAACTGATTGAAGTACCTTAAAAATAGTCAGAAATCGACAATTGCTGGATCGGCGCGCGCGATCTCAGGACTGGCCGTCGCCGACCCAAACTCAGTTTTATAGTACAGAAAATGGTGAAAACACCATCAGTGTAAAACTACAGAAATTCCTGATTGACTGATACCAACACTGTCCAAAACAGTGCTCAGATAGCCGATTTCAGTTTGTACACATATATCAGGAAAATACACTGAAAAAAGCGAGAATATAGGTTGCACGAAAACCTTACACTCCCCTCCCAAGTCCTGAGACACATCTCAGGCTGATAAGCACAAAGAAGGTGCAGTGCAACAACGAAATTGGGTGGGAAAAATGCAAAGCATTTGGGTCGGGTGTTAACCACGCAACTGATTTGCTCCACGGGTTAACACTCCCCTCCCAAGCTCAGAAACACCCACAGAAAATGGGTGCTTCTGTGGCTGAATCTATGAAGATAAGCCGCGGAGCAATAAAAAAACACAGATTTTTACTTTGATCCCGGACCTGGGATTTTAGGAGGCACCGCTGGGTTCCGGTACCCGCATGTAATGTACATGTCTACACACACACCACTCATGGCACTCACAAGTGCCTCACATATAGGGTCCTCTGACCCCCAGGCTCAATCACAGTAAAATTTCTGCAATCCTGGACAGAAATTAATCATAAGAAAATGACCTCTGCACAGAATTTAAAATAAAAAATAGTCAACAATGGAAAAAAATGCACTTCTGAGATGTCCTGACCCTAAAACCAAAGACAACACAAAGCAAATCAGAAAAATTCACAGTTTGTAAAATCATCCACTGATCATATAATATAATACAGAAATAACCAATAAGACCATTTCTCATGGCCCATAGTTATTATGATTACAATTCTGGTCACCAATCTTCTTGGCCCATACCATGAATTATTTTTTCTGAAATCTTCATATTTTTGACTTCCAACTTGACCACTTCGTAATCTGCAGGATGTGGGCAGCGCTGTCGTCCTTGCTGGAGGTTGAGAACTCACCAATGATCATGATAAAATCTTGAGAACCATCCAAAGGTCCATGGCACTTTGTCCATGGCACCCAACTGGAGTAATCAATCTTGAGAACCATCCAAAGGTCCATGGCACTTTGTCCATGGCACCCAACTGGAGTAATCAAATGAAAAATATCAAGTCGCAAACACCATTGGGATAATCGCGCTGCAACTTGTTCTTCAGCGCTACGCACTCCCAGCGCGATGCTGAAGGTCTCCCTGGTCGTCAATATCCTTGTAATAGGGCTCAAAGTAGTCAAATGGTCCTCGAATGGTGTAGGCACCAAGGACCTTCTTGAACATGATTTTGGGGTTTACCAATTGCTCCATAGATCTCGTGGACAATGTTTGCGTCGTCGTGGCTGTCGTCTTCAACGTCGTCGTCGTCGTTGTTGTCGTCGTTGAGGGCGTTTCGAAATTCCTTTTATTTTTGGAAATGAATGACCTTGAACTTGTTTTCCTTGAAACTTATCCAAGTTTTCCTTCAAAGAACCCAAAAATGCACCCCAAATGCAACCATAAAAGGCGACGGAAACATACTACGTGTTCGACGAAATCACGGGAGTGATTTCGAAACGGTCCCTTTCATGTCCTAAGAAGATATGAACAAAGGGGGACATATAACAATGAAATATGAGCAAAACAATGCATATTTACAACATGATCATGGGTCTCCCCCCAACGCGTGGTGCCGGTGCACCGACGCGTTTGGAAACCAAATCAGCATATGCATGCAAAGCTCCACTAATGGGCTGTGATTTGGTGTACTCAACTTCAGGATTCAAGACACCTACAATTTTAGGAAAATTCATGAACATGGCATACTTGCGCCAAAAAAACTAGCACGGAACGGAGCCGCGATAGTGCCGTAACATTCGCTTATGTCTAAAACTGATGTAGAATTAATCTTATCAATAAAACTGATTCAAATATCTTAAAAATCGTCAGAAATCGACAATTGCTGGATCGGCGCGCGCGATCTCAGGACTGGCCGTCGCCGACCCAAACTCAGTTTTATAGTACAGAAAATGGTGAAAACACCATCAGTGTAAAACTACAGAAATTCCTGATTGACTGATACCAACACTGTCCAAAACAGTGCTCAGATAGCCGATTTCAGTTTGTACACATATATCAGGAAA
The DNA here is from genome assembly GCA_964036045.1 of Eutreptiella sp. 'Long Island Sound 2002'. Lineage (NCBI taxonomy): Eukaryota > Euglenozoa > Euglenophyceae > Eutreptiales > Eutreptiaceae > Eutreptiella > Eutreptiella sp. 'Long Island Sound 2002'. The sequence goes on along the minus strand of OZ038382.1, from coordinate 53,126,114 downwards.
ATACACTGAAAAAAGCGGGAATATAGGTTGCACGAAAACCTTACACACTGCCACCACACACCCACACTGCCATTGCGGCCCGCGGCACCCCCGCGGGCGCGCTCGCTCGCCTCGTCTCGTCAAGCCAAGGCATGGCTGGCTTGGCTTGGCATGGTATGGTATGGTATGGCTTGGTGTGAGAGCCAGGCCCTTTCATAATGAAGTGCGGTGATACTTGCCCACACAATATCTCGAAATTGAAATCAAGACGTTCTGTCAACTTATTGCAGCTCCCCCATCAGGGTTCCGGGAAGGTATTAGTCGACAATTTAGAAGGGGCATGTTCCATATTTTTGCAAAAATTTTTTCATTTTGGTACGCCACATTTATTGGATTTTCAGGTTGCTGCGTGGTGGTTTGCTAGGCTGTACGCGTGCGTTCGTAAAGTGGCACCTTTTGCCCTACCCGTTGAAGTTTTCGCTCTGGTCTACTGCCAGCACACACCCACACTGCCATCGCACCCCCCGCCACCCCCGCGGGCGCGCTCGCTCGCCTCGTCTCGTCTAGCCAGGGCATGGCTGGCTTGGCTTGGCATGGTATGGTATGGTATGGCTTGGTGCGAGAGCCAAGTGCTTTCATAATGAAGTGCCGAGATACTTGCCGACACAATATCTCAAAATTGAATTCGGGACTTTGTGAAAAATTGTTGCAGCTCCCCCTTCAGGGTTCCAGGAGGGCATCAGGCGACAATTTAGAAGGGGCATGTTCCATATTTTTGCAAAAAAGATTCATTTTGGTACGCCACATTTTTTGGGGTTTCAGGTTGCTGCGTGGAGGTTTGCTAGGCTGTACGCGTGCTTTCGTAAAGTGGCACCTTTGGCCCTACCCGTTGAAGTTTTCACTCTGGTCCACTGCCCCCACACACCCACACTGCCATGGCACCCCCCCCGACCCCGCGCGCGCGCTCGCTCGCCTCGTCTCGGCAAGCCAAGGCATCGTTGGCTTGGCTTGGCATGGTATGGTATCGCTTGGTGCGAGAGCCAGGTGCTTTCATAATGAAGTGCGGTGATACTTGCCGACACAATATCTCAAAATTGAATTCGGGACTTTCTGTCAACTTTTTGCAGCTCCCCCTTCAGGGTTCTGGGAAGGCATTGGGGGACAATTTAGAAGGGGCATGTTCCATATTTGTGCAAAAAGTTTCATTTTGGTACGCCACATTTATTGGATTTTCAGGTTGCTGCGTGGTGGTTGGCTAAGCTGTACGCGTGCTTTCGGAAAGTGGCACGTTTGGCCCTACCTATTGAAGTTTTTGCTCTGGTCCACTGCCACCACACACCCACACTGCCATTGCACCCCCCGCCAGCCCCGCGCGCGCGCTCGCTCGCCTCGTCTCCTCAAGCCAAGGCATGGCTGGGTTGACTTGGCATGGTATGGCATGGCTTGGTGTCAGAGCCAGGTGCTTTAATAATGAAGTGCGGTGCTACTTGCCGACACAATATCTCAAAATTGAATTCAGCACTTTCTGTTTCAATTATTGCAGCTCCCCATTCAGGGTTCCGGGAAGGCATTAGGCGAAAATTTAGAAGGCGCATGTTCCATATTTTTCGAAAAACGACTCATTTTGGTACGCCACATTTATTGGATTTACAGGTTGCTGTGTGGTGGTTGGTCAGGCTGTACGCGTGCTTTCGTATAGTGGCACTTTTGGCCCTACCAGTTGAAGTTTTTGCTCTGCTCCACTGCCACCACACACCGACACTGCCATTGCACCCCCCGCCACCCCGGCGAGCGCGCTCGCTCGCCTCGTCTCGTCAAGCCAAGGCATGGGTGGCTTGGCTTGGCATGGTATGGTATGGCTTGGTGCGAGAGCTAGGTGCTTTCATAATGAAGTGCGGTGCTACTTGCCGACACAATATCTCAAAATTGAATTTGGGACTTTCTGTCAAATTATTGCAGCTCCCCCCTCAGCGTTTGAGGAAGGCATTAGTGACGCGTTCCCGTGGGGGGCCGGCCACGGGACGCTGCGGTGACACGCACAGGTGAGCAGGCAGGCAAGGCACTACGCTCACAAGGGCATCAATACGCTCGTGTCATGTGACAAAGCGTTTCAGAATCCTTGCCACTCTGCAAAGAGGGAACAAAAGTATGTACAACAACACATCAGTATATGTACACATGGGATTAAGACTGGACTGGGGTAAGGGCATCATGGGACAATAGACACTCAGTCCCAACTCATATCCCAATCCCAGGTCCGACCCTCTCAGTGGCTGGTGGGGGCGGGGGCTCAAACACAACCCATGCCCTGCTCAGTCCGGACCCTGAAACCCTGCCAATGGGGGAGGTGTCCCGCACAGCCACAGGCGAGTTGCTGGGAACCAAAGAACTCCAAGGCCAACCGACAGTGGCTCCTCATGCTCCCCCATTGGCAGGTCCCAACTCGTCTCTGAGCCAGAGATATGGCCCCGCCATTATCACCCAGGAGTTGGTAGCTGAAAATGGGCTGTTTTAGCCCAAACTGAAATTAACTCAAAAATCCCCAGAAATTGACCTCTCGTCCGGACCCGCCAGAGGTAGGAACGAGGCAACTGACCCTATGCCCTTGGAGTACGAACTCCCTAGAGCCCTTACCCAACCTGGTTCCCTCTGAGGTCCCGGCATCAGGGCAACACGGATGAGTCAAGTGGGGTCATGATGCCAAAATCACCAAAATTGGCGTCATTCCCACGCGTGGCTCGCTCGGCCAAGGTAAGGCAAATGGCTCACAGGGTAGGAGGCAGGACCTAGGACTCATATCTGAGTGTACTACTTGTAATTAGGTCCGGGCTCCCTGTGGGCATAGAGGAATGGGGCCGCCAATTGACCACACAGAAGGGGGAAATTGGGGTCCCAAAATGGGGTCATTTTGGCTGCTTGAAATGAGCCAAAATTCAGTGTGCTCCCAATAGCATATCTCCACGCCGGCTTGGAGCTCGGATTCGCCATTCCATACGCGATCCACCGGGAGTCGAAAGGAAACTCCCATGCCCTTGGCTCTCAAAGATCTCCATGCTACTTGGCGTGGTGACGATCCCAATCGGGTCCACAAATGCCAAAATGGCAAAATTGCCCACACTCACTTTGGGCTAGCGCCTTAACGAAGGTGGCTCCGCTTCGCCCACGTGGTGTGTGGACCATGGGGACCATTACCCATAACACCCGTGTCATATATGGTCCATTGGTCCATGCGTCCGGCTGGCACGAGGGTTAGAACATAGTGCACGGCGGGCAGCAAAAGTGGAAAATTGCTCAAAATGGCCAAAAATTCACACACTCATGGTTGGGGCAAATGAGACACATGCCTGACTCGGACCGGAGTGTGCCATAGGATTGGTATCAAGTCATATGTGTCCAACATATCTTTTGGGCGTCGCCCAACTCCTCCGGTATTGGGAATGGCAGGGTCGCCAAGTGAGCCCATGATTTGGGATAGTCCCAAATTGCCAACATGGCGGCCACGGTATGCCAAGCTCAAGAGGAGTTATTCGTCGGGTCCAAGATATGTTGGGCACCGAAGTATGTACCCTCATGACATACTTGGGTCATGATGTCAATTGAGTGCAACGTTGAGATACACGGTCGCCACTTGACATCATGACGGGCCAAAAACGGCAAAATTGGCACAAAGACACACAAAAGTGCATTGAAAGGTGCACAATTATATTATAATATCTTCGGCTTGGATCGTGCAATTAACTAATCCTTCTAAACACAATGACTTGACACCAATGACCTTCGATCCCACATATGTGCTCCACTTGGGGCGCCTTGAAAGGTTACGAGCGCTACTTCCCAAGTGGGCACATGAAAATATGGAAAATTGTAAAATACACACCTTGCTCCCAACGCATCGCTTCGGGATCAGCACACAAGCTTCCCTTCACGAAGGTTAGGCTCGCAATGGATCGTGGGGACTATGGAGAAGGGGCTTGCACAATATGAGGTCCATTGGCGGGTTTGTCTTGGAGCGATGGACCCGCCAAATGGGCACGCAACACCACACATGGCACATACCACATATTGCCCAAAAAGGTGGCTCCCCCCACGATATGTCATGCCCCTCCAAGGGCATAACTTTGTGTCAATCGCTCATAGGAACTCAAGGAGAGCTCCTATGCAACACCAACACTTGCGTGCTACACTCGAAAGTTATCTTAACGCACGCAATGTCATGGCCCAAGAGTTATAACGCAAACTCTACCCTCTTGACCATGATCCATTACACTAGCGCGCACGTGTGGAAACGCAAGGCATATAAAGCTTCCTAAATTACGTCGGGAGTATTGTGAATACATCCCACGTTTCTTTATTGACATTCCTCGCAAGCAACACGAGATATGACCCTTACAAGTGGCCTCACGAATCAACTTTGTTTTGCCCATATCTCTGAGTCAAATGGAGGGCAAGATAAAGGGAAAATTGATTCGTGCATAGGGAAGCACGTAGGTCCACTCGAAAGAGGTCAAATCAAGTGCGGGGATGTCGAAGTCGAAAATCTGATTTCGACATCCTGAAAAATTCGGATTAAGGTTGCGAGTGTAAGATGTGAAAATTGCGGAAGCGTCCATGCAGTTCCTGAAGGCTTTGGAGCCTTCGTGACGGATTGCGTTAAAATTTCCATTATAAACAGTTAAACTGGCGGTTACGGTAAAGTCGCGATCCAACCGCCAGCAGTCAAAACAGTGAATATCAGAACGGAAGCGTAAAAATTGACGGAAACAATATGAAAATAAAACCCTGTTGATTTCTGATGTTCTGATATACAAATCTCCGCTGGCGGTGCATCGGTTGCCGATGCGGGGCTTTACGGCACGGAACACGCTCCCGCCGGGCTCGCACCGGGCGTCAACGGGCGCCTTCCGTACATGAGGTTAGTGGACCGGAGACCGGTCTTCCCCTCCGTACATGGGGTTAGTGGACCGGAGGGCGGTTGTATGCCCTACCCTAGCCATGGGGTTCCCGGTACCGCTTCACCCCCTCCTTAGAGCAAACCTTGGGGGGGGCTCGATAACACCCACACATGGCAGCGGGTACCCAGGACCACTTCCTGAAAGGGGGGGGGGTGTCACATCCTCACTTTAGTAAGTCACAGTAAGATAGGTATAAGCTCGTAGCACATGTATAGTATCAAGTATCAAGTCCCGGGTCCTGGCGGCGATTGTTCGGCATCCAAAGGACCCGTTAACCCATACCAGGCGCACCGGGTGCCGGCTGCTACCGTCACCACCACAGTGGCAGTGGCATATACGGCCAACATAGGCGACACACGACGACCGAGGTGGTCTCACAGGTCGAGAGCGACCACAAAGATCCATCAGGCTACCCCAAGCTTCCCAAGGCCCGCCGACTGGGGAAAGTCCCCACGGGTCCTTCCTCGGGCGCACCATGTCCATATCCATACGATGCGAGTCCAGAGTGCCATAATCGAACTCCTTAAGAACCCCAAATCTTAAGGGAGCTCCTCCTTAAGGGATCGGGCATCAAGGCCGTCTTTTCCCTCGCCCTACTGCCACGAAGGCCATACATGAGGGAGTCCTCATGCAGTGTGGGCGGAGGCGTCGACTCCTCAAACCACCAGTTTCCCAGGCAGACTGACCGAGGTCAGGAGCACCGGAGGCCGCCATCCGAATGCAAGTGCGTCTGCGAATCGGTAGGCTCACACTGGGACTGACAGTGGCGGACCGCTGGGAGTGTAGTCAGGCAACTGGGCTTCCCGCCTGGCGCCATCAGGATCTCCACACATCACAGCGAATAGGGCAACACGGTATCACGGGCACTCAAACAGTAGAATCTGTATTCGGGTACTGGTCCAGGCTGGACCGGGCTGTATGAACATGTACACGGCGACTCAAGGCGCCTTCGTATTCGATCAGTGAAAAACAGTCCACACTCCGGTGATGGGCTGAAGACAGCAACATACAGATGCACATATCCTGGAGGGCAGAAAAGCACAACAAGCGGGGTAAGTAGGCGTGTAAACACACTCTGAACAGAGCGCCAAACCACGCCACGGTCAGGATAAGGCAAATGCAGGAGGGTGGACAGGAAAACGCCTGAGTTCAGGCCATATATAGTCTCCAGACACACGTCGACTGGTCTGGATCCCGCAAGTGCCATGGGACCAGACCACACACCAAAAATCGCAATGCCGATGACAGCGGCATCCGTTGCGCAACGTCGTATGGGCTTCAAGGCCCCAAGAGCTCAGAAATATGAAGGTCAGTCGGCCTACCTGGTTTCCCAAGGATTCAGCAGGGGGGTCGAGTGACGAATAGAAGAAGAGAGGGGCCATCCTCCTCTGGATTCAGCAGGGGGGGGTATATGGCCACTCTGATGGCAGGTCACCGGAAGATGAGAGAGAGCAAGCAAGTGAGGGACGATCCGTCGGCCTCACAAGCGCCTCAAAGCACATCAGGGGAGAGCTCAGGGCGCTGATCAGGCACCCCCTCGCTGCAATCGCCCGGGTGAGTGCTGCCAAGTCCGAAACATGGATCTTGGTCTTGTGCTTGCGGATGTACTCCATGAAGGGAGTATTGACCCGCGGCACGAACGAGGAGACGGGTTCCCAGGTGTCGTGGGACGGCCCATAGCCTCGCCAACGAACCTTGAACTGCAGACCTCCAGGTGCCGAGGCCTTCGGACGCTGAGCGAGGATCTTCTCGACTGTATAGTCGTCCTGCTCAGCGTAGTCATCGTCCGAATCGGCCTCATGTGCGGCATAGCTCAGGGACACATGTTGGCCACGGAGATCGGGTTCCCGCACACGGAGTTGACTCTCGTGGCGCTCCCGGAACTGTCCGTGACCCACCTTGATGCGGTAGGTGTCCTCCCCATTCTTGCGGACCACCTCGCCGGGTGTGAACCAGGTTTTGGTGCGGTGGGTGCCCATAGGGCGGGGTCTGATCACCCACACCGGGTCTCCCACCCTGAACTTCTGCGCTGTGGAGCTTGGGGCGGACTTCTGATGCTCAGCATGCTCCTTCTCGAGCTGCTGGCGGATGTCCCGCGCCGTTTGCTCTTGCCGCGCGAAGAATTCCTTGGCATCCATAGCCATGCCATTACCAGACAAGGGAAGTCCCCTGCCCAGGGGGTCCCTGCCGAACAGAATCTGGTGAGGGGACAAGCCGCCCGGAGTGGGGGTGTCATGATGGGCCTTCAGAGCAGGCCACATCTCCTCAAACCAGTTCCGACGTGGATTGGTGATGTGGATCTTGCGCAGCTTCTCGAACAGCTGCCGTCCAGCCACTTCAGCACGGCCGTTAGACCGGCTGAGATAGGCGACGCTCTTGGCATGACGTATTCCCATGAGGGAACACATAGCCTTGAACCAGCCACCAGTAAACTGGGGCCCTCGGTCACTGCAAATGGTGCGGGGGATGTCAAAGACGGTCAGCCAATGACGAATCATCATGACTGCCACTTCCTTGGCAAGCAACCCCTTTTTGCGTGCCGGAACGGCTACAACGTAGCCGCTGTGGCGGTCCACACAGAGAACCACACAGTCAAAGGTCTCTTTGCCAATGTGCACCTCGGGCATGGAGAAGACGTCCATGGCCACGCTCTCCATGGGCTGGTCAGGAACCGGGGTCCATTGGGGTTCCTTCTTGACGTTCCGGTTGTCGGGATTGCAGGCCTGACAGACCGAGCAACCCTTCCTGACCTTTATGATGGCGGTGTAGAGAACGATATGGTCGATCTCGAACCGACGCTGCATGTCAAGAGCTTGCTTCTTGACCCCTGGGTGCAGCATGTGGTGGTGCCAAGCTTCACACAGCTCGAGCACCCGGGACTCTGGTACTAGCAGCTTACCATTCCGGTAGAGCTTGCCATCTTCCTCAGTCAGCCCCTTTGGCCACTTCTGCCCGTCGTCAGGGTCGGTCACAGCCCTATACTCGGCCGCAAAGGCCTCAGACTTGGCGTAGTCGTCGGTCCAGTCGTCCTGGAGGCAAGACTCCGGGAAGAGGTGCTTGTCGGACTCAGCTCCCTCAGGGGCGAGTACACTGACCGCTCTGCTCACCCTCGACGCGAGGGGGGCATCCGCAGCCATGACGACGAAGCATTTTGCACCCTCCTCCTCCATCAGGCGCTCCATTTCAATGATCCTCTTGGCTTCAGCGGTCTCAGCCTCATCGCCATGGGCAGAGATATCCTGCATGCCCTTGCTGGCGGGATAGGCCCACCTACTGAGACAGTCCGCCACGGTGTTATCCTTTCCAGGAATATACACAACCGTGAGGTCGAACTTGGCCAAGGTCTCATGCCATCTTGCCCGTCGGGAGGCGGGACCTGAGGGGGTGTCCACGTGCTCCTTGTGCCACGACTGCAGACTCTGATGGTCGGTGCAGACGGTGACGGGATCGAGGGCTATGTACCCAGCCCATTTCCTGAGAGCCATGACGATGGCATACGCCTCCTTTTCGCGGGGCGTCCACATTTGTCTCTGGCCTTCCGCCAGGACTCGGCTCCAGAAAGCCACGGGCACGTGCCTCCCGTCGTCAAGCACTTGCTCCAACACAGCGCCAATGGCGTAGTCGGAAGCGTCGGTGCGCAGGACGAACCCTCGGTCGGGATCCACGAGGTGCAGACCCACTGCGGATAGCAGCGCCTGCTTCATCCCCTCAAAGGCACGGTCGGACTCCTCAGTCCAGACCAGAGCCTTCTTGGACCCCTTCTTGGTCTCCTCTCGGTTGCCCTTGAGCATGGTTGTCATGGGGGCTGCATACTCGGCATACATTTTGATATACCCCGAGTAGTAATTGCAGAACCCCAGATACGCCCGTAGCTCAGAGACAGTCTTGGGCTTTTCCCAGTGCTCAATCGCGGCCACCTTGCCAGGTATGGGCTTTCGCTGCCCGTTCCCGACTACATGGCCAGCGAAGACCACCTCGCTTACCGCAATGGTGGCCTTGTCACTGCTGCCCGTGAGTTTGTGCCGAACCAGAAGATCCAGCACTCGAGTGACGTCCCTCTCGTGTGCCTCCAGGAGCTCCTCGTAGCTCATACTGGGGTCCCCGGACGCGATGATCACGTCGTCCACGAAGGGGTCCGCACAGTCGCGCACCGGCTCAAGCAGGTTCTCCAGCATCCGCTGAAAGGCCGCATTGCCGTTGGTAACGCCCATGGGCATCACCTTCCACTGGAGAGGTCCAAGTGGGGTGCTCATGGCTGTGCAGGCACGGGAGTCTTCGGCGAGAGGCATCTGATGATAACCATGTTTCAGGTCAATCACCGTGAAGATCCTCCGCCGGTGTTGCTTTTGCAGCATGTCCTCGATGAGGGGCAGCGTATAGCTGTCGTGCTGCGTTTGGGCGTTCAGGCCGCGGTAGTCGACCACGAGCCGCCACTCACCGGCAACCTTCTTGGGGACGACGAAGCAGGGGGAGGCCCACTCGGAGTGGCACGGCTCAAGCCAGCCTCTCGTGATGAAGTCACGGAGGATCTTCTCCATGGCCTCTTTCCTCTCGCCCCTCAGGGCAAACTCCCGGTGCCGATACACACGGGGGTCCTGCTTCAGTCGTATCTTGGCCTTGCCATACGGTCCACGCACCGGTGGGGGAAACACAGGCTTACCGCTGAAGAAGGTATCACCATACTTCTGCTACAGCCTGGCCCTCAATGCCTGGATCTTGGGGCAGTCATCGGACTCCGCCTTGGCCTTTCCGGGCACTTGAACCACGGAGCTTACTTGAGGGGTAGCTAATCCGCTCGCTTTCGGCTCAGGTGGTCTTCCCAGGTGGCCCAAAGGGCCATCTCTGGTCTTGCCTCGGAATAGATCGCCGTAGGTGGGTGGGTTACCCCCAATTGGCTCGTCCTGGCTGGATAGGTGGTCCAGCACCCTCTGCACGAAGGTGTTCCCGTCATAGGAACCAGAGACGATCGAGTCCACTTCCCACCAGGCTTTGTCCTGGCCTTTGCCCTCACGCTGGTTTCCCCAGTCGTGAAAGGGCTGATCCATATACCCCTGAACCAGATCCCACTCCTCTTCAGTGAGGGGGTCTTCCGAATCCGATTCTTCGATGTCAACAGGGGGAACCGCAAAGCATTGCCTCCAAGGCTCCGCTATGATGCGGTTGACACACACGAAGTCCGTGGTATCGGCCTGATCAAGGCCCCCATCGACATAGTGGAATTCCGTTGGCCATCTCTGGGGTGGCATGGGCTGTCCCTTAGAGTCCTGATAGACACTCTCTCCAGCCGGTAGGACGACCTTGTTCAAGGTCATGTTGGTCAATGAGGCTACCCAATGTCGGGTACTTTCCTCCTCGGTGCATCCCATAGGAACAACCAGCACTGCCTTGGAGCGGTCCTTGCGAATCTTCGCTATCGCTCTTGGAATGTCCCAACGGGGGCAATGGATCCACATCAGTCCCTGATGCGGACCCCAGTGCTTCTTCCACGCGGAGTCCTGTGCACTCCAGTACTTCTCACACACCCGCAGATGGGCGGAGGTTCCTGAAGAGAAAGCATCCAGGGCCAGATCCGAAGCTCCCAAGTCCGCGACAACTCGGCTCGCCACTTCCGGCCTTACGCCGTACTCCTGGTTCGCAGGACCAGTTGGCTCAGTGTCCAGCGCGGCCACTTTGAGCTGATTGCGTTCGGGGTGGATCCATTGGCATTCCACATGGTGCTCAGGTGACGAAAGCCACGAGAGTTGGTCGTCCTGGTACAGGGTCATGGAGGCCTGGGCCGGGAGAACGCCGGAGTCCGTCTCCATCATGAAGTCGTATCCAACGATCATGTCCCAGTCCATCTCGGCCCCGTAGAAGCGACCGTGCAGGAGGATTTCCTTGCCGAGGTCTGGGCGGCTCAGCTCACGATGGTTCACGAACTGCAGCCCGATGGCCGCTTCCTTCGTGCCTCCCACCATGTACTGGCTGTTCGCCACGTTCAGCCTGACAGGCTTCCGACTGTCGGTCAGACACTCTGGTGGAGGTAGGCCAGCCTTGACCAAGCTGACTTGAGCTCCCGTGTCGACCAACACGTCGAAAACCTTTTCCACTTCCCCGCATAAGGCGCGGACCTTAAGATGCAACTGCCGCTCGCGACCGACACGGCGCACGGCGTGCAAACTCAGGATCTCGAGCCGTTCCAGAAGCTCAACAAGCGACTGGTGCAGGTCGTGGACAATGGGCTCAGGCTGCCCATCTGCAGCATCCAGCTGCGGTCCGGGTGATCCTCCGATACTCTCGGATAGATCCTGTAGTACATCAAACACATTCTTGGTCGCGAAGGACGGACGGGTGCAAGGGTTCGTGCCTTCACTTGCCCTCACCCCGCCTCCGCGACTGGGCGCCGGACCGGGCCTTCCGCCCGCGGCAGTCCCCTTGTGCTTATCGACTCCCGACTGGGATGGTTCGGCGCTTCCCACGTCACCATCCTGCGACCGCCCTAGCTGGGGCCCTTGGCTGCAGGGGCTCCGCTAGGGGGCGTCGGTTGTGGAGGAAGGGGTGTTCTCCTCCGCATCAACCTCGTTGATGCCCTTCTTCCTTCCCCCTTTCTTACCCTTGTTCTTGTCCTTGTCCTTGTTCTGGTCATTCTGGTTGTTCTCCTTGTTCCTGTTGTCCGACCTGGGGACCCAGTTCCGCTTGATCTCCTGGATCTCCTTGGCCAACTCGGTCCCCACCGACGACATCAGCTTGGCCAGCTCGTCCTTGTCGACCTCCATTTTGGCTTCCCGGATACCCGCGGGCGCACGCTTCTTCGACCCGTGCGCCTTCTTGTAAGCCTCCGTGTCGGCCTTGTGGACGGGGCATGTTCGGTGGTCATGGTTGAAGCCTCGCTTCCTCCCATAACACACGAAAAAGCCCTGAGGGTGAGCTCGTATGAACTCCCCAAAGGACAGCGGAGGGTCGCCGATGCGGCGAGGGTCCCTCTTCTCCTGCTTCCTCCAACCCTGCTGCAGGGGCTTCCAGTTTCCCGGTTTGCTCCCCGCGCTCAGGTTCCTGGCCACGAAGGCACAAACGGCCACTTTGGCGGGCTCATCGTCGTCGTCATCGTCGACGAGAGTCTCATCGCCGCCGGCTCCCGCTGGGTCCATGGCATCTTCCCCGCCAGGTCCCTCGCCAACGTAGTTGACGTCGCGGTCGCCGGGCCTCAACCCGCGGGTGTGGTGGAGGTTTCGGTACTCCTTGAGTACTTCCTCGCCAACCCACTCCGGGATCTCGTCGCAGCTCATCCGCGCCGGGATGGGCTGCAGACGGATGGTCTGGCCGCTCAACTCACAATCGTCAAGGCGCCACATCGCGGTCTTCTCGCGATCGCCCGAGACGGTGATGAGAAGAGCGTTCCGCAGGGAGTGCCGTTTGACATCCCGGGCCACGTTCTTCTTCGCCCAAGCCACCACGTTCGAGTGATACTCTTTGGGGAGCATCATCTTGACCGTGTGGTTGGACTTGGCCCTCTTGGATTCCTCCTTGGTGACCCTCTTGATCCATGCTTCCGGCAGCATGGAGCGCAGGCGAGCCTGCTCGTCACCCTCGTTCCAATCCTCCACGTTGCGGCGGAAGAGGGTGTATTTCCCTCGGAAGTCACGCCAGTCCCGTAGGCGGATCTCCCGTCCATCATGCTCAAGCTTGATGGACTTCCAGCGCTTGGCAGCCACCTGCGGAGCGTCCACCCGCTCTTGCTCGTTGAGCCACTTCTTGGCTTCCTTGAGGGTCTTGATTTTCCCCTCCTTGGTCGCCATGAAGTATAGCCCGCCGAGCACTTCCGGCAGGCGGTACCTGAACCGTTTGAAGACATATCTCTCCGCATCCGCAGGAGGGAGGTCCTCAGTGACGGTCAGCCCCCAATCGTCCAGCTTCTCCAAGAAGCGGTCGAGGTTGAGGGGGTTGCCATCGTACATGGGGGGCTTGATGTCCTTCAAGTCTTCCCACACGGCGGCGTCCGCGGCCTTAGAGACCATGAACGCCGGCCGCGAGGTCGACCGAGGTTCCCATCGGCCTCGCCCACGGACTCCCACGGCCGCCACGTCCATCTCCTCCATGGAACCCCTGTGGCTACGCCGCGGTTCCTCCACGTACGCTGAACCAAAATGTTCACGCCGTACTGCTTCCATGTACGCATCCTCATCACGGCGCCGGCGGCTGAGTTCAGCGGCCTCCCGTCGTACACCACGCGGCGGGCTGATGTCGAACTCCTCCAGGTCCAGGTCCAGGTCCTCACCTTCGCCGACATCCCATTCCACGTCTCCTCTGGGGACCTCATCCCTGAGTCCACCATAACGTCCTCCAGCCATTGGGATTGGCACCGGGGCTGGTGCCGGGCGTCGGGGGCGTACAGGCGTCCGCGGGGGAGCACGGCGTTTGCGGTACTCCGCGCTGAGCCACTCATCACGCCATTTCTCACTGCCACTGCCGGGCGGCACGCGCTCGTTGCGGCGGCCCGCGCTGTGGTGAGAGGGGGCGGTGAGAGAGGGGGCACTGGCGCTGGGGCGACTCCTGGGGGCTCCGCCGGGGGCGTGGGGTCTGCCTGGACCTGGTCCGGGTCCCCAGCCGTCGTCCGACGAGCCAGACTCCAGGGGTGGGTGGTCGCTGCCGACGCTCCCACGGGCTTCCAGCGCGTCCAGCTTCTCCTGCAGGCCGCTGACGACGTTGGTCAGCGACTTGGTCTCGGCCTTGGCGATGTCCAGCTCCTTCTGCGCGCGCGGCGACCCTGGAGACGCGAGCCATCTCGCTCTTGCCCGTGTCTACCTCCAGAGCATCTGGACTCTCCTGCGGAGGTAGACAATCCACCGCCAGGTGGTGTCCGGGTCGCCGTTCCCTGGTGGGTCGTCGGGATCCCCAGGGGGTCCTCCAGGAGGGCCTCCGCCGGGTCCGCCCGGTCCCGGGGGTCCTCCCCCGCCCGGTGGTCCGCCTCCAGGGGGTCCACTTGGTGGGCGTCCTCCAGGGGGTCCTGATTGTCCTCCGCCAGGGGGTCCCGGTGGGTCTCCGCCGGGTCGCCTCGGTGGGTCCGAGGATGGGCGCTTCCTCGTGATGCTGAAGTCCATGTCGTCATCCTCGTCCATGTCGCCCCACCTGGGCGTCTCGGTAACGGAAGACTCCGAGCTCCGGTAGGGAGGAGGGAGATCCTCATCCTCACCTTCCGGTTCCATGGGGACGTCTCCGCCGCCTCCGCCCGTCCAAGCCACCACTTGGCGATGTCGACGGCCTCGTTCATCCCCGTCACTGGCGGTGAAGAAGGGGTCACTGTCGTGGGGGTGTCCACCCGTTGGCCTCCGCGGCCTCTCGGGGGTCTTCCCCTTGCCCTTCCTCCGTCGATGGGCGGTGGTGCCACTGCTCCCACTGCTGCCCGTGTCCGCCTCATCCAGCGCCATCCTGGAGGAGGCGTCCCCTTCGAAAAGCTTTCGAAGGGTCTCCACTCGTGATGCTCCCGGGGGAGTCTCGTGGCGGAGTTTGGCCTCTGCTTCCTCCATTGCGGCGGCGGTGGCTGCGGCAGCTCGCGCTTCGGCTTGCTCCCGAGCACGAGCCGCCTCGGCTTCCCGGGCCTGCTGCAGCCGCGCCTTCTGCGCTTCCAACGCTGCCAGCTCCGCCTCCGTCTTGGCCTTCTCCTCAGCGACCTTCCGTCGCGCGGCCTCGATGGCTTCCTTCTTGGCGGCGTCCTCCTGGGCCTTAGCCGTTGCTTCGGTGTGGGCCCTTTCCTCCGCCTCCTTCTTTGCCCTCTCTTGGGCAAGCGCCTCTTCCAGCGCCTTCACCTCGGCCTCCTTGCAGGCAATGGCCTCCTGCGTCCGGCGGGCTTCCTCGTCGGTTGCCCTGATCCGGGCAGCCACTGCCTCATGGGCGGCCGCAGCCGTGAGACCGGCCGCGATGGCTGCCACTTTCGAGGCGTGGTAGTCCATGCCTCTGCCCCACTCGGTGGCCTCCTCATGGGCGATGCCGTCGGCGCCCTCCACGGCAGCGTTCTGCTGTGTGGCCCGTTGCTGGGCAACCCGAAGGTTGCAGGGCGCCCCACAGACGCGCTCACAGGCGCGCGCCACGTCCCTTTGGGCGGGAGCGGCGCTGCTGCTGGAGCTGGCCTGGTCGGCTGGCATCCTTCCGCGGTGGGCCGACTCCACGTCGCTGCTGGGGCCTGCTGGGGCCTGCTGGGGCCTCAGGAGCAGCTGACGGGGCTTGGCCCTGGTCTGCTTGGCTACTTCCATGAAGTCACCAAGGGTGGCGTGGCCGGGGTGGTGACCACCATTGGCCCGTTGGGGACTGGAGGCTGGGGTTCCGCCCTTGGCGCCTTGGGCGGCTTCGGCGGCCAGGGACTCCTGGTACTCCCGCCACTTCCGGTCTCGCTTCTTGTCCCCAGGAGACCGCTTCTCCTTCGCCGGAGACGCGCTGCTGCTGCCCTGCAGCCTGCGCTCGCTCCCCGGTTCCGGGAACTTCTTCTCGATCACGTCCCACAGGGAGACGTTGATCGAGGCGCCCGACGGGTACACGTTGGGCTCCTCGTCCTCCTCAATCCCGTCGGGGCGCATGCCTTCGCCAGGCCTGTCCGGCCGGGTCCACGTCCTCCAGCGCCTCTGCTGGTGGCGGTAGTCGTACCCTTCCGCCCGCAGCCAGTCCTCCACGGCCTGCAGGCGGTCGGGGGCGATGTCCGGGCCGCCTTCGCACTGGGGGTGGCTGTGGCGGTAGTGCTGGTCCCAGACCAACCCACGCAGCAGGCGTGCCGCATGGGGGTGGGGCCGCGGCCACGTCATGCCCGCTTCCTGCCAATTCACCATGGCAGCGGGGGCGTAGTTGGTCTTGAGGTCCTTGATGTGCACTCGTTCAACTCAACGAACTGGTTGTGGTTGTTGAGGCGGGTGCTGCAGCACTGGATTGGAAGTGCGGCTGGTGCTGGTCAGCCGGTGGTTGTGGAGGTGGTTGACGCGGCCTTGCTGGTCGGCCGATGGGACTCCGGGTCGGCCAATGGGGCTGATGCAGGAGTCCTGGTCTGTGCACCTCTTTCACGGTCGCTGCGCGGTCAGGGCGATGCTCTGGTCGGCGCTGCGAACTCGGCGTTGTCGCTGGGCGGCGCTGCGAGCCGCTGCGCTGCGCTGCGAGCTGCTGCGCTGCGCTGCGAGCTCCGAGCTGCGAGCTGCTGCGACGCGCTGCTCGGGGTTGGTGGCCCCGAGTGGCACGCGAGGGTTGGGTAACCCCGCGGCGGTGAAACGCTTTTTACGCGTTCCCGTGGGGGGCCGGCCACGGGACGCTGCGGTGACACGCACAGGTGAGCAGGCAGGCAAGGCACTACGCTCACAAGGGCATCAATACGCTCGTGTCATGTGACAAAGCGTTTCAGAATCCTTGCCACTCTGCAAAGAGGGAACAAAGGTATGTACAACAACACATCAGGATATGTACACATGGGGTTAAGACTGGACTGGGGTAAGGGCATCATGGGACAATAGACACTCAGTCCCAACTCATATCCCAATCCCAGGTCCGACCCTCTCAGTGGCTGGTGGGGGCGGGGGCTCAAACACAACCCATGCCCTGCTCAGTCCGGACCCTGAAACCCTGCCAATGGGGGAGGTGTCCCGCACAGCCACAGGCGAGTTGCTGAAAATCAATGGGCTCCAAGGCCAACCGACAGTGGCTCCCTATGCTCCCCGATTGGCAGGTCCCAACTCGTCTCTGAGCCAGAGATATGGCCCCGCCATTATCACCCAGGAGTTGGTAGCTGAAATTGGGCTGTTTTAGCCCAAACTGAAATTAACTCAAAAATCCCCAAAATTGACCTGTCGTCCGGACCCGCCAGAGGTAGGGACGAGGCAACTGACCCTATGCCCCTCGAGTACGAATTCCCTGGAGCCCTTACCCAACCTGGTTCCCTCTGAGGTCCCGGCATCAGGGCAACACGGATGAGTCAAGTGGGGTCATGATGCCAAAATCACCAAAATTGGCGTCATTCCCACGCGTGGCTCGCTCGGCCAAGGTAAGGCCAATGGCTCACAGGGTAGGAGGCAGGACCTAGGACTCATATCTGAGTGTACTACTTGTAATTAGGTCCGGGCTCCCTGTGGGCATAGAGGAATGGGGCCGCCAATTGACCACACAGAAGGGGGTAATTGGGGTCCCAAAATGGGGTCATTTTGGCTGCTTGAAATGAGCCAAAATTCAGTGTGCTCCCAATAGCATATCTCCACGCCGGCCTTGAGATCGGATTCGCCATTCCATACGCAATCCACCGGGAGTCCCACGAAGACTCCCATGCCCTTGGCTCCCAAAGATCTCCATGCTACTCGGCGTGGTGACGATCCCAATTGGGTCCACAAATGCCAAAATGGCAAAATTGCCCACACTCACTTTGGGCTAGCGCCTTAACGAAGGTGGCTCCGCTTCGCCAACGTGGTGTGTGTACCATGGGGACCGTTACCCATAACACCCATGTCATATATGGTCCATTGGTTCATGCGTCCGGCGTGCACGAGGGTTAGAACATAGTGCACGGCGGGCAGCAAAAGTGGAAAATTGCTCAAAATGGCCAAAAATTCACACACTCATGGTTGGGGCAAATGGGACACATGCCCGACTCGGACCGGAGTGTGCCATAGGATTGGTATCAAGTCATATGTGTCCAACATATCTTTTGGGCGTCGCCCAACTCCTCCGGTATTGGGAATGGCAGGGTCGCCAAGTGAGCCCATGATTTGGGATAGTCCCAAATCGCCAACATGGCGGCCACGGTATGCCAATCTCAAGAGGAGTTATTCGTCGGGTTCAAGATATGTTGGGCACCGAAGTATGTACCCTCCATAACATACTTGGGTCATGATGTCAATTGAGCGCAACGTTGAGATACACGGTCGCCACTTGACATCATGACGGGCCAAAAACGGCAAAATTGGCACAAAGACACACAAAAGTGCATTGAGAGGTGCACAATTATATTATAATATCTTCGGCTTGGATCGTGCAATTAACTAATCCTTCTAAACACAATGACTTGACACCAATGACCTTCGATCCCACATATGTGCTCCACTTGGGGTGCCTTGAAAGGTTACGAGCGCTACTTCCCAAGTGGGCACATGAAAATATGGAAAATTGTAAAATACACACCTTGCTCCCAACGCATCGCTTCGGGATCACCACACAAGCTTCCCTTCACGAAGGTTAGGCTTGCAATTGATCGTGGGGAGTATGGAGAAGGGGCTTGCACAATATGAGGTCCATTGGCGGGTTTGTCTTGGAGCGATGGACCCGCCAAATGGGCACGCAACACCACACATGGCACATACCACATTATGCCCAAAAAGGTGGCTCCCCCCACGATATGTCATGCCCCTCCAAGGGCATAACTTTGTGTCAATCGCTCATAGGAACTCAAGGAGAGCTCCTATGCAACACCACCACTTGCGCGCTACACTCGAAAGTTATCTTAACGCACGCAATGTCATGGCCCAAGAGTTATAACGCAAACTCTACCCTCTTGACCATGATCCATTACACTAGCGCGCACGTGTGGAAACGCAAGGCATATAAAGCTTCCTAAATTACGTCGGGAGTATTGTGAATACATCCCACGTTTTCTTATTGTCATTCCTCGCAAGCAACACGAGATATGACCCTTACAAGTGGCCTCACGAATCAACTTTGTTTTGCCCATATCTCTGAGTCAAATGGAGGGCAAGATAAAAGGAAAATTGATTCGTGCATAGGGAAGCACGTAGGTCCACTCGAAAGAGGTCAAATCAAGTGCGGGTATGTCGAAGTCGAAAATCCGATTTCGACATCCTGAAAAATTCGGATTAAGGTTGCGAGTGTAAGATGTGAAAATTGCGGAAGCGTCCATGCAGTTCCTGAAGGCTTTGGAGCCTTCGTGACGGATTGCGTTAAAATTTCCATTATAAACAGTTAAACTGGCGGTTACGGTAAAGTCGCGATCCAACTGCCAGCAGTCAAAACAGTGAATATCAGAACGGAAGCGTAAAAATTGACGGAAACAATATGAAAATAAAACCCTGTTGATTCCTGATGTTCTGATATACAAATCTCCGCTGGCGGTGCATCGGTTGCCGATGCGGGGCTTTACGGCACGGAACACGCTCCCGCCGGGCTCGCACCGGGCGTCAACGGGCGCCTTCCGTACATGGGGTTAGTGGACCGGAGACCGGTCTTCCCCTCCGTACATGGGGTTAGTGGACCGGAGGCCGGTTGTATGCCCCACCCTAGCCATGGGGTTCTGGGTACCGCTTCATTAGGCGACATTTTAGAAGGCGCATGTTCCAAACTTTTGCAAAAAAGACTCATTTTGGATTTAGATTTTCATGTTGCTGTGTGCTGGTTGGCTAGGCTGTACGCGTGCTTTCGTAAAGTGGCACCTTTGGCCCTGCCCGTTGAAGTTTTCGCTCTGGTCCACTGCCACCACACACCCACACTGCCATTGCACCCCCTGCCACCCCAGCGCGTGCGCTCGCTCGCCTCTTCTCGTCATGCCAAGGCATGGGTGGCTTGGCTTGGCATGGTATGGTATGGCTCCGTGCGAGAGCCAGGTGCTTTCATAATGAAGTGCGGTGATACTTGCCGACACAATATCTCAAAATTGAATTCGGGACTTTCTGTCAAATTATTGCAGCTCCCCCTTCAGCGTTCCGGGAAGGCATTAGGCGACAATTTAGAAGGCGCATGTTCCATATTTTTGCAAAAAAGTTTCATTTTGGTACGTTACATTTATTGGATTTTCAGGTTGCTGCGTTATGGTTGGCTAGGCTGTACGCGTGCTTTCGTAAAGTGGCACCTTTGGCCCTACCTGTCGAAGTTTTTGCTCTGGTACACTGCCACCACACATCCACACTGCCATTGCACCCTCCGCCACCCCCGCGCGCGCGCTCGCTCGCCTCGTCTCGTCAAACCAAGAGATGGGTGGCTTGGCTTGGCATGGTATGGTATGGCTTGGTGCGAGAGCCAGGTGCTTTGATAATGAAGTGCGGTGCTACTTGCCGACATAATATCTCAAAATTGAATTCAGGACTTTCTGTCAAATTATTGCAGCTCCCCTTTCAGGGTTCTGGGAAGGCATTAGGCGACAATTTAGAAGGGGCATGTTCCATATTTTTGCAAAACAGTTTCATTCTGGTACGCCTCATTCGTTTGATTTTTAGGTTGCTGCGTGGTGGTTGGCTAGGTTGTACGCGTGCTTTCGTAAAGTGGCACCTTTGGCCCTACCTGTTGAAGTTTTCGCTCTGGTCCACTGCCACCACACACCCCCACTGCCATTGCACCCCCCGCCACCCCCGCGCGCGCGCTCGCTCGCCTCGTCTCGTCAAGCCAAGGCATGGCTGGCTTGGCTTGGCATGGTATGGTATGGCTTGGTGCGAGAGCCAGGTGCTTTCATAATCAAGTGCGGTGCTACTTGCCGACACAATATCTCAAAATTGAATTCGAACTTTCTGTCAAATTATTGCAGCTCCCCCTTCAGGGTTCTGGGAAGGCATTAGGCGATAATTTAGAAGGCGCATGTTCCATATTTTTGCAAAAAAGGTTCATTTTGGTACGCCACAATTTTTGGATTTTCAGGCTGCTGCGTGGTGGTTGGCTAGGCTGTACGCGTGCTTTCGTAAAGTGGCACCTTTGGCCCTACCCGTTGTAGTTTTCGCTCTGGTACACTGTCACCACACGTCCACACTGCCATTGCATCCCCCGCCACCCTGGCGCGCGCGCTTGCTCGCCTCGTCTCGTCAAGCCAAGGCATGGGTGGCTTGGCTTGGCATGGTATGGTATGGCTTGGTGCTAGAGCCGGGTGCTTTCATAATGAAGTGCGGTGCTACTTGCCGACACAATATCTCAAAATTGAATTCGGGACTTTCTGTCAATTGGATGCAGCTCCCTTCCAGGGTTCTTGGAAGGCATTGGGCGACAATTTAGAAGGGGCATGTTCCATATTTTTGCAAAAAAGGTTCATTTTGGTACGCCACAATTATTTGATTTTCAGATTGCTGCGTGGTGGTTGGCTAGGCTGTACGCGTGCTTTTGTAAAGTGGCACCTTTGGCCCTACCCTTTGAAGTTTTCGCTCTGGTCCACTGCCACCACACACCCACACTGCCATTGCACCCCCCGCCGACCCGACACGCGCGCTCGCTCGCCTCGTCTCGTCAAGCCAAGGCATGGGTGGCTTGGCTTGGCATGGTATGGTATGGCTTGGTGTGAGAGCCAGGTGCTTCCATAATGAAGTGCAGTGCTACTTGCCGACACAATATCTCAAAATTTAATTCGGGACTTTCTGTCAAATTATTGCAGCTCCCGTTTCAGGGTTCCGGGAAGGCATTGGCGGACAATTTAGAAGGGGCATGTTCCATATTTTTGCAAAAAAGACTCATTTTGGTACGCCACATTTATTGGATTTTCAGGTTGCTGCGTGGTGGTTGGCTAGGCTGTACGCGTGCTTTCGTAAAGTGGCACCTTTGCCCCTACCTGTTGAAGTTTTCGCTCTGGTCCACTGCCACCACACACCCACACTGCCATTGCACCCCCCGCCACCCCCGCGCGCGCGCTCGCTCGCCTCGTCTCCTCAAGCCAAGGCATGGCTGGCTTGAATTGGCATGGTATGGTATGGCTTGGTGTGAGAGCCAGGTGCTTTCATAATGAAGTGCGGTGCTACTTGCCGACACAATATCTCAAAATTGAATTCGGGACTTTCTGTCAAATTATTGCAGCTCCCCCTTCAGGGTTCTGGGAAGGCATTAGCTGACAATTTAGAAGGCGCATGTTCCATATTTCTGCAAAAACGCCTCATTTTGGTACGCCACATTTATTCGAGTTTCAGGTTGCTGCGTGGTGGTTGGCTAGGCTGTACGCGTGCTTTCGTAAAGTGGCACCTGTGACCCTACCCGTTGTAGTTTTCGCTCTGGTCCACTGCCACCACACACCCAGTCTGCTATTGCACCCCCCGCCACCCCCGGGCGCGTGCTCGCTCGCCTCGTCTCGTCAAGCCAAGGCATGGGTGGCTTCGCTTGGCATGGTATGGTATGGCTTGGTGCGAGAGCCAGGTGCTTTCATAATCAAGTGCGGTGCTACTTGCCGACACAATATCTCAAAATTGAATTCGAACTTTCTGTCAAATTATTGCAGCTCCCCCTTCAGGGTTCTGGGAAGGCATTAGGCGATAATTTAGAAGGCGCATGTACCATATTTTTGCAAAAAAGGTTCATTTTGGTACGCCACAATTATTGGATTTTCAGGCTGCTGCGTGGTGGTTGGCTAGGCTGTACGCGTGCTTTCGTAAAGTGGCACCTTTGGCCCTACCCGTTGTAGTTTTCGCTCTGGTACACTGTCACCACACGTCCACACTGCCATTGCATCCCCCGCCACCCTGGCGCGCGCGCTTGCTCGCCTCGTCTCGTCAAGCCAAGGCATGGGTGGCTTGGCTTGGCATGGTATGGTATGGCTTGGTGCGAGAGCCGGGTGCTTTCATAATGAAGTGCGGTGCTACTTGCCGACACAATATCTCAAAATTGAATTCGGGACTTTCTGTCAATTGGATGCAGCTCCCTTCCAGGGTTCTTGGAAGGCATTGGGCGACAATTTAGAAGGCGCATGTTCCATATTTTTGCAAAAAAGGTTCATTTTGGTACGCCACAATTATTGGATTTTCAGATTGCTGCGTGGTGGTTGGCTAGGCTGTACGCGTGCTTTTGTAAAGTGGCACCTTTGGCCCTACCCTTTGAAGTTTTCGCTCTGGTCCACTGCCACCACACACCAACACTGCCATTGCACCCCCCGCCGACCCGACACGCGCGCTCGCTCGCCTCGTCTCGTCAAGCCAAGGCATGGGTGGCTTGGCTTGGCATGGTATGGTATGGCTTGGTGTGAGAGCCAGGTGCTTCCATAATGAAGTGCAGTGCTACTTGCCGACACAATATCTCAAAATTGAATTCGGGACTTTCTGTCAAATTATTGCAGCTCCCGTTTCAGGGTTCCGGGAAGGCATTGGCGGACAATTTAGAAGGGGCATGTTCCATATTTTTGCAAAAAAGACTCATTTTGGTACGCCACATTTATTGGATTTTCAGGTTGCTGCGTGGTGGTTGGCTAGGCTGTACGCGTGCTTTCGTAAAGTGGCACCTTTGCCCCTACCTGTTGAAGTTTTCGCTCTGGTCCACTGCCACAACACACCCATACTGCCATTGCACCCCCCGCCACCCCCGCACGCGCGCTCGCTCGCCTCGTCTCCTCAAGCCAAGGCATGGCTGGCTTGACTTGGCATGGTATGGTATGGCTTGGTGTGAGAGCCAGGTGCTTTCATAATGAAGTGCGGTGCTACTTGCCGACACAATATCTCAAAATTGAATTCGGGACTTTCTGTCAAATTATTGCAGCTCCCCCTTCAGGGTTCTGGGAAGGCATTAGACGACAATTTAGAAGGCGCATGTTCCATATTTCTGCAAAAACGCCTCATTTTGGTACGCCACATTTATTCGATTTTCAGGTTGCTGCGTGGTGGTTGGCTAGGCTGTACGCGTGCTTTCGTAAAGTGGCACCTTTGGCCCTACCCGTTGTAGTTTTCGCTCTGGTCCACTGCCACCACACACCCAGTCTGCTATTGCACCCCCCGCCACCCCCGGGCGCGTGCTCGCTCGCCTCGTCTCGTCAAGCCAAGGCATGGGTGGCTTGGCTTGGCATGGTATGGTATGGCTTGGTGCGAGAGCCAGGTGCTTTCATAATGAAGTGCAGTGCTACTTGCCGACACAATATCTAAAAATTGAATTGGGGACTTTCTGTCAAATCATTGCAGCTTTCTCTTCAGGGTTCTGGGAAGACATTAGGCGACAGTTTAGAAGGCGCATGTTCCATATTTTTGCAGAAAAGCTTCATTTTGGTACGCCACAATTATTGGATTTTCAGGTTGCTGCGTGGTGGTTGGCTAGGCTGTACGCCTCCTTTCGTAAAGTGGCACCTTTGGCCCTACCCGTTGAAGTTTTTGCTCTGGTCCACTGCCACCACACACCCACACTGCCATTGCACCCCCCGCCACCCCGGCGCGCGCGCTCGCTCGCCTCGTCTGGTCAAGCCAAGGCATGGTTGGCTTGGCTCAGCATGGTATGGTATGGCCTGGTGTGAGAGCCAGGTGCTTTCATAATGAAGTGCAGTGCTACTTGCCGACACAATATCTCAAAATTGAATTCGGGACTTTCTATCAAATTATTGCAGCCCCCCCTTCAGGGTTCCGGGAAGGCATTAGGCGACAGTTTAGAAGGGGCATGTTCCATATTTTTTGCAAAAAAAGTTCATTTTGGTATGCCACATTTATTGGGTTTTCAGGTTGCTGCGTGGTGGTTGGCTAGGCTGTACGCGTGCTTTCGTAAAGTGGCACCTTTGGCCCTACCTGTTGAAATTTATCCTCTGGTCCACTGCCACCACACACTCACACTGCCATTGCACCCCCCAGCCACCCCCGCGCACGCGCTCGCTCGCCTCGTGTTGTCCAGCCAAGGCATGGCTGGCTTGACTTAGCATGGTATGGTATGGCTTGGTGTGAGAGCCAGGTGCTTTCATAATGAAGTGCGGTGATACTTGCCGACACAATATCTCAAAATTGAATTTGATCTTTCTGTCAAATTATTGCAGCTCCCCCTTTCAGGATTCCGAGAATGCATTAGGCGACAATTTAGAAGGCACATGTTCCATATTTTTGCAAAGAAGACTCTTTTTGGTACGCCACATTTATTGGGTTTTCAGGTTGCTGCGTGGTGGTTGGCTAGGCTGTACGCGTGCTTTCGTAAAGTGGCACCTTTGGCCCTACCCGTTGAAGTTTTCGCTCTGGTCCACTGCCACCACATACCCACACTGCATTTGCAACCCCCGCCACCCCAGCGAGCGCGCCCGCTCGCCTCGTCTCGTCAAGCCAAGGCATGGGTGGCTTGGCTTGGCATGGTATGGTATGGCCTGGTGTGAGAGCCAGGTGCTTTCATAATGAAGTGCAGTGCTACTTGCCGACACAATATCTCAAAATTTAATCCGGGACTTTCTGTCAAATTATTGCAGCTCCCCCTTCAGGATTCCGGGAAGGCATTAGGCGACAATTTAGAAGGGGCATGTTCCATATTTTTGCAAAAAAGGTTCATTTTGGTACGCCACATTTATTGGATTTTCAGGTTGCTGCGTGGTGGTTGGCTAGGCTGTACGCGTGCTTTCGTAAAGTGGCACCTTTGGCCCTACCTGTTGAAATTTTGCCTCTGGTCCACTGCCACCACACACCCACACTGCCATTGCACCCCCCGCCACCCCTGCGCGCGCGCTCGCTCGCCTCGTCTCGTCAAGCCAAGGCATGGCTGGCTTGACCTAGCATGGTATGGTATGGCTTAGCGTGAGAGCCAGGTGCTTTCATAATGAAGTGCAGTGCTACTTGTCGACACAATATCTCAAAATTGAATTCGGGACTTTCTGTCAAATTATTGCAGCCCCCCCTTCAGGATTCCGGAAAGGCATTAGGCGACAATTTAGAAGGCGCATGTTCCATTTTTTTGCAAAAAAGACTGATTTTGGTACGCCATAATTATTGGATTTTCAG
This sequence comes from Eutreptiella sp. 'Long Island Sound 2002', assembly GCA_964036045.1. Taxonomy (NCBI): domain Eukaryota; phylum Euglenozoa; class Euglenophyceae; order Eutreptiales; family Eutreptiaceae; genus Eutreptiella; species Eutreptiella sp. 'Long Island Sound 2002'. The sequence goes on along the minus strand of OZ038382.1, from coordinate 53,100,619 downwards.
GTTGCTGCGTGGTGGTTGGCTAGGCTGTACGCCTGCCTTCGTAAAGTTGCACCTTTGGTCCTACCCTTTGAAGTTTTCGCTCTGGTCAACTGCCACCACACACCCACACTGCCATTGCACCCCCCGCCACCCCTGCGCGCGCGCTCGTTCGCCTCGTCTTGTCAAGCCAAGGCATGGCTGGCTTGACTTAGCATGGTATGGTATGGTTTGGTGTGAGAGCCAGGAGCTTTCATAATGAAGTGCGGTGATACTTGCCGACACAATATCTCAAAATTGAATTCGGGACTTTCTGTCAAATGATTGCAGCTCCCCCTTCAGGATTCCGGGAAGGCATTAGGCGACAATTTAGAAGGGGCATGTGGCATATTTGTGCAAAAAAGACTCATTTTGGTACGCCACATTTATTGGATTTTCAGTTTGCTGTGTGGTGGTTGGCTAGGCTGTACGCGTGCTTTCGTAAAGTGGCACCTTTGGCCCTACCCGTTGAAGTTTTCGCTCTGGTCCACTGCCACCACACACCAACACTGCCATTGCACCCCCCGCCATCCCGGCGCGCGCGCTCGCTCGCCTCGTCTCGTCAAGCCAAGGCATGGGTGGCTTGGCTTGGCATGGTATGGTATGGCCTGGTGTGAGAGCCAGGTGCTTTCATAATGAAGTGCAGTGCTACTTGCCGAGGCAATATCTCAAAATTGAATTCGGGACTTTCTGTCAAATTATTGCAGCCCCCCCTTCAGGATTCGGGGAAGGCATTAGGCGACAATTTGGAACGGGCATGTTCCATATTTTTGCAAAAAAGGTTCATTTTCCGTAAACCACATTTATTGGATTTTCAGGTTGCTGCGTGATGGTTGGCTAGGCTGTACGCGTGGTTTCATAAAGTGGCACCTTTGGCCCTACCCGTTGAAGTTTTCGCTCTGGCCCACTGCCACCACACATCCACACTGCCATTGCACCCCCCGCCACCCCAGCGCGCGGGCTCGCTCGCCTCGTCTCGTCAAGCCAAGGCATGGGTGGCTTGGTTTGGCATGGTATGGTATGGCTTGGTGCGAGAGCCAGGTGCTTTCATAATGAAGTGCGGTGCTACTTGCCGACACAAAATGTCAAACCCGAATTCGGGACTTTCTGTCAAATTATTGCAGCTCCCCCTTCAGGGTTCCGGGAAGGCATTAGGAGACAATTTAGAATGGGCATGTTCCATATTCTTGCAAAAAAGACTCATTTTGATACGCCACATTTATTGGATTTTCAGGTTGCTGCTTGGTGGTTGGCTAGGCTGTATGCGTGCTTGCGTAAAGTGGCACCTTTGGCCCTACCCGTGGAAGTTTTCGCTCTGGTCCACTGCCACCACACACCAACACTGCCATTCCCCCCCTCGCCACCCCGGCGCGCGTGCTCGCTCGCCTCGTCTCGTCAAGCCAAGGCATGGGTGGCTTGGCTTGGCATGGTATGGTATGGCTCGGTGTGAGAGCCAGGTGCTTTCATAATGAAGTGCGGTGCTACTTGCCGACACAATATCTCAAAATTGAATTCGGCAGTTTCTGTCAAATTATTGCAGCTCCCCCTTCAAGGTTCTGGGAAGGCATTAGGCGACAATTTGAAGGGGCATGTTCCATATTTTTGCAAAAAAAGTTCATTTTAGTAGGCCACATTTATTGGATTTTCAGGTCGCTGCGTGGTGGTTGGCTAGGCTGTACGCCTGCTTTCGTAAAGTGGCACCTTTGGCCCTACTCGTTGAAATTTTGTCTCTCGTCCACTGCCACCACACACCGACACTGCCATTGCACCCCCCTCAAGCCCTTGCGCGCGCGCTCGCTCGCCTCGTCTTGTCAAGCCAAGGCATGGCTGGCTGGGCTTGGCATGGTATGGTATGGCTTGGTGCGAGAGCCAGGTGCTTTCATAATGAAGTGCGGTGCTACTTGCCGACACAATATCTCAAAATTGAATTGGGGAGTTTCTGTCAAATTATTGCAGCTCCCCCTTCAGGCTTCCGGGAAGGCATTAGGGGACAATTTAGAAGGGGCGTGTTCCATATTTTTGTAAAAAAGACTCATTTTGGTACGCCACATTTATTGGATTTTCAGGTTGCTGCGTGGTGGTTGGCTAGGCTGTACGCGTGCTTTCGTAAAGTGGCACCTTTGGCCCTACCCGTTGAAGTTTTGCCTCTGGTCCACTGCCACCACACACCCACACTGCCATTGCACCCCCCGCCACCCCCCCGGGCGCGCTCGCTCGCCTCGTCCCGTAAAGCCAAGGCATGGCTGGCTTGCCTTGGCATGGTATGGTATGGCTTGGTGCGAGAGCCAGGTGCTTTCATAATGAAGTGCAGTGCTACTTGCCGACACAATATCTCAAAATTGAATTCGGGACTTTCTGTCAAATTATTGCAGCTCCCCCTTCAAGGTTCTGGGAAGGCATCAGGCGACAATCTTTCAGAGGCCTGTTCCATATTTTTGCAAAAAAGGTTCATTTTGGTAGGCCACATGTATTGGATTTTCAGGTTGCTGCGTGGTGGTTGGCTAGGCTGTACGCGTGCCTTCGTAAAGTGGCACCTTTGGCCCTACCCGTTGAAATTTTGCCTCTGGTCCACTGCCACCACACACCCACACTGCCATTGCACCCCCCGCCACCCCCGCGCGAGCGCTCGCTTGCCTCGTCTCGTCAAGCCAAGGCATGGCTGGCTTGGCTTGGCATGGTATGGTATGGTATGGCTTGGTGCGAGAGCCAGGTCCTTTCATAATGAATTGCGCTGATACTCCCCGACACAATATCTCAAAGTTGAATTCGGCACTTTCTGTCAAATTATTGCAGCTCCCCTTTCAGGGTTCCGGGTAGGCATTAGGCGACAATTTACAAGGGGCATGTTCCGTATTTTTGCAAAAGAGACTCCTTTTGGTACGCCACATTTATTGGATTTTCAGGTTGCTGCGTGGTGGTTGGCTAGGCTGTACGCGTGCTTTCGTAAAGTGGCACCTTTGGCCCTACCCGTTGAAGTTTTTGCTCTGGTCCACTGCCACCACACACCCACACTGTCATTACACCCCCCGCCACCCCCGCGCGCGCGCTCGCTCGCCTCGTCTCGGCAAGCCAAGGCATGGGTGGCTTGGCTTGGCATGGTATGGTATGGCTTTGTGCGAGAGCCAGGTGCTTTCATAATGAAGTGCGGTGATACTTGCCGATACAATATCTCAAAAATGAATTCGGGACCTTCTGTCAAATTATTGCAGCTCCCCCTTCAGAATTCTGAGAAGGCATTGGCTGACAATTTGGAAGGGGCATGTTCCATATTTTTGCAAAAAGCTTCATTTTGGTACGCCACATTTATTGGATTTTCATGTTGCTGCGTGGTGGTTGGCTAGGCTGTACGTGTGCTTTCGTAAAGTGGCACCCTTGGCCCTACCCGTTGAAGTCTTCGCTCTGGCCCACTGCCGTCACACACCCACACTGCCCTTGCACCCCCCGCCACCCCAGCGCGCGCGCTTGCTCGCCTCGTCTCGTCAAACCAAGGCATGGCTGGCTTGGCTTGGCATGGTATGGTATGGCTTGGTGTGAGGGACAGGTGCTTTCATAATGAAGTGCGGTGATACTTGCCGACACAATATCTCAAAATTGAATTTGGGACTTTCTATCAAATTATTGCAGCTCCCCCTTCAGGGTTCCGGGAAGGCATTAGGCGACAATTTAGAAGGGGCATGTTCCATATTTTTGCAAAAAAGACTCATTTCGGTACGCTACATTTATTGGATTTTCAGGTTGCTGCGTGCTGGTTGGCTAGGCTGTACGCGTGCTTTCGTAAAGTGGCACCTTTGGCCCTACCCGTTGAAGTTTTTGCTCTGGTCCACTGCCACCACACACCCACACTGCCATTACACCCCCCGCCATCCCTGCGCGCGCGCTCGCTCGCCTCGTCTCGTCAAGCCAAGGCATGGGTGGCTTGGCTTGGCATGGTATGGTATGGCTTGGTGCGAGAGCCAGGTGCTTTCATAATGAAGTGCGGTGATACTTGCCGACACAATATCTCAAAAATGAATTCGGGACTTTCTGTCAAATTATTGCAGCTCCCCCTTCAGGGTTGCGGGAAGGCAAGAGGCGACAATTTGGAAGGGGCGTGTTCCAAATTTTTGCAAAAAAGACTCATTTTGGTACGCCACATTTATTGGATTTTCAGGTTGCTGCGTGGTGGTTGGCTAGGCTGTACGCGTGCCTTCATAAAGTGGCACCTTTGGCCCTACCCGTTGAAGTTTTCGCTCTGGTCCACTGCCACCACAGACCCACACTGCCATTGCACCCCCCGCCGACCCGGCGCGCGCGCTCGCTCGCCTCGTCTCGTCGAGCCAAGGCATGACTGGCTGGGCTTGGCATGGTATGGTATGGCTTGGTGCGAGAGCCAGGTGCTTTCATAATGAAGTGCGGTGCTACTTGCCGACACAATATCTCAAAATTGAATTCGGGACTTTCTGTCAAATTATTGCAGCTCCCCCTTCAGGGTTCTGGAAATGCATTAGGCGACAATTTAGAAGGAGCATGTTCCACATTTTTGCAAAAAAGACTCATTTTGGTAAGCCACATTTATTGGATTTTCAGGTTGCTGCGTGGTGGTTGGCTAGGCCGTACGCGTGCTTTCGTAAAGTGGCACCTTTGGCCATACCTGTTGAAATTTTGCCTCTGTTCCATTGCCACCACACACCCACACTGCCATTGCACCCCCCACCACCCCCGCGCGCGCGCCCGCTTGCCTCGTCTTGTCAAGCCAAGGCATGGCTGGCTTGGCGTGGCATGGTATGGTATGGCTTGGTGTGAGAGCGAGGTGCTTTCATAATGAAGTGCAGTGCTACTTGCCGACACCATATCTCAAAATTGAATTCGGGACTTTGTGTCAAATTATTGCAGCTCTGCTTTCAGGGTTCCGGGAAGGCATTAGGCGACAATTTGGGAGGGGCGTGTTCCAAATTTTTGCAAAAAAGATTCCTTTTGGTACGCCGCATTTATTGGATTTTCAGGTTGCTGCGTGGTGGTTGGCTAGGCTGTACGCGTGCTTTCGTAAAGTGGCACCTTTGGCCCTACCCGTCGAAATTTTGCCTCCGGTCCACTGCCACCACACACCCACACTGCCATTGCAGCCCCCGCCACCCCCGCGCGCGCGCTCGCTCGCCTCGTCTCATCAAGCCAAGGCATGGCTGGCTTGGCTTGGCTCGGTATGGTATGGCTTGATGTGAGAGCCAGGTGCTTTCATAATGAAGTGCGGTGATACTTGCCGACACAATATCTCAAAATTGAAGGGGGGACCTTGTGTCAAGTTATTGCAGCTCCCCCTTCAGGGCTTCGGGGAGGCATTAGGCGACAACTTGGGAGGGGCATGTTCCATATTTTTGCAAAAAAGTTTCATTTTGGTACGCCACATTTATTGGATTTTCAGGTTGCTGCGTGGTGGTAGGCTAGGCTGTACGTGTGCTTTCGTAAAGTGGCACCTTTGGCCCTACCCGTTGAAGTTTTCGCTCTGGTCCACTGCAACCACACACCCACACTACCATTGCACCCCCCGCCACCCCCGCGCAGGCGCTTGGTTGCCTCGTCTCATCAACCCAAGGCATGGCTGGCTTGGCTTGGCATGTTATGGTATGGCTTGGTGCGAGAGCCAGGTGCTTTCATGATGAAGTGCGGTGCTACTTGCCGACACAATATCTCGAAATTGAAGGGGGGACTTTGTGTCAAGTTATTGCAGCTCCCACTTAAGGGCTTCGGGAAGGCATTAGGCGACAATTTAGAAGGGGTATGTTCCATATTTTTGCAAAAAAGACTCATTTTGGTACGCCACATTTATTGGATTTTCAGGTTGCTGCGTGGTGGTTGGCTAGGCTGTACACGTGCTTTCGTAAAGTGGCACCTTTGGCCCTACCCGTTGAAATTTTGCCTCTGGTCCACTGCCAGCACACACCAACACTGCCATTGCACCCCCCGTCCCCCCTGCGCGCACGCTTGCTAGCCTCGTCTCGTCTCGTCAAGCCATGGCTGGCTTGGCTTGGCATGGTATGGTATGGCTTGGTGCGAGAGCCAGGTGCTTTCATAATGAAGTGCGGTGATACTTGCCGACACAATATCTCAAAAATGAATTCGGGACTTTCTGGAAAATTATTGCAGCTCCCCCTTCAGGGTTCCAGGAAGGCATTAGGCGACAATTTGGGAGGGGCGTGTTCCAAATTTTTGCAAAAAAGACTCATTTTGGTACGCCACATTTATTGGATTTTCAGGTTGCTGTGTGGTGGTTGGCTAGGCTGTACACGTGCTTTCGTAAAGTGGCACCTTTGGCCCTACCCGTTGAAATTTTGCCTCTGGTCCACTGCCAGCACACACCAACACTGCCATTGCACCCCCCGCCACCCCTGCGTGCGCGCTCGCCCGCCTCGTCTCGTCAAGCCAAGGCATGGCTGGCTTGGCGTGGCATGGTATGGTATGGCTTGGTGTGAGAGCCAGGTGCTTTCATAATGAAGTGCGGTGATACTTGCCGACACAATATCTCAAAAATGAATTCGGGACTTTCTGTCAAATTATTGCAGCTCCCCCTTCAGGGTTCCGAGAAGGCATTAGGCGACAATTTAGAAGGGGCATGTTCCATCTCTTCGCAAAAAGGACTCATTTTGGTACGCCACATTTATTCGATTTTCAGGTTCCTGCGTGGTGGTCGGCTAGGCTGTACACGTGCTTTCCTAAAGTGGCACCTTTGGCCCTACCCGTTGAAGTTTTCGCTCCGGTCCACTGCCACCACAGACCCACACTGCCATTGCACCCCCCGCCACCCCGGCGTGCGCGCTCGCTCGCGTCGTCTCGTCAAGCCAAGGCATGACTGGCTGGGCTTGGCATGGTATGGTATGGCTTGGTGCGAGAGCCAGGTGCTTTCATAATGAAGTGCGGTGCTACTTGCCGACACAATATCTCAAAATTGAATTCGCACTTTCTGTCAAATTATTGCAGCCTCCCTTTTCAGGGTTCCGGGAAGGCATTAGGGGACAATTTAGAAGGGGCATGTTGCATATTTTTGCAAAAAAGGTTCCTTTTGGTACGCCACATTTATTGGACTTTCAGGTTGCTGCGTGGTGGTTGGCTAGGCTGTACGCGTGCTTTCGTAAAGTGGCACCTTTTGCCCTACCCGTTGAAATTCTGCCTCCGTTCCACTGCCACCACACACCCACACTGCCATTGCCCCCCCCGCCACCCCCGCGCGCGCGCTCGCTCGCCTCGTCTCATCACGCCAAGGCATGGCTGGCTTGGCTTCACATGGTATGGTATGGCTTGATGTGAGAGCCAGGTGCTTTCATAATGAAGTGCGGTGATACTTGCCGACACAATATCTCAAAATTGAAGTCGAGACTTTCTGTCAAATTATTGCAGCTCCCCCTTCAGGGTTCTGGGATGGCAGTAGAGGACAATTTAGAAGGGGCATGTTCCATATTTATGCAAAAAAGTTTCATTTTGGTACGCCACATTTATTCGATTTTCAGGTTGCTGCGTGGTGGTTGGCTAGGCTGTACGCGTGCTTTAACAAAGTGCCACCTTTGGCCCTACCCGTTGAAGCATTCGCTCTGGTCCACTGCCACCACACACCGACACTGCCATTGCACCCCCCGCCAACCCGCGCGCGCGCTCGCTCGTTTCGTCTTGTCAAGCCAAGGCATGGGTGGCTTGGCTTGGCATGGTATGGTATGGCTTGGTGCGAGAGCCAGGTGCTTTCATAATGAAGTGCGGTGCTACTTGCCGGCACAGTATCTCAAAACTGAATTCGGGACTTTCTGTCAAATGATTGCAGCTCCCCCTTCAGGGTTCCGGGAAGGCATTAGGCGACAATTTAGAAGGGGCATGTTCCATATTTTTGCGGAAAAATATTATTTTGGTACGTCACATTTATTGGATTTTCAGGTTGCTGCGTGGTGGTTGGCTAGGCTGTACGCGTGCTTTCGTAAAGTGGCACCTTTGGCCCAAGCTGTTGAATTTTTGCCTCTGGTCCACTGCCACTACACACCCACACTGCCATTGCACCCCGAGCCACCCCCGCGCGCGCGCTCGCTCGCCTCGTCTCGTCAAGCCAAGGCATAGCTGGCTTGGCTTGGCATGGTATGGTATGGCTTGGTGTGAGAGCCAGGTGCGTTCATAATGAAGTGCAGTATAGTGAAGTATAGTCTGCTAATCAGCCTTGCATCAGGTGCAGATCAACAGATCATGCAGTGGTGGAACTGTAAAAGGAATCCTGTCACGATCTATTTCAGTCATTTTCAGCCCCTGTTTCAAACTGTTTCCTCACCTGTTGATAGCCCCAAACATTTTGACTGCCATTTGTCACTCTCCCTAGGCTATTGGTGCCTCTCTTGGCAGTGCTTTGCACCCAGGGAAATTCACTGTGGCATGATCGATTTGCATGGGTTTCATACCCGCGGCTGTCCTTCCAGGAACCTCGCATGGTGAGCAGTTTGTGATGTTATTTTTGGCAAGAAACCGCCATGTCCCAAAAAAAATAAGTGCGGTGATACTTGCCGACACAATCTCTCAAAATTGAATTCGGGACTTTCTGTCAAATTATTGCAGCTCCCCCTTCAGGGTTCCGGGAAGGCATTTGGCGACAATTTAGAAGGGGCATGTTCCATATTTTTGCAAAAAAGTTTCATTTTGGTACGCCACATTTATTTGATTTTCAGGTTGCTGCGTGGTGGTTGGCTAGGCTGTACGCGTGCTTTCGTAAAGTGGCACGTTTAGCCCAAGCTGTTGAATTTTTGCCTCTGGTCCACTGCCACCACACACCCACACTGCCATTGCACCCCCCGCCACCCCTGCGCGCGCGCTCGATTGCCTCGTCTCGTCAAGCCAAGGCATGGCTGGCTGGGCTTGGCATGGTATGGTATGGCTTGGTGCAAGAGCCAGGTGCTTTCACAATGAAGTGCGGTGATACTTGCCGACACAATATCTCAAAATTGAATTCGGGACTTTCTGTCAAATTATTGCAGCTCCCCCTTCAAGGTACCGGGAAGGCATTGGGCGACAATTTAGAAGGGGCATGTTCCATTTTTTGCAAGAAAGCCTCTTTTTTGTACGCCATATTTTTTGGATTTTCAGGTTGCTGCGTGGTGGTTGGCTAGGCTGTACGCGTGCTTTCATAAAGTGGCACCTTTGGCTCTACCCGTTGAAGTTTTCGCTCTGGTGGACTGCCACCACACACCCACACTGCCATTGCACCCCCTGCCACCCCCCCCGCGCGCGCTTGCTCGCCTCGTCTCGTCAAGCCAAGGCATGGCTGTCTTGGCTTGGCATGGTATGGTATGGCTTGGTGCGAGAGCCAGGTGCTTTCATAATGAAGTGCGGTGATACTTGCCGACACAATATCTCAAAATTGAATTCGGGACCTTCTGTCAAATTATTGCACCTCCCCCTTCAGGGTTCTGGGAAGGCATTAGGCGACAATTTAGAAGGGGCATGTCCCATAATTTTGCAAAATAGGTTCATTTTGGTACGCAACATTAATTGGATTTTCAGGTTGCTGCGTGGTGGTTGGCTAGGCTGTACGCGTGCTTTCGTAAAGTTGCACCTTTGGCCCAAGCTGTTGAAATTTTGGCTCTTCTCCACTGCCAACACACACCCACACTGCCATTGCACCCCCGGCCACCCCCGGGCGCGCGCTCGCTCGCCTCGTCTCGTCAAGCCAAGGCATGGCTCGCTTGGCTTGGCATGGTATGGTATGGCTTGGTGCGAGAGCCAGGTGCTTTTATAATGAAGTGCGGTGCTACTTGCCGACACAATATCTCGAAGTTGAATTCGTCGACTTTCTGTCAAATTATTGCAGCTCCCCCTTCAAGGTTACGGGAAGGCATTGGGCGACAATTTAGAAGGGGCATGTTTCATATTTTTGCGAAGAAATATCATTTTTGTACGCCACATTCATTGGACTTTCAGGTTGCTGCGTGGTGGTTGGCTAGGCTGTACGCGTGCTTTCGTAAAGTGGTACCTTTGGCCCAAGCTGTTGAACCTTTGCCTCTGGTCCACTGCCACCACACACCCACACTGCCATTGCACCCCCCGCCAGCCCCGCGCGCGCGCTCGCTAGCCTCGTCTCGTCAAGCCAAGGCATGGCTGGCTTGGCTTGGCATGGTATGGTATGGCTTGGTGTGAGAGCCAGGTGCGTTCATAATGAAGTGCAGTATAGTGAAGTATAGTCTGCTAATCAGCCTTGCATTAGGTACAGATCAACAGATCATGCAGTGGTGGAACTGTAAAAGCGATCCCGTCACGATCTATTTCAGTCATTTTCAGCCCCTGTTTCAAAATGTTTCCTCACCTGTTGATAGCCCCAAAAGTTTTGACTCCCATTTGTCACTCTCCCTAGGCTATTGGTGCCTCTCTTGGCAGTGCTTTGCACCCAGGGAAATTCACTGTGGCATAATCGATTTGTATGGATTTCATACCCGCGGCTGTCCTTCGAGGAACCTCGCATGGTGAGCAGTTTGTGATGTTATTTTTGGCGGGAACCCGCCATGTCTCAAAAAAATGAAGTGCGGTGATACTTGCCGACACAATATCTCAAAATTGAATTCGGGACTTTCTGTCAAATTATTGCAGCTCCCCCTTCAGGGTTCCGGGAAGGGATTAGGCGACAATTTAGAAGGGGTATGTTCCATATTTTTGCCAAAAGCTTCATTTTGGTACGCCACATTTATTGGATTTTCAGGTTGCTGCGTGGTGGTTGGCTAGGCTGTACGCGTGCTTTCGTAAAGTGGCACCTTTGGCCCAAGATGTTGAATTTTTGCCTCTGGTCCACTGCCACCACACACCCACACTGTCATTGCACCGCCCGCCACCCCCCCCCGCGCGCGCCTTCGCCTCGTCTCGTCAAGCCAAGGCATGGCTGGCTGGGCTTGACATGGTATGGTATGGCTTGGTGCGAGAGCCAGGTGCTTTCATAATGAAGTGCGGTGCTACTTGCCGACACACTATCTCAAAATTGAATTCGGGACTTTCTGTCAAATTATTGCAGCTCCCCCTTCGGGGTTCGGGGGAGGCATGAGACGACAATTTAAAAGCAGCATGTTCCATATTTTTGCAAAAACGTTTCATTTTGGTACGCCACATTTATTGGATTTTCAGGTTGCTGCGTGGTGGTTGGCTAGGCTGTACGCGTGCTTTCAGAAAGTGGCACCTTTGGCCCTACCCGTTGAAGTATTCGCTCTGGTCCACTGCCACCACACACCGACACTGCCATTGCACCCCCCGCCAGCCCGCGCGCGCGCTCGCTCGCCTCGTCTCATCAAGCCAAGGCATGGCTGGCTTGGCTTGGCATGGTATGGTATGGCTTGGTTGGAAAACCAGGTGCTTTCATGATGAAGTGTGGTGCTACCTGCCGACACAATATCTCAAAATTGAATTCCGGACTTTCTGTCAAATTATTGCAGCTCCCCCTTCAGGGTTCCAGAAAGGCATTAGGCGACAATTTAGAAGAGGCATGTTCGGTATTTTTGCGAAAAAATATCAATTTCGTACGCCACATTTTTTGGATTTTCAGGTTGCTGCGTGATGGTTGGCTAGGCTGTACGCGTGCTTTCGTAAAGTGGCACCTTTGGCCCAAACTGTTGAATTTTTGCCTCTGGTCCACTGCCACCACACACCCACACTGCCATTGCACCCCCCGCCACCCCCGCGCGTGCGCTCGCTCGCCTCATCTCGTCAAGCCAAGCCATGGCTGGCTTGGCTTGGCATGGTATGGTATGGCTTGGTGCGAGAGCCAGGTGCTTTCATAATGAAGTGCGTTGCTACTTGCCGACACAATATCTCAGAATTGAATTGGGGACTTCCTGTCAAATTATTGCAGCTCCCCCTCCAGGGTTCTGGGAAGGCATTAGGCGACAATTTAGAAGGGGCATGTTCCATATTTTTGCAAAAAAGGTTAATTTTGGTACGCCACATTTATTGGATTTTCAGGTTGCTGCGTGGTGGTTGGCTAGGCTGTACGCGTGCTTTCGTAAAGTGGCACCTTTGGCCATACCCGTTGAAATTTTGCCTCTGGTCCACTGCCACCACACACCCACACTGCCATTGCACCCCCCGCCACCCCCGCGCACGCGCTCGCTCGCCTCGTCTCTTCAAGCCAAGGCATGGGTGGCATGGCTTGGCATGGTATGGTACGGCCTGGTGTGAGAGCCAGGTGCTTTCATAATGAAGTGCAGTGCTACTTGCCGACACAATATCTCAAAATTGAAGTCGGGACTTTGTGTCAAATTATTGCAGCTCCCCCTTCAGGGTTCTGGGAAGGCATTAGGCGACAATTTAGAAGGGGCATGTTCCATATTTTTGCAAATAAGTTTCATTTTGGTAAGCCACATTTATTGGATTTTCACGTTGCTTCGTGGTGGTTTGCTAGGCTGTACGCGTGCTTTCGTAAAGTGGCACCTTTGGCCCTACCCGTTGAAGTTCTTGCTCTGGTCCACTGCCACCACACACCCACACTACCATTGCACCCCCAGCCACCCCCACGCACGCGCTCAGTCGCCTCTTCTCATCAAGCCAAGGCATGGCTGGCTTGGGTAGGCATGATATGGTATGGCTTGGTGCGAGAGCCAGGTGCTTTCATAATGAAGTGCGGTGCTACTTGCCGACAGAACATCTCAAAATTGAATTCGGGACTTTCTGTCAAATTATTGCAGCTCCCCCTTCAGGGTTCCGGGAAGGCATAGGCGGCAATTTGGAAGGGGCATGTTCCATATTTTTGCAAAAAAGGTTCATTTTGGTACGCCACATTTATTGGATTTTCAGGTTGCTGCATGGTGGTTGGCTAGGCTGTACGCGTGCTTTCGTAAAGTGGCACCTTTGGCCCAAGCTGTTGAAGTTTTCGCACTAGTCCGCTGCCACCACACACCCACACTGCAATTGCACCTCCAACCACCCCCGCGCGCGCGCTGGTTCGCCTCGTCTCGTCAAGCCAAGGCATGGCTGGCTTGGCTTGGCAGGGTATGGTATGGCTTGGTGCGAGAGCCAGGTGCTTTCATAATGAAGTGCGGTGATACTTGCCGACACAATATGTCAAAATTGAATTCGGGACTTTCTGTCAAATTATTGCAGCTCCCCCTTCAGGGTTCCGGGAAGGCATTAGGCGACAATTTAGAAGGTGCATTTTCCATATTTTTGCAGAACCATTTCATTTTGGTACGCCACATTTATTGGATTTTCAGGTTGCTGCGTGGTGGTTGGCTAGGCTGTACGTTTGCTTTCGTAAAGTGGCACCCTTGGCCCAAGCTGTTGAAATTTTGCCTCTCGTCCGCTGCTACCGGGCACCCACACTGCCATTGCACAGCCCGCCACCCCCACGCGCGCGCTCGCTCGCCTCGTCTCGTCAAGCCAAGGCATCGCCGGCTGGGCTTGGCATGGTATGGTATGGCTTGGTGCCAGAGCCAGGTGCATTCATAATGAAGTGCGGTGATACTTGCCGACACAATATCTCAAAATTGAATTCGGGACTTTCTGTCAAATTATTGCAGCTCCCCCTACAGGGTTCCGGGAAGGCATTTGGCGACAATTTAGAAGGGGCATGTTCCATTCTTTTGCAAAGAAGGTTCATTTTGGTACGTTACATTTATTGGATTTTCAGGTTGCTGCGTGGTGGTTGGCTAGGTTGTACGCGTGCTTTCATAAAGTGCCACCTTTGGCCCTACCCATTGAAGTTTTCGCTCTGGTCCACTGCCACCACACACCCACACTGCCATTGCACCCCCCACCACCCCCCCGCCCGCGCCCGCTCGCCTCGTCTCGTCAAGCCAAGGCATGGCTGGCTTGGCTTGGCATGGTATGGTATGGCTTGGTGCGAGAGCCAGGTGCTTTCATAATGAAGTGCGGTGCTTATTGCCGACACAATATCTCAAAATTGAATTCGGGACTTTCTGTCAAATTATTGCAGCCCCCTCTTCAGGGTTCCGGAAAGGCATTAGGCGACAATTTAGAAGGGGCATGTTCCATACTTTTGCAAAAAAGGTTCATTTTGGTAAGCCACATTTATTGGATTTTCAGGTTGCTGTGTGGTGGTTGGCTACGCTGTACGCGTGCTTTCATAAAGTGGCACCTTTGGCCCTACCCGTTGAAATTTTGCCTCTGGTCCACTGCCACCACACCGCCACACTGCCATTGCACCCCCCGCCACCCCCTAGCGCACGCTCGCTCACCTCGTCTCGTCAAGCCAAGGCATGGCTGGCTGGGCTTGGCATGGTATGGTATGGCTTGGTGCGAGAACCAGGTGCTTTCATAATGAAGTGCGGTGATACTTGCCGACACAATATCTCAAAATTGAGGTCGAGACTTTCTGTCAAATTATTGCAGCTCCCCCTTCAGGGTTCTGGGAAGGCATTAGGCGACAATTTAGAAGAGGCCTGTTCCATATTTTTGCAAAAACGTTTCATTTTGGTACGCCACATTTATTGGATTTTCTGGTTGCTGCGTGGTTGTTGGCTACGCTGTACGCGTGCTTTCATAAAGTGCCACCGTTGGCCCTACCCAATGAAGTTTTCGCTCTGGTCCACTGCCACCTCACACCCACACTGCAATTGTACCCCCCGCCACCCCCACGCGCGCGCTCGCTCGCCTCGTCTCGTCAAGCCAAGGCATCGCTGGCTGGGCTTGGCATGGTATGGTATGGCTTGGTGCGAGAGCCAGGTGCATTCATAATGAAGTGCGGTGATACTTGCCGACACAATATCCCAAAATTGAATTCGGGACTTTCTGTCAAATTATTGCACCTCCCCCTTCAGGGTTCCGGGAAGGCATTAGGCGACAATTTAGAAGGGGCATGTTCCATTTTTTCGCAAAGAAGGTTCATTTTGGTACGTTACATTTATTGAATTTTCAGGTTGCTGCGTGGTGGTTGGCTAGGTTGTACGCGTGCTTTCATAAAGTGCTACCTTTGGCCCTACCCATTGAAGTTTTCGCTCTGGTCCACTGCCACCACACAGCCACACTGCCATTGCACCCCCCACCACCCCCCCTGCCCGCGCTCGCTCGCCTCGTCTCGTCAAGCCAAGGCATGGCTGTCTTGGCTTGGCATGGTATGGTATGGCTTGGTGCAAGAGCCAGGTGCTTTCATAATGAAGTGCGGTGCTACTTGCCGACACAATATCTCAAAATTGAATTCGGGACTTTCTGTCAAATTATTGCAGCTCCCCCTTCAGGGTTCCGGGAAGGCATTAGGCGACAATCTAGAACCGGCATGTTCCATATTTTTGCAAAAAGGGTTCATTTCGCTACGCCCCATTTATTGGGTTTTCAGGTTGCTGCGTGGTGGTTGGCTAGGCTGTACGCGTGCTTTCATAAAATGCCACCTTTGGCCCTACCCGTTGAAATTTTTCCTTTGGTCAACTGCCACCACACACCCACACTGCCATTGCCCCCCCCGCCACCCCCGCGCGCGCGCTCGCTCGCCTCGTCTCATCATGCCAAGGCATGGCTGGCTTGGCTTGGCATGGTATGGTATGGCTTGGTGCGAGAGCCAGGTGCTTTCATAATGAAGTGCGGTGATACTTGCCGACACAATATCTCAAAATTGAATTCGGGACGTTCTGTCAAATTATTGCAGCTCCCCCTTCAGGGTTCCAGGAAGGCATTAGATGACATTTTAGAAGGGGCATGTTCCATATTTTTGCAAAAAAGGTTCATTTTGGTAAGCCACATTTATTGGATTTTCAGGTTGCTGTGTGGTGGTTGGCTAGGCTGTACGCGTGCTTTCGTAAAGTGGCACCTTTGGCCCTACCCGTTGAAATTTTGCCTCTGGCCCACTGCCACCACACACCCACACTGCCATTGCACTGCCCGCCACCCCCCGGCGCGCGCTCGCTCGCCTCGTCTCATCAAGCCAAGGCATGGCCGGCTTGGCTTGGCATGGTATGGTATGGCTTGGTGCGAGAGCCAGGTGCTTTCATAATGAAGTGCGGTGATACTTGCCGACACAATATCTCAAAATTGAATTCGGGACTTTCTGTCAAATTATTGCAGCTCCCCCTACAGGGTTCTGGGAAGGCATTAGATGACAATTCAGAAGGGGCATGTTCCATATTTTTGCAAAAAAGGTTCATTTTGGTACGCCACATTTATTGGATTCTCAGGTTGCTGCGTGGTGGTTGGCTAGGCTGTACGCGTGCTTTCTTAAAGTGGCACCTTTGGCCCAAGCTGTTGAACTTTTGCCTGTGGTCCACTGCCACCACACACACACACTGCCATTGCACCCCCCGCAACCCCGGCCCGCGCGCTCGCTCGCCTCGTCTCGTCAAGCTAAGGCATGGCTGGCTCGGCTTGGCATGGTATGGTATGGCTTGGTGCGAGAGTGTAAGTGCGGCTAACCCCCATCTGCTCAGATGTTCACAGATCTGCCCCAGATTGGCTACATTTTGGTCATTTTCTCTGCTTCGGCGGAATCGCAGCCTCGCAGCTCAGTCTCAGGATCAGACCCCTATATTTCTGATGTGCCGGATCTGATTCCGCGGTCCATTAATCGTAAATCCGTCGCGTTCCGATCATTTACCTGGAATCGCCAACTGCCGCTGATGCGCGCCCGAAGCCAAATCAGCCAAATATTTTTTCACAATCGGATTTATATAAATCTTTTCAGACAGATATGGACACTCAGATGTACTTAGGATAATCCGCATCAATTTTCTTCATAGACTGGGATTTTTTGCCGGATAACAATCAGCATGGATCTTGCCTCCGTTGTCGCCGCTCTTGCCTCCGTTGGTGTCCGTGTATCCGGTTCTGCCCCCAACAGCAGCGTTCAGGTCGACTCCTCGCGTGCCTGCCGCACTGGTCTTGCCAGCCCTGAGCCCTCCGGCACCATCAACGACCCAGGGCAGCACTTTCATGGTAGCAGAGGCTACCTGAATGTTGCTTCACAGCCCTTCAGTCCACAGCCCGCTCCCCAGTACGGCCCCGTAGACCCCGCCGCTTCTGGAGAAGTAACGATTACGCTGCCATGGTGCTGCGCGAACGAGGCCTTGAGAGGAATGCCTTGCGCAAGCCCAAGCTGCCCAAGAAGGGCGCACATCAGCAGCTGTGGAGACCCAGATTACCATTATGATCCCAGTCGAAATTGACCATCGAGCAGCTGGAATCCGCCGGCCTACGACGATGGCAATGCTCCGGTGGACCTTACGGAGCTGGCAGGTACCAACATTCCTTACCAATGTCCAACATTTGAGACCACGGACGCCGATCTGAACGACATTGAGATGGGCGGTCCAGGTGAGGTACCTAGCTATAATTGACCAGCCTCTTGGGCACACTGGGGCGACCATTTGTCCCCAGAAGTGACCCGTAACCTTGAGGCCCTTGAGGCCCTTTGTCTCTTAGCCACGTCTAAATTGATCGAACAAGAAAGAATCGCCTCTGATTTTTTAACGGAATATTTTTTCCTCCTTCAGGACGAAATTAATACCAGGATGTGGTGGCGTTCTCAAGAAGATGATTCTTTTGCCATTTTTTTGCAGATCTGGAAGGCAAGCCCCTTCCCGAAGGAGAAGGGCACGGCACCTGTTCCCGGGCCCTCCGCCCCTCATCCACCTGTTTCCATCCACGACGATCTAGCCGCCGCGGTTGAGGAGGGAATTTCAGAGGCGGCCAGGCAGGCAAGCCTGGAAATCAGGGCTGAAGGAGCTCCCCAAGTGGACTCCTGGCTGCGGAACACCGAGATCAGCGGTCCGACAGCCTGCTCAGGCCCTTCAGGACACGGCATGTACTGTCCTGCCGACTGCTCCTGCAGATTCCAGCGAGATGCTGAGCTCCAACAGCTCAAAGATCAAATGCAACTCATCATTCAAATGCTGGGAATAAAAGATCTTTTTAAGACGCACATGCGGTCTGAGGGTGCCTCATCGGTGGAGCAAGCAACAGAGCCATCGGAGGAGGCGACAGAAATTTTTTCAATTGCTCCTTCGGTGGACTCCAGGACCACCGATGCAAGGATCAGCAGGACCAAGCTAAAGGAAACGGTTAAAATCTCTCGTTCTGAGAGTAGGACGGCAAAGGCTAGGACTGAGGCTCAGAATGCCAAGCGAACTGCCTCCCGTACTGCCCCTCCTGCTGCTGATTCAAATACCTTAGCCCAGCTGTTGCTCGCCCAGACCCTCGCCGGAGCTGGTGTGGCGAATGATGCCGCCAAGGTGTCTGCCATTACGGCTGGTGTTGGGCTGGATTGGCTTCTTAATCCTACTTCCTTGCGACTTCGTCAGGTTGCCAAGCAACCGAAGTATAATGGGAACCCCCGACGTTGGCCTCAGTTCCAACGGGAATTTAAACTGTGGGTTAAGACTCAAAAACTCCAAGATGATCAGTTCCTGATGGCCCTCTTGGATTGCCTTGAGGGAGCGCCGGCCAACACTTGGCTCAGGACTTGGAGTGATCGCGAGGATACAAGTTCCCCCCTTACCTTTGATGAGGTGTGGGAACAGTTGGAGGTACGTGGATCCCGGCTGCCAGAGGACCATTACCACCAAATGTTGAAGAATTTTCCTTCATTCTCGCGATTAATCTTGCACGAAGTGCAAGACAAAAAACAGCGCTTCTGGAATTTAGTGGAAGAAGCTGAACATTCAGGCGAAAAATTTTCTAGTGCCGAGCTGAAAAGTCTGATTTTTGACAAGATCCCCTCAGAAACTGCCGCCACCCTTCGGAATAAACAGTCCGAAGAAAAGGTCAAGACCTGGTGGGCGGAGGTGGAAGGCTTCGATGCCTCCGCCAATAAATTTTCAGTCCGGGAAGCCCTTCAAAAGTGTTGCCCCACGTCGTTTTCCAAGGTGAAATTCACTGAAAACACGTGGAAAATCAAGTTTCATGAACACGAGGATCGGGACTTGTTTGTGCAAGTCCTCAACAGGGGAGTAAGCTTCCATGGCCATCGCCTGAAGGCCAAGAACTGGGTGTTTTCGTACACCCCGAAGGAACTCTGGGAGGAGTTGAGCGGCTCGCCGACGCCGCCAACCAGAAATTCCATGAGGGTCTTGGGGGAAACAAGAATACCCAGCAAAACACCCAAAATGGGGCCCAAAAGGGCAACAAAAAGGTGAATGACACCCGGAATGTTCAGCAGCACTGTAGCATCTGCCTTCTTTTAGGTTCTACGAACCGAGCTAAGACGCATTCTACTGATAATCACCGATGGTCCCCTTACGATCACAAGGTGATTGGTGAAAATATCAGTAATTCGCAGAATTCAGACAGGAATGACAGACAGGTGCATGGTGGGAAGGCTGAAAAAGGGAATCCGACCCCCTCCGGTGGAAACAAAAGTCCTGGAGGCCCTGGCGGGTCCCAAGGCACAGGAAATCGGACTCCATCAGGCTCCGGTGGGCAGCCGAACCGCCAGAAAAATCCCAATAGCAACGCCGGAGGCGGAAATCGAAATTGAGGCCAAACCCCTCAATCCGGTGCAAACAAGGGAAATGCTCCAGGATTCCAGGGTAAAGGTAAGGGAAATCCTTCGGGAACCCCTTTCTCTGGTAAGGGCGGAGGGCGTGGCGACAGTGGAGGTCCATCATCCGGCGGCCGTGGCCGTGGACGTGGAAAGGGCAACCATCGTGTGGATCAGGTCTCAGGTGCAGATCAGGTGTCCGATGCGGATCGAGATTACGTTGAAAATGCCTTGAATCCAGCAGATGATCCGCTCCAAGATGAGTGGGTCGACGAATCAGGGTGTGTTCATAATGTTAACGCAGCAACTGGAGGTCAGAAAGCCTAGGGGAGCCACAAAAATCGCCCCTCCCCAGGCGATTTCAGGCATGATCCCCAGATTCCTTCTCGACCACTACTTGATGTAGGGTCGCTTGTCTCCTCTCCCCTGGATCCGGCAGCGGATCCTTCTGTTGTAGTGGACGAGGTTGGTGTACAGTCCAAGCACAGGGCCCGTCAGTTTGTCACAAAGCTGTGGGTCTCTGATTGCAAGGGCAATTTCCACCTCGCCACTTGTTTGTGTGACAATGGATCAGAGGTAAATCTCCAATCCAATTCCTTTTTGCCTGACGACTGCGTGTTTGATTCGCTTCATCCTGTTACCCTCGAGGGAGTTTCTGGACACTCTCTCGCAGGTGGGCAAACGCGGTTGTTATATGTCAACTCATTTGGTCGCTCAAGACCTTTGGGAAGAAGGCAATGTGGAGGAAGTTATCCTTAAGGATGACTACTTCTATCGTGCCGACATAAAGTATGACCTTTACTTGGGCCATCCTTGGCTTCGCAAGAACAGGGTGGCGCCCGTAGGTCATCGGCGTCGTTTTTTGCTGGAGTCAGGTCCCTTGGAGCGTCCTGAATTTCGTTTTTTGCACGCAGGGTTTAAAAGTGCAGAAGAATTTGTGAGGCAAAAGGTTACACCAAAGTTTGGCGAAGATGTCACCATTGCAGAGGTGAATGGGAGTGCCGATTACTCCCGAGAGTTAGAATGTCTTCGTAGGGACTCCCAGCCACGACGCCCTTCGCGCTGGCACTCTTCATCCTACAGAGTTGTCGACAAATGGCGCGATACAATTTGTGAATATTTTTATGAACACCGTTCCTTTTGGCCACAGTATGATGCCTTTGCTGACCGCGAGAACAAGCGCTTTGACAAGCACTTTCGCGACGCTTGGACCCATAAATGGGACACGAAGTTATGGATTAATCCTCCGTTTCACTCAATCCAACAGGTCATCCACAAAATCAAGCAAGATAAAACCCAGGCGATTTTAGTTGTGCCCTTGTGGGACGACAAGCCTTGGTTTCAGGAATTGCAAGACATTTGTGTAGATTACATCGAACTTCCTAGGAAGATTAAGCTGTATGCCAGGGACGACACAGGTCCCCTGCCACAGCGGCCCTGGAGTTCGCTTGCATTCCTGGTGGATGGAAAGCTTTCTGACTCTGATTCTGCTGATTCTAGTACTGATTCCTGTGTTGGGTCTGAATCTGAGGTTGAGCGTGGTACTGATGATGAATCTATTTTTTCTGATTTTTGTCCGTCAGATGCCCAAGGTGATCCAACGTCAAATGGATCCGCCTCGTCTCCCTCTTCCCCAATACGATCTACATCCAGAAGAATCTACGGGGCACGGACGACAAAAAAATTTTCTTCGCGCCGCAAATTCAGAGTTTTTTATGAAAAACCCCGTGTGGAAGCTTTCATAGATCCTTTCGAGGAGCTGGATCACGAAGAGAATCTCTGGAATGTCGACACTCGACCCACCTATCTTCAAGAGGCAGTTGATACGGACCTTTTTAGGGACATCCGTAAGAAGATTCTTCCTGCCAAGGCCGAAGAAATCGCCAAAGTTTTTTCGACAGTAATTCCTGGTGATCAGGTGGACACTGAGTTGTGTTCCAAGAAAAGAGACAAGATTTTTGAGGAACGGAAGGACACAACCCTTTCGGGGAAGTTGATCAAGAACCCCCCTGTCTGTGGGCAGTTCGGTGAAGCCTTCATCGAGCTTCGTGAAGGGTACAAGGCGAAGAAACAGCGTCCTTATGAGAACCATGGACAGAAACATGAGATACTCAGAAAAATAATCGAGAGAAATCTCAGGGAATTTGGTTGGCTTGAGGGTTGTATGACCAGCGAATGGTGCTGTGCACCCTTCACAGTCCCGAAGCCGCCGCCTGCAGACCAGAACACTATTGATGGTTGGCGAATGGTTGTTGATTTTCGCAACCTCAACGCCGAAACCAAGGCGGATTCACACCCCCTGCCCCTCATTGAGGAGGAAATCGCCAAGAGGGCAAGAGGTCGTTTGTTTTCTGTGCTGGATCTCCGTCACGGCTTTCACCAAATGCCGTTGAGGAAGGACAGCCGACCTCTCACCTGTATGTGCACGCCATGTGGCCCAGTCCAGTGGACGGTCATGCCCATGGGTCTGAAGAACGCCCCTTCGTTTTTTCAAAGAATGATGGAGGATGTGCTCTTTACAGCTCATCCTGAGCTTCGTGCCTTCGTGAGTGTGTACATAGATGACATAATCATCGCGACAGAGGGGGAGGGACTGACCGAAGCCGAGCTGGTGGCCCTACATGAAAAGCAGCTGAACCAGGTTTTGGACATTCTTGATGCCAATCAGCTGATTTGTGGGCCAAAGAAGGGAAAACTATTTTTAAAATCAGTCGATTTTTTGTGGTTCTCTCCTTGAGAATGGCACCCGACGACCCAGTCCAGGGAAGCTCGTCGCTATTCAGAAGTGGAAGCGCCCTGAGACGATCACGGAATTGAGAGGATTCCTGGGTTGTTGCAATTTTTACCACACTTTTGTGCCGAATTATGCCAAATTTGCTGCCCCCCTCACTGAATTATTGAAGGTAGGGAGAGATGCGGGCAAGGCAGGTTCAAAGGTTCGTGTCAAGTGGACTGACGAGTGCGAGGAGGCCTTCCATCACTTGAAGGCGGCCCTCTGCGAAGTCGCCACGTTGCATGTGCCGAAATTCGACCGACCCTTCTACATAAGAACCGACGCTTCTAGGTACGCGATCGTAGCTGTCCTTGAACAGGTTGATGAAGCCACAGGTGATCATTACCCTCTTGCATTTTGGTCGCGGAAGCTAGCTCCACGCCAGATGCAATGGTCACCGCGTGAGCAAGAGACTTACGCCATAATCTGTGCGCTGAAGAAGTACCAATCGTGGGTTGGCACCAATCGAGTCGAGGTCCTAACGGATCATCGATCTCTGGAGTATTGGCACACCGAACACATTGATACTGTCGCGAGCCCAGCTGGTCGACAGGCCAGATGGCACGAATTTCTCAGTCTGTTTGACCTCCATGTGTCGTATTTGCCTGGAAAACACAAGACGGTAGCGGATGCTCTGAGCCGATGGGCTTACCCCGCTTCAGAGGGGCTGCAAAGTACCATCATCCATGGTACGGAGCAGGACCGCCACGTCGTAATCGAGTGGGATCAGGAAGAAAAAAAGCTCATCCGACGTGAATGCATGCAATGCGCTGTTAGACAGCATGCATTACCGTGTCATGACATCACGGCCTTTTCAGATCCGGCGCATGCTCATGAAATCATCTCCAAATCACTGAAAGTCGTGGAGAAAGTCACCGATCCCTCCTCAGGGAGTTTGAGACGGTTCGAGTATACCCGACCAGTAAGTGGATTTCGGTTGATTCAGGGCATTAAGCGTCCAGATCCGGCCAAAACTCCACCCCTGCCGAAAGATTCCCTTATCATCCGTGACTGGACGTCCGATTATCTGCATGATCCCATGTTTAAAGAGGTCTTTGAGAATCTCAAATCCAAAGATGCTCATAAGGATGGGATTTTTTCTGAATATTCGTTGGATGGGGGGAAGCTGTGGATGGAGGGTAAATTGTGCGTACCAGACGCCCTGGCCCCCCGAGTGTTAAACTGGTGGCACAAATGGGAGTCCCCCCACGCACATGGCCGTAGATTATGGTCGATGATTAAACATAGGTTGTTCGGCTCAAGGCTATATACTCATTGTATGAAAGTAGCCGCCGGATGTGCCCAATGTGCTGTCTCGACGCCCCCCAGCGCGAAGAAGCACGGCCATCTGAGGCCACATCCTATTCCGGAGGGCCTCTTTAACAGAGTCACCAGTGATTTTTTCCATCTTGGTGAACTCGACGACGAAGAGTGCCATTGGACGAATAAAAAAGTCAATGGGGTGCTCCTTATTCAGTGCCGTCATTCCAGCTACATTCAGGTGTTGCCTTGTGACATCGAGTCGATGACTGGCAAGGCTGCCGCCAAATGGTGCGCGCAGACCTGGATGGGAGGTTGGGACGTCCCATCCGAGGTGGTTACGGACTCAGGCAAAGAGTACACCTCCGAATGGTGGAGAGAATTATGTGCTCGCCTTGGAATCTACCACCTGAGATGCGAGATCCACGCACATCGAGCGCTGCCTGGCGAAAGAGCCGGCCGCTCTATTATAAATATGCTGCGTAAGGAGCTCGCCAGTGAGAAAGACTTCCATTGGCTTGAAGTTCTCTTCGCATTGCTTCGCCGTTACCACAACACGCCTTTGTACCATGGCCTTTCTCCAAATGAAATTGTCTTTGGACGAAAGAAGTGTTGGTGGAACATGCCGTTGAATAATCCTCGCCCTTGTAAAGATGCTTCGTTGTTTTTGGACGAAATCCAACGAGCAGAAAAAACTGTCTCGAAATTAATCGATAAGCATCAAGCTGACTGGCTTTGGGTCCAGAATCAAGGCCGAAAAAACCCCCACAATTTTGAAGTCGATGATCGAGTTTGGCTTCGAAAATCCGAAACCACCCTGGACGGAGATGATAAGCTTCTTCCCTTGTGGGAGGGGCCATTCGGTGTTACAGCGCGTCTAGGTGAGAACAGGTGGAGGATTCGTGTGGATGTCAGCAGGGAAATTGACGTTTCGGGCGATCGCCTCAAGAGAGAGATCCCCTCCCCCAAGGATCGGGTTAAACCCCTTTTTTGGACTTCGAAATTTTTGTCCGATCGGGTACGAACTCAAGAGGATTTTAGAAGCAAGACGTGACGAAAAGGGCGAATGGGAATTTCTATGTGAGTGGAGGGGCTTTGATTCCAGTCACAACAACTGGGAACCAGCCCATTCTTTTGTCCATGGGTACACCAAGGGGTTCATCGACTTCCTCAAGAAGCACCCCGAAATTGGCGTACTCCTGACAGACTGTCTGTTGAAACCAGACAGACAGGTGGAGAGCGACGGAAAAAGACCTGTGGTGAATCGAGATCCAGCCTATTACGGCCCTCAGCAGCCACATTCCAGGGCTGATCGCTCGATCCCCCCTCCTGCGGTCAGGCCAGCCCAGGAGCCAAATGAGGACCAAGCTTCGAGTTCGGCCGCTGATTTGCAGCGCCCAAGCCGTACGAGGGCCCCACAAGACAGGTTGGTGGTCACCTGTATTTGTGCTTGGCCTAATTGAGGGAGATCCGTCGTGACTTGAGTCGCCGACGCCATAATCTGGGTAACAGTCGTCTAGTCCAGGGCGTCATGGCACTCGTCGCTAGGGCTCAAGGGTGTAGGTTCGAAACCCTTGCATGTCCAACTCCTACAAAAGCTCCAGCCTCGCCCCGTGGACCACTTATTCCAATGTGAGTGTTCTGACGACTTGAAAAAACCACATCATGTCGTATAAACCACATTCTGCTCAATCCACTGTTCATTCTTCCTGATTTCGAAATGATGTGGAGAACTGCGAATGTTTGATAATTTGACGTCAATCAACTTTTCTTTGGTCTCCGTTCGGCAGACAAGGCGTAGATACGCTGCCGAAAGCCACGGAGTGTGCTGCCGTGTTCAGAAAAAACCAAACTCAGGCTTAATTCAGGCAGATTCGGGGTAATCTTGTCTCTGTTGGTCTGTGCATCTTTGGAATTTGGCTACTCGTGCAGATGGAAGCAAATGTACATAGTAAAAACGCTGGCCAGCGACATTCACCCCTACAGGCACCCCCTGTAGTTCTGGCCGCACCAGATGCGACGCCAGGAACTCAGATCTTACCTTCATTTGCCGTGATGCTGAAGCCAAAGTCCAGATTCAGATCCAGATTCCTTGAATTTAACTTGAATTCCTCAGGTTTGTCCCTCATTCTGCCACTGTTGTGCAAGACCCCGACGTCAATTGTTCAGACAACCTTCACATAGGAGCTCTAGGGACTTCTAACAGCAACCTCTGAAGTCCGTAAGCTTCGTTGTATTTTTGGCACACGCCAATGTGAGCTCAATCCGACCTGAAACTGTCGAAAATGGTGAATCCAAGTGTCTTGTGGGACTCAATCGAAAGATTGGCCTTGTCCAAGTCGATTGACACCGTCGCCACTGTAAATAAAGGACTATTCGGTGTCTCTCAGTTATATACTGTCAGTAAAGCGCCTTCAGCGAACCTTCCGCGCGTTACATGCCAAGGATCCAGGGCCATCATGTCCCATCATGATGCATCATCACAAGATCCACATTTTGATGGAATCTGTTGGATGCTCGCGAACCAACGTGCCGGAAAGCATAACTCAGCTGAATAAACGACAATATATATTAACTCTAGTCTAAACGAAAGTGTTAGTAGTTTCAGTTCCAGACATTCCGCTTCATTCCACCTTCATCTTAGGGAATTTGCTCATTTTAGGACAGTTTAGGTTGATTTCCTTGTCATCTCCTCTCATTCCTCGAAGATCTGTTTACGGCTTTGCCTAACTAAGTGAACAGAAAAACATCCCTACCTTCTATGGTTCACTTAGGGCCTGCAGACTACATTTGTATTTGTTTTCCCTCTCTGTGATTGTTTCATCTCCTTCATTTCTGCTCAAATTGATTCACAATCTTGCTGAATCTTGTGAGCATCCACCAGATGCGCCAAATCTGAAGCACATGCTGCACTTTTCAGAACGAGAAAAGCGGGACTAACACGATGTAGAGTACGTGGAGGACACCGTAGCGTGCCCGCGACAGCTAGACTGTGTCAGAGCGCCGAGATGTCACTCCAATTCTTTAATCCCCTCACTCGATCCATCAATAATCTACCTCATTCTCAACCAGGGCATGATTTGGTATCGATTCTCGATACGTTTACATGCTTTTTAGCCCTTAACCTAATGTTTTACTGCACGGAGGACTGTTCGTCACTCCTCATTCTGTCTCATTTCAGGTTCATCCATCCTGATTCAGTGCCAATTCAGCCCAAATCAGGTCAGATCAAGCAGATTTCGCCCCATCGAGGCTACATTTCTATTTTTTTCTGGGACTTACCCGCACTACGTTCTTCGTTGACGTAGCGACACACCCCAGTGTGTTTTTGGAGGGGGAGTGTAAGTGCGGCTAACCCCCATCTTCTCAGATTTTCACAGATCTGCCCCAGATTGGCTACATTTTGGTCATTTTCTCTGCTTCGGCGGAATCACCGCCTCGCAGCTCAGTCTCAGGATCAGACCTATATATTTCTGATGTGCCGGATCTGATTCTGCGGTCCATTCATCGTAAATCCGTCGCGTTCCGATCATTTACCTGGAATCGCCAATTGCCGCTGATGCGCGCCCGAAGCCAAATCAGCCAAATATTTTTTCACAATCGGATTTATATAAATCTTTTCAGACAGATATGGACACTCAGATGTACTTAGGATAATCCGCATCAATTTTCTTCATAGACTGGGATTTTTTGCCGGATAACAATCAGCATGGATCTTGCCTCCGTTGTCGCCGCTCTTGCCTCCGTTGGTGTCCGTGTATCCGGTTCTGCCCCCAACAGCAGCGTTCAGGTCGACTCCTCGCGTGCCTGCCCCACTGGTCTTGCCGGCCCTGAGCCCTCCGGCAGCATCAACGACCCAGGGCAGCACTTTCAGAGAGCCAAGTGCTTTCATAATGAAGTGCGGTGACACTTGCCGACACAATATCTCGAAATTGAAGTCGGGACTTTCTGTCAAATTATTGCAGGTCCCCCTTCAGGGTTCCGGGAAGGCATTAGGCGACAATTTAGAAGGCGCATGTTCCATTTTTTTGCAAAGAAGGTTCATTTTGGTACGGCACAATTTTTGGATTTTCACGTTGCTGCGTGGTGGTTGGCTAGGCTGTACGCGTGCTTTCGTAAAGTGGCACCTTTGGCCCTACCTGTTGAAAATTCGCCTCTGGCCCACTGCCACCACACACCCACACTGCCATTGCATCCCCTGCCACCCCCGCGCGCGCGCTCGCTCGCGTCGTCGCGTCAAGCGAGGGCATGGCTCGGCTTGGCTTGGCATGGTATGGTATGGCTTGGTGCCAGAGCTAGGTGCTTTCATAATGAAGTGCAGTGCTACTTGCCGACACAATATCTCAAAATTGAATTCGGCACTTTCTGTCAAATTATTGCAGCTCCCCCTTCAGGGTTCCGGGAAGGCATTAGGCGACAATTTAGAAGGGGCATGTTCCATATTTTTGCAAAAAGGGTTCATTTTGCTACGCCCCATTTTTTGGATTTTCAGGTTGCTGCGTGGTGGTTGGCTAGGCTGTACGCGTGCTTTCATAAAGTGCCACCTTTGGCCCTACCCGTTGAAATTTTGCCTCTGGTCAACTGCCACCACACACCCACACTGCCATTGCCCCCCCCGCCACCCCCGCGCGTGCGCTCGCTCGCCTCGTCTCGTCAAGCCAAGGCATGGCTGGCTTGGCTTGGCATGGTATGGTATGGCTTGGTGCGAGAGCCAGGTGCTTTCATAATGAAGTGCGGTGATACTTGCCGACACAATATCTCAAAATTGAATTCGGGACTTTCTGTCAAATCATTGCAGCTCCCCCTTCAGGGTTCCGGGAAGGCATTAGGCGACAATTTAGAAGGGGCATGTTCCATATTTTTGCAAAAAAGGTTCATTTTGGTAAGCCACATTTTTTTAGATTTTCAGGTTGCTGTGTGGTGGTTGGCTAGGCTGTACGCGTGCTTTCGTAAAGTGGCATCTTTGGCCCTACCTGTTGAAATTTTGCCTCTGGTCCACTGCCACCACACACCCACACTACCATTGCACACCCCGCCACCCCCCCGCGCGCGCTCGCTCACCTCGTCTCGTCAAGCCAAGGCATGGCTGGCTGGGCTTGGCATGGTATGGTATGGCTTGGTGCGAGAGCCAGGTGCTTTCATAATAAAGTGCGGTGATACTTGCCGACACAATATCTCAAAATTGAAGTCGAGACTTTCTGTCAAATTATTGCAGCTCCCCCTTCAGGGTTCTGGGAAGGCATTAGGCGACAATTTAGAACAGGCCTGTTCCATATTTCCGCAAAAAAGTTTCATTTTGGTACGCCACATTTATTGGAATTTCTGGTTGCTGCGTGGTGGTTGGCTACGCTGTACGCGTGCTTTCATAAAGTGCCACCGTTGGCCCTACCCGTTGAAGTTTTCGCTCTGGTCCACTGCCACCTCACACCCACACTGCAATTGCACCCCCCGCCACCCCCCGGCCCGCACTCGCTCGCCTCGTCTCGTCAAGGCAAGGCATGGCTGGCTTGGCTTGGCATGGTATGGTATGGCTTGGTGCGAGAGCCAGGTGCTTTCATAATGAAGTGCGGTGCTACTTGCCGACACGATATCTCAAAATTGAATTCGGGACTTTCTGTCAAATTATTGCAGCTCCCCCTACAGGGTTCTGGGGAGGCATTAGGCGACAATTCAGAAGGGGTATGTTCCATATTTTTGCAAAAATGGTTCATTTTGGTACGCCACATTTATTGGATTCTCAGGTTGCTGCGTGGTGGTTGGCTAGGCTGTACGCGTGCTTTCTTAAAGTGGCACCTTTGGCCCAAGCTGTTGAACTTTTGCCTCTGGTCCACTGCCACCACACACGCACAATGCCATTGCACCTCCCGCCACCCCTGCACGCGCGCTCGCTCGCCTCGTCTCGTCAAGCTAAGGCATGGCTGGCTGGGCTTGGCATGGTATGGTATGGCTTGGTGCGAGAGCCAGGTGCTTTCATAATGAAGTGCGGTGATACTTGCCGACACAATATCTCAAAATTGAAGTCGGGACTTTCTGTCAAATTATTGCAGCTCCCCCTTCAGGGTTCCAGGGAGGCATTAGGCGACAATTTAGAAGGCGCATGTTCCATATTTTTGCAAAAACGACTCATTTTGGTACGCCACAATTTTTTGGATTTTCACGTTGCTGCGTGGTGGTTGGCTAGGCTGTACGCGTGCTTTCGTAAAGTGGCACCTTTGGCCCTACCCGTTGAAATTTTCCCTCTGGTCCACTGCCACCACACACCCACACTGCGATTGCACCCCCCGCCACCCCCGCGCGCGCGCTCGCTCGCGTCGTCTCGTCAAGCCAGGGCGTGGCTCGGCTTGGCTTGGCATGGTATGGTATGGCTTGGTGCCATAGCCAGGTGCTTTCATAATGAAGTGCAGTTCTACTTGCCGACACAATATCTCAAAATTGAATTCGGCACTTTCTGTCAAATTATTGCAGCTCCCCCTTCAGGGTTCTGGAAAGTCATTGGGCAACAATCTAGAACGGGCAAAAAAGGTTCATTTTGGTATGCCACATTTATTGGATTTTCAGGTTGCTACGTGGTGGTTGGCTAGGCTGTAGGCGTGCCTTCGTAAAGTTGCACCTTTGGCCCTACCCGTTGAGATTTTGCCTCTGGTACACTGCCACCACACACCCACACTGCCATTGCACCCCCCTGCCAGCCCCGCGCGCGCACTCGCTCGCCTCGTCTCGTCAGGCCAAGGCTTGGCTGGCTTGGCTTGGCATGGTATGGTATGGCTTGGTGCGAGAGCCAGGTGCTTTCATAATGAAGTGCGGTGATGGTTGCCGACACAATATCTCAAAAATGAATTCCGGACTTTTTGTCAAATTATTGCAGCTCCCCCTTCAGGGTTCCGGGAAGGCATAGGTCGACAATTTAGAAGGGGCATGTTCCATATTTTAGCAAAAAGTTACATTTTAGTACGCGACATTTAATGGATTTTCAGGTTCCATATTTCTGCAAAAAAGACTGATTTTCGTACGCCACATTTATTGGATTTTCAGGTTGCTGCGTGGTTGTTGGCTGGGCTGTACGCGTGCTTTCGTAAAGTGGCACCTTTGGCCCTACCCGTTAAAGTTTTCGCTCTGGTCCACTGCCACCACACACCCACACTGCCATTGCACCCCCCGCCACCCCCGCGCACGCGCTCGGTCGCCTCGTCTCATCAAGCCAAGGCATGGCTGGCTTGGCTTGGCATGTTATGGTATGGCTTGGTGCGAGAGCCAGGTGCTTTCATAATGAAGTGCGGTGCTACTTGCCGACACAATATCTCAAAATTGAATTCGGGACTTTCTGTCAAATCATTGCAGCTCCCCCTTCAGGGTTCTGGGAAGGCATTAGGCGACAATTTAGAACGGGCCTTTTCCATATTTTTGCAAAAAAGTTTCATTTTGGTACGCCACATTTATTGGAATTTCTGGTTGCTGCGTGGTGGTTGGCTACGCTGTACGCGTGCTTTCATAAAGTGCCACCGTTGGCCCTACCTGTTGAAGTTTTCGCTCTGGTCCACTGCCACCTCACACCCACACTGCAATTGCACCCCCCGCCACCCCCCGGCCCGCACTCGCTCGCCTCGTCTCGTCAAGGCAAGGCATGGCTGGCTTGGCTTGGCATGGTATGGTATGGCTTGGTGCGAGAGCCAGGTGCTTTCATAATGAAGTGCGTTGCTACTTGCCGACACGATATCTCAAAATTGAATTCGGCACTTTCTGTCAAATTATTGCAGCTCCCCCTACGAGGTTCTGGGGAGGCATTAGGCGACAATTCAGAAGGGGTATGTTCCATATTTTTGCAAAAAAGGTTCATTTTGGTACGCCACATTTATTGGATTCTCAGGTTGCTGCGTGGTGGTTGGCTAGGCTGTATGCGTGCTTTCTTAAAGTGGCACCTTTGGCCCAAGCTGTTGAACTTTTGCCTCTGGTCCACTGCCACCACACACCCACAATGCCATTGCACCCCCCGCCACCCCTGCACGCGCGCTCGCTCGCCTCGTCTCGTCAAGCTAAGGCATGGCTGGCTGGGCTTGGCATGGTATGGTATGGCTTGGTGCGAGAGCCAGGTGCTTTCATAATGAAGTGCGGTGATACTTGCCGACACAATATCTCAAAATTGAAGTCGGGACTTTCTGTCAAATTATTGCAGCTCCCCCTTCAGGGTTCCAGGAAGGCATTAGGCGACAATTTAGAAGGCGCATGTTCCATATTTTTGCAAAAACGACTCATTTCGGTACGCCACAATTTTTTGGATTTTCACGTTGCTGCGTGGTGGTTGGCTAGGCTGTACGCGTGCTTTCGTAAAGTGGCACCTTTGGCCCTACCCGTTGAAATTTTCCCTCTGGTCCACTGCCACCACACACCCACACTGCGATTGCATCCCCCGCCACCCCCGCGCGCGCGCTCGCTCGCGTCGTCTCGTCAAGCCAGGGCATGGCTCGGCTTGGCTTGGCATGGTATGGTATGGCTTGGTGCCATAGCCAGGTGCTTTCATAATGAAGTGCAGTGCTACTTGCCGACACAATATCTCAAAATTGAATTCGGCACTTTCTGTCAAATTCTTGCAGCTCCCCCTTCAGGGTTCTGGAAAGTCATTGGGCAACAATCTAGAACGGGCAAAAAAGGTTCATTTTGGTATGCCACATTTATTGGATTTTCAGGTTGCTACGTGGTGGTTGGCTAGGCTGTAGGCGTGCCTTCGTAAAGTTGCACCTTTGGCCCTACCCGTTGAAATTTTGCCTCTGGTACACTGCCACCACACACCCACACTGCCATTGCACCCCCCTGCCAGCCCCGCGCGCGCACTCGCTCGCCTCGTCTCGTCAGGCCAAGGCTTGGCTGGCTTGGCTTGGCATGGTATGGTATGGCTTGGTGCGAGAGCCAGGTGCTTTCATAATGAAGTGCGGTGATACTTGCCGACACAATATCTCAAAATTAAATTCGGGACTTTGTGTCAAATCATTGCAGCTCCCCCTTCAGGGTTCCGAGAAGGCATTAGGCCCCAATTTAGAAGAGGCATGTTCCATATTTTTGCAAAAAAGTTTCATTTTGGTACGCCACATTTATTGGATTTTCAGGTTGCTGCGTGGTGGTTGGCTAGGCTGTACGCGTGCCTTCGTAAGGTGGCACCTTTGGCCCTACCCGTTGAAGTTTTCACTCTGGTCCACGGCCACCACACACCCACACTGCCATTGCGGCCCCCGCCACCCCGGCGCGCGCGCTTCCTCGCCTCGTCTCGTCAAGCCAAGGCATGGGTGGCTTGCCTTGGCATGGTATGGTATGGCTTGGAGCGAGAGCCAGGTGCTTTCATAATGAAGTGCGGTGATACTTGCCGACACAATATCTCCAAATTAAATTCGGTATTTTCTGTCAAACTATTGCAGCTCCCCCTTCAGGGTTCCGGGAAGGCATTAGGCGACAATTCAGAAGGGGCATGTTCCATATTTTTGCAGAGAAGGTTCATCTTGGTACGCCACATTTATTGGATTTTCAGGTTGCTGCGTGGTGGTGGGCTAGGCCGTACGCGTGCTTTCGTATAGTGGCACCTTTGGCCCTACCTGTTGACGGTTTCGCTCTGGTCCACTGCCACCACACACCCAGACTGCCATAGCAGCACCCGCCACCCCGGCGCGTGCGCTCGCTCGCCTTGTCTCGTCAAGCCAAGGCATGGCTGGCTTGGCTTGGCATGGTATGGTATGGCTTGGTGCGAGAGCCAGGTGCTTTCATAATGAAGTGCGGTGATACCTGCTGACACAATATCTGAAAATTGAATTCGGCACTTTCTGTCAAATCATTGCAGCTCCCCCTTCAGGGTTCCGGGAAGGCATTAGGCGACAATTTAGAAGGGGCATGTTCCATATTTCTGCAAAGAAGGTTCATTTTGGTACGCCACATTTATTGGATTTTCAGGTTGCTGCGTGGTGGTTGGCTAGGCTGTACGCGTGCTTTCGTAAAGTGGCACCTTTGGCCCTACCCGTTGACGTTTTCGCTCTGGTCAACTGCCACCACACACCCACACTGCCGTTGCAGCCTCCGCCACCCTGGCGCGCGCGCTCGCTCGCCTCGTCTCGTCAAGCCAAGGCATGAGTGGCTTGGCTTGGCATTGTATGGTATGGCTTGGAGCGAGAGCCAGGTGCTTTCATAATGAAGTGCGGTGATACTTGCCGACACAATATCTCAAAATTGAATTCGGGACTTTCTGTCAAATTATTGCACCTCCCTCTTGAGGGTTCCGGGAAGGCATTAGGCGACAATTTAGAAGGGGCATGTTCCATATTTTTGCAAAAAAGGTTCATTTTGGTACGCCACATTTATTGGATTTCCAAATTGCTGCGTGGTGGTTGGCTACGCTGTACACGTGCTTTCGTAGAGTGGCACCTTTGGCCCAAGCTGTTCAAGTTTTCGCTCTGGTCCACTGCCACCACACACCCACACTGCCATTGCACCCCCCGCCATCCCCGCGCGCGCGCTCGCTCGCCCTGTCTCGTCAAGCCAAGGCATGGCTGGCTTGGCTTGGCATGGTATGGTATGGCTTGGTGCGAGAGCCAGGTGCTTTCATAATGAAGTGCAGTGCTACTTGCCGACACAATATCTCAAAATTAAATTCGGCACTTTCTGTCAAATTATTGCACCTCCCCCTTCAGGGTTCGAGGAAGGCATTAGGCGACAATTTGGAAGGGGAATGTTCCATATTTTTGCAAAGAAAGTTTCATTTTGGTACGCCACATTCATGGGATTTTCAGGTTGCTGCGTGGTGGTTGGCTAGGCTGTACGCGTGCTTTCGTAAAGTGGCACCTTTGGCCCTACCCGTTGAAGTTTTTGCTCTGGTCCACTGCCACCACACACCAACACTGCCATTGCACCCCCGCCACCCAGGCAAGTGCACTCGCTCGCCTCGTCTCGTCAAGCCAAGGCATGGGTGGCTTGGCTTGGCATGGTATGGTATGGCTTGTTGCGAGAGCGAGGTGCTTTCATAATGAAGTGCGGTGCTACTTGCCGACACAATATCTCAAAAATGAATTCGGGACTCTCTGTCAAATTATTGCAGCTCCCCCTTCAGGGTTTCGGGAAGGCATTAGGCGACAATTTAGAAGGCGCATGTTCCATATTTTTGCAAAAAAGGTTCATTTTGGTACGCCACATTTATTGGATTTTCAGGCTGCTGCGTGGTGGTTGGCTAGGCTGTACGCGTGCTTTTGTAAAGTGGCACCTTTGGCCCTACCTGTTGAAGTTTTCGCTGTGGTCCACTGCCACCACACACCAACACTGCCATTGCACCCCCCGCCACCCCGGCGCGCGCGCTCGCTCGCCTCGTGTCGTGGGGCCAAGGCATGGCTGGCTTGACTTGGCATGGTATGGTATGGCTTGGTGTGAGAGCCAGGTGCTTTCATAATGAAGTGCGGTGATACCTGCCGACACAATATCTGAAAATTGAATTCGGGACTTTATGTGAAATTATTGCAGCTCCCCCTTCAGGATACCAGGAGGGCAGTAGGCGACAATTTAGAAGGGGCATGTTCCATATTTTTGCAAAAAGACTCATTTTGGTACGCCACATTTTTTGTTTTTTCAGGTTGCTGCGTGGTGGTTGGCTAGGCTGTACGCGTGCTTTCGTAAAGTGGCACCTTTGGCCCTACCCGTTGAAGTTTTCGCTCTGGTCCACTGCCACCACACACCAACACTGCCATTGCACCCCCGCCACCCCGGCAAGTGCACCCGCTTGCCTCATCTCGTCAAGCCAAGGCATGGGTGGCTTGGCTTGGCATGGTATGGTATGGCTTGGTGCGAGAGCGAGGTGCTTTCATAATGAAGTGTGGTGATACTTGCCGACACAATATCTCAAAATTGAATTCGGGACTCTCTGTCAAATTATTGCAGCTCCCCCTTCAGGGTTCCGGGAAGGCATTAGGCGACAATTTAGAAGGCGCATGTTCCATATTTTTGCAAAAAAGGTTCATTTTGGTATGCCACATTTATTGGATTTTCAGGTTGCTGCGGGGTTGGTTGGCTAAGCTGTACGCGTGCTTTCGTAAAGTGGTACCTTTGGCCCTACCCGTTGAAATTTTGCATCTGGTCCACTGCGACCACACACCCACACTGCCATTGCACCCCCCGCCACTCCTGCGCGCGCGCTCGCTCGCCTCGTCTCGTCAAGCCAAGGTATGGCTGGCTTGGCTTGGCATGGTATGGTATGGCTTGGTGCGAGAGCCAGGTGCTTTCATAATGGGGTGCGGTGATACTTGCCGAGACAATATCTCAAAATTGAATTCGGGAGTTTCTGTCAAGTTATTGCAGCTCCCCCTTCAGGGTTCTGGGAAGGCATTGGCGGACAATTTAGAAGAGGCATGTTCCATATTTTTGCAAAAAGTTTCATTTCGGTACGCCACATTTATTGGATTTTCAGGTGGCTGCGTGGTGGTTGGCTAGGCTGTACGCGTGCTTTCGTAAAGTGGCACCTTTGGCCCTACGTGTTGAGGTTTTTTACTCTGGTCCACTGCCACGACACACCCACACTGCCATTGCATCCCCTTCCGACCCCGCGCGCGCGCTCGCTCGCCTCGTCTCGTCAAACCAAGGCATGGCTGGCTTGACTTGGCATGGTATGGTATGGCTTGGTGTGAGAGCCAGGTGCTTTCATAATGAAGTGTGGTGATACTTGCCGACACAATATCTCAACATTGAATTCGGCACTTTCTGTCAGATTATTGCAGCTCCCCCTTCAGGATTCCGGGAAGGCATTAGGCGACAATTTGGATGGGGCATGGTCCATATTTTTGCAAATAAGACTCATTTTGGTACGCCACATTTGTCGGGGTTTCAGGTTGCTGCGTGGTGGTCCGCTAGGCTGTACGCGTGCTTTTGTAGGGTGGCATCTTTGGCCCTACCCGTTGAAGTTTTTGCTCTGGTCCACTGCCACCACACACCCACACTGCCATTGCACCCCCCGCCACCCTGGCGCGCGGGCTTGCTCGCCTCGTCTCGTCAAGCCAAGGCATGGGTGGCTTGGCTTGGCATGGTATGGTATGGCTTGGTGCGAGAGCCAGGTGCTTTCATAATAAAGTGCGGTGCTACTTGCCAACAGAATATCTCAAAATTGAATTCGGCATTTTCTGTCAAATTTGTGCAGATCCCCCTTCAGGGTTCCGGGAAGGCATTCGGCGACAGTTTAGAAGGGGAATGTCCCATATTTTTGCAAAAAAGGTTCATTTTGGTACGCCACATTTATTAGATTTTCAGGTTGCTGTGTGGTGGTTGGCTAGGCTGTACGCGTGCTTTCGTAAAGTGGCACCTTTGGCCCTACCCGTTGAATTTTTGCCTCTGGTCCACTGCCACCACACGACCACACTGCAATTGCAGCCCCCGCCACCCCCGCGCGCGCGCTCGCTCGCCTCGTCTCGTCAAACCAAGGCATGGCTGGCTTGGCTTGACATGGTATGGTATGGCTTGGTGTGAGAGCCAGGTGCTTTCATAATGAAGTGCGGTGATACTTGCCGACACAATATCTCAAAATTGAATTCAGGACTTTCTGTCAAATAATTGCAGCTCCCCTTCAGGGGTCCCAGAAGGCGTTCGGCGACAATTTACAAGGGGCATGTTCCTTTTTTTTGCAAAGAAGGTTCATTTTGGTACGCGACATTTATTGGATTTTCAGGTTGCTGCGTGGTGGTTGGCTAGGCTGTACGCGTGCTTTCGTAAAGTGGCACCTTTGGCCCTACCTGTTGAAGTTTTCGCTCCGGCCCACTGCCACCACACACCCACACTGCCATTGCACCCCCCGCCACCCCCACGCGCGCGCTCGCTCGCCTCGTCTCGTCAAGCCAAGGCATGCCTGGCTTGGCTTGGCATGGTATGGTATGACTTGGTGTGAGAGCCAGGTGCTTTCATAATGAAGTGCGGTGATACTTGCCGACACAATATCTCCAAATTGAATTCGGGACTTTCTGTCAAATTATTGCAGCTCCCCCTTCAGGGTTCCGGGAAGGCATTAGGCGACAATTTGGAACGGGCATGTTTAATATTTTTGCAAAAGAGACTCATTTCGGTACGCCACATTTATTGGATTTTCAGGTTGCTGCGTGGTGGTTGGCTAGGCTGTACGCGTGCCTTCGTAAAGTGGCACCTTTGGCCCTACCCGTTGAAGTTTTTGCTCTGGTCCACTGACACCACACACCCACACTGCCATTGCACCCCCCGCCAGACCGGCTGGCGCGCTCCCTCGCCTCGTCTCGTCAAGCCAAGGCATGGGTGGCTTGGCTTGGCATGGTATGGTATGGCTTGGTGCGAGAGCCAGGTGCTTTCCCAATGAAGTGCGGTGATACTTGCCGACACAATATCTCAAAATTGAATTCGGGACTTTCTGTCAAATTATTGCAGCTCCCCATTCAGGGTTCCGGGAAGGCATTAGCCAACAATTTAGAAGGGGCATGTTCCATGATTTTGCAAAAAAGACTCATTTTGGTACGCCACATTTATTGAATTTTCAGGTTGCTGCGTGGTTGTTGGCCTGGCTGTACGCGTGCTTTCGTAAAGTGGCACCTTTGGCCCTACCCGTTAAAGTTTCCGCTCTGGTCCACTGCCACCACACACCGACACTGCCATTGCACCCCCCGCCACCCCGGCGCGCGCGCTCGCTCGCCTCGTCTCGTCAAGCCAGGACATGGGTGGCTTGGGTTGGCATGGTATGGTATGGCTTGGTGCGAGAGCCAGGTGCTTTCATAATGAAGTGCAGTGCTACTTGCCGACACAATATCTCAAAATTGAATTCGGGACTTTCTGTCAAATTATTGCAGCTCCCCCTTCAGGGTTCCGGGAAGGCATTAGGCGACAATTTAGAAGGGGCATGTTCCATATTTCTGCAAACAAGGTTCATTTTGGTACGCCACATTTATTGGATTTTCAGGTTGCTGCGTGGTGGTTGGCTAGGCTGTACGTGTGCTTTCGTAAAGTGACACCTTTGGCCCTACCCGTTGACGTTTTCGCTGTGGTCAACTGCCACCACACACCCACACTGCCGTTGCAGCCCTCGCCACCCCGGCGCGCGCGCTCGCTCGCCTCGTCTCGTCAAGCCAAGGCATGAGTGGCTTGGCTTGGCATGGTATGGTATAGCTTGGAGCGAGAGCCAGGTGCTTTCATAATGAAGTGCGGTGATACTTGCCGACACAATATCTCAAAATTGAATTCGGGACTTTCTGTCAAATTATTGCAGCTCCCCCTTCAGGGTTCCGGGAAGGCATCAGGCGACAATTTAGAAGGGGCATGTTCCATATTTTTGCAAAAAAGTTTCATTTTGGTACGCCACATTTATTGGATTTCCAGGTTGCTGCGTGGTGGTTGGCTACGCTGTACGCGTGCTTTCGTAAAGTGGCACCTTTGGCTGAAGCTGTTCAAGTTTTCGCTCTGGTCCACTGCCACCACACACCCTCACTGCCATTGCACCCCCCGCCTCCATGCGCGCGCGCTCGCTCGCCTTGTCTCGTCAAGCCAAGGCATGGCTGGCTTGGCTTTGCATGGTATGGTATGGCTTGGTGCGAGAGCCAGGTGCTTTCATAATGAAGTGCAGTGCTACTTGCCGACACAATATCTCAAAATTGAATTTCGCACTTTCCGTCAAATTATTGCAGCTCCCCCTTCAGGGTCCCGGGAAGGCATTAGGCGACAATTTGGAAGGGGCATGTTCCATATTTTTGCAAAAAAGGTTCATTTTGGTACGGCACATTTATTGGATTTTCAGGTTCCTGCGTGGTGGTTGGCTAGGCTGTACGCGTGCTTTCGTAAAGTGGCACCTTTGGCCCTACCCGTTGAAGTTTTCGCTCTGGTCCACTGCCACCACACACCAACACTGCCATTGCACCGCCGCCACCCAGGCAAGTGCACTCGCTCGCCTCGTCTCGTCAAGCCAAGGCATGGGTGGCTTGGCTTGGCATGGTATGGTATGGCTTGTTGCGAGAGCGAGGTGCTTTCATAATGAAGTGCGGTGCTACTTGCCGACACAATATCTCAAAATTGAATTCAGGACTTTCTGTCAAATTATTGCAGCTCCCCCTTCAGGGTTCCGGGAAGCCATTAGGCGACAATTTAGAAGGGGCATGTTCCATATTTTTGCGGAAGAGGTTCATTATGGTACGCCACATTTCTTGGATTTTCAGGTTGCTGCGTGGTGGTTGGCTAGGCTGTACGCGTGCTTTCGTAAAGTGGCACCTTTGGCCCTACCTGTTGAAGTTTTCGCTGTGGTCCACTGCCACCACACACCCACACTGCCATTGCACCCCCCACCACCCCCGCGCGCGCGCTCGCTCGCCTCGTGTCGTGAAGCCAAGGCATGGCTGGCTTGACTTGGCATGGTATGGTATGGCTTGGTGTGAGAGCCAGGTGTTTTCATAATAAAGTGCCGTGATACCTGCCGACACAATATCTGAAAATTGAATTCGGGACTTTATGTCAAATTATTGCAGCTCCCCCTTCAGAATTCCGGGAGGGCATTAGGCGACAATTTAGAAGGGGCATGTTCCATATTTTTGCAAAGAAGACTCATTTTGGTACGCCACATTTATTGGATTTTCAGGTTGCTGCGTGGTGGTTGGCTAGGCTGTACGCGTGCTTTCGTAAAGTGGCACCTTTGGCCCTACCCGTTGAAGTTTTCGCTCTGGTCCACTGCCACCACACACCAACACTGCCATTGCACCCCCGCCACCCCGGCAAGTGCACCCGCTCACCTCGTCTCGTCAAGCCAAGGCATGGGTGGCTTGGCTTGGCATGGTATGGTATGGCTTGGTGCGAGAGCGAGGTGCTTTCATAATGAAGTGTGGTGATACTTGCCGACACAATATCTCAAAGTTGAATTCGGGACTCTCTGTCAAATTATTGCAGCTCCCCCTTCAGGGTTCCGGGAAGGCATTAGGCGACAATTTAGAAGGCGCATGTTCCATATTTTTGCAAAAAAGGTTCATTTTGGTATGCCACATTTATTGGATTTTCAGGTTGCTGCGGGGTTGGTTGGCTAGGCTGTACGCGTGCTTTCGTAAAGTGGTACCTTTGGCCCTACCCGTTGAAATTTTGCATCTGGTCCACTGCCACCACACACCCACACTGCCATTGCACCCCCCGCCACCCCTGCACGCGCGCTCGCTCGCCTTGTCTCGTCAAGCCAAGGTATGGCTGGCTTGGCTTGGCATGGTATGGTATGGCTTGGTGCGAGAGCCAGGTGCTTTCATAATGGGGTGCGGTGATACTTGCCGACACAATATCTCAAAATTGAATTCGGGAGTTTCTGTCAAGTTATTGCAGCTCCCCCTTCAGGGTTCTGGGAAGGCATTGGCGCACATTTTAGAAGAGGCATGTTCCATATTTTTGCAAAAAGTTCCATTTCGGTACGCCACATTTATTGGATTTTCAGGTGGCTGCGTGGTGGTTGGCTAGGCTGTACGCGTGCTTTCGTAAAGTGGCACCTTTGGCCCTACCTGTTGAAGTTTTTGCTCTGGTCCACTGCCACCACACACCCACACTGCCATTGCATCCCCCGCCACCCCCGCGCGCGCGCTCGCTCGCCTCGTGTCGTGAAGCCAAGGCATGGCTGGCTTGACTTGGCATGGTATGGTATGGCTTGGTGTGAGAGCCAGGTGCTTTCATAATGAAGTGCGGTGATACCTGCCGACACAATATCTGAAAAGTGAATTCGGGACTTTATGTCAAATTATTGCAGCTCCCCCTTCAGGATTCCGGGAGGGCATTAGGCGACAATTTAGAAGGGGCATGTCCCATATTTTTGCAAAAAAGGTTCATTTTGGTACGCGACATTTTTTGGATTTTCAGGTTGCTGCGTGGTGGTTGGCTAGGCTGTACGCGTGCTTTCGTAAAGTGGCACCTTTGGCCCTACCCGTTGAAGTTTTCGCTCTGGGCCACTGCCACCACACACCAACACTGCCATTGCACCCCCCGCCAACCCGGCAAGTGCACCCGCTCGCCTCGTCTCGTCAAGCCAAGGCATGGGTGGCTTGGCTTGGCATGGTATGGTATGGCTTGGTGCGAGAGCGAGGTGCTTTCATAATGAAGTGTGGTGATACTTGCCGACACAATATCTCAAAATTGATTTCGGGACTCTCTGTCAAATTATTGCAGCTCCCCCTTCAGGGTTCCGGGAGGGCATTAGGCGACAATTTAGAAGGCGCATGTTCCATATTTTTGCAAAAAAGGTTCATTTTGGTATGCCACATTTATTGGATTTTCAGGTTGCTGCAGGGTTGGTTGGCTAAGCTGTACACGTGCTTTCGCAAAGTGGTACCTTTGGCCCTACCCGTTGAAATTTTGCATCTGGTCCACTGCCACCACACACCCACACTGCCATTGCACGCTCGCTCGCCTTGTCTCGTCAAGCCAAGGTATGGCTTGCTTGGCTTGGCATGGTATAGTATGGCTTGGTGCGGGAGCCAGGTGCTTTCATAATGAAGTGCGGTGATACTTGCCGACACAATATCTCAAAATTGAATTCGGGAGTTTCTGTCAAGTTATTGCAGCTCCCCCTTCAGGGTTCTGGGAAGGCATTGGCGGACAATTTAGAAGAGGCATGTTCCATATTTTTGCAAAAAGTTCCATTTCGGTACGCCACATTTATTGGATTTTCAGGTGGCTGCGTGGTGGTTGGCTAGGCTGTACGCGTGCTTTCGTAAAGTGGCACCTTTGGCCCTACGTGTTGAAGTTTTCGCTCTGGTCCACTGCCAAGACACACCCACACTGCCATTGCATCCCCCGCCACCCCCGCACGCGCGCTCGCTCGCCTCATCTCGTCAAACCAAGGCATGGCTGGCTTGACTTGGCATGGTATTGTATGGCTTGGTGTGAGAGCCAGGTGCTTTCATAATGAAGTGTGGTGATACTTGCCGACACAATATCTCAAAATTGAATTCGGGACTTTCTGTCAGATTATTGCAGCTCCCCCTGCAGGATTCCGGGAAGCATTAGGCGACAATTTGGATGGGGCATGGTCCATATTTTTGCAAAGAAGACTCATTTTGGTACGCCACATTTATTGGATTTTCAGGTTGCTGCGTGGTGGTTGGCTAGG
Source organism: Eutreptiella sp. 'Long Island Sound 2002' (assembly GCA_964036045.1). Classification (NCBI taxonomy): domain Eukaryota; phylum Euglenozoa; class Euglenophyceae; order Eutreptiales; family Eutreptiaceae; genus Eutreptiella; species Eutreptiella sp. 'Long Island Sound 2002'. The sequence goes on along the minus strand of OZ038382.1, from coordinate 53,058,103 downwards.
CTGTACGCGTGCTTTCGTAAAGTGGCACCTTTGGCCCTACCCGTTGAAGTTTTCGCTCTGGTCCACTGCCACCACACACCAACACTGCCATTGCACCCCCGACAGCCCGGCAAGTGCACCCGCTCAGCTCGTCTCGTCAAGCCAAGGCATGGGTGGCTTGGCTTGGCATGGTATGGTATGGCTTGGTGCGAGAGCGAGGTGCTTTCATAATGAAGTGTGGTGATACTTGCCGACACAATATCTCAAAATTGAACTCGGGACTCTCTGTCAAGATATTGCAGCTCCCTCTTCAGGGTTCCGGGAAGGCATTAGGCGACAATTTAGAAGGCGCATGTTCCATATTTTTGCAAAAAAGGTTCATTTTGGTATGCCACATTTATTGGATTTTCAGGTTGCTGCGGGGTTGGTTGGCTAGGCTGTACGCGTGCTTTCGTAAAGTGGTACCTTTGGCCCTACCCGTTGAAATTTTGCATCTGGTCCACTGCCACCACACACCCACACTGCCATTGCACCCCCCGCCACCCCTGCACGCGCGCTCGCTCGCCTTGTCTCGTCAAGCCAAGGTATGGCTGGCTTGGCTTGGCATGGTATGGTATGGCTTGGTGCGAGAGCCAGGTGCTTTCATAATGGGGTGCGGTGATACTTGCCGACACAATATCTCAAAATTGAATTCGGGAGTTTCTGTCAAGTTATTGCAGCTCCCCCTTCAGGATTCTGGGAAGGCATTGGCGAACAATTTAGAAGAGGCATGTTCCATATTTTTGCAAAAAGTTCCATTTCGGTACGCCACATTTAGTGGATTTTCAGGTGGCTGCGTGGTGGTTGGCTAGGCTGTACGCGTGCTTTCGTAAAGTGGCACCTTTGGCCCTACCTGTTGAAGTTTTCGCTCTGGTCCACTGCCACCACACACCCACACTGCCATTGCATCCCCCGCCACCCCCGCGCGCGCGCTCGCTCGCCTCATCTCGTCAAACCAAGGCATGGCTGGCTTGACTTGGCATGGTATGGTATGGCTTGGTGTGAGAGCCAGGTGCTTTCATAATGAAGTGCGGTGATACCTGCCGACACAATATCTGAAAAGTGAATTCGGGACTTTATGTCAAATTATTGCAGCTCCCCCTTCAGGATTCCGGGAGGGCATTAGGCGACAATTTAGAAGGGGCATGTCCCATATTTTTGCAAAAAAGGTTCATTTTGGTACGCGACATTTTTTGGATTTTCAGGTTGCTGCGTGGTGGTTGGCTAGGCTGTACGCGTGCTTTCGTAAAGTGGCACCTTTGGCCCTACCCCTTGAAGTTTTCGCTCTGGTCCACTGCCACCACACACCAACACTGCCATTGCACCCCCCGCCACCCCGGCAAGTGCACCCGCTCGCCTCGTCTCGTCAAGCCAAGGCATGGGTGGCTTGGCTTGGCATGGTATGGTATGGCTTGGTGCGAGAGCGAGGTGCTTTCATAATGAAGTGTGGTGATACTTGCCGACACAATATCTCAAAATTGAATTCGGGACTCTCTGTCAAATTATTGCAGCTCCCCCTTCAGGGTTCCGGGAAGGCATTAGGCGACAATTTAGAAGGCGTATGTTCCATATTTTTGCAAAAAGGGTTCATTTTGGTATGCCACATTTATTGGATTTTCAGGTTGCTGCAGGGTTGGTTGGCTAAGCTGTACGCGTGCTTTCGTAAAGTGGTACCTTTGGCCCTACCCGTTGAAATTTTGCATCTGGTCCACTGCCACCACACACCCACACTGCCATTGCACGCTCGCTCGCCTTGTCTCGTCAAGCCAAGGTATGGCTGGCTTGGCTTGGCATGGTATGGTATGGCTTGGTGCGGGAGCCAGGTGCTTTCATAATGAAGTGCGGTGATACTTGCCGACACAATATCTCAAAATTGAATTCGGGAGTTTCTGTCAAGTTATTGCAGCTCCCCCTTCAGGGTTCTGGGAAGGCATTGGCGGACAATTTAGAAGAGGCATGTTCCATATTTTTGCAAAATGTTTCATTTTGGTACGCCACATTTATTGGATTTTCAAGTGGCTGCGTGGCGGTTTGCTAGGCTATACGCGTGCTTTCGTAAAGTGGCACATTTGGCCCTACCTGTTGAAGTTTTCGCTCTGGTCCACTGCCACCACACACCCACACTGCCATTGCATCCCCCGCCACCCCCGCACGCGCGCTCGCTCGCCTCATCTCGTCAAACCAAGGCATGGCTGGCTTGACTTGGCATGGTATTGTATGGCTTGGTGTGAGAGCCAGGTGCTTTCATAATGAAGTGTGGTGATACTTGCCGACACAATATCTCAAAATTGAATTCGGGACTTTCTGTCAGATTATTGCAGCTCCCCCTGCAGGATTCCGGGAAGCATTAGGCGACAATTTGGACGGGGCATGGTCCATATTTTTGCAAAAAAGACTCATTTTGGTACGCCACATTTGTCGGGGTTTCAGGTTGCTGCGTGGTGGTCCGCTAGGCTGTACGCGTGCTTTTGTAGGGTGGCACCTTTGGCCCCACCCGTTTAAGTTTTTGCTCTGGTCCACTGCCACCACACACCAACACTGCCATTGCACCCCCCGCCACCCTGGCGCGCGCGCTCAGTCGCCTCGTCTCGTCAAGCCAAGGCATGGGTGGCTTGGCTTGGCATGCTATGGTATGGCTTGGTGCGAGAGCCAGGTGCTTTCATAATAAAGTGCGCGGCTACTTGCCGACACAATATCTCAAAATTGAATTCGGCATTTTCTGTCAAATTTGTGCAGCTCCCCCTTCAGGGTTCCGGGAAGGCATTAGGCGACAGTCTAGAAGGGGCATGTTCCATATTTTTGCAAAAAAGGTTCATTTTGGTACGCCACATTTATTGGATTTTCAGGTTGCTGTGGTGGTTGGCTAGGCTGTACGCGTGCTTTCGTAAAGTGGCACCTTTGGCCCTACCCGTTGAATTTTTGCCTCTGGTCCACTGCCACCACACACCCACACTGCCATTGCACCCCCCGCCACACCCGCGCGCGCGCTCGCTCGCCTCGTCTCGTCAAGCCAAGGCATGGCTGGCTTGGCTTGGCATGGTATGGTATGGCTTGGTGCGAGAGCCAGGTGCTTTCATAATGAAGTGCGGTGATACTTGCCGACACAATATCTCAAAATTGAATTCAGGACTTTCTGTCAAATTATTGCAGCTCCCCCTTCAGGGTTCCGGGAAGGCATTCGGCGACAATTTAGAAGGGGCATGTTCCGTATTTTTGCAAAGAAGGTTCATCTTGGTACGCCACATTTATTGGATTTTCAGGTTGCTGCGTGGTGGTTGCCTAGGCTGTATGCGTGCTTTCGTAAAGTGGCAGCTTTGGCCCTACCTGTTGAAGTTTTTGCTCTGGTCCACTGCCACCACACACCCACACTGCCATTGCACCCCCCGCCACCCCCGCGCGCGCGCTCGCTCGCCTCGTCTCGTCAAGCCAAGGCATGGCTGGCTTGCCTTGGCATGGTATGGTATGGCTTGGTGCGAGAGCCAGGTGCTTTCATAATGAAGTGCGGTGATACTTGCCGACACAATATCTCAAAATTGAATTCGGGACTTTCTGTCAATTTATTGCAGCTCCCCGTTCAGGGTTCCTGGAAGGCATTAGGCAACAATTCAGAGGGGGCATGTTCCATATTTTTGCAAAAAAAACTCATTTTGGTACGGCACATTTTTTGGATATTCAGGTTGCTGCGTGGTGGTCCGCTGGGCTGTACGCGTGCTTTCGTAAAGTGGCAGCTTTGGCCCTGCCCGTTGAAGTTTTCACTCTGGTCCACTGCCACCACACACCCACACTGCCATTGCGACCCCGCCACCCCCGCGCGCGCGCTCGCTCGCCTTGTCTCGTCAAGCCAAGGCATGGCTGGCTTGGCTTGGCATGGTATGGTATGGCTTGCTGTGAGAGCCAGGTGCTTTAATAATGAAGTGCGGTGATACTTGCCGACACAATATCTCAAAATTGAATTCTGGACTTTCTGTCAAATTATTGCAGCTCCCCCTTCAGGGTTCCGGGCAGGCATAAGGCGACATTTAGCATGGGCATGTTCCATATTTTTGCAAAAAAGGTTCATTTTAGTACGCCACATTTATTGGATTTTCAGGTTGCTGCGTGGTGGTTGCCCAGGCTGTATGCGTGCTTTCGTAAAGTGGCACCTTTGGCCCTGCCCGTTGAAGTTTTCGCTCTGGTCCACTGCCACCACACACCCACACTGCCATTGCACCCCCCGCCACCCCTGCGTGCGCGCCCGCTTGCCTCGTCTCGTCAAGCCAAGGCATGGCTGGCCTGGCTTGGCATGGTATGGTATGGCTTGGTGTGAGAGCCAGGTGCTTTCATAATGAAGTGCGGTGATACTGGCCGACACAATATCTCAAAATTAAATTCGAGATTTTCTGTGAAATTCTTGCAGCTCCCCCTTCAGGGTTCCGGAAAGGCATTATGGGACAATTTGGAAGGGGCATGGCCCATATTTTTGCAAAAAAGTTTCATTTTGGTACACCACATTTATTGGATTTTCAGGTTGCTGCGTGGTGGTTGGCTGGGCTCTACGGGTGCTTTCATAAAGTGGCACCTTTAGCCCTACCCGTTGATGTTTTCGCTCTGGTCCACTGCCACCACACACCCACACTGCCATTGCAACCCCCGCCACCCCCGGCGCGCGCGATCGCTCGCCTCGTCTCGTCAAGCCAAGGCATGGGTGGCTTGGCTTGGCATGGTATGGTATGGCTTGGTGCGAGAGCCAGGTGCTTTTATAATGAAGTGCGGTGATACTTGCCGACACAATATCTGAAAATTGAATTCGGGCCTTTTGTCAAATTATTGCAGCTCCCCCTTCAGGGTTTCGGGAAGGCATTAGGCGACAATTTAGAAGGGGCATGTTCCATATTTTTGCAAAAGAGACTCATTTTGGTACGCCACATTTATTGGATTTTCAGGGTTCCTGCGTGGTGGTTGGCTAGGCTGTACGCGTTCTTTCCCAAAGTGGCACCTTTGGCCCTACCCGTTGAAGTTTTTGCTCTGGTCCACTGGCACCACACACCCACACTGCCATTGTACCCCCGCCACCCCGGCGCGCGCGATCGCTCGCCTCGTCTCGTCAAGCCAAGGCATGGCTGGCTTGGCTTGGCATGGTATGGTATGGCTTGGTGCGAGAGCCAGGTGCTTTCATAATGAAGTGCGGTTATACTTACCGACACAATATCTCAAAATTGAATTCGGGACTTTCTGTCAAATTATTGCAGCTCCCCCTTCAGGGTTCCGGGAAGGCATTGGCCGACAATTTGGAAGGGGCTTGTTCCATATTTTTGCAAGAAAGTTTCATTTTGTTACACCACATCTATTGGATTTTCAGGTTGCTGCGTGGTGGTAGGCTGGGCTCTACGCGTGCTTTCGTAAAGTGGCACCTTTAGCCCTACCCGTTGATGTTTTCACTCTGGTCCACTGCCACCACACACCCACACTGCCATTGCAACCCCCGCCACCCCCGGCGCGCGCGATCGCTCGCCTCGTCTCGTCAATCCAAGGCATGGGTGGCTTGGCTTGGCATGGTATGGTATGGCTTGGTGCGAGAGCCAGGTGCTTTCATAATGAAGTGCGGTGATACTTGCCGACACAATATCTCAAAATTGAATTCGGGCCTTTTGTCAAATTATTGCAGCTCCCCCTTCAGGGTTTCGGGAAGGCATTAGGCGACAATTTAGAAGGGGCATGTTCCATATTTTTGCAAAAGAGACTCATTTTCGTACGCCACATTTATTGGATTTTCAGGGTTCATGCGTGGTGGTTGGCTAGGCTGTACGCGTTCTTTCCCAAAGTGGCACCTTTGGCCCTACCCGTTGAAGTTTTTGCTCTGGTCCACTGCCACCAAACACCCCCACTGCCATTGCACCCCCTGCCACCCCGGCGCGCGCGCTCGGTCGCCTCGTCTCGTCAAGCCAAGGCATGGCTGGCTTGGCTTGGCATGGTATGGTATGGCTTGGTGCGAGAGCCAGGTGCTTTCATAATGAAGTGCGGTTATACTTGCCGACACAATATGTCAAAATTGAATTCAGCACTTTCTGTCAAATTATTGCAGCTCCCCCTTCAGGGTTCCGGGAAGGCATTAGCGGACAATTTAGAAGGGGCATGTTCCATATTTGTGCAAAACGTTTCATTTTGGTACGCCACATTTATTGGATTTTCAGGTTGCTGTGTGGTGGTTGGCTACGCTGTACGTGTGCTTTCGTAAAGTGGCACCTTTGGCCCTACCTGTTGAAGCTTCCGCTCTGGTCCACTGCCACCACACACCCACACTGCCATTGCACCCCCCGCCACCCCCCCGCGCGCGCGCTCGCTCGCCTCGTCTCGTCAAGCCAAGGCATGGGTGGCTTGGCATGGTATGGTATGGTATGGCTTGGTGTGAGAGCCAGGTGCTTTCATAATGAAGTGCGGTGATACTTGCCGACACAATATCTCAAAATTGATTTCGGGACTTTCTGTCAAATTATTGCAGCTCCCCCTTCAGGGTTCCGGGAAGGCATTGGCCGACAGTTTAGAAGGGGCATGTTCCATATTTTTGCAAAAAGTTTCATTTTGGTACGCCACATTTATTGGATTTTCAGGTTGCTGCGTGGTGGTTGCCTAGGCTGTACGCGTGCTTTCTTAAAGTGGCACCTTGGGCCCTACCTGTTGAAGTTTTCGCTCTGGTCCACTGCCACCACACACCCACACTGCCATTGCACCCCCCGACACCCCGGCGCGCGCGCTCCCTCGGCTCGTCTTGTCAAGCCAAGGCATGGCGGGGTTGGCTTGGCATGGTATGGTATGGCTTGGTGTGAGAGCCAGGTGCTTTGATAATGAAGTGCGGTGATACTTGCCGACACAATATCTCAAAATTGAATCGGGGACTTTCTGTCAAATTATTGCAGCTCCCCCTTCGGGGTTCCGGGCAGGCATTAGACGACAATTTGGAAGGGGCATGTCTCATATTTTTGCAAAAAAGGTTCATTTTGGTACGCCACATTTATTGGAATTTCAGGTTGCTGCGTGGTGGTTGGCTAGGCTGTACGCGTGCTTTCGTAAAGTGGCACCTTTGGCCCTACCCGTTGAAATTTTGCTTCTTGTCCACTGCAACCACACACCCACACTGCCATTGTACCCCCGCCACCCCGCGCGTGCGCGCTCGCTCGCCTCGTCTCGTCAAGCCAAGGCATGGCTGGCTTGGCTTGGCATGGTATGGTATGGCTTGGTGCGAGAGCCAGGTGCTTTCATAATGAAGTGCGGTGATACTTGCCGACACAATATCTCAAAATTGAATTCGGGACTTTCTGTCAAATTATTGCAGCTCCCCCTTCAGGGTTCCGGGAAGGCATTGGCGGACAATTTAGAAGGGGCATGTTCCATATTTTTGCAAAAAGTTTCATTTTGGTACGCCACATTTATTTATTTGATTTTCAGGTTGCTGCGTGGTGGTTGGCTAGGCTGTACGTTGCTTTCCTAAAGCGGCACCTTTGGCCCTACCCGTTGAAGCTTCCGCTCTGGTCCACTGCCACCACACACCCACACTGCCATTGCAACCCCCACCACCCCGGCGTGCGCGCTCGCCCGCCTCGTCTCGTCAAGCCAAGGCAATGGTGGCTTGGCTTGGCATGGTATGGTATGGCTTGGTGCGAGAGCCAGGTGCTTTCATAATGAAGTGCGGTGCTACTTGCCGACACAAGATCTCAAAATCGAATTTCGGACTTTCTGTCAAATTTTTGAAGCTCCCCCTTCAGGGTTCCGGGAAGGCTTTAGGCAACAATTTGGAAGGGGTATGTTCCATATTTTTGCAAAAAAGTTTCATTTTGGTACGCCACATTTATTGGATTTCCAGGTTGCTGCGTGGTGGTTGGCTAGGCTGTACGCGTGCTTTCGAGAAGAGGCACCTTTGGTCCTACCCGTTGAAGTTTTTGCTCTGGTCCACTGCCACCACACACCCACACTGCAATTGCACCCCCCGCCACCCCGGCGCGCGCGCTCCCTCGCCTCGTCTCGACAAGGCAAGGCATGGGTGGCTTGGCTTGGCATGGTATTGTGTGGCTTGGTGTGAGAGCCAGGTGCTTTCATAATGAAGTGCGGTTATACTTGCCGACACAATATCTCAAAATTGAATTCGGGACTTTCTGTCAAATTATTGGAGCTCCTCCTTCAGGGTTCCGGGAAGGCATTGGTTGACAATTTAGAAGGGGCATGTTCCATATTTTTGCAAAAAGGTTCATTTTGGTACGCGGCATTAATTGGATTTTCAGGTTGCTGCATGGTGGTTGCCTAGGCTGTACACGTGCTTTCGTAAAGTGGCACCTTTGGCCCTACCTGTTGACGTTTTTGCTCTTGTCCACTGCCACCACACACCAACACTGCCATTGCACCCCCTGCCACCCCCGCGCGCGCGCTCGCTCGCCTCGTCTCGTCAAGCCAAGGCATGGCTGGCTTGGCTTGGCATGGTATGGTATGGCTTGGTGTGATCGCCAGCTGTTTTCATAATGAAGTGCGGTGATACTTGCCGACACAATATCTCAAAATTGAATTCGGGACTTTCTGTCAAGTTATTGCAGCTCCCCTTTCAGGGTTCCGGGAAGGCATTAGGCGACAATTTAGATGGGGAATGTTCCATATTTTTGCAAAAAAGACTCATTTTGGTACGCCACATTTATTGGATTTTCAGGTTGCTGCGCGGTGGTTGGCTAGGCTGTACGCGTGCGTTCGTAAAGTCGCACCTTTGGCCCTACCCGTTGAAGTTTTCGCTCCGGTCCGCAGCCACAACACACCCACACTGCCATTGCACCCCCCGCCACCCCCGCGCGCGCGCTCGCTCGCCTCGTCTCGTCAAGCCAAGGCATGGCTGGTTTGGCTTGGCATGGTATTACATGGCTTGGTGCAAGAGCCAGGTGCTTTCATAATGAAATGCGGTGCTACTTGCCGACACAATATCTCAAAATTGAATTCGGGACTTTCTGTCAAGTTATTGCAGCTCCGCCTTCAGGGTTCCGGGAAGGCATTGGCCGACAATTTAGAAGGGGCATGTTCCATATTTTTGCAAAGTAGGTTCATTTCAGTACGCCACATTTATTGGATTTCCAGGTTGCTGCGTGGTGGTTGCCTAGGCTGTACGCGTGTTTTCGTAAAGTGGCACCTTTGACCCTACCCGTTGAAGTTTTCGCTCTGGTCCACTGCCACCACACACCCACACTGCCATTGCATTCCCCGCCACCCCCGCGCGCGCGCTCGCTCGCCTCGTCTCGTCAAGCCAAGGCATGGCTGGCTTGGCTTGGCATGGTATGGTAGGGCTTGGTGTGAGAGCCAGGTGCTTTCATAATGAAGTGCGGTGATACTTGCCGACACAATATCCCAAAATTGAATTCAGGACTTTCTGTCAAGTTATTGCAGCTCCCCCTTCAGGGTTCTGAGAAGGCATTAGGCGACAGTTTAGAAGGGGAAATTTCCATATTTTTCCAAAAACGTTTCATTTTGGTAAGCCCCATTTATTGGATTTTCAGGTTGCTGCATGGTGGTTGCCTAGGCTGTACGCCTGCTTTCGTAAAGTGGCACCTTTGGCCGTACCCGTTGAAATTTTGGCTCTGGTCCACTGCCACCACACACCCACACTGCCGTTGCACCCCCCGCCACCCCCCCGCGTGCGCGCTCGCTCGCCTCGTCTCGTCAAGCCAAGGCATGGCTTGTTTGGCTTGGCATGGTATAGTATGGCTTGGTGTGAGAGCCAGGCGCTTTCATAATGAAGTGCGGTGATACTTGCCGACACAATATCTCAAAAATGAATTCGGGACTTTCTGTCAGAATTATTGCAGCTCCCCCTTCAGGGCACGAGGAAGGCATTAGGCGACAATTTGGAAGGGGCATGTGCCATATTTGTGCAAAAAACCTTCATTTTGGTACGCCACATTTATTGGATTTTCAGCTTGCTGCGTGGTCGTTGGCTGGGCTGTACGCATGCTTTCGTAAAGTGGCACCTTTGGCCCTACCCGTTGAAGTTTTCGCTCTGGTCCACTGCCACCACACGTCCACACTGCCTTTGCACCCCCCGCCACCCCCCCGCGCGCGCTCGCTCGCCTCGTCTCGTCAAGCCAAGGCATGGCAGGCTTGGCTTGGCATGGTATGGTATGGCTTGGTGCGAGAGCCAGGTGCTTTCATAATGAAGTGCGGTGCTACTTGCCGACACAATATCTCAAAATTGAATTCGGGACTTTCTGTCAAATTATTGCAGCTCCCCCTTCAGGGTTCTGGGAAGGCATTGGGCGACAATTTAGATGGGGCATGTTCCATATTTTTGCAAAAAAGCTTCATTTTGGAACGCCACATTTATTGGATTTCCAGGTTGCTGCGTGGTGGTCCCCTAGGCTGTACGCGTGCTTTCGTAAAGTGGGACCTTTGGCCCTACCCGTTCTAGTTTTCTCTCTGGACCACTGCCACCACACACCCACACTGCCATTGCACCTCCCGCCACCCCCCCGCGCGCGCTCGCTCGCCTCGTCTCGTCAAGCCAAGGCATGGCAGGCTTGGCTTGGCATGGTATGGTATGGCTTGGTGCGAGAGCCAGGTGCTTTCATAATGAAGTGCGGTGCTACTTGCCAACACAATATCTCAAAATTGAATTCGGGACGTTCTGTCAAATTATTGCAGCTCCCTCTTCAGGGTTCCGGGAAGGCATTAGGCGACAATTTAGATGGGGCATGTTCCATATTTTTGCAAAAAGGTTTCATTTTGGTACGCCACATTTATGGGATTTTCAGGTGGCTGCATGGTGGTTGCCTAGGCTGTACGCGTGCTTTCGTAAAGTGGCACCTTTGGCCCTACCCGTTGAAGCTTTCGCTATGGTCCACTGCCACCACACAGCCACACTGCCATTGCACCCCCCGCCACCCATCCGCGCGCGCTCGCTCGCCTCGTCTCGTCAAGCCAAGGAATGGCTAGCTCGGCTTGGCATGGTATGGTATGGCTTGGTGTGAGAGCCAGGTGCTTTCATAATGAAGTGCGGTGATACTTGCCGACACAAAATCTCAAAATTGAACTCGGGACCTTGTGTCAAATTATTGCAGCTCCCCCTTCAGGGTTCCGGGAAGGCATTGGCCGACAATTTAGAAGGGGCATGTTCCATATTTTTGCAAAGTAGGTTCATTCTGGTACGCCACATTTATTGGATTTTCAGATTGCTGCGTGCCGGTTGGCTAGGCTGTACGTGTGCTTTCGTAAAGTGGCACCTTTGGCCCTACCCTTTGAAGTTTTCGCTCTGGTCCACTGCCACCACACACCCACACTGCCATTGCACCCCCGCCACCCCGGCGCGCGCGCTCGCTCGCCTCGTCTCGTCAAGCCCAGGCATGGCTGGCTTGGCTTGGCATGGTATGGTATGGCTTGGTGTGAGAGCAAGGTGCTTTCATAATGAAGTGCGGTGATACTTGCCGACACAATATCTCAAAATTGAAGTCGGGACTTTCTGTCAAATTATTGCAGCTCCCCCTTCAGGGTTCTGGGAAGGCGTTAAGTGACAATTTAGAAGGGGCATGTTCCATATTTTTGCAAAAAGTTTCATTTTGGTACGCCACATTTTTCGGATTTTCAGGTTGCTGCGTGGTGGTTGGCTAGGCTGTACGTGTGCTTTCGTAAAGTGGCACCTTTGGCCCTACCAGTTGAGATTTTTGCTCTGGTCCACTGCCACCACACACCCACACTGCCTTTGCACCCCCCGCCACCCCCCCCGCGCGCGCTCTCTCCCCTCGTCTCGTCAAGCCAAGGCATGGCTGGCTTGGCTTGGCATGGTACGGTATGGTATGGCTTGGTGTGAGAGTTAGGTGCTTTCATAATGAAGTGTGGTGACACTTGCCGACACAATATCTCAAAATTGAAATCGAACTTTCCGTCAAACTATTGCAGCTCCCCCTTCAGGGTTCCAGGAAGGCATTAGACGACAATTTAGAAGGGGCATGTTCCATATTTTTCCAAAACGTTTCATTTTGGTACGCCACATTTATTGGATTTTAATGTTGCTGCGTGGTGGTTTGCTAGGCTGTACGTGTGCTTTCGTAAAGTGGCACCTTTGGCCCTACCCGTTGAAGCTTTAGCTCTGGTCCACTGCCACCACACACCCACACTGCCATTGCACCCCCCGCCACCCCGGCGCGCACGCTCCTTCCCCTCGTCTCCTCAAGCCAAGGCATGGCTGGCTTGGCTTGGCATGGTATGGTATGACTTGGTGTGAGAGCCAGGTGCTTTCATAATGAAGTGCGGTGATACTTGCCGACACAATATCTCAAAATTGAATTCGGGACTTTCTGTCAAACTATTGCAGCTCCCCCTTCAGGGTTCCGGAAAGGCTTTAGGCGACAATTTAGAAGGGGCATGTTCCATATTTTTGGAAAAAAATCTCATTTTGGTACGCCACATTTATTGGATTTTCAGGCTGCTGCGTGGTGGTTGGCCGGGCTGTACGCGTGCTTTCGTAAAGTGGCACCTTTGGCCCTACCCGTTGAAGTTTTCGCTCCGGTCCACTGCCACCACACACCAACACTGCAATTGCACCCCCCGCCAGCCCCCCGCACGCGCTCGCTCGCCTCGTCTCGTCAAGCCGAGGCATGGCTGGCTTGGCTTGGCATGGTATGGTATGGCTTGGTGTGAGAGCCAGGTGCTTTCGTAATGAAGTGTGGTGATACTTGCCGACACAATATCTCAAAATTGAATTCGGGACTTTCTGTCAAATTATTGCAGCTCCCCCTTCAGAGTTCTGAGAAGGCATTAGGCGACAATTTAGAAGGGGCATGTTCCATATTTTTGCAAAAAAGCTTCTTTTTGGTACGCCACATTTATTGGATTTTCAGGTTGCTGCGTGGTGGTTGGCTAGGCTGTACGCGTCCTTTCGTAAAGTGGCACCTTTGGCCCTACCCGTTGAAGTTTTCGCTCTGGTCCACTGCCACCACACACCCACACTGCCATTGCACCCCCCGCCACCCTCGCGCGCGCGCTCACTCGCCTCGTCTCGTCAAGCCAAGGCATGGCTTGCTTGGCTTGGCATGGTATGGTATGGCTTGGTGTGAGAGCCAGGTGCTTTCATAATGAAGTGCGGTGATACTCTCCGACACAACATCTCAAAATTGAATTCGGGACTTTCTGTCAAATTATTGCAGCTCCCCCTTCAGGGTTTCGGGAAGGCATTAGGCGACAATTTAGAAGGGGCATGTTCCATCTTTTTCCAAAAAAGCTTCATTTTGGTACGCCACATTTATTGGATTTCCAGGTTGCTGCGTGTTGGTTGGCTGGGCTGTACGCATGCTTTCGTAAAGTGGCACCTTTGGCCCTACCCGTTAAACTTTTCGCTCTGGTCCACTGCCACCACACACCCACACTGCCAATGCACCCCCCTCCACCCCCCCGTGCGCGCTCGCTCGCCTCGTCTCGTCAAGCCAAGGCATGGCTGGCTTGCCTTGGCATGGTATGGTATGGCTTGGTGTGAGAGCCAGGTGCTTTCATAATAAAGTGCGGTGATACTTGCTGACACAATATCTCAAAATTGAATCTGGGACTTTCTGTCAAATTATTGTAGCTCCCTTTTCGGGGTTCCGGGACGGCATTAGGCGGCAATCTAGAAGGGGCATGTTCCATATTTTTGCAAAAAAGGTACATTTTGGTACGCCACATTTATTGGATTTCCAGGTTGCTACGTGGGGGTTGGCTGGGCTGTACGCATGCTTTCGTAAAGTGGCACCTTTGGCCCTACCCTTTGACGTTTTCGCTCTGGTCTACTGCCACCACACACCCACCCTGCCATTGCAGCCCCCGCCACCCCCGGCGCGCGCGCTCGCTCGCTTCGTCTCGTCAGGCCAAGGCATGGCTGGCTTGCCTTGGCATGGTATGGTATGGCTTGGTGTGAGAGCCAGGTGCTTTCATAATGGGGTGCGGTGATACTTGCTGACACAATATCTCAAAATCGAATTTGGGACTTTCTGTCAAATTATTGCAGCTCCCCCTTCAGGGTTCCCGGAAGGCATTAGGCGACAATTCAGAAGGGGCATGTTCCATATTTTTGCAAAAAAAACATTTCATTTTGGTACGCCACATTTATTGGATTTTCAGGTTGCTGCGTGGTGGTTGGCTAGGCTGTACGCGTGCCTTCGTAAAGTGGCAGCTTTGGCCCTACCCGTTGAAGTTTTCGCTCTGGTCCACTGCCACCACACGGCCACACTGCCATTGCACCCCCTGCCACCCCTGCGCGCGCTCTCTCGCCTCGCCTCGTAGTGAAGTGGACCCACAATCCTAAGCACCACAGGTTAAAAAGGTTTTGACAGATCCACACATTGATGTCATTTTACTGGCATGCATGTCATTTGCTGATGCATGATGATCATGATTTGGATGGTCACTGATGCATGATGATCATGATTTGGATGGTCATTTATACTGATTTTGTATCATTGCAACCCTGTGTCTCTAAGGCTATGGAAGTCGCTTTTACTACTATTTAACACAGTTTCGTGCTATGCGCCCCTCTTTGAGTGGGAGCCTTTGTGGGCTATTGGCGCTATTCATTCTTTTGCTCTTGGTAGGAAATACCCATGGTGGTCACATGTGCACAACACAAATAACAAGCAAAGGGCAATAGAGAAAGCAAATAAGCAAAGCGTGTAAAGTAAACGAAGTGAATGGGAAACTGCGAGTGTAAATAAGTCAGTGGTTTGTCACATACTCTGTGTTTGTACAGCCTCAGTGTGATACAATGAATGAGTCCAAGGTGCAATGCTTTCTAAGGGGTGCTGGTTAGAGCCTAAATCTTAGTGGTAGCAGAGCGAACGATTCTGAAGGTGTCAACTATACAAAGGCGCCTGATCTGTCTGTGTCTGTCTGTTCTGTCAGTTCTGTGAACAGTTCTGCCTGTTTGAATCTGAACTGTGATAAACAAGACGAGTGACATGGATCCCCCAACCACAACTGAGGCGAAAGAAAAAGACACCCCTACAACAACCTCCACAGATGAGTCCCATTAGACCACCTCAGAGTCTGTGAAAGAATACAGACGAGAGTTAAAGGAAGTCCTTGAATCTAAACCCTCATCCTCAGAAAACCCTGCGTCTAAAAGTCTCAACCCTGATCCAGAGGTAAAGGTGCGAGATGTGTCGGGTCCCAGCGCAGAGACAGAAGTGCGCGAGGACGCTCGTGAACACGAACCCATGCGCGAAGACGCTCGAGGTGAAAGGCACGAAAGCGCCGACAGGGACGACACCAAGCACGAAGACGGCAGCGTAGGTGAACCAGAGGAATGGAAGCAAGCAGTTGACTTTGCGAAGGAACTAGCGAGCGAGGGTAAGCTAGAGTGGTTTAGGACCATGATGGCCAGGATTGAGTCAGGGAGAGTGGACGAGAGGAAGGATGAGGATAGGGAGTCGAGAACAACAGTGTCCGAGAGGTCAAAAGGGAAGAAGCATGACATAGGTGAGTTCAAGTTTGGAAAACCAGGACCACCTTCCTCACCTCCCACTTCCTCGACAAGTTCTCACACTTCTCGTTCGACAAAGACGAAAAGGTCGACAACCAGTAAAGGTGCGTCGGTGGCGTCCACGACATCGAAGCTGAGCCGTGCGACGGAAATCCAAGACTCGTTGTCGAAGATGTTGGAGGAGCAGAAGAAGATCTCCCGACGTTTAGACGAGTTGGAGGAGTCTGGGAAAAGTCGCATCGAAAGTGACCTGAACACTTCTGCGCTCTCCAAGGTAACAGGACTCCACCTGTTAGACGAACATCAGAAAGGCATTTCACCCTTCCTTCCGAGGATCAAGGAGTCGTACCTGCCGGACGAGTTTGCTGTGAGGATCAAGGTGGGTAGCTTGCAGGAGGCGCGCGACAAGCATGGGTTAACGGTGCTTGCACTGCTCGCCGTTTCACCTTCCAAGGTGGATGACAGCGACCTCGACGACAGCAAAGACTTAGGGAGTGGTACGAAGGGCACAGCGAAAGGAAAGCTGGAGATACCTCTACCTGTGTTCACTGGGAAGCGCCTCGACCTGTACGCGCGTGACTTCGTGAGGTACCTGCGAATGACAGGGCAGAAAGCTGCAGATGAGATGACCCGCGCCGACCTGATCGTGACAGGCTGCAAGAACGAATGGCTTCGAGGAGTGGTAGACGACATCTTAACCACGTCGGAATCATGGGTACACTTTCTGAAACAAGTGGAGTCTGCCTTCCCTCACTTCGAGACGGATGTATCCATTCGCGGAGCCTTGGAGAAAGTACAGAAACTTAAAGAACTCCCAACTCCTGCCGATGTTCGTCAACTGCTGCAGAAGCTCAAAAGCCTTATGACCCAGTTGAAGATTCCTATGTCCGAGACCGAGAAACTCCTTTTGCTGACCCGAAAGATTCAGAAGAAGACTTGGACCGAATGTCGGTCGACCGTGGAAAAGAAGGCGAAGACGCACACCTATCAAGACTTGGCTGACTTGCTGGAGGAACTCGCCCTCGAACGAATATCAGACCAACATGTCGGAGGTGAACGCGAAGCTCAACTCAATTTCCTGAAAGGAGGGAACAAGAACAAAAACCAAAACCAAGAACCGCCTCCCGAAGCTGGTCAAGACGAAGAAATCCAAGACTTATACTGGTCAGAAGGACAAAAAGGCAACAGAGGCAAAGGCAAATGAAAAGGACGTGGGAAAGGCAGCGGTCGTGGAGGCGGTCGCGGAGAGTGGGTATGGCAACTGCCTCAATTCCATTCCATCATGTGGTGCGAGTACTGTGGAAAAAAGAACCATGCTCATGACCAATGCTGGACGAAAGAAAGGGACGAGAGGAAAGCCCGCGCTGCAGCCAAGAAACAAGGAGAAGATCCTGGCAAAGGGAAAGGCAAAGGCGACGGAAAAGGCAAAGGCGACGGAAAGGGCAAAGGCAACGGAGAGAAAGGTGGCAAAGGAGAATCCGGCAAAGGACAACCAAGCCAAACCACACCGCCACCCAAAGCGATTCCCTTGCCTGAAACCGCTGAAGGAGAAGAAGGACCAAGCAATCGAAAGAGAAGGAGGTTCCTCAAGCTTCAAGAGAACCTTACCAACATGGCCAAATCCTGTGGACTTGCGTTGACGATGGACGCAAAGCCACTCCCTCCGCAAGACAAGTAGGGAGGCGGCTCTTTGGGGAAGGGCTACCTGTTGCCAGTCGAAGTAACCGGAGCATCCGCGATTGAAAGTTTTATTGATACGGTGGCTACGAGCAGTATAATGGCGGCGAAACACGTACCTGAGGGAGAAATTGAGTACGCGCCGAGCGTAGGTATTCGTATTGGCGACGGGAGAATATGCCTGACCGAAGGGAAGTACAGAGGGACGGTGATTCTGGGGAGGAGGAGATTACCGAAAAGTTTCTTAGTCCTCGAGACGGACGCGTTCGACGCAGTGCTCGGTGAGGACTTCTTCGAGGAGAACCGGGAGATTCGTTACCTGGGCCTTCAGTCACCGAGACACCTCCTAGTACGGACAGACGACGGAGAGTGGGAGAAGGTGCACCTCGAAGAGACTGCGGAGATTGTCGAAGGAGTAAAGGTCTTGAGGGACATCAGCTTTGACCTGGACACGGAAGGTAAGTTCGAAGGACTGCTGCGTTTGGAAAAAGAAATGCTACTAACCCTGGAGACCTACACCTTAGCGACAGAGATAAGGCTACACGCGTACGAGGAGTTGAACATCGAAGGTGATCCCTGCGGTGACGATTTTATCGAACTCTTCGCTAACCACGTGAACGCAGACAGCGAATTCTACTGTTCGAGACAAGGCAACAGCGCCTGTTGGTACGATTGGCGAGACCTGGGGAGATGGAAGTACCTGTACGCCAACCCACCGTTCTCCCAAGTGGAGAAAGTCTTGACGAAAGTCGCGTTGGAAGGTGCACGAGTAATCCTTGTCGTACCTGAAGAAGGGAAATGGATGAAGAAAGCGTGGAGAGAATTACTGACCAAGCTGACAATAACCCAAGTACGACTACCCGATGTTCCTATGTACAAAGTTGACTACGGGGTGGAGCTACTGCCCGCTCCCAAGTGGCGAACGAATTTATGTCTTGTTGATTGATCGCTCAACCCGGTGGCGCGAGAGGACTTGAACCCCGAAGTTGTCGAGAAGATCACGAAGAACAACCGAGGATGGGGAAGAAAGCATATGTTACAACACTTCCCTGACCTGAAGGAATCGCAACAAGACCGAAAACGCGAAGACATGAAGGTGACCATCAAAGAACTACCCAAAGGAAACCGAGAACTCCCGGCGGAAGAGAAAAGTGAACTCTCAGAAGAAGCGCACGACAGCGATGGGCTGTCGGAAGCTCCTAGTATAAGCACCATCGCACCTGTGACTGAACGAGCTACCCAACTTCGATGGAGTACGGGGACATGTTCAACGACATTCTTTTGGCTTGTGAAAACGAAGAATTGTTGCTCTGACGAACCATCGAGGAGAACCTACAGCCGAAGAGCGAATGGCATGGATTTCAGTACGGGTTCGAAACGAAGAAGCGAAAGACGAATCTAGCCAAGCCGACAGAGTCGTGGCCCATGTCAAAGCAGGATCGAGAAGAAGTGAAGGCCCTACTCTGGACGCGCATCGATCAGATTCAGAAGGAGGAGTTGAAAGACCTCTGGAAGTCTAAGGTTTACTTGCCCGATCACGATGATGGAGCGGCAGACGAGTACTCGGAAGTTCTGAACTACACCGATCTGTGTGACCTGTTAGAAGAGTACAGGGAGACTACGGACTACTATGCCGATGAGGAACTCAACACAGGTGGCACGAAGAGATGCAAGAAGAACAAACGCCAGAGGAAGAAAGAACGTACCAAATGATGTGAACGTGCTTTTGGGTTGACTGAAGTCGGGATACCCGAAGAAGTGAAACCGGACGGTCTCCACAACCAAAAGAAGGATGAGTTCGGGCGAAGCAACCTGCAAGCGAGCGAGGACTTCATGAGCAAAGTTGAAGAACACGACGAGCGCGTGTGGAACATCTTACACAAGTACCAAGAGGTGTTCGGACCATTGCCCTCACCTGGAACCTGTAAAAAGCTGGTACAGCTTGACTTGGAGCTGAAAGAAGAGCACGCCAAGGATCGCATAAGGTCGAAGCCTTATCCGTGTTCCAAAGCTGACATGGACGAGATCATGCGGCAAGTTTTGGAGTGCGTGGAGGCGGGGCTGATCGAGGAATACAAGGAGGGAGACTACCCCAAGCATTGTTCCCCTTGTTTCCTAGTGGCGAAGCCAGGGTCTACGGCGAAGAGGTTAGTCGTGGACTACCAAAAGCTCAACCGCAAGATCAAGCAGCACAGTGGGTCCCTGCCGTTTATGGAGAACACGTTGGAAATTGCAGCGGACTGCAAGTTCAAGACGGAGATGGACAATAGGTCAGGCTTTTGGCAAGTGGACCTCACGGAGCGCGCCAAGGACATGATGGCTTTCATCACTCCACAAGGCCGTATTTTCAAGTGGCGAGTGATGCCTTTTGGCATTAGCAACGCCCCAGCCTTGTTCCAGGAGATGATGTCTCAAGTCCTGTGCCTCGTCAAGAAGAGACCAGCCGTTCAAGAGCTACTCACAAGAGGTGCCGTGTTGGAGGCGCACATTGACGACGTGCTGCTAGGGACCAACTCGGTCGAAGACCATTTGGTACTCTTGAGCGAGTTTTTCGAAGTCTGTCAAGAGCAACACTTGAGGATAAAGCTGGAGAAGTGCGAGTTCCTCTGGAGTGAAATGGAGTATCTGGGGTTTACGATTGGACCGGGATGGTGGAAGCCACCGGATGCAAAGTTGCGACCATTGCTCGACTTTGACCTGTCTGAAGTCAATGGAAAGGCCGAAGGTGTCAAGAAAATACGCCAGTTCGTGGGGTCGTGTAACTTTTACCGAAGACACCTGAAGAACTTCACCTTCAGTAGTGCACCCTTGACCGACCTCATCAAGAACGAGACCAAGTGGCAATGGACAGAGAAAGAGCAAGCAGCACTGGAGGAAATGAAGGGAAAGCTCAAGAACTGCCCGATCTTAGGCGTACCCCGGCCAGTTGGTGAGATGTTGCTGGTTACGGACGCGTCGGATGTTGGAGGCGGAGGTACACTCTTCCAATGGCAACGCCTGAACAGGGAAATGTGCCAAGAAGTGGACCAAAAGCTCAGAACGCTGGGCGTAAACAGAGACGGAACGCTACGACACGAGTACAATGAAGACGAGTGGCGTTTGGTCCCGTTAGGCCACTGGAACTGGAAGTGGAATGACGCCCGGAAGAAGTACCCAACCTACGAGCAGGAGATCATGAGCGGAGTCCTGTTGCTGGCAAGCCAGACTCGCATCGTGGGGTCAAACCCTGTTACGTGGTTGTGTGATCAGGAACCGGCACAAGCATTCCTACATAAGCCTCCACCCGAACAAAAGAGGATCAGGAGATGGTGGACCTTTTTATCACAACTTCGATTGGCGACCTTCCACATTCCTGGCGTGAAGAACGAGTTATGCGACTACCTTTCACGAGGTTCGTTCAACGACTTGCTGGGACGAGACACGGAAGAACTCGCGAAGGAGGCTTTCGCTAAGATGGACGTGCAGTTGGACCTCTTCGCAAAGGCTACACCCTCGAAATCCACAGAATGGAAGGTCACAGACCTGTTGCACGAGTATCCCATCCTGAAAACGTTGAAGGAGGGACGAAGCTTCGTAGATGACGGAGGAGTCCAATGGGCACGTACGGCGAGTCACCTGTACAGAGAAGAAGTGATATGTGTACCGTCAACACACGTGAAGTCGATGGGGCGATGGGCACACAAGAGGAACGGACATCCTGGAGTGGAACGAACAGGTTGGTTTTTCGAGAGGCATTTCTACACAACCCTGAGCCAAGAGCGACTGAACGAAGTCTTAAGGGAAGTTTGCATGGAATGCTCATGCTCGAAGGCCAAGCAAAGCACCAGTGCTGATCAAGGTTTAACAGCTCACTTACCAATACCGAGAATGGTGAACAGTGTTCTGTACCTGGACTTCACGGAGATGCCCAAGTATTCAGGGCACGACTTCGCCTTGCTCGTGACCTGTGGATCGAGCAGGTACACACGTGTGTTTCCGCTCACGAAGAGATGCGATGGAGAAACTGTCTTGAAAGAGCTGTTCGAAGGTTGGATACAAGCCTACGGGATGCCGAAACGGATACACAGTGACAGAGACATCAGATTTACCTCAAACACTGGCTGGTACACCGGAGTCCTCAAGAACAGGGGCGTCGAGGTCGACTTCGGAACGCCGAACTATAAGAGGAAGAACACGCAGTGCGAGAGGCAGATCAAAGCGTTCAAAGCGATTACAAGAATACTACTTGCCGAAGAAAGTAGCCGCAACTGGATTAAGCTGGTGCCTGTAGCCGTTTACATGATGAACAATCAAATCTCAAGTCGGACCGGATACGCTCCCACCGAATTGTTTTTGGGACGTCCGGGTTTCTTTTACGAGTTCCCTACCGCGGACGATTGCAACGTGAAGGTGAAGGGATGGCTTGGAGAGCAAAGAACCATGGCTGAGAAGGCACAAGAGCTGCTGACCAGAGTGCGTAATCGAGAACACAGTCGACAAAGCAGAGGGAAATCACACGCCGAGTACAGAGAGGGAGACCTGGTACTCGTTCATCATACTTGTTCTCCTCGATGGCCACGAAACGACCTGGATCTGCCGTACTTCGGACCGTACCTGGTGACAGAAGTTGGGCCCAGTACTGTCAAAGTTAAGGCGAGCCCAAGCATGGGAGGGTTCGTCGATGTGGGTTACAACCAACTAAAAAGGTACACCGCGGTGGAAGATGACGACCTGGAAGCATCGGAAGAACTGGCGATCGAAGCAGAGAGGTCGAAGATGGCGGCTGACGAGGACGAGAACGAAGGCGGCGTGCAAGAAGAAGACGGGGTACAGGAGCTTCCTGAAATGGACGACGAAGAAATGAAAGAGAAGGACTGCTACACTGTGGACACGATCCTGCAGCACAAGTACAAGCACGGGTGGCGGTTTCTCACACGATGGGCTGAATACGAAGTTAGCGACAGCACGTGGGAACCTATCAGCGCATTCGTGTTAGACAACGGTAATTTGACATACCAGTTTGTCTCGTACTGTCGGCTGCACGATCTCAGTGGGATCCTGGAATTGGCAAGGAAGATGGCTCAGAGGAAGTCGGAACGAACACTACGTCGCGAAGAGAAAAAGGAAAGGGGGACGGAAACGAGTAGACGATGAGCAAGAGCCAGAGGCAGTACCAAGAAGGAGCAAAAGATTGCGAGCAAACTGACCTCCGTATAGGTGCATCCAGGTTAAGTATAAGTTGGAGAAGAAGTTGTCGTAGGCGGCGAGGAAGATGGAGAGCAGCGCGGCGGCGACGGTGGCGTGGGCTGCGCGCTGCTGCTGCTCAGGGCTGATGCCCTCCACTTCCACGATCACCTCCACGTCCTCAACCTCCAAGAAGAGTTCCTCCTGAGGGAGAGCGGGAGGACCATGGCGAGGAGGGATTACCCACTCCTCGGGCACAGGAACACTGGGGCCCGGAGGGTCCCAGGTCCACACCCAGTGGACCTGAGCAGGGGTGAGCCGGGGGGCGCGCCGCATGGAGCGGCGGGGCACGCCTGGAAGCGCGGCGCCTCCTGATCCGAACCACAGGGCAGGAGTTGCAGTTGGAGTCTGCAAGATCCAAGCCCCATGGAGCGGAACCCACGTCGGCGTGGTCAACCCAGCAGGCCGTCCGTGCTCATACGCCGTGTTGACGTACGACGGCAGCGACGGAGGCGGGTTGCTGGGGAGACGTGGGGTTTGAGGGGCGACTGGCACAGGCACTGCAAGAGCAGCAGCTGGCGCAGTCGCCGGAGAAGAGGCCCAACGGCGGGGCACACTCTTCTTTTTAACCATACTGTTGACAAGAAAAAGAAAGAAAAAAGGGACGAAAAGACTGACTTATGCAAGCTGAAGGGAGTAGTCTGCAAAATTGGAACAAGTCTGAAGAGCGATATCTGAAGCGCGCACGTGCGCTTTGTCTGAGACCAGGGGGGAAAGCAAGACGACCCAAGAAGAGTGCCTGACTTGATACTCTGCTGTTTGTTGACTGTTTAACCACAGACTGTTTGTTTGCAATAGTCCAGAGAGAGTTAGGAATAGGTGGAGTGTGACTGACTGTACACTGCTGACTGAAAACACTGTTGCGCCTGAGTGTAGTAGATACTGGAAGGGTAGTTGGTTTTGAGACCCTAAGGTCAGGTTTGTATGGCACTGCCCCGCAATGGAGTCGGTACCCCAGCAAATCTGTGCGTTCGTCAACCTGCACAATCACTATATCAGACGGATGCAAAAGAGATTCCGGGAAGGCATTAGGCGGCAATTTAGAAGGGGCATGTTCCATATTTTTGCAAAAAAGGTACATTTTGGTACGCCACATTTATTGGATTTCCAGGTTGCTGCGTGGTGGTTGGCTGGGCTGTACGCATGCTTTCGTAAAGTGGCACCTTTGGCCCTACCCTTTGACGTTTTCGCTCTGGTCTACTGCCACCACACACCCACACTGCCATTGCACCCCCCGCCACCCCCCCCGCGCGCGCTCGCTCGCCTCGTCTCGTCAGGCCAAGGCATGGCTGGCTTGCCTTGGCATGGTATGGTATGGCTTGGTGTGAGAGCCAGGTGCTTTCATAATTAAGTGCGGTGATGCTTGCTGACACAATATCTCAAAATTGAATTCGGAACGTTCTGTCAAATTATTGCAGCTCCCCCTTCAGGGCTCCCGGAGGGCATTAGGCGACAATTTAGAAGGGGCATGTTCCATATTTTTGCAAAAAAGTTTCGTTTTGGTACGCCACATTTATTTGATTTTCAGGTTGCTGCGTGGTGGTTGGCTAGGCTGTACGCGTGCCTTCGTAAAGTGGCAGCTTTGGCCCTACCAGTTGAAGTTTTCGCTCTGGTCCACTGCCACCACACGGCCACACTGCCATTGCACCCCCCGCCACCCCTGCGCGCGCTCTCTCGCCTTGTCTCGTCAAGCCAGGGCATGGGTGGCTTCGCTTGGCATGCTATGGTATGGCTCGGTGTGAGAGTCAGGTGCTTTCATAATGAAGTGCGGTGATACTTGCCGACACAATATCTCAAAATTGAATCCAGACTTTCTGTCTAATTAATTTGAGCTCCCCCTTCAGGGTTTCGGGAAGGCATTGGGCGACAATTTAGAAGGGGCATGTTCCATATTTTTGCAAACAAAGTCCATTTTGGTACGCCACATTTATGAAATTTTCAGGCTGCTGCGTGGTGGGTGGCTAGGCTGTACGTGTCTTTTCGTAAAGTGGCACCTTTGGCCCTACCAGTTGAAGTTTTCGCTCTGCCCCACTGCCACCACACACCCACACTGCCATTGCACCCCCCCCCACCCCCCCGTGTGCGCTCGCTCGCCTCGTCTCGTCAAGCCAGGGCATGGCTGGCTTGGCTTGGCATGGTATGGTATGGCTTGGTGTGAGAGCCAGGTGCTTTCATAATGAAGTGCGGTGATACTTGCTGACACAATATCTCAAAATTGAATTCGGGACTTTCTGTCAAATTATTGCAGCTCCGCCTTCAGGGCTCCGGGAGGGCATTAGGCGACAATTTAGAAGGGGCATGTTCCATATTTTTGCAAAAAAGGTACATTTTGGTACGCCATATTTATTGGATTTCCAGGTTGCTGCGTGGTGGTTGGCTGGGCTGTACGCATGCTTTCGTAAAGTGGCACCTTTGGCCCTACCCTTTGAAGTTTTCGCTCTGGTCCACTGCCACCACACACCCACACTGCCATTGCACCCCCCGCCACCCCCCCAGCGCGCCCTCGCTCCCCTCGTCTCGTCAAGCCAAGGCATGGCTGGGTTGCCTTGGCATGGTATGGTATGGCTTGGTGTGACAGCCAGGTGCTTTCATAATGGAGTGCGGTGATACTTGCTGACACAATATCTCAAAGTTGAATTCGGGACCTTTTGTCAAATTATTGCAGCTCCTCCTTCAGGGTTCTGGGAAGCCATTAGGCGACAATTTAGAAGGGGCATGTCCCATATTTTTGCAAAATAGCTTCATTTTGGTACACCACATTTATTGGATTTTCAGGCTGCTGCGTGGTGGTTGGCTAGGCTGTACGTTTCTTTTCGTAAAGTGGCACCTTTGGCCCTACCAGTTGACGTTTTCGCTCTGTTCCACTGCCACCACACACCCACACTGCCATTG
The DNA here is from genome assembly GCA_964036045.1 of Eutreptiella sp. 'Long Island Sound 2002'. Taxonomy (NCBI): domain Eukaryota; phylum Euglenozoa; class Euglenophyceae; order Eutreptiales; family Eutreptiaceae; genus Eutreptiella; species Eutreptiella sp. 'Long Island Sound 2002'. The sequence goes on along the minus strand of OZ038382.1, from coordinate 53,032,851 downwards.
CACCCGCCGCCACCCCCCCGCGCGCGCTTGCTTGCCTCGTCTCGTCAAGCCAAGACATGGCTGGCTTGGCTTGGCATGGTACGGTATGGCTTGGTGTGAGAGCCAGGTGCTTTCATAATGAAGTGCGGTGATACTTGCTGACACAATATCTCAAAATTGAATTTGGGACTTTCTGTCAAATTTTTGCAGCTCCCCCTTCAGGGTTCTTAGAAGGCATTAGGCGACAATTTAGAAGGGGCATGTTCCAGATTTCTGCAAAAAAGGTTCATTTTGGTACGCCACATTTATTGGATTTTCAGGTTGCTGCGTGGTGGTTAGCTAGGCTGTACGTGTCTTTTCGTAAAGTGGCACCTTTGGCCCTACCAGTTGAAGTTTTCGCTCTGGTCCACTGCCACCACACACCCCCACTGCCATTGCACCCCCCGCCACCCCCCCGCGTGCGCTCTCTCGCCTCGTCTCGTCAAGCCAAGGCATGGATGGCTTGGCTTGGCATGGTATGGTATGGCTTGGTGCGAGAGCCAGGTGCTTTCATAATAAAGTGCGGTGCTACTTGCCGACACAATATCTCAAAATTGAATTCGTGACCTTCTGTCAAGTTATTGCAGCTCCCCCTTCAGAGTTCCGGGAAGGCATTAGGCGACAATTTAGAAGGGGCATGTTCCATATTTTTGCAAAAAAGGTTCATTTTGGTACGCCACATTTATTGGATTTCCAGGTTGCTGCGTGGTGGTTGGCTGGGCTGTACGCATGCTTTCGTAACGTGGCACCTTTGGCCCTACCCGTTGAGGTTTTCACTCTGCTCCACTGCCACCACACAGTCACACTGCCATTGCACCCCCCGCCACCCCCCCGTGCGCGCTCGCTCGCCCCGTCTCTTCAAGCCAAGGCATCGCTGGCTTGGCTTGGCATGGTATGGTATTGCTTGGTGTGAGAGCCAGGTGCTTTCATAATGAAGTGCGGTGATACTTGCTGACACAATATCTCAAAATTGGATTCGGGACTTTCTGTCAAATTATTGCAGCTCCCCCTTCAGGGTTCCGAGAAGGCATTAGGCGACAATTTAAAACGGGCATGTTCCATATTTTCTGAAAAAAGTTTCATTTTGGTACGCCACATTTATGGGATTTTCAGGCTGCTGCGTGGTGGTTGGCTAGGCTGCACGTGTGCTTTCGTAAAGTGGCACCTTTGGCCCTACCCGTTGAAGTTTTCCTTCTGGTCCACTGCCACCACACACCCACACTGCCATTGCACCCCCCGCCACCCCCGCGCGCGCGCTCGCTCGCCTCGTCTCATCAGGCCACGGCATGGCTGGCTTGGCTTGGCATGGTATGGTATGGCTCGGTGTGAGAGCCAGGTGCTTTCATAATGAAGTGCGGTGATACTTGCCGACACAACATCTCAAAATTGAATTCGGGACTTTCTGTCAAATTATTGCAGCTCCCCCTTCAGGGTTCCGGAAAGCCATTAGGCGACAATTTAGAAGGGGCATGTTCCATATTTTTGCAAAAAAGTTTCATTTTGGTACGCCACATTTAAAGGATTTTCAGGCTGCTGCGTGGTGGTTGGCTAGGCTGTACGTGTCTTTTCGTAAAGTGGCACCTTTGGCCCTATCAGTTGAGGTTTTTGCTCTGGTCCACTGCCACCACACACCCACACAGCCATTGCACCCCCCGCCACCCGCCCGCGCGCGCTCGTCCGTCTCGTCTCGTCAAGCCAAGGCATGGCTGGCTTGGCTTTGCATGGTATGGTATGGCCTGGTGTGAGAGCCAAGTGCTTTCATAATGAAGTGCGGTGATACTTGCCGACACAATATCTCAAAATTGAATTCGTGACCTTCTGTCAAGTTATTGCAGCTCCCCCTTCAGAGTTTCGGGAAGGCATTAGGCGACAATTTAGAAGGGGCATGTTCCATATTTTTGCAAAAAAGGTTCATTTTGGTACGCCACATTTATTGGGTTTCCAGGTTGCTGCGTGGTGGTTGGCTGGGCTGTACGCATGCTTTCGTAAAGTGGCACCTTTGGCCCTACCTGTTGAGGTTTTCGCTCTGGTCCACTGCCACCACACAGTCACACTGCCATTGCACCCCCCGCCGGCCCCGCGCGCGCGCTCGCTCGCCCCGTCTCGTCAAGCCAAGGCATCGCTGGCTTGGCTTGGCATGGTATGGTATTGCTTGGTGTGAGAGCCAGGTGCTTTCATAATGAAGTGCGGTGATACTTGCTGAAACAATATCTCGAAATTAGATTCGGGACTTTCTGTCAAATTATTGCAACTCCCCCTTCAGGGTTCCAGGAAGGCATTGGGCGACAATTCAAAACGGGCATGTTCCATATTTTTTGAAAAAAGTTTCATTTTTGTACGCCACATTTATGGGATTTTCAGGCTGCTGCGTGGTGGTTGGCTAGGCTGCACGTGTGTCTTCGTAAAGTGGCACCTTTGGCCCTACCTGTTGAAGTTTTCCTTCTGGTCCACTGCCACCACACACCCACACTGCCATTGCATCCCCCGCCACCCCCGCGCGCGCGCTCGTCCGTCTCGTCTCGTCAAGCCAAGGCATGGCCCGCTTGGCTTTGCATGGTATGGTATTGCCTGGTGTGAGAGCCAGGTGCTTTCATAATGAAGTGCGGTGATACTTGCCGACACAATATCTCAAGATTGAATTTCGTGACCTTCTGTCAAGTTATTGCAGCTCCCCCTTCAGAGTTCCGGGAAGGCATTAGGCGACAATTTAGAAGGGGCATGTTCCATATTTTTGCAAAAAAGGTTCATTTTGGTTCGCCACATTTATTGGATTTCCAGGTTGCTGCGTGGTGGTTGGCTGGGCTGTACGCATGCTTTCGTAAAGTGGCACCTTTGGCCCTACCCGTTGAGGTTTTCGCTCTGGTCCACTGCCACCACACAGCCACACTGCAATTGCACCCCCCGCCATCCCCCCGCGCGCGCTCGCTCGCCCCGTCTCGTCAAGCCAAAGCATGGCTGGCTTGGCTTGGCATGGTATGGTATTGCTTGGTGTGAGAGCCAGGTGCTTTAATAATGAAGTGCGGTGATACTTGCTGACACAATATCTCAAAATAGAATTCGGGACTTTCTGTCAAATTATTGCAGCTCCCCATTTAGGGTTCCGGAAAGCCATTCGGCGACAATTTAGAAGGGGCATGTTCCATATTTTTGCAAAAAAGTTTCATTTTGGTACGCCACATTTTTTGGATTTTCAGGTTGCTGCGTGGTGGTTGGCTAGGCTGTACGTGTCTCTTCGTAAAGTGGCACCTTTGGCCCTACCAGTTGAAGTTTTCGCTCTGGTCCACTGCTACCACACACCCCCACTGCCATTGAACCCCCCGCCACCCCCCCGCGTGCGCTCTCTCGCCTCGTCTCGTCAAGCCAAGGCATGGATGGCTTGGCTTGGCATGGTATGGTATGGCTTGGTGCGAGAGCCAGGTGCTTTCATAATAAAGTGCGGTGCTACTTGCCGACACAATATCTCAAAATTGAATTCGTGACCTTCTGTCAAGTTATTGCAGCTCCCCCTTCAGAGTTCGGGGAAGGCATTAGGCGACAATTTAGAAGGGGCATGTTCCATATTTTTGCAAAAAAGGTTCATTTTGGTACGCCACATTTATTGGATTTCCAGGTTGCTGCGTGGTGGTTGGCTGGGCTGTACGCATGCTTTCGTAAAGTGGCACCTTTGGCCCCATCCGGTGAGGTTTTCACTCTGGTCCACTGCCACCACACAGTCACACTGCCATTGCACCCCCCGCCACCCCCCCGTGCGCGCTCGCTCGCCCCGTCTCGTCAAGCCAAGGCATCACTGGCTTGGCTTGGCATGGTATGGTATTGCTTGGTGTGAGAGCCAGGTGCTTTCATAATGAAGTGCGGTGATACTTGCTGACACAATATCTCAAAATTGGATTCGGGACTTTCTGTCAAAGTATTGCAGCTCCCCATTCAGGGTTCTGAGAAGGCAATAGGCGACAATTCAAAACGGGCATGTTCCATATTTTTGCAAAAAAGTTTCATTTTGGTACGCCTCATTTATAGGATTTTCAGGCTGCTGCGTTGTGGTTGGCTAGGCTGTACGTGTCTTTTCGTAAAGTGGCACCTTTGGCCCTATCAGTTGAGGTTTTTGCTCCGGTCCACTGCCACCACACACCCACACTGCCATTGCACCCCCCGCCACCCCCCCGCGCGCGCTCGTCCGTCTCGTCTCGTCAAGCCAAGGCATGGCTCGCTTGGCTTTGCATGGTATGGTATGGCCTGGTGTGAGAGCCAGGTGCTTTCATAATGAAGTGCGGTGATACTTGCCGACACAATATCTCAAAATTGAATTCGTGACCTTCTGTCAAGGTATTGCAGCTCCCCCTTCAGAGTTCAGGGAAGGCATTAGGCGACAATTTAGAAGGGGCCCGTTCCATATTTTTGCAAAAAAGGTTCATTTTGGTACGCCACATTTATTGGATTTCCAGGTTGCTGCGTGGTGGTTGGCTGGGCTGTACGGATGCTTTCGTAAAGTGGCACCTTTGGCCCTACCCGTTGAGGTTTTCGCTCTGGTCCACTGCCACCACACAGTCACACTGCCATTGCACCCCCCGCCACCCCCCCGCGCGCGCTCGCTCGCCCCGTCTCGTCAAGCCAAGGCATCGCTGGCTTGGCTTGGCATGGTATGGTATTGCTTGGTGTGAGAGCCAGGTGCTTTCATAATGAAGTGCGGTGATACTTGCTGACACAACATCTCAAAATTGGATTCGGGACTTTCTGTCAAATTATTGCAGCTCCCCCTTCAGGGTTCCGGGAAGGCATTAGGCGACAGTTTAAAACGGGCATGTTCCATATTTTTTGAAAAAGGTTTCATTTTGGTACGCCACATTTATGGGATTTTCAGGCTGCTGCGTGGTGGTTGGTTAGGCTGCACGTGTGCTTCCGTAAAGTGGCACCTTTGGCCCTATCAGTTGAGGTTTTTGCTCCGGTCCACTGCCACCACACACCCACACTGCCATTGCACCCCCCGCCACCCCCCCGCGCGCGCTCGTCCGTCTCGTCTCGTCGAGCGAAGGCATGGCTGGCTTGCCTTGGCATGGTATGGTATGGCTTGGTGTGAGAGCCAGGTGCTTTCATGATGAAGTGCGGTGATACTTGCCGACACAACATCTCAAAATTGAATTCGGACTTTCTGTCAAATTATTGCAGCTCCCCCTTCAGGGTTCCGGAAAGCCATTAGGCGACAATTTAGAAGGGGCATGTTCCATATTTTTGCAAAAAAGTTTCATTTTTGTACGCCACATTTATAGGATTTTCAGGCTGCTGCGTGGTGGTTGGCTAGGCTGTACGTGTCTTTTCCTTAAAGTGGCACCTTTGGCCCTACCAGTTGAGGTTTTTGCTCTGGTCCACTGCCACCACACACCCACACTGCCATTGCACCCCCCGCCAGCCCCCCGCGCGCGCTTGTCCGTCTCGTCTCGTCAAGCCAAAGCATGGCTGACTTGGCTTTGCATGGTATGGTATGGCTTGGTGTGAGAGCCAGGTGCTTTCATAATGAAGTGCGGTGATACTTGCCGACACAATATCTCAAAATTGAATTCAGGACTTTCCGTCAAATTATTGCAGCTCCCCCTTCAGAGTTCCGGGAAGGCATTAGGTGACAATTTAGAAGGAGCATGTTCCATACTTTTGCAAAAAAGGTTCATTTTGGTACGCCACATTTATTGGATTTTCAGGTTGCTGCGTGGTGGTTGGCTAGGCTGTACGTGTCTTTTCGTAAAGTGGCACCTTTGGCCCTACCAGTTGAAGTTTTTGCTCTGGTCCACTGCCACCACACACCCACACTGCCATTGCACCCCCCACCACCCCCGTGCGCTCGCTCTCTCGCCTTGTCTCGTCAAGCCAGGGCATGGCTGGCTTGGCTTGGCATGGTATGGTATGGCTCGGTGTGAGAGTCAGGTGCTTTCATAATGAAGTGTGGTGACTCTTGCCGACACAATATCTCCAAATTGAATTCGGGACGTTCTGTCAAGTTATTGCAGCTCCCCCTTCAGGGATCCGGAGAGGCATTAGACGACAATTTAGAAGGAGCATGTTCCATATTTTTGCAAAAAAAGTCTATTTTGGTACGCCACATTTATTGGATTTTCCGGTTGCTGCGTGGTGGTTGGCTGGGCTGTACACATGCTTTCGTAAAGTGGCACCTTTGGCCCTACCCGTTGAAGTTTCCGCTCTGGTCCACTGCCACCACACACCCACACTGCCATTGCACCCCCCGCCACCCCCCAGCGCGCGCTCGCTCGCCTCGTCTCGTCAAGCCAAGGCATGGCTGGCTTGGCTTGGCATGGTATGCTATGACTTGGTGTGAGAGCCAGGTGCTTTCATAACGAAGTGCGGTGATACTTGCTGACACAATATCTCAAAATTGATTTCGGGACTTTCTGTCAAATTATTGCAGCTCCCCATTCAGGGTTCTGAGAAGGCAATAGGCGACAATTCAAAACAGGCATGTTCCATATTTTTGCAAAAAAGTTTCATTTTGGTACGCCTCATTTATAGGATTTTCAGGCTGCTGCGTTGTGGTTGGCTGGGCTGTACGTGTCTTTTCGTAAAGTGGCACCTTTGGCCCTATCAGTTGAGGTTTTTGCTCCGGTCCACTGCCACCACACACCCACACTGCCATTGCACCCCCCGCCACCCCCCCGCGCGCGCTCGTCCGTCTCGTCTCGTCAAGCCAAGGCATGGCTCGCTTGGCTTTGCATGGTATGGTATGGCCTGGTGTGAGAGCCAGGTGCTTTCATAATGAAGTGCGGTGATACTTGCCGACACAATATCTCAAAATTGAATTCGTGACCTTCTGTCAAGGTATTGCAGCTCCCCCTTCAGAGTTCAGGGAAGGCATTGGGCGACAATTTAGAAGGGGCCCGTTCCATATTTTTGCAAAAAAGGTTCATTTTGGTACGCCACATTTATTGGATTTCCAGGTTGCTGCGTGGTGGTTGGCTGGGCTGTACGGATGCTTTCGTAAAGTGGCACCTTTGGCCCTACCCGTTGAGGTTTTCGCTCTGGTCCACTGCCACCACACAGTCACACTGCCATTGCACCCCCCGCCACCCCCCCGCGCGCGCTCGCTCGCCCCGTCTCGTCAAGCCAAGGCATCGCTGGCTTGGCTTGGCATGGTATGGTATTGCTTGGTGTGAGAGCCAGGTGCTTTCATAATGAAGTGCGGTGATACTTGCTGACACAACATCTCAAAATTGGATTCGGGACTTTCTGTCAAATTATTGCAGCTCCCCCTTCAGGGTTCCGGGAAGGCATTAGGCGACAGTTTAAAACGGGCATGTTCCATATTTTTTGAAAAAGGTTTCATTTTGGTACGCCACATTTATGGGATTTTCAGGCTGCTGCGTGGTGGTTGGTTAGGCTGCACGTGTGCTTCCGTAAAGTGGCACCTTTGGCCCTATCAGTTGAGGTTTTTGCTCCGGTCCACTGCCACCACACACCCACACTGCCATTGCACCCCCCGCCACCCCCCCGCGCGCGCTCGTCCGTCTCGTCTCGTCGAGCGAAGGCATGGCTGGCTTGCCTTGGCATGGTATGGTATGGCTTGGTGTGAGAGCCAGGTGCTTTCATGATGAAGTGCGGTGATACTTGCCGACACAACATCTCAAAATTGAATTCGGACTTTCTGTCAAATTATTGCAGCTCCCCCTTCAGGGTTCCGGAAAGCCATTAGGCGACAATTTAGAAGGGGCATGTTCCATATTTTTGCAAAAAAGTTTCATTTTGGTACGCCACATTTATAGGATTTTCAGGCTGCTGCGTGGTGGTTGGCTAGGCTGTACGTGTCTTTTCCTTAAAGTGGCACCTTTGGCCCTACCAGTTGAGGTTTTTGCTCTGGTCCACTGCCACCACACACCCACACTGCCATTGCACCCCCCGCCAGCCCCCCGCGCGCGCTTGTCCGTCTCGTCTCGTCAAGCCAAAGCATGGCTGACTTGGCTTTGCATGGTATGGTATGGCTTGGTGTGAGAGCCAGGTGCTTTCATAATGAAGTGCGGTGATACTTGCCGACACAATATCTCAAAATTGAATTCAGGACTTTCCGTCAAATTATTGCAGCTCCCCCTTCAGAGTTCCGGGAAGGCATTAGGTGACAATTTAGAAGGAGCATGTTCCATACTTTTGCAAAAAAGGTTCATTTTGGTACGCCACATTTATTGGATTTTCAGGTTGCTGCGTGGTGGTTGGCTAGGCTGTACGTGTCTTTTCGTAAAGTGGCACCTTTGGCCCTACCAGTTGAAGTTTTTGCTCTGGTCCACTGCCACCACACACCCACACTGCCATTGCACCCCCCACCACCCCCGTGCGCTCGCTCTCTCGCCTTGTCTCGTCAAGCCAGGGCATGGCTGGCTTGGCTTGGCATGGTATGGTATGGCTCGGTGTGAGAGTCAGGTGCTTTCATAATGAAGTGTGGTGACTCTTGCCGACACAATATCTCCAAATTGAATTCGGGACGTTCTGTCAAGTTATTGCAGCTCCCCCTTCAGGGATCCGGAAAGGCATTAGACGACAATTTAGAAGGAGCATGTTCCATATTTTTGCAAAAAAAGTCTATTTTGGTACGCCACATTTATTGGATTTTCCGGTTGCTGCGTGGTGGTTGGCTGGGCTGTACACATGCTTTCGTAAAGTGGCACCTTTGGCCCTACCCGTTGAAGTTTCCGCTCTGGTCCACTGCCACCACACACCCACACTGCCATTGCACCCCCCGCCACCCCCCAGCGCGCGCTCGCTCGCCTCGTCTCGTCAAGCCAAGGCATGGCTGGCTTGGCTTGGCATGGTATGCTATGACTTGGTGTGAGAGCCAGGTGCTTTCATAATGAAGTGCGGTGATACTTGCTGACACAATATCTCAAAATTGATTTCGGGACTTTCTGTCAAATTATTGCAGCTCCCCCTTCAGGGTTCCAGGAAGGCATTGGGCGACAATTTAGACGGGGCATGTTCCATATTTTTGCAAAAAGGGTTCATTTTGGTGTGCCACATTTATTGGATTTTCAGGTTGCTGCGTGGTGGTTGGCTGGGCTGTACGCATGCTTTCGTAAAGTGGCACCTTTGGCCCTACCCGTTGAAGTTTTCGCTCTGGTCCACTGCCACCACACACCCACACTGCCATTGCACCCCTTGCCACCCCCCCGCGCGCACTCGCTCGCCTCGTCTCGTCAGGCCAAGGCATGGCTGGCTTGGCTTGGCATGGTCAGGTGCTTTCATAATGAAGTGCGGTGATACTTGCCGACACAATATCTCAAAATTGAATTCCGACTTTCTGTCTAATTATTTCAGCTCCCCCTTCAGGGTTCCGGGAAGGCATTGGGTGACAATTTAGAAGGGGCATGTTCCATATTTTTGCAAACAAAGTCCATTTTAGTACGCCACATTTATTGGATTTCCTGGTTGCTGCGTGGTGGTGGGCTGGGCTGTACGCATGCTTTCGTAAAGTGGCACCTTTGGCCCTACGCGTTGAAGTTTTTGCTCTGGTCCACTGCCACCACACACACACACCGCCATTGCACCCCCCGCCACCCCCGCGCGCGCTGGCTCGCCTCGTCTCGTCAAGCCAAGGCATGGCTGGCTTGGCTTGGCATGGTATGGTATGGCTTGGTGTGAGAGCCAGGTGCTTTCATAATGAAGTGCGGTGCTAATTGCCGACACAATATCTCAAAATTGAATTCGTGACTTTCTGTCAAGTTATTGGAGCTCCCACTTCAGAGTGCCGGGAAGGCATTAGGCGACAATTTAGAAGGGGCATGTTCCATATTTTTGCAAAAAAGCTTCATTTTGGTACGCCACATTTATTGGATTTCCAGGTTGCTGCGTGGTGGTTGGCTGGGCTCTTCGCATGCTTTCGTAAAGTGGCACCGTTGGCCCTACCCGTTGAAGTTTTTGCTCTGGTCCACTGCCACCACACACCCACACTGCCATTGCACCCCCCGCCACCCCCGCGCGCGCTCGCTCGCCTCGTCTCGTCGAGCGAAGGCATGGCTGGCTTGCCTTGGCATGGTATGCTATGACTTGGTGTGAGAGCCAGGTGCTTTCATAATGAAGTGCGGTGATACTTGCTGACACAATATCTCAAAATTGAATTCGGGACTTTCTGTCAAATTATTGCAGCTCCCCCTTCAGGGTTCCAGGAAGGCATTGGGCGACAATTTAGAAGGGGCATGTTCCATATTTTTGCAAAAAAGGTTCATTTTGGTGTGCCACATTTATTGGATTTTCAGGTTGCTGCGTGGTGGTTGGCTGGGCTGTACGCATGCTTTCGTAAAGTGGCACCTTTGGCCCTACCCGTTGAAGTTTTTGCTCTGGTCCACTGCCACCACACACCGACACAGCCATTGCACCCCCCGCCACCCCCGCGCGCGCTCGCTCGCCTCGTCTCGTCGAGCGAAGGCATGGCTGGCTTGCCTTGGCATGGTATGCTATGACTTGGTGTGAGAGCCAGGTGCTTTCATAATGAAGTGCGGTGATACTTGCTGACACAATATCTCAAAATTGAATTCGGGACTTTCTGTCAAATTATTGCAGCTCCCCCTTCAGGGTTTCGGAAAGGCATTAGGCGACAATTTAGAAGGGGCATGTTCCATATTTTTGCGAAAAAGTTTCATTTTGGTACCCAGCAATTATTGGATTTTCAGGTTGCTGCGTGGTGGTTGGCTAGGCTCTACGCGTGCTTTCGTAGAGTGGCACCTTTGGCCCTACCCGTTGAAGTTTTCGCTCTGGTCCACTGCCACCACACACCCACACTGCCATTGCACCCCCCGCCACCCCCGCGCGCGCGCTCGCTCGCCTAGTCTCGTCAAGCCAGGGCATGGCTGGCTTGGCTTGGCATGGTATGGTATGGCTCGGTGTGAGAGCCAGGTGCTTTCATAATGAAGTGCGGTGATACTTGCCGACACAACATCTCAAAATTGAATTCGGGACTTTCTGTCAAATTATTGCAGCTCCCCCTTCAGGGTTCCGGGAAGGCATTAGGCGACAATTTAGAAGGGGCATGTTCCATATTTTTGCAAAAAAGGTTCATTTCGGTACGCCATATTTATTGGATTCTCAGGTTGCTGCGTGTTGGTTAGCTAGGCTGTACGTGTCTTTTCGTAAAGTGGCACCTTTGGCCATACCAGTTGAAGTTTTCGCTCTGGTCCACTGCCACCACACACCCACACTGCCATTGCAACCCCTGTTATCCCCCGACCGCGCGCTCTCTCGCCTCGTCTCGTCAAGCCATGGCATGGCTGGCTTGGCTTGGCATGGTATGGTATGGCTTGGTGTGAGAGCCAGGTGCTTTCATAATGAAGTGCGGCGATACTTGCTGACACAACATCTCAAAATTGAATTCGGGACTTTCTGTCAAAGTATTGCAGCTCCCCCTTCAGGGTTCCGGGAAGGCAATAGGCGACAATTTAGAAGGGGCATGTTCCATATTTTTGCAAAAAAGGTACATTTTGGTACGCCACATTTATTGGATTTCCAGGTTGCTGCGTGGTGGTTGGCTGGGCTGTACGCATGCTTTCGTAAAGTGGCACCTTTGGCCCTACCCTTTGAAGCTTTCGCTCTGGTCCACTGCCACCACACACCCACACTGCCATTGCACCCCCCGCCACCCCCCCAGCGCGCGCTCGCTCGCCTCGTCTCGTCAAGCCAAGGCATGGCTGGCTTGCCTTGGCATGGTATGGTATGGCTTGGTGTGAGAGCCAGGTGCTTTCATAATGAAGTGCGGTGATACTTGCTGACACAATATCTCAAAATTGAATTCGGGACTTTCCGTCAAATTATTGCAGCTCCCCCTTCAGGGTTCCGGAAAGGCATTAGGCGACAATTCAGAAGGGGCATGTTCCATATTTTTCCACAAAAGGTTCATTTTGGTACGCCACATTTATTGGATTTTCAGGTTGCTGCGTGGTGGTTAGCTAGGCTGTACGTGTCTTTTCGTAAAGTGGCACCTTTGGCCCTACCAGTTGAAGTTTTCGCTCTGGTCCACTGCCACCACGCACCCACACTGCCATTGCACCCCCCGCCACCCCTGCACGCGCGCTCTCTCGCCTCGTCTCGTCAAGCCAGGGCATGGCTGGCTTGGCTTGGCAAGGTATTGTATTGCTCGGTGTGAGAGTCAGGTGCTTTCATAATGAAGTGCGGTGATAATTGCCGACACAATATCTCAAAATTGAATCCCGGACTTTCTGTCAAGTTATTGCAGCTCCCCCTTCAGGGTTCCGGGAAGGCATTAGGCGACAATTTAGAAGGGGCATGTTCCATATTTTTTCAAAAAAGATCCATTTTGGTACGCCACATTTATCGGACTTTCAGGCTGCTGCGTGGTGGTTCGGCTGGGCTGTACGCATGCTTTCGCAAAGTGGCACCTTTGGCCCTACCCGTTGACGTTTTCGCTCTGGTCCACTGCCACCACACACCCACACTGCAATTGCACCCCCTGCCAGCCCCCCTCGTGCGCTCGCTCGCCTCGTCTCGTCAAGCCAAGGCATGGATGGCTTGGCTTGGCATGGTATGGTATGGCTTGGTGCGAGAGCCAGGTGCTTTCATAATGAAGTGCGGTGCTACTTGCCGACACAATATCTCAAAATTGAATTCGTGACCTTCTGTCAAGTTATTGCAGCTCCCCCTTCAGAGTTCCGGGAAGGCATTAGTGAAGCGGTACCCAGAACCTATGGCCCATGGCCCGGGGGCCTGTGAGCCGTCACACCCGTTATGGCCCATGGCCCGGGGGCTTTGAGCCGTCACACCCGTGCGGAAGCCGTTGACACCGGCTGTCAGCGGGACATCCCTGTTCTCTAACCCGCGAGATCTAGAATCCGATTTCGAACCATTAAATCAATGTAGAATTACCATAATTTTATTGTCTCAGGCGATTTTCAGTCGGAAATCGGTGAAATACCCGATTTCTACCGCGATTTCTAATTGTCGTGAAATCGCCGCAAGATGTCGCCGGTTCGCGCGCCCTCGTCGCTTCTCCGTGGCGAGTTTAGTTCTGGACTTTTCTCGAGTACCTTTGAATTTATAAGAGAACTTAAGGGCGGAATCTAGAAGGTTTTCAATGTACTTTCATTTGGTGTGCTCACCAGAATTTTTCGCCGTTGCGTTTTCGAGAAAATCAACGCGCAAGGCTTTACGTCGATCGTGCGAACTCATGCTTCTCAAGACACTGAGTTCGCACGGAACCCTACATCTCCCCCCTATGTCCTTCATCCATGCCCCTTTCACGCGGGCATATCATCTTGCTTAAGGAAGCGGGCAATAACGGTGTTTTAGGCAGCCTATGGGTCTCGCAAACCAAAGTCGTTTGGGTGCGCAAACGCTAACTTTGTGGCCTTGTGAGCCTGAACGTTAATGACCGAACACAATGCTCACAAGACCAAAAGCCCGAGGCCATTTTCGTTTTTCGAGCCAGCTCAACGATGGCTCCACGCAATTCAATGCGTACCAAAACTCTATTTTCAAAAGAGGGCAACTTTTGGTCGAAAATTAGGCCAAAATTGCCAAACCCCCGAGGCGTGTATTCGAAGCCTTTGAGGAGTTGAGCCTCGAATCAAGGCAATATGTAAAGTAGAGACCACGAATGACATCGTGGATGGCTTGGTTGATTTTTACAACCTTGTCTTCTATTTTATATAATTTCGCCTTGTGAGCACGCGTGCCACATTGCCTCTTTGCACACGCGCTCATATGCAAGCACTAATGACACGAGTGGGCGGCAACAATCTAACCATAGTGTGCATGTTTGAAAGCACCTACTATGGGCCTACTCCAAAAGTGTTTACTCATATTTTTGCTCCTCAAGGTCCCAAAGATATGTTCATGCCAATATCGCCGATATATGCACTTTTTCCCATAAATAGTGTGCTTCAAGGATTGAGGGTTTAAAAATGCTTTCATTGTGCTTTGAACCTCAACCCTTGTTGCAAAAGGGAGGCAAAGCTTCGGTTTGCATCCATGCAAAAGCCCGAGGCTCCTTTCTCTCGGGATACGGAGATACGATATTTGGAGGTACCACTTTTGGGTGAATTTTGGCCGTTTTGCCCAAAATGGCCACAAACTCCTTCTCCCCCTGATTTCACCCCCGAGGTTGCGTGCGCCACTTGACGAAGGGTAAGGGCAATTCAGAGAGGGCACGTAAGCCCGCATCAAATGGGATGTTTCCCCATGTGGCCTCTCCTCTCGATGGGAGAGTTGTGAGTCACCCAAGTTGGGGCATGTTGCCATTCTGCCCCATACGTGTGTCACTTTCCCTCCAATGGGAAAAATAGCTAGAGGCGACCATGAGGGATGGCAAGTGGCATATATTGGGACCTGAGTCCCATGTGTCTATCGCATCTTTGGTTGAAAGGATCCTCGCCGTGGCCATGGAGATATGGAATCATGAGTGCGGGCCATTTTGGCCAAATTTCGCTGTTTTTGCCATTGTATGCCATATTGGAATTACCATATCTCCATGGGGCACGGAATCTGGCCAGAGAGGAAGTGCGCGTATTGTAGCATATGACCAAAGGTTGAACGCCCTTGAGTTTCGTATTTGCTCCTCAGGCTCATCGGGAGTTATTCAACTTTTGGTGCGATCCAGGATCCCCCCTTTGCACCGCATGTTGCTTTCTGCCCTGTCCGTGTGGTCATCCCCTCGGTGAACAGTAAGCAGCCAGCGTGACAGCAAGCGATAACCCAGGGCATGGTACCAGAGGGGATATCAAGAGTTGTGAATCAAGGCTTGGCGCGTCAATATCGCCAAGATTTCCTAGCCTGGACGGTCGCCCTAGACGGCCGATTTTGCCAATTTGGCAATCATGACCCCACTTGGCGAACCCTTGGCGCCCTGATGCTCGGACCTCAGAGGGAACCAGGTTGGGTGAGGGCTCCAGGGAGTTCGTACTCAAAAGGCATAGGGTCAGTTGCCTTGTCCCTACCTCTGGCGGGTCCAGACAAGGGGTCGATTTTGGAGATTTCGGAGCTAATATCAGTTTGGGCTGAAACAGCCCATTTTCAGCTACCAACTCCTAGGGGATAATGGCGGAGCCATATCTCTATATCTCTGGCTCAGAGAGGAGTTGGAACCTGCTGTTAGGGGAGCATAGGGTGCCACTGTCGGTTGACCTTGGTGCACCTTGGTTTTTCAGGAACTCGCCTGTGGCTGGGCGAAACACCCCCCCCTATTGGCAGGGTTTCAGGGTCCGGACTGAGCAGGGCATGGGTTGTGTTTGAGCCCCGGCCCCCACCAGCCACTGAGAGGGTCGGACCTGGGATTGGGATACAAGTTAGGATAGAGTGTCTATTGTCCTGTGATGCCCTTTCCCCAGTCCAGTCTTAACCCCATGTGTACATATCTTGATGTGTTGCTGTACATACTTTCGTTCCCTTGTTGCAGAGTGGCAAGGATCCTGAAACGCTTTGTCACATGACACGAGCGCATTGATGCCCCTGTGAGCGTAGTGCTTTGCCTGCCTGCTCACTTGCGCGTGTCCACCGCAGCGTCCCGTGGCCGGCCCCCCACGGGAACGTGTAAGAAGCGTTTCACCGCCGCGGGGTTACCCATCCCCCGCGTGCCACTCGGGGCCACCAACCCCGAGCAGCGCGGCGCAGCAGCTCGCAGCGCCGCCCAGCGACAGCGCTGAGTTCGTCACGGAGCCCGCAGCGCCGTCCAGAGCATCGCCCTGACCGCGCAGCGACCGTGAAAGAGGTGCACAGACCAGGACTCCTGCATCAGCGAGTCCCATCGGCCGACCAGCAAGGCCGCGTCAACCACCTCCACAACCACCGGCTGACCAGCACCAGCCGCACTCCCAGTCCAGTGCTGCAGCACCCGCCTCAACAACCACCACCAGTTCGTTGAGTGGAATGAGTGCACACCAAGGACCTCAAGACCAACTACGCCCCCGCTGCCATGGTAAACTGGCAAGAAGCGGGTAAGACGTGGCCGCGGCCCCACCCCCATGCAGCGCACCTACTGCGTGGGTTGGTTTGGGACCAGCACTACCGCCACAGCCAGTCGCAGTGCGAAGGCGGCATGCCCCGGAGCTTCGAGCTCCGCACGGACATGGCCCCCGACCGCCTGCAGGCCGTGGAGGACTGGCTGCGGGCGGAAGGGTTTGCCTTCCGCTTCCAGCAGAGGCGCTGGAGGACCTGGACCCGGCCGGACAGGCCCGGCGAAGGGCTGCGCCCCGACGGGATTGAGGAGGACGAGGACTCCAACGCGTACCCGTCGGGCGCCACGATCAATGTCTCCATGTGGGACATGATCGAAAAGAACTTCCCGGAACCGGGGAGAGAGCGCAGGCTGCAGGGCAGCAGCAGCGCGTCTCCGGGGAAGGAGAAGCGGTCTGCCGGGGACAGGAAGCGGGACCGGAAGTGGCGGGAGTACCAGGAGTCCCTGGCCGTCGAAGCCGCCCAAGGCGCCAAGGGCCGAAGCCCAGCCCCCAGTCCCCAACGGGCCAATGGTGGTCACCACCCCGGCCACGCCACCCTTGGTGACTTCATGGAAGTCGCCAAGCAGACCAAGGCCAAGCCCCGTCCGCTGCTCCTGAGGCCCCAGCAGGCCCCAGCAGGCCCCAGCAGCGACGTGGAGTCGGCCCACCGCGGGAGGATGCCGGCCGACCAGGCCAGCTCCAGCAGCAGCGCCGCTCCCACCCAAAGGGACGTGGCGCGCGCCTGTGAGCGCGCCTGTGGGGTGCCGTGCAACCTTCGGGTTGCCCGGCAACGGACCACGCAGCAGAACGCTGCCGTGAAGGGCGCCGTCGGCATCGCCCATGAGGAGGCCACCGAGTGGGGCAGAGGCATGGGCTACCACGCCTCGACCGTTGCATCCATCGCGGCCGGTCTCACGGCTGCGGCCGCCCATAAGGCAGTGGCTGCCCGGATCAGGGCAGCCGACGAGGAAGCCCGCCTGACGCAGGAAGCCATTGCCCGCAAGGAGGCGGAGGTGAGGGCGCTGGAAGAGGCGCTTGCCCAAGAGAGGGCAAAGAAGGAGGCGGAGGAAAGGGCCCACGCCGAAGCGACAGCCCAGGCTAAGGCCCAGGCAGACGCCGTCAAGAAGGACGCAATCGAGGCCGCGCGACGGAAGGTCGCTGAGGAGAGGGCCAAGACGGAGGCGGAGCTGGCGGCGTTGGAAGCGGACAAGGCTCGGCTGCAGCAGGCCCGGGAAGCCGAAGCGGCTCGTGCCCGGGAGGAAGCCGAAGCGCGAGCTGCCGCAGCCACAGCCGCCGCAATGGAGGAGGCAGAGGCCAAACTCCGCCGCGAGACTCCTCCGGGAGGATCACGAGTGGAGACCCTTCGAAAGCTTTTCGAAGGGGACGCCTCCTCCAAGATGGCGCTGGACGAGGCCGACACAGGCAGCAGTGGGAGCAGTGGCCCCACCCCTGAGAGGCCACGGAGGCCAGCGGGCGGACACCCCCACGACAGTGACCCCTTCTTCACCGCCAGCGACGGTCCAGCGACAGGGGATGAACGAGGCCGCCGACATCGCCAAGTGGTGGCTTGGACGGGCGGAGGAGGCGGAGACGTCCCCATGGAGCCGGAAGGTGAGGATGAGGATCTCCCTCCTCCCTACCGGAGCTCGGAGTCTTCCGAGACCGAGACGCCCAGGTGGGGCGACATGGACGAGGATGACGACATGGACTTCGGCATCACGAAGAAGCGCCCATCCTCGGACCCACTGAGGCGACCCGGCGGAGACCCGCCGGGACCCCCTGGCGGAGGACCATCAGGACCCCCTGGAGGACGCCCACCAAGTGGACCCCCTGGAGGCCGACCACCGGGCGGGGGAGGACCCCCTGGACCGGGCGGACCCGGCAGAGGCCCTCCTGGAGGACCCCCTGGGGACCCCGACGACCCACCAGGGAACAGCGACGCGGATACCACCTGGCGGTGGATTGTCTACCTCCGCAGGAGGGTCCAGTTCCTCGAGCGCGAGGTAGACACGGGCAAGGGCGAGATGAAACGCATCGCCAGGGTCGCCGCGCGCGCGCAGAGAGAGCTGGACATCGCCAGGGCCGAGACCAGGTCGCTGAACACGGTTATCAGCGGCCTGCAGCAGAGGCTGGACGTGCTGGAAGCCCGTGGGAGCGTCGGCAGCGACCACCCACCCCTGGAGTCTGGCTCGTCGGACGACGGTTGGGGACCCGGACCAGGTCCAGGCAGACCCCACGCCCCCGGCGGAGCCCCCAGGAGTCGCCCCAGCGCCAGTGCCCCCTCTCTCACCGCCCCCTCTCACCACAGCGCGGGCCGCCGCAACGTGCGTGTGCCGCCCGGCAGTGGCAGTGAGGATTGGCGTGATGAGTGGCTCAGCGCGGAGTACCGCAACCGCTGTGCTCCACCGCGGACACCGGTACGCCCCCGGCGCCCCGCACCAGCCCTGGAGCCAATCCCAATGGCTGGTGGACGTTATGGTGGACTCAGGGATGAGGTCCCCAGAGGAGACGTGGAGTGGGATGTCAGCGAAGGTGAGGACCTGGACCTGGACCTGGAGGAGTTCGACATCAGCCCGCTGTGTGGTGTACGACTGGAGGCCGCTGAACGCAGCCGCCGGCGCCGTGATGAGGAGGCATACATGGAAGGAGTACGGCGTGAACATCTGGGTTCAGCGTACATGGAGGAACCGCGGCGTAGCCACAGGGATTCCATGGAGGAGATGGACGTGGCGGCCGTGGGAGTCCGTGGGAGAGGCCGATGGGAACCTCGGTCGACCTCGCGGCCGGCGTTCATGGTCTCTAAGGCCGCGGATGCCGCCGTGTGGGAAGACTTGAAGGACATCAAGCCCCCCATGTACAACGGCAACCCCCTCAACCTGGACCGCTTCTTGGAGAAGCTGGACGATTGGGGGGTAACCGTTACCGAGGACATGCATCCCGCTGATGCGGAGAAGTATGTCTTCAGACGGTTCAGGTACCGCCTGCCGGAAGTGCTCGGCGAGCTATACTTCGTTGCGACCAAGGAGGGGAGAATCAAGACCCTCAAGGAAGCCAAGAAGTGGCTCAACGAGCAGGAGCGGGTGGAAGCTCCTCAGGTGGCTGCCAAGCGCTGGAAGTCCATCAAGCTTGAGCATGATGGACGGGAGATTCGCCTACGAGATTGGCGAGACTTCCGAGGGAAATCCACCCTCTTCCGCCGCAACGTGGAGGATTGGAACGAGGGTGACGAGCAGGCTCGCCTGCTCTCCATGCTGCCGGAGGCATGGATCAAGAGGGTCACCAAGGAGGAATCCAAGCGGGCCAAGTCCAACCAGACGGTCAAGATGATGCTCCCCAAAGAGTATCATACGAACCTGGTGGCTTGGACGAGGAAGAACGTGGCCCGGGATGTCAAACGGCACTCCCTGTGGAACGCTCTCCTCATCACCGTCTCAGGCGATCGCGAGAAGACCGCGATGTGGCGCCTTGACGAGTGTGAGTTGAGCGGCCAGACCATCCGTCTGCAGGCCATCCCGGCGCGGATGAGCTGCAACGAGATCCTGGAGTGGGTTGGCGAGAAAGTACTCAAAGAGTACCGAAACCTCCACCACACCCGCGGGTTGAGGCCCGGCGACCGCGACGTCAACTACGTTGGCGAGGGTTCTGGCGGGGAAACTGCCATGAAACCAGCCGGAGCCGACGGCGATGAAGCTCTCGTCGACGATGACGACAATGAGCCCGTCGAGGTGGCCGTTTGTGCCTTCGTGGCCAAAAACCTGAGCGCGGGGAGCAAACCGGGAAACTGGAAGCCCCTGCAGCAGGGTTGGAGGAAGCAGGAGAAGAGGGACCCTCGCCGCATTGGCGACCCTCCGCTGTCCTTTGGGGAGTTCATACGAGCTCACCCTCAGGGCTGTTTCGTGTGTTATGGGAGGAAGAAAGGCTTCAACCATGACCACCGAACATGCCCCATCCACCAAGCCGACACGGAGGCCTACAAGAAGGCGCACGGGTCGAAGAGGCGTGCGCCCGCGGGTATCCGGGAAGCCAAAGTGGAGGTGGACAAGGATGAGCTCTCCAAGCTGGTGTCGCAGGGGACCGAGTTGGCCAAGGAGATCCAGGAGATCAAGAGGAACTGGGTCCCCAGGACAAGGAGAACAACCAGAACGACCAGAACAAGGACAAGAACAAGACGACTAGAAAGGAAAGAAGGGAAAGGAAGAAGGGCGTCAACGAGGTTGATGCCGAGGAGACTTCCCCTACTTCCACAACCGACGCCCCCTAGCGGAGCCCCTGCAGCCAAGGTCGCAGGATGGTGACGTGGGAAGCGCCGAACCATCCCAGTCGGGAGTCGATAAGCACAAAGGGACTGCCGCGGGCGGAAGGCCCGGTCCGGCACCCAGTCGCGGAGGCGGGGTGAGGGCAAGTGAAAGCACGAACCCTTGCACCCGTCCGTCCTTCGCGACCAAAAATGTGTTTGATGTACTACAGGATCTATCCGAGAGTATCGGAGGATCACCCGGACCGCAGCTGGATGCTGCAGATCGGCAGCCTGAGCCCATTGTCCACGACCTGCACCAGTCGCTTGTTGAGCTTCTGGAACGACCGGAGATCCTGAGTTTGCACGCCGTGCGCCGTGTCGGTCGCGAGTGGCAGTTGCATCTTAAGGTCCGTGCCTTATGCGGGGAAGTGGAAAAGGTTTTCGACGTGTTGGTCGACACAGGAGCTCAAGTCAGCTTGGTCAACGCTGGCCTACTTCCACCAGAGTGTCTGACCGACAGTCGGAAACCTGTCAGGCTGAAGGTGGCGAACGGCCAGTACATGGTGGGAGGCACGAAGGAAGCGGCCATCGGGCTGCAGTTCGTGAACCACCGTGAGCTGAGCCGCCCAGACCTCGGCAAGGAAATCCTCCTGCACGGTCGCTTCTACGAGGCCGAGATGGACTGGGACATGATCGTTGGGTACGACTTCATGATGGAGACGGACTCCGGCGTTCTCCCGGCCCAGGATTCCATGACCCTGTACCAGGACGACCAGCTCTCGTGGCTTTCGTCACCTGAGCACCATGTGGAATGCCAATGGATCCAGCCCGAACGCAATCAGCTCGAAGTGGCCGCGCTGGACACTGAGCCCACTGGGCCAGCAAACCAGGAGTACGGCGTAATGCCGGAAGTGGCGAACCGAGTGGTCGCGGACCTGGGAGCGTCGGATCTGGCCCTGGATGCGTTCTCTTCAGGAACCTCCGCCCATCTGCGGGTTTGTGAGAAGTACTGGAGCGCACAGGACTCCGCGTGGAAGAAGCACTGGGGTCCGCATCAGGGATTGATGTGGATCCATTGCCCCCGTTGGGACATTCCAAGAGCGATAGCGAAGATTCGCAAGGACCGCTCCAAGGCAGTGCTGGTTGTTCCTATGGGATGCACCGAGGAGGAAGGTACCCGACATTGGGTAGCCTCATTGACCAACATGACCTTAAACAAGGTCGTCCTACCGGCTGGAGAGAGTGTCTATCAGGACGCTAAGGGACAGCCCATGCCACCCCAGAGATGGCCAACGGAATTCCACTATGTGGATGGGGGCCTTGATCAGGCCGACACCACGGACTTCGTGTGTGTCAACCGCATCGTAGCGGAGCCTTGGAGGCAATGCTTTGCGGTTCCCCCTGTTGACATCGGAGAATCGGAAGACACCCTCACTGAAGAGGAGTTGGATCTGGTTCAGGGGTATATGGATCAGCCCGTTCACGACTGGGGAAACCAGCGTGAGGGCAAAGGCCAGGACAAAGCCTGGTGGGAAGTGGACTCGATCGTCTCTGGTTCCTACGATGGAGATACCTTCGTAAGGAGGGTACTGGACCACCTGTCCAGCCAGGACGAGCCAATCGGGGGTAACCCACCCACCTACGGCGATCTATTCCGAGGCAAGACCAGAGATGGCCCTTTGGGCCACCTGGGAAGACCGCCTGAGCCGAAACCGAGCGGGGTCGCTACCCCTCAAGTAAGCTCCTCGGTTCAAGTGCCCGGAAAAGCCAAGGCGGAGTCCGACGATTGCCCCAAGATCCAGGCATTGAGGGCCAGGCTGAAGCAGAAGTATGGTGATACCTTCTTCAGCGGAAAGCCTGTGTTTCCCCCACCGGTGCGTGGACCGTATGGCGAGGCCAAGATACGACTGAAGCAGGACCCCCGTGTGTATCGTCACCGGGAGTTTGCCCTGAGGGGCGTGAGGAAAGAGGCCATGGAGAAGATCCTCCGTGACTTCATCCAGAGAGGCTGGCTTGAGCCGTGCCACTCCGAGTGGGCCTCTCCGTGCTTCGTCGTCCCCAAGAAAGGTTGCCGGTGAGTGGCGGCTCGTGGTCGACTACCGCGGCCTAAACGCCCAAACGCAGCACGACAGCTATACGCTGCCCCTCATTGAGAATATGCTGCAAAAACAACACCGGCAGAGGATCTTCACGGTGATTGACCTGAAACATGGTTATCATCAAATGCCTCTCGCTGAGGAGTCCCGTGCCTGCACAGCCATGAGCACCCCACTTGGACCTCTCCAGTGGAAGGTGATGCCCATGGGCGTTACCAACGGCAATGCGGCTTTCGTGGACGACGTGATCATCGCGTCCGGGGACCCCAGTATGAGCTACGAGGAGCTCCTGGAGGCACACGAGAGGGACGTCACTCGGGTGCTGGACCTTCTGGCACGGCATAAACTCACGGGCAGCAGTGACAAGGCCACCATTGCGGTAAGCGAGGTGGTCTTCGCTGGCCACGTAGTCGGGAACGGGCAGCGAAAGCCCATACCTGGCAAGGTGGCTGCGATTGAGCACTGGGAAAAGCCCAAGACGGTCTCTGTGCTACTGGCGTATCTGGGGTTCTGCAATTACTACTCGGGGTATATCAAGATGTATGCCGAGTATGCAGCCCCCATGACGACCATGCTCAAGGGCAACCGAGAGGAGACCAAGAAGGGGTCCAAGAAGGCTCTGGTCTGGGATGCTGATTCCGACCGTGCCTTTGAGGGGATGAAGCAGGCGCTGCTATCGGCAGTGGGTCTGCACCTCGTGGATCCCGACCGAGGGTTCGTCCTGCGCACTGATGCTTCCGACTACGCCGTAGGCGCTGTGTTGGAGCAAGTGCTTGACGATGGGAGGCACGTGCCCCTGGCCTTCTGGAGCCGAGTCCTGGCGGAAGGCCAGAGACGGACGTGGACGCTCCGAGAAAAAGAGGCGTATGCCATCGTCATGGCTCTCAGAAAATGGGCTGGGTACATAGCCCTCCATCCAGTCACCGTCTGCACGGACCATCAGAGTCTGCAGTCGTGGCACAAGGAGCACGTGGACACCCCCTCTGGTCCCGCCTCCCGACGGGCAAGATGGCACGAGACCTTGGCCAAGTTCGATCTCACGGTTGTGTATATTCCTGGAAAGGATAACACCGTGGCGGACTGTCTCAGTAGGTGGGTCTATCCTGCCAGCAAGGGCATGACGGACATCTCTGCCCATGGCGATGAGGCTGAGACCGCTGAAGCCAAGAGGATCATTGAAATCGAGCGCCTGATGGAGGAGGAGGGTGTAAAATGCTTCCTCGTCATGGCTGCGGATGCCCCCCTCGCGTCGAGGGTGAGCAGAGCGGTCAGAGTACTCGCCCCTGAGGGAGCTGAGTCCGACAAGCACCTCTTCCCGGAGTAGTGCCTCCAGGACGACTGGACCGACGATTACGCCAAGTCTGAGGCCTTTGCGGCCGAGTATAGGGCTGTGACCGACCCTGACGATG
Organism: Eutreptiella sp. 'Long Island Sound 2002'; assembly: GCA_964036045.1. Classification (NCBI taxonomy): domain Eukaryota; phylum Euglenozoa; class Euglenophyceae; order Eutreptiales; family Eutreptiaceae; genus Eutreptiella; species Eutreptiella sp. 'Long Island Sound 2002'. The sequence continues at coordinate 53,009,171 of OZ038382.1, read as the reverse complement.
GGCAGAAGTGGCCAAAGAGGCTGACCGAGGAAGATGGCAAGCTCTACCGGAATGGTAAGCTGCTAGTACCGGAGTCCCGGGTGCTCGAGCTTTGTGAAGCTTGGCACCACCACATGCTGCACCCAGGGGTCAAGAAGCAAGCCCTTGACATGCAGCGTCGGTTCGAGATCGACCATATCGTTCTCTACACCGCCATCAAGAAGGTCAGGAAGGGTTGCTCGGTCTGTCGGGCCTGCAATCCCGATAACCGGAACGTCAAGGGGGAAGCCCAATGGACCCCGGTTCCCGACCAGCCCATGGAGAGCGTGGCCATGGACGTCTTCTCCATGCCCGAAGTGCACATTGGCAAGGAGACCTTTGACTGTGTGGTTCTCTGTGTTGACCGCCACAGCGGCTACGTAGTAGCCGTTCCGGCACGCAAAAAGGGGTTGCTTGCCAAGGAAGTGGCAGTCATGATGATTCGTCATTGGCTGACCGTCTTTGACATCCCCCGCACCATTTGCAGTGACCGAGGGCCCCAGTTTACTGGTGGCTGGTTCAAGGCTATGTGTTCCCTCATGGGAATACGTCATGCCAAGAGCGTCGCCTATCTCAGCCGGTCTAACATCCGTGCTGAAGTGGCTGCACGGCAGCTGTTTGAGAAGCTGCGCAAGATTCACATCACCAATCCACGTCGGAACTGGTTTGAGGAGATGTGGCCCGCTCTGAAGGCCCATCATGACAGCCCCACACCGGGTGGTTTGTCCCCTCACCAGATTCTGTTCGGCAGGGACCCCCTGGGTAGGGGACTTCCCTTGTCTGGTGATGGTATGGCCATGGACGCCAAGGAATTCTTCGCGCGGCAAGAGCAAACGGCGCGGGACATCCGCCAGCAGCTCGAGAAGGAGCATGCTGAGCGTCAGAAGTCCGCCCCGAGCTCGACAGCGCAGAAGTTCAGGGTGGGAGACCCGGTGTGGGTGATCAGACCCCGCCCTATGGGCACCCACCGCACCAAAACCTGGTTCACACCCGGAGAGGTGGTCCGCAGGATTGCTGAGGACACCTACCGCATCAAGCTGGGTCACGGACAGTTCCGGGAGCGCCACGAGAGTCAACTCCGTGTGCGGGAACCCGACCTCCGTGGCCAACATGTGTCCCTGAGCTATGCCGCACATGAGGCTGATTCGGATGATGACTATGCTGAGCAGGACGACTATACTGTCGAGAAGATCCTGGCTCAGCGTCCGAAAGCCTCGGCACCCGGAGGTCTGGAGTTCAAGGTTCGTTGGCGAGGCTATGGGCCGTCCCACGATACCTGGGAACCCGTCTCCTCGTTCGTGCCGCGGGTCAATACTCCCTTCATGGAGTACATCCGCAAGCACAAGACCAAGATCCACGTTTCGGACTTAGCAGCACTCACCCGGGCGATTGCAGCCAGGGGTGCCTGATCAGCGCCCTGAGCTCTCCCCTGATGCGCTTGTGAGGCCAACGGATCGTCCCTCACTTGCTTGCTCTCTCTCATCTTCCGGTGACCTGCCATCGGAGTGGCCATATACCCCCCCCTGCTGAATCGAGAGGAGGATGGCCCCTCTCTTCTTCTATTCGTCACCCCCCCCCCTGCTGAATCCTTGGGAAACCAGGTAGGGCGACTGACCTTCACATTTTCTGAGCTCTTGGGGCCTTGAAGCCCATACGTCGTTGCGCAGCGGATGCCGCTGTCATCGGCATTGCGATTTTTTGGTGTGTGGTCTGGTTCCATGGCACTTGCGGAATCCAGACCAGTCGACGTGTGTCTCGAGACTATATATGGCCTGAACTCAGGCGTTTTCCTGTCCACCCTCCTGCATTTGCCTTATCCTGACCGTGGCGTGGTTTGGCACTCTGTCCAGAGTGTGTTTACACGCCTGTTTACCTGATTATTGTTTTGCTTTTCTGCCCTCTCCAGGATACGTGCATTTGTATGTTACGATTGTCAGCCCATCACCGACAGATGGACTGTTTTCCCCCCCCCGAGGGGATGCGAATCGAAATACAGAGGCGCCCTGAGTCGCCGTTTACATGCTCTTACTTAAGGTCGAGCCTGGACCAGTACCTAATTACATATTCTTCTGTATGAGTGCCCGTGATACCGTGTGCCCTATTCGCTGTGTGTGGAGATCCTGATGGCGCCAGGCGGGAAGCCCAGTTGCCTGACTACACTCCCAGCGGTCCGCCACTGTCAGTCCCAGTGTGAGCCTACCGACTCGGAGACGCACTTGCAGTCGGATGGCGGCCTCCGGTGCTCCTGACCTTGGTCAGTCTGCCTGGGAAACTGGTGGTTTGAGGAGTCGACGCCTCCGCCCACACTGCATGAGGACTCCCTCATGTATGGCCTTCGTGGTATTAGGGGGAGGGAAAAGACGGCCTTGATGCCCGATCCCTTAAGGAGGAGCTCGTTCGGCTGTGGCACTCTGGACTCGCGTCGTATGGATATGGACATGGTGCGCCCGAGGAAGGACCCGTGGGGACCCTCCCCAGTCGGCGGGCCTTGGGAAGCTTGGGGTAGCCTGATGGATCCTTGTGGTCGCTCTCGACCTGTGGGACCACCTCGGTCGTCGTGTGACGCCTATGTTGGCCGTGTATGCCACTGCAACTGTGGTGGTGACCGTCGCAGCCGGCACCCGGTGCGCCTGGTATGGGTTAACGGGTCCTTTGGATGCCGAACAATCGTCGCCAGGACCCGGGACTTGGTACTTGATACTATACTTGCAGTTACTTACAGTTACAGCATCATACATGTTTTACCGTGGCATCGCGATGGGCAACTTAACCCGTAAATCAGCCTGAAGTGAGGATGTGACACCCCCCCCCTTCAGGGGATGGTCCTGGGTACCCGCTGCCATGCTTGGGTGTTATCGAGCCCCCCCCCAGGGTTTGCTCTAAGGAGGGGGGTGAAGCGGTACCCAGAACCTATGGCCCATGGCCCGGGGGCCTGTGAGCCGTCACACCCGTTATGGCCCATGGCCCGGGGGCTTTGAGCCGTCACACCCGTGCGGAAGCCGTTGACACCGGCTGTCAGCGGGACATCCCTGTTCTCTAACCCGCGAGATCTGGAATCCGATTTCTAATCATTAAATCAATGTAGAATTACCATAATTTTATTGTCTTAGGCGATTTTCAGTCGGAAATCGGTGAAATACCCGATTTCTACCGCGATTTCTAATTGTCCTGAAATCGCTGCCTGATGTCGCCTGTTCGCGCGCCTTCGTCGCTTCTCCGTGGCGAGTTTTGTTCTGGACTTTTCTCGAGTACCTGTGAGGTTCTAAGAGAACTTAAGGGCGGAATCTAGAGGGTTTCTAATGTACTTTCATCTGGTGTGCTCACCAGAATTTTTCGCCGTTGCGTTTTCGAGAAAATCAACGCGCAAGGCTTTCCGTCGATCGTGCGAACTCATGCTTCTCAAGGACCATGAGTTCGCACGGAACCCTACATCTCCCCCCTATGTCCTTCATCCATGCCCCTTTCACGCGGGCATATCATCTTGCTTAGGGAAGCGGGCAATGGCGGTGTTTTAGGCAGCCTATGGGTCTCGCAAACCCAAGTCGTTTGCGTGCGCAAACGCTAACTTTGTGGCCTTGTGAGCATGAACGTTAATGACCGAACACAATGCTCAGAAGACCAAAAGCCCGAGGACATTTTCGTTTTTCGAGCCAACTCAACGATGAGTCCACGCAATTCAATGCGTACCAAAACTCTATTTTCAAAAGAGGGCAAGTTTTGGTCGAAAATTAGGCCAAAATGGCCAAACCCCCGAGGCTCGTATTCGAAGCCTCTGGGGAGTTGAGCCTCGAACTAAGGCAATATGTAAAGTAGAGACCACGAATGACATCGTGGATGGCTTGGTTGATTTTTACAACCTTGTCTTCGATTTTATATAATTTCGCCTTGTGAGGACGCGTGCCACATTGCCTCTTTGCACACGCGCTCATATGCAAGCACTAATGACACGAGTGGGCGGAGACAATCTAACCATACTGTGCATGTTTGAAAGCACCTACTATGGGCCTACTCCAAAAGTGTTTACTCATATTTTTGCTCCTCAAGGTCCCAAAGATATGTTCATGCCAATATCGCCGATATATGCAATTTTTCCCATAAATAGTCTGCTTCAAGGATTGAGGTGTTAAAAATGCTTTCATTGTGCTTTGAACCTCAACCCTTGTTGCAAAAGGGAAGCAAAGCTTCGGTTTGCATCCATGCAAAAGCCCGAGGCTCCTTTCTCTCGGGATACGGAGATACGATATTTGGAGGGACCACTTTTGGGTGAATTTTGGCCGTTTTGCCCAAAATGGCCACAAACTCCTTCTCCCCCTGATTTCACCCCCGAGGTTGCGTGCGCCACTTGACCAAGGGTAAGGGCAATTCGGAGAGGGCACGCAAACCTGCATCAAATGGGATGTTTCCCCATGTGGCCTCTCCTCTCGATGGGAGAGTTGTGAGTCACCCAAGTTGGGGCATGTTGCCATTCTGCCCCATACGTGTGTCACTTTCCCTCCAATGGGAAAAATAGCTAGAGGCAACCATGAGGGATGGCAAGTGGCATATATTGGGACCTGAGTCCCATGTGTCAATCGCATCTTTGATTGAAAGGATCCTCGCCGTGGCCATGGAGATATGGAATCATGAGTGCGGGCCATTTTGGCCAAATCTCGCTGTTTTTGCCATTGTATGCCATATTGGAATTACCATATCTCCATGGGGCACGGAATCTAGCCAGAATGGAGGGACGCATATTGTAGCATATGACCAAGGGTTGGACGCCCTTGAGTATCGTATTTGCTCCTCAGGCTCATCTGGAGTTATTCAACTTTTGGTGCGATCCAGGATCCCCCCTTTGCACCGCATGTTGCTTTCTGCCCTGTCCGTGTCGTCATCCCCTCGGTGAACAGTAAGCAGCTAGCGTGACAGCAAGCGATAACCCAGGGCATGGGACCAAAGGGGATATCAAGAGTTGTGAATCAAGGCTTCGCGTGTCAATATCGCCAAGATTTCCCCCCCCCGACGGTCGCCCGAGACGGCCGATTTTGCCATTTTGGCAATCATGACCCCACTTGGCGAACCCGTGGCGCCCTGATGCTCGGACCTCAGAGGGAACCAGGTTGGGTGAGGGCTCCAATGAGGTCGTACTCGAAGGGCATAGGGTCAGTTGCCTCGTCCCTACCTTAGGCGGGTCCAGACAAGGGGTCGATTTTGGAGTTTTCGGAGCTAATATCAGTTTGGGCTGAAACAGCCCATTTTCAGCTACCAACTCCTAGGGGATAATGGCGGAGCCATATCTCTGGCTCAGAGGGGAGTTGGAACCTGCCGTTAAGGGAGCACAGGGAGCCACTGTCAGTTGGTCTTGGAGCCCCTTGGTTCCCTACCCCTTGAAGTTTTCGCTCTGGTCCACTGCCACCACACACCCACACTGCCATTGCACCCCCCGCCACCCCCCCGCGCGCGCTCGCTCGCCTCGTCTCGTCAAGCCAAGGCATTGCTGGCTTGGCTTGGCATGGTATGGTATTGCTTGGTGTGAGAGCCAGGTGCTTTCATAATGAAGTGCCGTGATACTTGCTGACACAATATCTCAAAATTGAATTCGGGACTTTCTGTCAAATTATTGCAGCTCCCCCTTCAGGATTCCGGGAAGGCATTAGGCGACAATTTGGAAGGGGCATGTTCCATATTTTTGCAAAAAAGTTTCATTTTGGTACGCCACATTTATTGGATTTCCAGGTTGCTGCGTGGTGGTTGGCTGGGCTGTAAGGGTGCTTTCGTAAAGTGGCACCTTTGGCCCTACCAGTTGAAGTTTTCGCTCTGGTCCACTGCCACCACACACCCACACTGCCATTGCACCCCCGCCACCCCCCCGCGTGCGCTCGCTCGCCTCGTCTCGTCAAGCCAGGGCATGGCTGGCTTGGCTTGGCATGGTATGGTATGGCTTGGTGTGAGAGCCAGGTGCTTTCATAATGAAGTGCTGTGATACTTGCTGACACAATATCTCAGAATTGAAGTCGGGACTTTCTGTCAAATTATTGCAGCTCCCCCTTCAGGGTTCCGGGAAGGCATTAGGCGACAATTTGGAAGGGGCATGTTCCATATTTTTCGAAAAAAGTTTCATTTTGGTACGCCACATTTATTGGATTTTCAGGCTGCTGCGTGGTGGTTGGCTAGGCTGCACGTGTGCTTTCGTAAAGTGGCACCTTTGGCCCTACCCGTTGAAGTTTTCCTTCTGGTCCAGTGCCACCACACACCCACACTGCCATTGCACCCCCCGCCACCCCCGCGCGCGCGCTCGCTCGCCCCGTCTCATCAACCCAGGGCATGGCTGGCTTGGCTTGGCATGGTATGGTATGGATCGGTGTGAGAGCCAGGTGCTTTCATAATGAAGTGCGGTGATACTTGCCGACACAACATCTCAAAATTGAATTCGGGACTTTCTGTCAAATTATTGCAGCTCCCCCTTCAGGGTTCTGGAAAGCCATTAGGCGACAATTTAGAAGGGGCATGTTCCATATTTTTGCAAAAACGTTTCATTTTGGTACGCCACATTTATTGGATTTTCAGGCTGCTGCGTGGTGGTTGGCTAGGCTGTACGTGTCTCTTCGTCAAGTGGCACCTTTGGCCCTATCAGTTGAGGTTTTTGCTCTGGTCCACTGCCACCACACACCCACACTGCCATTGCACCCCCCGCCACCCCCCCGCGCGCGCTCGCTCGCCTCGTCTCGTCAAGCCAAGGCATGGCTGGCTTGGCTTCGCATGGTATGGTATGGCTTGGTGTGAGAGCCAGGTGCTTTCATAATGAAGTGCGGTGATACTTGCCGACACAATATCTCAAAATTGAATTCGGGACTTTCTGTCAACTTTTTGCAGCTCCCCCTTCAGGGTTCTGGGAAGCCATTAGGCGACAATTTAGAAGGGGCATGTTCCATATTTTTGCAAAAAAGTTTCATTTTGGTACGCCACATTTATTGGATTTTCAGGCTGCTGCGTTGTGGTTGGCTAGGCTGTACGTGTCTTTTCGTCAAGTGGCACCTTTGGCCCTATCAGTTGAGGTTTTTGCTCTGGTCAACTGCCACCACATACCCACACTGCCATTGCACCCCCCGCCACCCCCCCGCGCGCGCTCGCTCGCCTCGTCTCGTCAAGCCAAGGCATGGCTGGCTTGGCTTCGCATGGTATGGTATGGCTTGGTGTGAGAGCCAGGTGCTTTCATAATGAAGTGCGGTGATAGTTGCCGACACAATATCTCAAAATTTAATTCGGGACTTTCTGTCAAATTATTGCAGCTCCCCCTTCAGGGTTCCGGGAAGGCAATCCGTGACAATTCAGAAGGGGCATGTTCCATATTTTTGCAAAAAAGTTTCATTTTGGTACACCACATTTATTGGATTTTCAGGTTGCTGCGTGGTGGTTGGCTAGGCTGTACGTGTCTTTTCGTAAAGTGGCACCTTTGGCCCTACCAGTTAAAGTTTTCGCTCTGGTCCACTGCGACCACACAGCCACACTGCCATTGCACCCCCCGCCACCCCCCCGCGCGCGCTCGCTCGCCTCGTCTCGTCAAGCCAGGGCATGGCTGGCTTGGCTTCACATGGTATGGTATGGCTCGGTGTGAGAGTCAGGTGCTTTCATAATGAAGTGCGGTGATACTTGCCGACACAATATCTCAAAATTGAATTCGTGGCTTTCTGTCAGGTTATTGCAGCTCCCCCTTCAGGGTTCGGGAAAGGCATTAGGCGACAATTTCGAAGGGGCATGTTCCATATTTTTGCAAAAAAGTTTCATTTTGGTACGCCACATTTATTGGATTTTCAGGTTGCTGCGTGGTGGTTGGCTGGGCTGTACGCATGCTTTCGTAAAGTGGCACCTTTGGCCCTACCCGTTGAAGTTTTCGCTCTGGTCCACTGCCACCACACACCCACACTGCCATTGCACCCCCCGCCACCCCCCCGCGCGCGCTCGCTCGCCTCGTCTCGTCAAGCCAAGGCATGGCTGGCTTGGCTTCGCATGGTATGGTATGGCTTGGTGTGAGAGCCTGGTGCTTTCATAATGAAGTGCGGTGATACTTGCCGACACAATATCTCAAAATTTAATTCGGGACTTTCTGTCAAATTATTGCAGCTCCCCCTTCAGGGTTCCGGGAAGGCAATCAGTGACAATTCAGAAGGGGCATGTTCCATATTTTTGCAAAAAAGGTTCATTTTGGTACGCAACATTTATTGGATTTTCAGGTTGCTGCGTGGTGGTTGGCTAGGCTGTACGTGTCTTTTCGTAAAGTGGCACCTTTGGCCCTACCAGTTGAAGTTTTCGCTCTGGTCCACTGCGACCACACAGCCACACTGCCATTGCACCCCCCGCCACCCCCCCGCGCGCGCTCGCTCGCCTCGTCTCGTCAAGCCAGGGCATGGCTGGCTTGGCTTGGCATGGTATGGTATGGCTCGGTGTGAGAGTCAGGTGCTTTCATAATGAAGTGCGGTGATACTTGCCGACACAATATCTCAAAATTGAATCCGGAACGTTCTGTCAAGTTATTGCAGCTCCCCCTTCAGGGATCCGGGAAGGTATTAGAGGACAATTTAGAAGGAGCGTGTTCCATATTTTTGCAAAAGAAGTCCGTTTTGGTACGCCACATTTATTGGATTTTCAGGTTGCTGCATGGTGGCTGGCTGGGCTGTACGCATGCTTTCGTAAAGTGGCACCTTTGGCTCTACCCGTTGAAGTTTTCGCTCTGGTCCACTGCCACCACACACCCACACTGCCATTGCACCCCCCGCCAGCCCCCCGCCCGCGCTCGGTCGCCTCGTCTCGTCAAGCCAAGGCTTGGCTGGCTTGGCTTGGCATGGTATGGTATGGCTTGGTGCGAGAGCCAGGTGCTTTCATAATGAAGTGCGGTGCTACTTGCCGACACAATATCTCAAAATTGAATTCGTGGCTTTCTGTCAAGTTATTGCAGCTCCCCCTTCAGGGTTCGGGAAAGGCATTAGGCGACAATTTCGAAGGGGCATGTTCCATATTTTTGCAAAAAAGTTTCATTTTGGTACGCCACATTTATTGGATTTTCAGGTTGCTGCGTGGTGGTTGGCTGGGCTGTACGCATGCTTTCGTAAAGTGGCACCTTTGGCCCTACCCGTTGAAGTTTTCGCTCTGGTTGACTGCCACCACACACCCACACTGCCATTGCACCCCCCGCCATTCCACCGCGCGCGCTCGCTCGCCTCGTCTCGTCAAGCCAAGGCATGGCTGGCTTGGCTTGGTATGGTATGGTATGACTTGGTGTGAGAGCCAGGTGCTTTGATAATGAAGTGTGGTGATACTTGCTGACATAATATCTCAAAATTGAATTCGGGACTTTCTGTCAAATTAATGCAGCTCCCCCTTCAGGGTTCGGCGAAGGCATTAGGTGACAATTTGAAAGGGGTATGTTCCATATTTTTGCAAAAAAGTTTCATTTTGGTGCGCCACATTTATTGGAATTCCAGCTTGCTGCGTGGTGGTTGGCTGGGCTGTACGCATGCTTTCGTAAAGTGGCACCTTTGGACCTACCCGTTGAAGTTTTCGCTCTGGTCCACTGCCACCACACACCCACACTGCCATTGCACCCCCCGCCACCCCCCCGAGCGCGCTCTCTCGCCTCGTCTCGTCAAGCCAAGGCATGGCTGGCTTGGCTTGGCATGGTATGGTATGACTTGTTGTGAGAGCCAGGTGCTTTCATAATGAAGTGCGGTGATACTTGCTGACACAATATCTCAAAAATGAATTCGGAACTTTCTGTCAAATTTTTGCAGCTCCCCCTTCAGGGATCCGGGAAGGCATTGGGCGACAATTTAGAAGGGGCATGTTCCATATTTTTGCAAAAAAGTTTCATTTTGGTGCGCCACATTGATTGGATCTTCAGGTTGCTGCGTGGTGGTTGGCTGGGCTGTACGCATGCTTTCGTAAAGTGGCACCTTTGGCCCTACCCGTTGAAGTTTTCGCTCTGGTCCACTGCCACCACACACCCACACTGCCATTGCACAGGCCCGCCACCCCCCCTGCGCGTGCTCGCTCGCCTCGTCTCGTCAAGCCAAGGCATTGCTGGCTTGCCTTGGCATGGTATGGTATGGCTTGGTGTGAGAGCCAGGTACTTTTATAATGAAGTACGGTGATACTTGCTGACACAATGTCTTGAAATTGAATTCGGTACTTTTTGTCAAATTATTGCAGCTTCCCCTTCAGGGTTCTGGGAAGGCATTAGGCGACAATTTAGAAGGGGCATGTTCCATATTTTTGCAAAAAAGCTTCATTTTGGTACGCCACATTTATTGGATTTTCAGGTTGCTGCGTGGTGGTTGGCTGGGCTGTACGCGTGCTTTCGTAAAGTGGCACCTTTGGCCCTACCCGTTGAAATTTTCGCTCTGGTCCACTGCCACCACACACACACACTGCCATTGCACCCCCCGGCACCCCCGCGCGCGCGCTCGCTCGCCTCGTCTGGTCAAGCCAGGGCATGGCTGGCTTGGCTTGGCATGGTATGGTATGGCTCTGTTTGAGAGCCAGGCGCTTTCATAATGAAGTGCGGTGATACTTGCCGACACAATATCTCAAAGTCAAATTTGGGACTTTCTGTCAAATTATTGCAGCTCCCCCTTCAGGGTTCCAGGAAGGCATTCGGCGACAATTTGGAAGGGGCATGTTCCATATTTTTGCAAAAAAGGTTCATTTTGGTACGCCACATTTATTGGATTTCCAGGTTGCTGCGTGGTGGTTGGCTAGGCTGTACGCGTGCTTTCGTAAAGTGGCACTTTTGGCCCTGCCCGTTGAAGTTTTCGCTCTGGTCGACTGCCACCACACACCCACACTGCCATTGCACCCCCCGCGACCCCCCCGCGCGCGCTCGCTCGCCTCATCTCGTCAAGCCAAAGCATGGCTGGCTTGGCCTCGCATGGTATGGTATGACTTTGTGTGAGAGCCAGGTGCTTTCATAATGAAGTGCGGTGATACTTGCTGACACAATATCTCAAAAATGAATTCGTGGCTTTCTGTCAAATTATTGCAGCTCCCTCTTCAGGGTTTTGGAAAGGCATTCGGCGACAATTTGGAAGGGGCATGTTCCATATTTTTGCAAAAAAGTTTCATTTTGGTGCGCCACATTTATTGGATTTTCAGGTTGCTGCCTGCTGGTTGGCTGGGCTGTACGCATGCTTTCGTAAAGTGGCACCTTTGGCCCTACCCGTTGAAGTTTTCGCTCTGGTCCACTGCCACCACACACCCACACTGCCATTGCACCCCCCGCCACCCCCCCTGCGCGCGCTCGCTCGCCTCGTCTCGTCAAGCCAGGGCATGGCTGGCTTGGCTTGGCATGGTATGGTATGGCTCGGTGTGAGAGACAGGTGCTTTCATAATGAAGTGCGGTGATACTTGCCGACACAATATCTCAAAATCGAATTTGGGACCTTCTGTCAAATTATTGCAGCTCCCCCTTCAGGGTTCCATAGAGGCATTAGGCAACAATTTAGAAGGGGCATGTTCCATATTTTTGCAAAAAAGTTTCATTTTGGTACTCCACATTTATTGGATTTCCAGGTTGCTGCGTGGTGGTTGGCTGGGCTGTACGCATGCGTTCGTAAAGTGGCACCTTTGGCCCTGCCCGTTGGAGTTTTTGCTCTGGTCGACTGCCACCACACACCCACACTGCCATTGCACAACCCGCCACCCCTGCGCGCGCGCTCGCTCGCCTCGTCTCGTCAAGCCAAGGCATGGCTGGCTTGGCTTGGCATGGTATGGTATGGCTTGATGTGAGAGCCAGGTGCTTTCAGAATGAAGTGCGGTGATACTTGCCGACACAATATCTCAAAATTGAATTCGGGACCTTCTGTCAAATTATTGCAGCTCCCCCTTCAGGGTTCCAGGAAGGTATTAGGCGACAATTTAGAAGGGGCATGTTATATATTTTCGCAAAAAAGTTTCATTTGGTACGCAACATTTATTGGATTTTCAGGTTGCCGCGTGGTGGTTGGCTAGGCTGTACACGTCCTTTCGTAAAGTGGCACCTTTGGCCCTACCAGTTGAAGTTTTCGCTCTGGTCCACTGCCACCACACACCCACACTGCCATTGCACCCCCCGCCACCCCCGCGCGCGCGCTCGCTCGCCTCGTCTCGTCAAGCCAGGGCATGGCTGGCTTGGCTTGGCATGGTATGGTATGGCTCGGTGTGAGAGCCAGGTGCTTTCATAATGAAGTGCCGTGATACTTGCAGACACAATATCTCAAAATTGAATTCAGGACTTTCTGTCAAATTATTGCAGCTCCCCCTTCAGGGTTTCGGGAAGGCATTCAGCGACAATTTGGAAGGGGCATGTTCCACATTTATGCAAAAAAGGTTCATTTTGGTACGCCACATTTATTGGATTTCCAGGTTGCTGCGTGGTGGTTGGCTGGGCTGTACGCATGCTTTCGTAAGTTGGCACCTTTGGCCCTACCCGTTGAGGTTTTTGCTCTGGTCGACTGCCACCACACACCCACACTGCCATTGCGGCCCCCGCCACCCCCCCGCGCCCGGTCGCTCGCCTCGTCTGATCAAGCCAAGGCATGGCTGGCTTGGCTTGGCATGGTATGGTATGACTTGGTGTGAGAGCCAGGTGCTTTCATAATGAAGTGCGGTGATACTTGCTGACACAATATCTCAAAAATGAATTCGGAACTTTCTGTCAAATTATTGCAACTCCCCCTTCAGGGTTCCGGGAAGGCATTGGGCGACAATTTAGAAGGGGCATGTTCCATATTTGTGCAAAAAAGTTTCATTTTGGTGCGCCATATTTATTGGATTTTCAGGTTGCTGCGTGGTGGTTGGCTGGGCTGTACGCATGCTTTCGTAAAGTGGCACCTTTGGCCCTACCCGTTGAAGTTTTCCGCTCTGGTCCACTGCCACCACACACCCACACTGCCATTGCACCCCCCGCCACCCCCCCTGCGCGCGCACGCTCGCCTCGTCTCGTCAAGCCAAGGCATGGCTGGCTTGGCTTGGCATGGTATGGTATGGCTTGGTGTGAGAGCCAGGTACTTTTATAATGAAGTACGGTGATACATGCTGACACAATATTTCGAAATTGAATTCGGTACTTTCTGTCAAATTATTGCAGCTCCCCCTTCAGGGTTCTGGAAAGGCATTAGGCGACAATTTAGAAGGGGCATGTTCCATATTTGTGCAAAAAAGCTTCATTTTCGTACGCCACATTTATTGGATTTTCAGGTTGCTGCGTGGTGGTTGGCTAGGCTGTACGCGTGCTTTCGTAAAGTGGCACCTTTGGCCCTACCCGTTGAAGTTTTCGCTCTGGTCCACTGCCACCACACACCCACACTGCCATTGCAACCCCCAGCCACCCCCGCGCGCGCGCTCGCTCGCCTCGTCTCGTCAAGCCAGGGCATGGCTGGCTTGGCTTCGCATGGTATGGTATGGCTCGATGTGAGAGCCAGGTGCTTTCATAATGTAGTGCGGTGATACTTGCCGACACAATATCTCAAAATCAAATTTGGGACTTTCTGTCAAATTATTGCAGCTCCCCCTTCAGGGTTCCGGGGAGGAATTAGGCGACAATTTAGAAGGGGCATGTTATATATTTTTGCAAAAAAGGTTCATTTTGGTACGCCACATTTATTGGATTTCCAGGTTGCTGCGTGGTGGTTGGCTGGGCTGTACGCATGCTTTCGTAACGTGGCACCTTTGGCCCTGCCCGTTGAAGTTTTCGCTCTGGTCCACTGCCACCACACACCCACACTGCCATTGCACCCCCCTCCACCCCCGCGCGCGCGCTCTCTCGCCTCGTCTCGTCAAGCCAAGGCATGGCTGGCTTGGCTTGGCATGGTATGGTATGGCTTGGTGTGAGAGCCAGGTGCTTTCATAATGAAGTGCGGTGATACTTGCCGACACAATATCTCAAAATCAAATTTGGGACTTTCTGTCAAATTATTGCAGCGCCCCCTTCAGGGTTCTGGGGAGGCATTAGGCGACAATTTAGAAGGGGCATGTTCCATATTTTTGCAAAAAAGCTTCATTTTGGTACGCCACATTTATTGCACTTCCAGGTTGCTGCGTGGTGGTTGGCTGGGCTGTACGCATGCGTTCGTAAAGTGGCACCTTTGGCCCTGCCCGTTGAATTTTTCGCTCTGGTCCACTGCCACCACACACCCACACTGCCATTGCACCCCTTGCCACCCCCGCGCGCGCGCTTGCTCGCCTCGTCTCGTCAAGCCAAGGCATGGCTGGCTTGGCTTGGCATGGTATGGTATGGCTTGGTGTGAGAGCCAGGTGCTTTCAGAATGAAGTGCGGTGATACTTGCTGACACAATATCTCAAAATTGAATTCGGGACTTTCTGTCAAATTATTGCAGCTCCCCCTTCAGGGTTTCAGGAAGGCATCAGGCGACAATTTAGAAGGGGCATGTTCCATATTTTCGCAAAAAGGTTTCATTTTGATACGCCACATTTATTGGATTTTCAGGCTGCCGCGTGGTGGTTGGCTAGGCTGTACGCGTGCGTTCGTAAAGTGGCACCCTTGGCCCTACCCGTTGAAGTTTTCGCTCTGGTCCACTGCCACCACACACCCACACTGCCATTGCACCCCCCGCCACCCCCCCGCGCGCGATCGCTCGCCTCGTCTCGTCAAGCCAAGGCATGGCTGGCTTGGCTTGGCATGGTATGGTATGGCTTGGTCTGAGAGCCAGGTGATTTCATAATGAAGTGAGGTGATGCTTGCCGACACAATATCTCAAAATTGAATTCGGGACCTTCTGTCAAATTATTGCAGCTCCCCCTTCAGGGTTCCGGGAAGGCATTAGGCGACAGTTTGGAAGGGGCATGTTCCATATTTTTGCAAAAAGGCTTCATTTTGGTACGCCACATTTATTGGATTTTCAGGTTGCTGCGTGGTGCTTGGCTGGGCTGTACTCATGCTTTCGTAAAGTGGCACCTTTGGCCCTACCCATTGAAGTTTTCGCTCTGGTCCACTGCCACCAAACACCCACACTGCCATTGCAGCCCCCCGCCAACCCCCCCCGCGTGCGCTCGCCCGCCTCGTCTCGTCAAGCCAAGGCATGGCTGGCTTGGCTTGGCATGGTATGGTATGGCTTGGTCTAAGAGCCAGGTGATTTCATAATGAAGTGCGGTGATACTTGCCGACACAATATCTGAAAATTGAATTCGGGACTTTCTGTCAAGTTATTGCAGCTCCCCCTTCAGGGTTTGGGGAAGGCATTAGGCGACAATTTAGCAGGGGCATGTTCCATATTTTTGCAAAAAAGCTTCATTTTGGTACGCCACATTTATTGGATTTTCAGGCTGCTGCGTGGTGGTTGGCTAGGCTGTACGCGTGCTTTCGTAAAGTGGCACCTTTGGCCCTGCCCGTTGAAGTTTTCGCTCTGGTCCACTGCCACCAAACACCCACACTGCCATTGCACCCCGCGCCACCCCCCCGCGCGCGCTCGCTCGCTTCGTCTCTTCAAGCCAAGGCATGGCTGGCTTGGCTTGGCATGGTATGGTATGACTTGGTGTGAGAGCCAGGTGCTTTCATAATGAAGTGCGGTGATACTTGCTGACACAATATCTCAAAAATGAATTCGGAACTTTGTGTCAAATTATTGCAGCTCACCCTTCAGGGTTCCGGGAAGGTATTGGGCAACAATTTAGAAGGGGCATGTTCGATGTTTTTGCAAAAAAGTTTCATTTTGGTGCGCCACATTTATTGGATTTTCAGGTTGCTGCGTGGTGGTTGGCTTGGCTGTACGCATGCTTTCGTAAAGTGGCACCTTTGGCCCTACCCGTTGAAGTTTTCACTCTTTCCCACTGCCACCACACACCCACACTGCCATTGCACCCCCCGCCACCCCCCCTGCGCGCGCTCGCTCGCCTCGTCTCGTCAAGCCAAGGCATGGCTGGCTTGCCTTGGCATGGTATGGTATGGCTTGGTGTGAGAGCCAGGTGCTTTCAGAATGAAGTACGGTGATACTTGCTGACACAATATCTCGAAAATGAATTCGGTACTTTCTGTCAAATTATTGCAGCTCCCCCTTCAGGGTTCTTGGAAGGCATTGGGCGACAATTTAGAAGAGGCATGTTCCATATTTTTGCAAAAAGGCTTCATTTTGGTACGCCACATTTATTGGATTTTCAGGTTGCTGCGTGGTGCTTGGCTGGGCTGTACTCATGCTTTCGTAAAGTGGCACCTTTGGCCCTACCCATTGAAGTTTTCGCTCTGGTCCACTGCCACCAAACACCCACACTGCCATTGCAGCCCCCCGCCAACCCCCCCCGCGTGCGCTCGCCCGCCTCGTCTCGTCAAGCCAAGGCATGGCTGGCTTGGCTTGGCATGGTATGGTATGGCTTGGTCTAAGAGCCAGGTGATTTCATAATGAAGTGCGGTGATACTTGCCGACACAATATCTGAAAATTGAATTCGGGGCTTTCTGTCAAGTTATTGCAGCTCCCCCTTCAGGGTTTGGGGAAGGCATTAGGCGACAATTTAGCAGGGGCATGTTCCATATTTTTGCAAAAAAGCTTCATTTTGGTACGCCACATTTATTGGATTTTCAGGCTGCTGCGTGGTGGTTGGCTAGGCTGTACGCGTGCTTTCGTAAAGTGGCACCTTTGGCCCTGCCCGTTGAAGTTTTCGCTCTGGTCCACTGCCACCAAACACCCACACTGCCATTGCACCCCCCGCCACCCCCCCGCGCGCGCTCGCTCGCCTCGTCTCTTCAAGCCAAGGCATGGCTGGCTTGGCTTGGCATGGTATGGTATGACTTGGTGTGAGAGCCAGGTGCTTTCATAATGAAGTGCGGTGATACTTGCTGACACAATATCTCAAAAATGAATTCGGAACTTTGTTTCAAATTATTGCAGCTCACCCTTCAGGGTTCCGGGAAGGCATTGGGCAACAATTTAGAAGGGGCATGTTCGATGTTTTTGCAAAAAAGTTTCATTTTGGTGCGCCACATTTATTGGATTTTCAGGTTGCTGCGTGGTGGTTGGCTGGGCTGTACGCATGCTTTCGTAAAGTGGCACCTTTGGCCCTACCCGTTGAAGTTTTCACTCTTTCCCACTGCCACCACACACCCACACTGCCATTGCAGCCCCCCGCCACCCCCCCTGCGCGCGCTCGCTCGCCTCGTCTCGTCAAGCCAAGGCATGGCTGGCTTGCCTTGGCATGGTATGGTATGGCTTGGTGTGAGAGCCAGGTGCTTTCAGAATGAAGTACGGTGATACTTGCTGACACAATATCTCGAAAATGAATTCGGTACTTTCTGTCAAATTATTGCAGCTCCCCCTTCAGGGTTCTTGGAAGGCATTGGGCGACAATTTAGAAGAGGCATGTTCCATAGTTTTGCAAAAAAGCTTCATTTTGGTACGCCACATTTATTGGATTTTCAGGTTGCTGCGTGGTGGTTGGCTAGGCTGTACGCGTCCTTTCGTAAAGTGGCACCTTTGGCCCTACCCGTTGAAGTTTTCGCTCTGGTCCACTGCCACCACACACCCACACTGCCATTGCACCCCCCGCCACCCCCGCGCGCGAGCTCGCTCGCCTCGTCTCGTCAAGCCGGGGCATGGCTGGCTTGGCTTGGCATGGTATGGTATGGCTCGGTGTGAGAGCCAGGTGCTTTCATAACGAAGTGCAGTGATACTTGCCGACACAATATCTCAAAATCGAATTTGGGACTTTCTATCAAATTATTGCAGCTCCCCCTTCAGGGTTCCGGGGAGGCATTAGGCGACAATTTAGAAGGGGCATGTTCCATATTTTTGCGAAAAAGTTTCATTTTGGTACGCCACATTGATTGGATTTCCAGGTTGCTGTGTGGTGGTTGGCTGGGCTGTACGCATGCGTTCGTAAAGTGGCACCTTTGGCCCTGCCCGTTGAAGTTTTCGCTCTGGTCCACTGCCACCACACACCCACACTGCCATTGCACCCCCCACCACCCCCGCGCGCGCGCTCGCTCGCCTCGTCTCGTCAAGCCAAGGCATGGCTGGCTTGGCTTGGCATGGTGTGGTATGGCTTGTTGTGAGAGCCAGGTGCTTTCAGAATGAAGTGCGGTGATACTTGCCGACACAATATCTCAAAATTGAATTCGGGACTTTCTGTCAAATTATTGCAGCTCCCCCTTCAGGGTTCCAGGAAGGCATTAGGCGACAATTTAGAAGGGGCATGTTATATATTTTCACAAAAAAGCTTCATTTTGGTACGCCACATTTATTGGATTTTCAGGTTGCCCCGTGGTGGTTGGCTAGGCTGTACACGTCCTTTCGTAAAGTGGCACCTTTGGCCCTACCAGTTGAAGTTTTCGCTCTGGTCCACTGCCACCACACACCCACACTGCCATTGCATCCCACGCCACCCCCGCGCGCGCGCTCGCTCGCCTCGTCTCGTCAAGCCAGGGCATGGCTGGCTTGGCTTGGCATGGTATGGTATGGCTCGGTGTGAGAGCCAGGTGCTTTCATAATGAAGTGCGGTGATACTTGCCGACACAATATCTCAAAATTGAATTCAGGACTTTCTGTCAAATTATTGCAGCTCCCCCTTCAGGGTTCCGGGAAGGCATTCGGCGACAATTTGGAAGGGGCATGTTCCATATTTTTGCAAAAAATCCCATTTTGGTACGCCACATTTATTGGATTTCCAGGTTGCTGCGTGGTGGTTGGCTAGGCTGTACACGTGCTTTCGTAAAGTGGCACCTTTGGCCCTACCCATTGAAGTTTTCGCTCTGGTCGACTGCCACCACACACCCACACTGCCATTCCACCCCCCGCCACCCTTCCGCGCCCGCTCGCTCGCCTCGTCCCGTCAAGCCAAGGCATGGCTGGCTTGGCTTGGCATGGTATGGTATGACTTGGTGTGAGAGCCAGGTGCTTTCATAATGAAGTGCTGTGATACTTGCTGACACAACATCTCAAAAATGAATTCGGAACTTTCTGTCAAATTATTGCAGCTCCCCCTTCAGGGTTCCGGGAAGGCATTGTGCGACAATTTAGAAGGGGCATGTTCCATATTTTTGCAGAAAAGTTTCATTTTTGTGCGCCACATTTATTGGATTTTCAGGTTGCTGCGTGGTGGTTGGCTGGGCTGTACGCATGCTTTCGTAAAGTGGCACCTTTGGCCCTACCCGTTGAAGTTTTCGCTCTGGTCCACTACCACCACACACCCACACTGCCATTGCACCCCCCGCAACCCCCCCTGCGCGCGCTCGGTCGCCTCGTCTCGTCAAGCCAGGGCATGGCTGGCTTGGCTTGGCATGGTATGGTATGGCTCGCCGTGAGAGCCAGGTGCTTTCATAATGAAGTGCGGTGATACTTGCCGACACAATATCTCAAAATCCAATTTGGGACTTTCTGTCAAATTATTGCAGCTCCCCCTTCAGGGTTCCAAAAAGGCATTAGGCGACAATTTAGAAGGGGCATGTTATATATTTTCGCAAAAAAGCTTCATTTGGTACGCCACATTTATTGGATTTTCAGGTTGCCGCGTCGTGGTTGGCTAGGCTGTACACGTCCTTTCGTAAAGTGGCACCTTTGGCCCTACCAGTTGAAGTTTTCGCTCCGGTCCACTGCCACCACACACCCACACTGCCATTGCACCCCCCGCCACCCCCGCGCGCGCGCTCCTTCGCCTCGTCTCGTCAAGCCAGGGCATGGCTGGCTTGGCTTGGCATGGTATGGTATGGCTCGGTGTGAGAGCCAGGTGCTTTCATAATGAAGTGCGGTGATACTTGCCGACACAATATCTCAAAATTGAAATCAGGACTTTCTGTCAAATTATTGCAGCTCCCCCTTCAGGGTTCCGCAAAGGCATTAGGCGACAATTTAGAAGAAGCATGTTCCATATTTTTGCATAAAAGCTTCATTTTGGTACGCCACATTTATTGGATTTTCAGGTTGCTGCGTGGTGGTTGGCTAGGCTGTACGCGTGCTTTCGTAAAGTGGCACCTTTGGCCCTACCCGTTGAAGTTTTCGCTCTGGTCCACTGCCACCACACACCCACACTGCCATTGCACCCCCCGCCACCCCCGCGCGCGAGCTCGCTCGCCTCGTCTCGTCAAGCCGGGGCATGGCTGGCTTGGCTTGGCATGGTATGGTATGGCTCGGTGTGAGAGCCAGGTGCTTTCATAATGAAGTGCAGTGATACTTGCCGACACAATATCTCAAAATCCAATTTGGGACTTTCTGTCAAATTATTGCAGCTCCCCCTTCAGGGTTCCGGGGAGGCATTAGGCGACAATTTAGAAGGCGCATGTTCCATATTTTTGCAAAAAAGTTTCATTTTGGTACGCCACATTGATTGGATTTCCAGGTTGCTGCGTGGTGGTTGGCTGGGCTGTACGCATGCGTTCGTAAAGTGGCACCCTTGGCCCTGCCCGTTGAAGTTTTCGCTCTGGTCCACTGCCACCACACACCCAGACTGCCATTGCACCCCCCGCCACCCTTCCGCGCCCGCTCGCTCGCCTCGTCTCGTCAAGCCAAGGCATGGCTTGCTTGGCTTGGCATGGTGTGGTATGGCTTGGTATGAGAGCCAGGTGCTTTCAGAATGAAGTGCGGTGATACGTGCCGACACAATATCTCAAAATTGAATTCGGGACTTTCTGTCAAATTATTGCAGCTCCCCCTTCAGGGTTCCAGAAAGGCATTAGGCGACAATTTAGAAGGGGCATGTTATATATTTTCGCAAAAAAGTTTCATTTTGGTACGCCACATTTATTGGATTTTCAGGTTGCCGCGTGGTGGTTGGCTAGGCTGTACACGTCCTTTCGTAAAGTGGTACCTTTGACCCTACCAGTTGAAGTTTTCGCTCTGGTCCACTGCCACCACACACCCACACTGCCATTGCACCCCCCGCCACCCCCGCGCGCGCGCTCGCTCGCCTCGTCTCGTCAAGCCAGGGCATGGCTGGCTTGGCTTGGCATGGTATGGTATGGCTCGCCGTGAGAGCCAGGTGCTTTCATAATGAAGTGCGGTGATACTTGCCGACACAATATCTCAAAATCCAATTTGGGACTTTCTGTCAAATTATTGCAGCTCCCCCTTCAGGGTTCCAAAAAGGCATTAAGCGACAATTTAGAAGGGGCATGTTATATATTTTCGCAAAAAAGCTTCATTTGGTACGCCACATTTATTGGATTTTCAGGTTGCCGCGTGGTGGTTGGCTAGGCTGTACATGTCCTTTCGTAAAGTGGCACCTTTGGCCCTACCAGTTGAAGTTTTCGCTCTGGTCCACTGCCACCACACACCCACACTGCCATTGCACCCCCCGCCACCCCCGCGCGCGCGCTCGCTCGCCTCGTCTCGTCAAGCCAGGGCATGGCTGGCTTGGCTTGGCATGGTATGGTATGGCTCGCTGTGAGAGCCAGGTGCCTTCATAATGAAGTGCGGTGATACTTGCCGACACAATATCTCAAAATTGAATTCAGGACTTTCTGTCAAATTATTGCAGTTCCCCTTTCAGGGTTCCGCAAAGGCATTAGGCGACAATTTAGAAGGGGCATGTTCCATATTTTTGCAAAAAAGCTTCATTTTGGTACGCCACATTTATTGGATTTTCAGGTTGCTGCGTGGTGGTTGGCTAGGCTGTACGCGTGCTTTCGTAAAGTGGCACCTTTGGCCCTACCCGTTGAATTTTTCGCTCTGGTCCACTGCCACCACACACCCACACTGCCATTGCAACCCCCAGCCACCCCCGCGCGCGCGCTCGCTCGCCTCGTCTCGTCAAGCCAGGGCATGGCTGGCTTGGCTTGGCATGGTATGGTATGGCTCGCTGTGAGAGGCAGGTGCTTTCATAATGAAGTGCGGTGATACTTGCCGACACAATATCTCAAAATCGAATTTGGGACTTTCTGTCAAATTATTGCAGCTCCCCCTTCAGGGTTCCGGGGAGGCATTAGGCGACAATTTAGAAGGAGCATGTTCCATATTTTTGCAAAAAAGGTTCATTTTGGTACGCCACATTTATTGCATTTCCAGGTTGCTGCGTGGTGGTTGGCTGGGCTGTACGCATGCTTTCGTAAAGTGGCACCTTTGGCCCTGCCCGTTGAAGTTTTCGCTCTGGTCCACTGCCACCACACACCCACACTGCCATTGCACGCCCTGCCACCCCCACGCGCGCGCTCGCTCGCCTCGTCTCGTGGAGCCAAGGCATGGCTGGCTTGGCTTGGCATGGTATGGTATGGCTTGGTGTGAGAGCCAGGTGCTTTCATAATGAAGTGCGGTGATACTTGCCGACACAATATCTCAAAATCGAATTTGGGACTTTCTGTCAAATTATTGCAGCTCCCCCTTCAGGGTTCCGGGGAGGCATTAGGCGACAATTTAGAAGGGGCATGTTCCATATTTTTGCAAAAAAGTTTCATTTTGGTACGCCACATTTATTGGATTTCCAGGTTGCTGCGTGGTGGTTGGCTGCACTGTACGCATGCGTTCGTAAAGTGGCACCTTTGGCCCTGCCCGTTGAAGTTTTCGCTCTGGTCCACTGCCACCACACACCCACACTGCCATTCCACCCCCCGCCGCCCCCGCGCGCGCGCTCGCTCGCCTCGTCTCCTCAAGCCAAGGCATGGCTGGCTTGGCTTGGCATGGTATAGTATGGCTTGGTGTGAGAGCCAGGTGATTTCAGAATGAAGTGCGGTGATACTTGCCGACACAATATCTCAAAATTGAATTCGGGACTTTCTGTCAAATTATTGCAGCTCCCCCTTCAGGGTTCCAGGAAGGCATTAGGCGACAATTTAGAAGGGGAATGTTATATATTTTCGCAAAAAAGTTTCATTTTGGTACGCCACATTTATTGGATTTTCAGGTTGCCGCGTGGTGGTTGGCTAGGCTGTACACGTCCTTTCGTAAAGTGGCACCTTTGGCCGTACCACTTGAAGTTTCTGCTCTGGTCCACTGCCACCACACACCAACACTGCCATTGCACCCCCCGCCACCCCCCCGCGCGCGCTCGCTCGCCTCGTCTCGTCAAGCCAGGGCATGGCTGGCTTGGCTTGGCATGGTATGGTATGGCTCGTTGTGAGAGCCAGGTGCTTTCATAATGAAGTGCGGTGATACCTGCCGACACAATATCTCAAAGTTGATTTCAGGACTTTCTGTCAAATTATTGCAGCTCCCCCTTCAGGGTTCCGGGAAGGCATTCGGCGACAATTTGGAAGGGGCATGTTCCCTGTTTTTGCAAAAAAGGTTCATTTTGGTACGCCACATTTATTGGATTTCCAGGTTGCTGCGTGGTGGTTGGCTAGGCTGTACGCGTGCTTTCGTAAAGTGGCACCTTTGGCCCTGCCCGTTAAATTTTCTGCTCAGGTCCACTGCCAACACACACCCAAACTGCCATTGCAACCCCCGCCACCCCCCCGCGCGCGCTCGCTCGCCTCGTCTCGTCAAGCCAAGGCATGGCTGACTTGGCTTGGCATGGTATGGTATGGCTTGGTGTGAGAGCCAGGTGCTTTCATAATGAAGTGCGGTGATACTTGCCGACACAATATCTCAAAATTGAATTCGGGACTTTCTGTCAAATTATTGCAGCTCCCCCTTCAGGGTTCCGGGAAGGCATTAGGCGACAATTTAGAAGGGGCATGTTCCATATTTTTGCAAAAAAAGTTTCATTTTGGTACGCCACATTTATTGGATTTTCAGATTGCTGCGTGGTGGTTGGCTAGGCTGTACGCATGCGTTCGTAAAGTGGCACCTTTGGCCCTACCCGTTGAAGTTTTCGCTCTGGTCCACTGCCACCACAAACCCACACTGCCATTGCACCCCCCGCCACCCCCCCGCGCGCGATCGCTCGCCTCGTCTCGTCAAGCCAAGGCATGGCTGGCTTGGCTTGGCATGGTATGGTATGGCTTGGTCTGAGAGCCAGGTGATTTCATAATGAAGTGAGGTGATGCTTGCCGACACAATATCTCAAAATTGAATTCGGGACTTTCTGTCAAATTATTGCTGCTCCCCCTTCAGGGTTCCGGGAAGGCATTAGAGGACAATTTAGAAGGGGCATGTTCCATATTTTTGCAAAAAGGTTTCATTTTGGTACGCCACATTTATTGGATTTTCAAGTTGCTGCTGGTGGTTGGCTAGGCTGTACGCGTGCCTTCCTAAAGTGGCACCTTTTGCCCTACCCGTTGAAGTTTTCGCTCTGGTCCACTGCCACCACACACCCACACTGCCATTGCACCCCCCGCCAGCCCCCCCCCACGTGCGCTCGCTTCCCTCTTCTCGTCAAGCTAAGGCATGGCTGGCTTGGCTTGGAATGGTATGGTATGGCTTGGTCTAAGAGCCAGGTGATTTCATAATGAAGTGCGGTGATACTTGCCGACACAATATCTCAAAATTGAATTCAGGTCCTTCTGTCAAATTATTGCAGCTCCCCCTTCAGGGTTCCGGGAAGGCATTAGGCGACAATTTAGAAGGGGCATGTTCCATATTTTTCCAAAAAAGTTTCGTTTTGGTACGCCACATTTATTGGATTTTCAGGTTGCTGCGTGGTGGTTGGCTAGGCTGTACGCGTGCCTTCGTAAAGTGGCACCTTTGGCCCTACCCGTTGAAGTTTTCGCTCTGGTCCACTGCCACCACACACCCACACTGCCATTGCAGCCCCCCGCCACCCCCCCCCGCGTGCGCTCGCCCGCCTCGTCTCGTCAAGCCAAGGCATGGCTGGCTTGGCTTGGCATGGTATGGTATGGTATGGCTTGGTCTAAGAGCCAGGTGATTTCATAATGAAGTGCGGTGGTATTTGCCGACACAATATCTCAAAATTGAATTCGGGACTTTCTGTCAAGTTATTGCAGATCCCCCTTCAGGGTTCAGGGAAGGCATTAGGCGACAATTTAGCAGGGGCCTGTTCCATATTTTTGCAAAAACGTTTCGTTTTGGTACGCCACATTTATTGGATTTTCAGGTTGCTGCGTGGTGGTTGCCAGCCAGGCATGTAGGGGTCGAAACAGGAACGGCGTCCAACGGTTTGGCGAAAGCGTGGTGCGCCACGCCTGCCGACCACCATACCCACGAACACAACAGAACATGTAACTCTACCGTTACGAACGCGACCAACCAACGTTAACAAACTACACTACACAACACTTGGACAAACCAAAACGCAACTAACCAGCGCCGACACGGACGTGCCGGCTACACAAACAACATTCGGCGATACGACCACCGGCAGCAGCGCGACGGAACCCACGCAAACCAAGCCGACCATTAGGCGGTCAAGACAACCGCGCACCAACCGCACCGCAGCTGCAGCCGCCACTTGACCATAAACAGACCACACGCAAGCCGGCCAACACCAAACCAGCCAGGCGTGCACGGGTCGAAACGGGAACGGCGTGCAACGGGTTGGCGACACCGTGGTGCGCCACGCCCGCCGACGACCATACCAACGAACAAAAACGTGACTCTACCATCACGCAACCAACCAACCAACATTAACAAACTACGCCGAAGAGTTAAGTGACCGACCAACCAACCACAACGACCTACTTCGAACCCCCGGCCCCCCCAGAGAGCGCAAGCTCGACCGAGTCAGGAGGCATGAGTGTGCGCCACGGCATGCGAGTCCCGTAGCACGTGCTTCTTCAAGTCCCCTCACGCCTACTGAAAACCAACCCAGGTGGGGGTGCCTGCAGGACAGGGCTTTTGGCCTGGCTCCCGGCCCCTGGGCCCCAGAATCCGGAGGTTGATGAGGATGTGCGATGGGACCCTCCCCCCCGTATCATCCCCCGAAGGTGAGAAATGTAAGACTTCGGTCGAACATGGGTTACCTCTCTGGGCAGAACCCGCTGTAGGGTACTGCTCGCGGCGACCGCGCCCTTCCCGCATGAGGGGGAGCCGCTTTGTGGGGGCACGTGCAGTAGGGCCCTGGGTGGGTGAGCAAAAGCCCCTTGGTAAGTCCCCCCTGCGGGGCAACCCCAGTCCCGAGTCGACCTGCCTAATCTACCTACCTGAAGTTTTCGCTCTGGTCCACTGCCACCACACACCCACACTGCCATTGCACCCCCCCCCACCCCCGCGCGCGCGCTCGCTCGCCTGGTCTCGTCAAGCCAAGGCATGGCTGGCTTGGCTTGGCATGGTATGGTATGGTATGGCTTGGTGCGAGAGTCAGTTGCTTTCATAATGAAGTGCGGTGATACTTGCCGACATGATATCTCAAAATTGAATTGGGGACTTTCTGTCAAGTTATTGCAGCTCCCCCTTCAGGGTTCCGGGAAGGCATTAGGCGACAATTTAGCAGGGGCGTGTTCCATATTTTTGCAAAAAAGTTTCATTTTGGTACGCCACATTTATTGGATTTTCAGGTTGCTGTGTGGTGGTTGGCTAGGCTGTACGCGTGCTTTCGTAAAGTGGCACCTTTGGCCCTACCCGTTGAAGTTTTCGCTCTGGTCCACTGCCACCACACACCCACACTGCGGTTGCACCCCCCGCCACCCCCGCGCGCGCGCTCGCTCACCTCGTCTCGTCAAGCCAAGGCATGGCTGGCTTGGCTTGGCATGGTATGGTATGGCTTGGTGTGAGAGCCAGGTGCTTTCATAATGTAGTGCGGTGATACTTGCCGACACAATATCTTAAAATTCAATTCGGAGCTTTCTGTCAAGTTATTGCAGCTCCCCCTTCAGGGTTCCGTGAAGGCATTAGACAACAATTTAAAAGGGGCATGTTCCATATTTTTGCAAAAAAGTTTTAATTTTGGTATGCCACATTTATTGGATTTTCAGGTTGCTGTGTGGTGGTTGGCTAGGCTGTACGCATGCTTTCGTAAAGTGGCACCTTTGGCCCTACCTGTTGAAGTTTTCGCTCTGGTCCACTGCCACCACACACCCACACTGCGGTTGCACCCCCCGCCACCCCCGCGCGCGCGCTCGCTCACCTCGTCTCGTCAAGCCAAGGCATGGCTGGCTTGGCTTGGCATGGTATGGTATGGCTTGGTGTGAGAGCCAGGTGCTTTCATAATGTAGTGCGGTGATACTTGCCGACACAATATCTCAAAATTGAATTCGGAGCTTTCTGTCAAGTTATTGCAGCTCCCCTTCAGGGCTCTGGGGAGGCATTAGGCGACAATTTAGAAGGGGCATGATCCATATTTTTGCAAAAAGGTTTCATTTTGGTACGCCACATTTATTGGATTTTCAGGTTGCTGCGTGGTGGTTGGCTAGGCTGTACGCGTGCTTTCGTAAAGTGGCACCTTTGGCCCTACCCCTTGAAGTTTCTGCTCTGGTCCACTGCCACCACACACCCACAGTGCCATTGCAACCCCCACCACGCCCGCGCGCGCGCTTGCTCGCCTCGTCTCGTCAAGCCAAGGCATGGCTGGCTTGGCTTGGCATGGTATGGTATGGTATGGCTTGGTGCGAGAGCCATGTGCTTTCTTAATGTAGTGCGGTGATACTTCCCGACACAATATCTCAAAATTGAATCCGGAGCTTTCTGTCAAGTTATTGCAGCTCCCCCTTCAGGGTTCTGGGAGGGCAATAGGGGACAATTTAGAAGGGGCATGATCCATATTTTTGCAAAAAAGTTTCATTCTGGTACGCCACATTTATTGGATTTTCAGGTTGCTGCGTGGTGTTTGGCTAGGCTGTACGCGTGCTTTCGTAAAGTGGCACATTTGGCCCTACCCCTTGAAGTTTCTGCTCTGGTCCACTGCCACCACACACCCACAGTGCCATTGCACCCCCCGCCACCCGCGCGCGCTACCTCGCCTCGTCTCGTCAAGCCAAGGCATGGCTGGCTTGGCTTGGCATGGTATGGTATGGTATGGCTTGGTGCGAGAGCCAGGTGCTTTCATAATGAAGTGCGGTGATACTTGCCGACACAATATCTCAAAATTGAATTCGGGATCTTCTGTCAAGTTATTGCAGCTCCCCCTTCAGGGTTCCGGGAAGGCATTAGACGACAATTTAGAAGGGGCATGTTGCATATTTTTGCAAAAACGTTTCATTTTGGTACGCCACATTTATTGGATTTTCAGGTTGCTGCCTGGTGGTTGGCTAGGCTGTACGCGTGCTTTCGTAAAGTGGCACCTTTGGCCCTACCCGTTGAAGTTTTTGCTCAGGTCCACTGCCACCACACACCCACAGTGACATTGCACCCCCCGCCACCCGCGCGCGCGCTCGCTCGCCTCATCTCGTCAAGCCAAGGCAAGGCTGGCTTGGCTTCGCATGGTATGGTATGGTATGGCTTGGTGCGAGAGCCAGGTGCTTTCATAATGAAGTGCGGTGATACTTGCCGACACAATATCTCAAAATTGAATTCGGGACTTTCTGTCAGGTTATTGCAGCTCCCCCTTCAGGGTTCCGTGAAGGCAGTAGACAACAATTTAGAAGGTGTATGTTCCATATTTTTGCAAAAAAGTTTCATTTTGTTACGCCACATTCATTGGATTTTCAGGTTGCTGCGTGGTGGTTTGCTAGGCTGTACGCGTGCTTTCGTAAAATGGCACCTTTGGCCCTACCCGTTGAAGTTTTCGCTCTGGTCCACTGCCACCACACACCCACACTGACATTGCACCCCCCACCACCCCCGCGCGCGCGCTCGCTCGCCTCGTCTCGTCAAGCCAAGGCATGGCTGGCTTGGCTTGGCATGGTATGGTATGGTATGGCTTGGTTCTAGAGCCAGGTGCTTTCATAATGTAGTGCGGTGATACTTGCCAACACAATATCTCAAAATTGAATTGCAGTTTTCTGTCAAGTGAATGCAGCTCCCCCTTCAGGGTTCTCGGAAGGCATTAGGCGACAATTTAGAAGGGGCATGTTCCATATTTTTGCAAAAAGGTTTCATTTTGGTACGCCACATTTATTGGATTTTCAGGTTGCTGTGTGGTGGTTGGCTAGGCTGTACGCATGCGTTCGTAAAGTGGCACCTTTGGCCCTGCCCGTTGAAGTTTTCGCTCTGGTCCACTGCCACCACACACCCACAGTGACATTGCACCCCCCGCCACCCGCGCGCGCGCTCGCTCGCCTCGTCTCGTCAAGCCAAGGCATGGCTGGCTTGGCTTGGCATGGTATGGTATGGTATGGCTTGGTGCGAGAGCCAGGTGCTTTCATAATGAAGTGCGGTGATACTTGCCGACACGATATCTCAAAATTAAATTCAGAGCTTTCTGTCAAGTTATTGCAGCTCCCCCTTCAGGGTTCCGGGAAGGCATTAGGCGACAATTTAGAAGGGGCATGTTCCATATTTTTGCAAAAAAGTTTCATTTTGGTACGCCACATTTATTGGATTTTCAGGTTGCTGCGTGGTGGTTGGGTAGGCTGTACGCGTGGGGTATGAAACCCCACCCCCGCCCAACCCACAAACAAGCACACGCTTTCTCTATAGGGGACAACAACAAGAAGCTGCACAAGGTATGACAAGTATGTTACGAAGAAAAGAAAACACAAAGGCGCCTTCCACACCCTCTCTATAGGGGAAACGCAAGGCAAAGAGGTCTGTTATCGAAGACGCTACGGAGAAAAAAAAAAGGAGGAGACACAAGGCACAACACGCAAAAACAACCAACCAACCCCCCAAAAGACCTGCACACGCTCTCTCTCTACAGGGGAAGAAAACACGGTGGGACAAAAGGAGAGGTACGTACCACGCATCACGCATGCCACGCAGTTCTGCTACGCGTCTACAGGACCTCTTCCTCTGCTTTTTGAACCATGCTGACGACCGACAACGAGAACCAACCAAGGTATGACACACCCCACCAACCACACACCGCAAGCACACACACGCACACGCACGGCAGCCGCACCGCGCATGACCCCCCCCACGCCACCCACACCAACACGAAGGGCCACACAGCGCACACACACAAACCAAGACCAAGGAGAAGGGCACCAACAGCCAGGAGAGGCAAGGGGCGGGGACACCAAACCGCAGACCACCGGCACACCACACACACGCAACCACACACACCAGCACACGCGGAAGACACCCCCAGCGCACCACCACACCACACCACCAACAACGCAGACACCACAAACACGCAACACACAACACAGCACGGCCACCGCGCACACCCACACACACCACAAACACACACAACAAAGGACACCGCCACCCGCGAAACACACCACCACAACCGGCGGGCCCCAGCCAGGAGTGGCGGGGAGCCGCACGCCACTCCTGGCAGCGAGACCCAGCCAGGAGTGGCGGGGAGTAGCACACAGGAACCTCCGCCAACCACACCACACACCAGCCACAACCCCACCACACACCACTACCGCCAGCGGACCCCAGCCAGGAGTGGCAGGGAACCGCGCCCCGGACCCTCAGCGAGGAGTGGCGAGGACCGCCCACCACCGCCAGCAGCGAAACCCAGCCAGGAGTGGCGGGGAGTAGCACACAGGAACCTCCGCCAGGAGTGGCGAGGGACCAACCACACCACACACAGTAAGAAAAAGTGCCTTTTCATTGCTTTGAGGCATACTCTAGTTGTATTAGAGATGCACTGAGCATCCATGCATTTTTATCTTAGTATTGGTCCCACCAAAACTGGTGATAACACATTTTGACGTATGGAACCAAACACCCAATCAGGATATGGAGTGGACCCCTTAATCCCCTTTCAAAGTGAAGCTATTCATCTTTTCCTGAGTTGACTGAGCACTGACATACCTAACGTAGAGCCTATGAATTTATCTATGTTTTTCCATGAATTCTTAGCTATCCTAGTGGTATGCACCCTAGGGGGCTGGGCACCTCTTTTTGAGAGGTCCTGGGTTCAATTCCTGGTCAGCCTAGCTAAGTAGGAAGATCCCATGTGACATGGCAGTGACCTCATCGCCACATACCATGCCACCTCAGCACATATGGGACCCAAAACAAAGAGTGCAAATCTCCTGAGATGGCATTATGGAGAGAGAGTGACCATGGGGCAGTTTTCTAAGTCTTTTCCAAAACCATTTCAGCTATCTTTGTGAATATGCATTCATTTGTGACCTGAGTTGCAGTTTCTGTGAATATCCAATCATCTTTCACTGTTTACACTGCAGCCCTTCTTGCTTTGATCCTGAATTACCTTCTCCTTGCACACTTCTGGCTTGGGCTATCCTGGATTGACTTGGACTTACTGTATTTCAATAAACAAAAGCTTTTCATCTCCCAAAACAAGCAGCAGGACACCCTACAGCAACAGCAAGCAGCAGGAGGAGCAAAAACACAGTGCTGAAAACACTATAAACTTTTCTGGTAGCAAGAGGCAGCCTGTCTCTGCGCACCGGCAGCAACCCCGTGCCGTACATCCAGTGCGCCGAGTACGGGCAAATATAAGCTGAAGGGTGAAAGAAGATGGATCCAGGAAAGGAGGACGCTGACGTGAAGACAGCGCCAGCGCCTGGGGCACCGGCAAGGCCGGCACCTGGCGCTGTACCTTCAGCGGAGCCCTTACATTGGCCAGTAAATGCGGCTGAGGACTCCCTGGATGGGCTTCAGACGGCCTTCGGGGCCTTGTCTGTCGAAGAAGTGGCCTCAGCCTGTGAAGAGGAAGAGAGAGAACGAGAGCGAGAAGGATGCTGGAGACGAGGCAGGCGAAGGAGAGGAACAAGGGCAAGACCTGACTACCTTCGAAGGCGCACCAAGCGCTACTGGCCTCCACGCATCACCCTCTCCCATAACCACCACACTCCCAGCCGCTGCAACATCCACTTCCTCAACCAACCCGCCTATGGCAGAGGGCACAGGCTTTACTGGCATGCCTCCCTACCCCGCCTATGGTATGGGCCCACCAACCACTGCGCTCCATGAGGCAACTACTGCCAGTGAGCATGTGGCTTCGGGCTCTGCGCCGCGATGGTATGCGGCCGACTATCCCCATCCACTACACGCCACTGGAACCTATGTGGATGTTCCTGGGTATGCTCCTGGGTATGCACCTGGGTATGCACCCTTGAGTGGGTTGAGGAGAGGACCAGAGTCTCTTGGTGGCAGGAGTAGAGGATCGGGAAGATCCTCCAACAGGTCCCTGACGCGGTCGGAGATCAACGAGGTGCTCCGAGGAGCCACTTCAAAAATCGTGGGCGACCTCACTCAAGAGATCCGTGAGAAGCTGGAGCCCCTGATGATCCCGCCCCATGCGTCACCTCTCTCGGTGGGAATGTCACCCCACCGAGTCCAGGCCAACCACCTGGCGGCAGGGATGACAAATACCCTGGGGAGCCTGAGGAGCAGACCGATGCCGACGCCTGCAGCTATTCCGAGAAGTCCTTTCGTGCCGAGAACGGCCCAGCCGCCTTACAGCCACGTGACGAACTTGACGAGGGCCGAGCTGGACCAGCTGGGGCTGACAGCCCTAAGGGCAATGGTGGACGTGGAGCCTTATGGCTCCAGTGATCTAGGCGGAGAACACTCCGACGACGAGCCGCTGTCGATGGATTCTTCTTCGCCCTCGGAGGACGATGACCCGGAGGACCCCGAGGATCCAAAGGGTAAGAAGAAGAAGAAGAAGAAGAAGAAGACCCGACGCCCTGAAGGACGCCGAGCTCAGGAGGCGAAGGCTATAGCCACCTCCAAGATCGTGGTGAACCTGCCTGAGTTCACAGGCAAGGACCTCAGCGATTTCCTTGAGAACTTTGGTCGGTTCCTACGATTGACCGGCCAAACCCACGCTAGTGGGCGAGTGAAGTGCGATCTGCTCCTGCAGTGCTGCAAGACCAAGTACCTGGAGAAGCAGGTCAGGCAGATCGTGACTAACTCCGCCACCTTTGCCGATGTGTTGGTTGCCCTGGAGAGGCAGTACCCGGCCTACGAAACCGACCTCTCCATCAGGGTCGAGATCCAGAACCTACCCGTGCTGCCCAACAACCCCAAGCCTGGCAGGGTATCTGAGCTGTTGGCTGATCTGGATCACTGGGCTGGACGACTGACGCCCGGCTCCTACAGCAGCGACGACCTGCTATTCTGGTTAGTGGCCAAGCTCGCCCGAGAGCTATGGGACGAGTGCCGTTTGATGGCTGAGCGCAAGGCTAGATCCCTCCACTACGAGGATCTATGCGTGCTGATCCTGGAGATGGCGCTGGAGAAGGAGAGCGACCAGCACCTGAACAACTACCGTCCTGGTGGTGGAGGTTCCGAAGGCAAAGGGTACCAAGGGTCCCGACCTGGGCAGGGGACTACCCCCAAACACGCCCACGCCCGTACCATGGAGGACGTGAAGGAGCTCTTCTGGTGTGATGCCAGAGACGAGCAGGGCCACCTGCAGCACGCCTCTGACTGCGAGCAGCGAGACTGCTTCGTCGTCCAGGGGAAGCAGCAGCAGAAGAACACCGGCGCCAAAGCGAAGCTGCCAGATCATTACCGCTGCACCATCACGTGTGCATTCTGCGGTAAGCGGAAGCACTACGAGGATGAGTGCTACCATAAGCAACTCCTATGGGCGAAGCTTAAGGGGGAAGATCCTGGCAAAGGCTCAGGCAAAGGTGGAGGCAAGGCCAAAGGCAACGACTCCGGCAAGGGCAAGTCGAAAGGACGTGGTCAAGGTGGTCAAGACAAGGGTCAAGGTGGATGAGGAGGAGGCGCTAACCGCCAGCCCGACAACAAGAACAAGGACAAGAACGGAGGCAACCCCAACCCTAATCCAGGGGGGAACTCCGAGCCCTCTGGAGGGCAGTCTGGTCCTACCACACGCTCACAGACGCAGGCCCAGCAAGAACAAGGAGCCAAGCGTGAGCATGAAGGTGGTGACGACGGCAACGCTAAGAAGAGGAGCCGTTTCAAGGGAATGGCCCGCAAGTTGCGGAACAAGGGGTTCGAGGTGACCTGTCCCGCGGAGTTCTGACGAGGACGCTCTGGTGGCCCCCAAGACCTTGTGTTTTGGGTACGTATCCGACTAGGGGGACGTGAATACCTGGGGGTACTGGATACTGGCGCCACAATATCTATAGTGGCCAAGAAAATTTTACCTTGCCGGAGCCTGAAGAACACCATGACCACCGCCGCTATACGCATGGGGGATGGACATGTGGTGCACAGCTGCGGGGACTCCGAAGTGGAGGTACCTATGGGCTCTCGAACTATCGCCCATCGGTTCTATGTGATGGACACTGAGGCCTTCCACTTTGTACTGGGTACTGACTTCTTCGTACAGCACTCCCAGATACAATCCCTGACGCTGCAAGCGCCCTACCTCCTCTACGTGGACCACGGCAGTGGCAGAGAGTCTGTGCCACTGGAGCAGTCGGAACATACCTCGAGTTACCTGAGACTATCTAAGGAGGAGCCCTCGAACATGATGGCGGCCTCCAAAACTGAGGACTACCAACTATTTGGGGAAGTCCTAGACCAAGGTCTGAAGGGGTTGGGTTACTCTCGAGAAGACCTAAGTGTGGAGCTGTTCGCCAGCGACAAGCAGCATGTACTGGACCTATACTGCAGCAAGGGGAAGAACTGCAGTTACAAATTTTACTGGCCCTCTTTCGGGATGGCCTATGGGAACCTCAGATTCAGTGAACTTGGGAAGGTGCTGACCAAGGTGGCCTTGGAACGTTCCCGTATGGTCCTGTGTTCTCCCGATTGGGGAGCCCATGGGGGCAACGAGTACTGGCGAAACCTCCCGGACAGGCTGACTATCAGCTCTGTTCGTTTGCCTGATGAGGCCATCTACGTGCCTCTGGGGCGCAAGACGCCTATTGGGAAGCCTGGATGGGGGAGTATGCTCAGCGTGGTGGACGGAAGTCTTACCTCCATTCCCTGGGAGGATTTGGACCCGACCCTAATCCAGGCTATACAACGAGAAAGCGATGGACTCGCCTTGGGTGACTTGAAGGATCGACTACGACCTCAAGATGCTGTTGAAACTACACCCGGAGGAGGTAGGTAGGTAGGTATCTTCGGGAGCTCGGGATGCCTCCTTTGACGGTGCAGGAAGAAGGTCTTACCAACGGGACGTCCTGTCCCTCCCACTGCCCTATGTTAGGTGCCTCTTGAGCCGCTCCCGCATGTGCTTGGGAAGGCATTGTCGCGGCCACCCGGTCCATGTGTCCCAGGTGGGAGGGTGTCCCCACATGTGTCCATGAGTAGGGCCACATGCCCCCTCCTTCGGGCGGCAGCTCTGGGGGCTGCCCAGCCGTGTGGAGTATCTCTCGCCACAAGGGGTATTGCTCCCGCTTGTCTACGGTACGACCGCCTCACCCTTGTGGCTTGAGTTGCGGGGCCTCTCCGCTTGGCAGGCGACCCCCTCCTGGACTGTGTACCGGCTCGCCTGTCACCGGTTGCATCCATGGCTCCGGGTGACGTTTGCCATGGTCCCCGATGCAGCCTGGCCGGGCTCGGACCAGCAGCCTTGGAGTACCGCTCCTGCCACTGGCCCGGTGGGTCGGCTGGGTCGCCCCAGTGTGTCCGACCCATGGGGTGTTGGTTCTTTCCTGTTCCCCGGCCGCCCTACGTGTGTGCGGTGTCCCGGGCCTCCCGGCTCCTGTTCACCGGTGTGCCCGCTCGGTGTGTTGTGTTGGGTGTGCGGTGTCCTGGGCCTCCCGGCTCCTGTTCACCGGTGTGCCCGCTCGGTGTGGTGTGTTGCGTGTGCGGTGTCCTGGGCCTCCCGGCTCCTGTTCACCGGTGTGCCTGCTCGGTGTGTTGTGTTGCGTGTGCGGTGTCCTGGGCCTCCCGGCTCCCGTTCTCCGGTGCGCCCGCTCGGTGTGTTGTGTTGTGTGTGCGGTGTCCTGGGCCTCCCGGCTCCTGTTCACCGGTGTGCCCGCTAGGTGTGTTGTGTTGGGTGTGCGGTGTCCTGCGCCTCCTGCCTCCTGTTCACCGGTGTGCCCGCTCGGTGTGTTGTGTTGCGTGTGCGGTGTCCTGGGCCTCCCGGCTCCTGTTCTCCGGTGTGCCCGCTCGCTGTGTTGTGTTGTGTGCGCGGTGTCCTGGGCCTACTGGCTCCTGTTCACCGGTGTTCCCGCTCGGTGTGTTGTTTTGCGTGTGCGGCGTCCTGGCCCCCCTGCCTCCTGTTCTCCGGTGTGCCCGCTCGGTGTGTTGTGTTGCGTGTGCGGTGTGCTGGGCCTTCTGGCGCCTGTTCACCGGTGTGCCCGGCTCGGTGTGTTGTTTGCTTGGGTGACTTGAAGGATCGACTACGACCTCAAGATGCTGTTGAGACTACACCCGGAGGAGATGAGTACGTCGTGACTGACACCAACGCCCCCAACTCTCCCTGCCGTGTACCTGTTCCTGAGGGAGTCTTTGAGTGTGGACTATCTGAGCTACCTAGCTCTATCCACTCAGAAGACGAAACTGAGCACGACGCCTTCTTCGTGCAGACCTGTGTGGAGGAAGTGGAGAACGCCGAGTACGTCGCCCCACTAAAACCCGTACTCTCCATGAGGGTGGAAGACCCCGTGGACGAGGAGCTGGAACCTCGATCCAGGCTCAGGGAGTATGTGGATTCCAAGAGGAAGTTGGTGGCGAAAAGACTATGCTACGTGAAACCTACTCGCAGCTCATGGCCATTGAACCAAGGACGTATGGGACACCTATCCCAATTGAAGGAGGACCTCGAACAGAAGATCACCACCTGGCAAAGGGAGGTAGATCTCAAGCTCATGAAGAGCGTGTGGGGCGCCCATGTGAGGACCCCAGAGGAGGACGCCCTCTCGGAGGAATGTGTATGTGAACCCCCTCGAGCGTGCCTATGCTGCCATCGTCCATCGGAGATGGTTGAACAAGACCTTCTATATGCCTACCAAGGGCTGAAGGATACTACCGCGGGCGAAGAGTCGGTGGAGGACCACCTCCCGACGTCTATTCAAGGGGCAAGCAACTTACACTCCGACGAGGATATGGAGGACAAGATCAAGGTATTGGACCCGCGGGTACAGAAGCTTATAAGGACCTATCTGGAGGTGTTCGGAGAACTACCCCCTCCAGCCTCATGTGACAAGCTGGTACAGATGGACCTCAAGCTGAAACCCGAGTTCGTGGGTCACAAGATCCGGAGGAGACCCTATCCAGCTCCTAAAGAGCAGGCCGACGAGATTGAGCGACAGATACAAGAATGTATCGACGCTGGCCTAGTCCTGGAGTACAAGGGCGGGGACTACCCACTACACTGCAGCCCCTGTTTCCTGGTGGCTAAACCTGGGTCTACAGCCAAACGGCTGGTAGTGGACTACGGAGAGCTGAACAAGAAGACGTTGAACCACTCAGGGTCCATTCCCAATATGGAGTCCACCCTTGAGAAGATAGCCACCTGCCGCTACAAGACCAAGATGGACAAGCGAAGCGGATTCTGGCAAGTGGACCTGACGCCCAACGCACAGGAACTACTGGCCTTCATCACCCCTCAGGGGAGGGTGTTCAAGTGGAAGGTCATGCCGTTTGGCGTGGCTAACGCACCCGCTCTATTCCAAGAGCTGATGAACAAGATCTTGTCCATCCTACGAAGGAGACCTAAGGTGCAGGAGCTCATATCCCGTGGTGCCCAGATGGAGGCTCATATCGACGATGTATGCCTCGGTACGAATACCAAGGAGGATCACCTAATCCTCTTGGGTGAGTTCTTTGCGGTCTGCCAGGAGAACCACACTCGACTCAAGCTTGAGAAGTGTGAGTTCATGCAGGAGACCATGCAGTACTTGGGGTTTGACGTTGGCTATGGGTGGTGGACCTCAGCGGCCTCTAAGGCCAAACCCCTGATGGATGCCAAGGTACGACACTAAGACCCCAAGAAAGGACTTCATGATGTACGCAGTTTCATTGGGGCGTGCAACTTCTATCGCCGCCACATCAAGAACTTCACCTATACCAGCGCCGTTCTGACGGACTTGATCAAGAAGAGTACTACCTGGCGCTGGGGCCCACAAGAGCAACAAGCGTTTGACGAGCTCAAAGACAAGGTAGCCAACGCTAAGTGCTTGGGCGTGCCTAGGGCACAAGGGGAGATTATCCTGGTGACCGACGCCAGCAATGTGGGCGGTGGTGGAACGTTGTTCCAATGGCAAGCACTAGAGAAGGAGGAGTTCGACTCGGCCATTTCCCAATGGGGGACGGAAGGTCTCAACCGAGATGGATCCCTCAAGCACAGCTACCCTGACGACAAGTGGGTCCAAGTACCCCTGGGCCACTGGAACTGGAAGTGGAACCAGGCCAGGGGGAACTACTCCACCTATGAGCAGGAATTGCTCGCGGGTATGCTGGTGCTATCCTCACAAGCACGGCTGTTGGTGAGTAACCCTGTGGTCTGGCTGTGCGACCAAGAACCGGTCCGCAGTTTCCAGAAGGGTCCCCCACCTGAGAAGGCCAAGCTACGTCGCTGGTGGACCTACCTCAGTCAACTACGGCTGACGGTACACCATATCCAGGGAGTGAAGAACGAGTGTGCCGACTACATCAGCCGCAACAACTTCGACGCCCTGATTGGTGCCCGGTCTGAAGCGCTGGCTAAGGAGGCGTTCAGCCGTATGGACGTCCACTTGGACCTCAACATGACTATGATACGCCCCCTGGATTGACTGCAACAATCGGATTACCTGAAAGAGTTCGGGGATATCTACAAGCGCCTGGAGAAACGCCTTGAACCCCTCCTGGTCAACCAAGACCAGTGGAAGAGGGACAAGAGCTACCTATGGCACGAGGACCGTATCGTGGTGCCTAGTGACCGAGTCCCAGCGCTGCTGAAGTGGACCCATGAGTCCAGTGGTCATGCGGGTGCTGACCGCACCCTGAGGCTGTTGAAGCAGTGGTTCCACACTACGTGGAATGACGACCAACTGCGGAAAACCCTCCAGCCTATCGTGGACAAGTGCCCGTGCAGGTCCTGTAAACCAGGGGATATCAGGGACAGAGGTCTCTACTCGACCCTGCCCATCCCTCACTGTGCTAACAGTGTTCTATATGTGGACTACACGGAGATGCCGAAGTTCGGGGGCTATGACTTCGCCCTCGTGGTAACCTGTGGGTTGACCAGGTTTACCAGGGTGTTCCCTTGTACCAAGCACATTACCGGGGAGGAGACTATCAAGATACTCCTGGAGGAGTGGTTTTGTGTCTATGGGGCGCCCAAGGAGTTAAACTCCGATGAGGACGTGCGAGTGAGCTCAGATACTGGCTGGTACAAGAGGGTCCTGAGATCCCTCAATGTCCAGGTGTCTACGGGGATTCCCTACTCTTACACGAGCAACCCCCTATGTGAGCGACAGATCCGTGTCCTGAAGGAGAACGTCAGGATATGGTGCAAAACTGAACGCACCAGAGACTGGGTGAGACTACTCCCTGTCATATCCTTGATGATGAACTCCCAAGAGAGTTCAGCGACTGGCTACTCGCCCCATGAGCTATTCCTGGGGCGCCCGGCGTGGTTCCTACATGCCCCCTATCCAGAGGACACCCATTCTTCTGTGGGTGAATGGGTCCAAGAGCAACAAGCGAAGGTGGACAAGGCCAAGGCTATGCTCCAGAGAGTGAGGGAGCGTCAGTGGAACGAGAAGAACAAGCACCGAGTACCGGCCACCTACCAAGAGGGGGACTGGGTGCTGGTGCACCACAGTCGACTACCCGCTTGGCCATGCTCTACCAGCGATGACCCATACTTCGGGCTGTACAAGATTCTATCTGTGGATGGTCACCGTATCACTGTGCGGTTTTCTCCCCGACTAGGGGGGACCCTGGTGTGCGCTGCTCAACACCTGAAGCGCTACCATGATCCTGAAGACCTCTGTGGGGAGGAGTGGGAGCTGAACAACGAAGAAATCGCCGCTCTGGACCTACAAGGGGCTGCCAGCCCTATGGAAGTTGAAGGTGAACTCCCCGACATGAACGCCGAGGAGATGGCTAAGGAAGGCTTCTACCTGGTGAAGTCTGTCCTACGCCACCGCTATCGCCAGGGTTGGCGCTTCCTCACCCTCTGGGAAGGGTTTGGAGTCGAAGAGGCCACCTGGGAGCCCTTCTCTCCATTTGTTCTACCGGAGGGACGCCTAAACTCAGTTCTG
The DNA here is from genome assembly GCA_964036045.1 of Eutreptiella sp. 'Long Island Sound 2002'. NCBI lineage: Eukaryota > Euglenozoa > Euglenophyceae > Eutreptiales > Eutreptiaceae > Eutreptiella > Eutreptiella sp. 'Long Island Sound 2002'. The sequence goes on along the minus strand of OZ038382.1, from coordinate 52,969,287 downwards.
GTTGACTACTTGTCCCAGAACAACCTTGGTGAGTTGCTGAGGCTCGCTGAGACGCTTGCCTCCAAGACTAAAGCTAGGGACTGAACCTTACCCTTACCTGCCAAAGCGTATGTGTGAGTGTGCTATTCCTAAGGTCCTGAGAGCAAGCCGCAGAAGTGGTGTCCTAATTATACCCGAGTCTGCGCCCTTGCTAAACCTGGAGGGTTGGCTTATTGATGCCACGGGGTACGCCCCGGGTCTCCCCTCCCCTAAGCGCCCAATTTCTGTGCTGGCGCAAAACCTTTGGGGAATACCCAGCGTACTAATCCAGGTATTGTTTTCCCTACCTACCTGTCTACTACAGGGAGGGGTGGCCAAAAGCTATGAAGGCTTGAAAACGCCGTTTTGCTATGTGGCCAAAACACTGACCTAACCACTGCCACAGCCCACCAACCCTGCTAAAATTGCAGGAAACGGGTGGGACAGTGACACACGCACTACAGGTCCTACACACCCTACAGTGGCACCATCCTGGTGGGCGAGCACTGGGGCAACTGGCTCAAGCCCCCACTCAGGACTACCACTCCTACACGCACACTCTACTGGGCGTTGCGAAGGCAAAGGTCTCGTGGGTCCTAGCGACCCTCCTGTGAAATGACAAGAGAACACAGCGCTGCGAAGCAACTGTGGCCTAACAGGAGACGCCACAACGCGTTTCCCCTGCTAGGGCTTGGAGGGACGGAGTGCTCTCCCGTGCAAGGCGCAGATGTCGATGAAGTCGGACTCCCTGCTCTGCCACAGGCGGAGTGGAGTTACTTGTTTGTGTGATCCTCGCCCTTGTTTAGCAGGGCATAAAAAAAAACTGCTGCACCAATCACCCTACCTGCCCACCTGTAAAACAAAGGCAAATGAAAGGGCGTTTGCGGCGGAGGAACCAAGCCACACTCCAGGTATTATACCCTTCTCAGTGTGACCTATAATACACTGTCCGCAAACACGCTGGAAGACCAGCTACCCTTGTCAAGCAAGCAAGCGTTACGAGACTCCTCAGGTTCTCTTAAAGAACGTACCGAGGAGCCCCTGGGTAGCCTAAACAAGGTTTACCGTGCGCACTTCGCGTGGCCTACCCTTTAATGCGTGTGTGCATGCGCGAGTATGCACAGACATCGCGGGCAAACCTGCCCATCTGAACGTCAATCACAACTCCACCAGGGGGTGGCCCCGCCTGGGCTTACTCACCTTACCTACCGCTGGAGAGCGAGAGCAAGTGAGGGGCGCACGCGAAGAACGTTGCTATGCACGTGTGTGTATGTCTAATCACCCTGATCTGACCGCTAATCATCTGCAATCTTTGTAATCAATCCCTCTATCGCGTCCTATCGTTGTTAGCGCTGCTACAAGACTCGTTCACGGAGACACAAGACGAGCAATGTGTATGCGTCATGCGAGACGAGCATACCTGTAGTTTATACCTGATTCATTGAAGTCTTTTTCGTTGATTGTCGAATTCTTGAATTTTCAAATCTTCTATTAGTGGGGGTGGAATCTGTATGTTTATTTATTAATGTGTGTCTCGTCATTTTCAAGACTACGTGAGACATACGTTTATAATTCCATTATTTCTCCATTTTCCGGCGCTTCGCTAGGATCCGCTTCTGCGCGCCGCCACTTTATGCGTATGAATTTCTGGATTTAAAAAATCCAGAGATGACTATAATTTCTATAAAAATGTGCTTCTGATGCACAATTGGATTCTGCTCAGGTGTGTTGTTTCAGAAATCTTCTAGGCCGTCATTTGACGGATTTTGGTGTCGTCGCTTCGTTTTTGCGTTGATTCGTCCATAATTCTCCCATTCCTGCCTCTGCAGATACCCACGCGCAGCCTCGCTGAGTAGGCCGTGTTTGGGCCGAAACGCAGGTGCCTGGAGAGACTGAGCAGGACCAAGACCCCACCAAGGGGCATTTTTAATTTTCTTTCGACTCCCTTCGCCCTAAGACAGGTCACAGGTCGCCAGCAGGTTTACGAGAACCCATGCGAGTGTGTATAATGTGTCTTGCGTTGGGTTTGTGTCGACGCTGCGTCTTGGAGGGAGGGATGCATATGCACATGTTTGGCATGCTCCCAATCTAACCCAACCAAGCCACAGGAGCCCCGGCAGCGCCATGAGCGCTGAGTCTTCTGTAGGATATGTTACAAACAGAGCAGCAAAAGAGCGCCAGCCATGGTGAGCGCCCATTTTTCAGTGTGAGGGAAACTATAGGTATTTTAAAGTAGATGTGGAAACCAAGGAAAAGCCAAGAAAAAGTCCCCTTTTCCTAGAATGCGACAGTGGTGGCCACCACAGCACAAGGGGGGAGTAAGAAAAAGTGCTTTTCCATTGCTTTGAGCCATACTCTAGTTGTATTAGAGATGCACTGAGCATCCATGCATTTTTATCTTAGTATTGGTCCCACCAAAACTGGTGATAACACATTTTGACCTATGGAACCAAACACCCAATCAGGATATGGAGTGGACCCCTTAATCCCCTTTCAAAGTGAAGCTATTCATCTTTTCCTGAGTTGACTGAGCACTGACATACCTAAAGTAGAGCCTATGAATTCATCTATGTTTTTCCATGAATTCTTAGCTATCCTAGTGGTATGCACCCTAGGGGGCTGGGCTCCTCTTTTTGAGAGGTCCTGGGTTCAATTCCTGGTCAGCCTAGCTAAGTAGGAAGATCCCATGTGACATGGCAGTGACCTCATCGCCACATACCATGCCACCTCAGCACATATGGGACCCAAAACAAAGAGTGCACATCTCCTGAGATGGCACTATGGAGAGAGAGTGACCATGGGGCAGTTTTCTAACTCTTTTCCAAAAACATTTCAGCTATCTTTGTGAATGTGCATTCATTTGTGACCTGAGTTGCAGTTTCTGTGAATATCCAATCATCTTTCACTGTTTACACTGCAGCCCTTCATCCTTTGATCCTGAATTACCTTCTCCTTGCACCCTTCTGGCTTGGGCTATCCTGGATTGACTTGGACTTACTGTATTTCAATAAACAAAAGCTTTTCATCTCCCAAAACAAGCAGCAGGACACCCTACAGCAACAGCAAGCAGCAGGAGAAGCAAAAACACAGTGCTGAAAACACTATAAACTTTTTTCACACCAGCCACAACCCCACCAACACACCACCGCCGCACACTACACACCACACACCACACACCACACACCACACACCACCGCCGACAGCGAAACCCAGCCAGGAATGGCGGGGAACCGCGCCCGGGACCCTCCGCCAGGAGTGGCGAGGACCGCCCACCACCACCGGCAGCAAAACCCAGCCAGGAGTGGCGGCGAGTAGCACACAGGAACCTCCGCCAGGAGTGGTGAGAGACCAACCACACCACACAGCAGCCACAACCCCACCAACAGACCACCGCCGCACACCACACACCACACACCACACACCAGACACATCACACCACCGCCGCCAGCGGACCCCTGCCAGGAGTGGCGGGGAACCGCACCCGGGACCCCCAGCCAGGAGTGGCGAGGAGCGCCCACCACCGCTGACAGCGAAACCCAGCCAGGAGTGGCGGGGGACCGCATCCGGGACCCTCAGCAAGGAGTGGCGAGGGACGCCCACCACCACCGGCAGCGAAACCCAGCCAGGAGTGGCGGGGAGTAGCACACAGGAACCTCCGCCAGGAGTGGCGAGGGACCAACCACACCACACAGCAGCCACAACCCCACCAACACACCACCGCCGCACACCACACACCACTAACCGAACACAACACACCACACACCACCGCTGCCAGCGGACCCCACCCAACGAGGGACCAGCCATGGCACACACCGACCACACCCACACCCACACCAGCAGCAAGCCCCACCCGGCCCCAACCACACAGCCACACACGCACACACACACACCAACACACACGGAAGGCACACCCACACCCACGCCGCCACGAACGCACGACACACACACCAACACATCGCGCCACAAACACACACACCGACGGCGAACCACAACCAGGGGAGGTGGAGACACGCACACAAGCAACACGGCCAGGAAAAGCGAAAAACGCCCCCAACCACCACCACCCCACCCGGGAGAGACGGGAAACCCACCACCGCACTCCACACAGCGAAATGGGGGGCGGGACGAAAAGGGCCCACGGGAGACGCAGGCGAGGGACCCAACCTCAGGGGATTGGGGGCCCCCCCGGTGACCGTATCGGCCCCACCTGAGCACACGCAATAAGGTCGGATACGCCCGGGACTGTTGGTCAGCAGCCTGCGGTGGCACCGGCCTGGGGGGGTGACCAATGGGCCTGACCAAGAGCACTCCCCACGGCACGTACTGCGGTTCGGGCCCAGCGAGGGGCTGCGGGTGGGGCACACTGTCCATCGGGGCAGGCAAGAGACACGCCTATCCCGCAAGGACTCCCCTGCGACCCACAGTGTACCCGACCCCGGTGTGGGGAACGGCTGGAGTACCTGGCTACGGAGCAGGTCCATTTGTACCGAGCGGGTACAAATGGACGGCCCGTAAAACAGAGTTACACCCTGACGGGGAGTGCAAGCATCAGCCCCCCAAAGGGGAAAAACCAGGGGAAGGGACCCGAGCCGACGACAAGGACCCCCCCCCACCCACCACAGCCGGAAAGGCCCGGGCACGGCACCAGGGGAACACCGCCCCAAGCGACGCGGAAAAGAGACAGAGGGAGGAGGGCACGCAAAGGGGGCGGCGGGGGGACACACCACCAACAGACCCCAGCCAGGGGGGGCGGGAAACCACACAGCCGAGACGGGAGAGGGGCCACGACACACAGCCCCCACACCCACACAGAGCCGCCAAACCAAGCCCAGAAAGGCGAGGACAGGCACCTAAACGCACCACCAACACACCGCACACACGCCCGCGCATGCACACAACCCACACCACCACAACCGCCACCGACACGAGCCCCACAAACACACACCACACACCAAAGCGCAAGCACCGCCCGCACCACAAACGCAACGCACGAAAACCCAAAGAACAAGAACCCAGCAACCCCCCGCCAGGGGAGCTGCAGGGCCGCCAGAAACACCGGTAGGACACAAAGGTGGACCCACCAAGCCTCTGCCAGGAGTGGCGAGCGGCCACACCCAGCAACACCCAACCGACCACGCCCAACCCCAGGACCAGGCACTACGACACCCACACCAGCACCGCCACCAACACCCAAACCCAACGCCACAACACCCTCACCAGCAGAAAACCCCCGGAACCAACGGAGACACCGTCGGCAACACCAGCGACCCGAGCACCCAGCACAACAGCTAGGACACCCTAACCAACGGCAAACCAACACAAAAAGCCACCCAACACTGATAGACGACCGCACCCAGCCAATCCGGTCCCCCACCGACCAGTACCCAGAACCACCGCCACCAGCATCCACACCATCGGAAACACTAACACCACCAACAATCAAGCCAGCACAACACTCTCACCAACACCATCACCGCCGGCACCATTGCCTACGAAACCTACGCACACCAACACCGGTTCCAGCACCTACATCACGCAAGCCAACGGCATCAAACACACCATCACCGGAATCACCCCACCATCAGCGTCGCCACCAGCAACCTCCGCCACCAGAGGAAACCAAAGCCACCACAGCCGGTGAGCCAACAAACCACCAAGCCCCGGCCAGGGGAGGCGAGGGCACATGCCCAGAACCATCAACAACAACACCCTCGCCACCAAAGCAACCACAGGGCACCATCCTCCACGCAGTCACCAGCGGCACCCACACCACCGACGCCAGTAACACCACCCTCACCCACAACACCACCCGGGGCATCGCCTGCACCACCTGCACCAACAGCATCACCAGCAGCCCACACCACCTACTGCACACCCTCCCAGACAGAGCCACATAAACTAGTCACCGCCCACCCCCGAATACAGGCCACTGACCACCCACACACAGACCCACACCAACCGCCAGCAGCATCAGCAACATCAGAGACGCCGTAAACCATAGGAAGGCCAGCAACGACCTCACCACCGGCATCACCGACACCGCCACCGACAGTGCGACCTCAGCAACAACAACCCAGAGCGTCAACGGCAGCCGCCACGGCGACACCACCCGGTACAACACCATCGACATCAACGACACCAAGGGGGCCAACACGCGGGCCAGCGACGCCCATGGGAACCTCCGCCAGCAGTGGCGAGGTCCCACCCCGACCGTCAGAACACCAGCATCCACCAGGGCATCACCTACAGCACCCTCGCCTTCGACATCACCCACAGCTCCACCGGCGGCGCCCTCGCCAACACCGTCACCAGCACCGCCGACAGCAGCAACAAAGCGCCACCGCCAACCACCCAAAGCACCAACCTCCCCAACACCGGAAACAACCGGCAGCACCCCACCAGGACCACAAGGCGACCAACCACCAGCCACGAGTGGCACGCCCGGAACCACCGACCACCCAAACGCAGGCCGCGCCCAGCACCAACACCAACAACACCACCGCCAACAGACCACCACGAGACAAGCCAACCACCAAGTATCACCTATGGCACCCTCACAATCGGCAACACCATCGCCGCCAACACCCACGGCACTATCCACACCACCACCAACCCCACCAACGACGGGCCAAGGTGCCGTCACCTACAACACCCCTATCACCACCACCACGACCCCGGCACCAAGTAACACCTAGGGCACCCCCACCATCGGCGTCACCAAGGACGCCAGCACAGCTGGCGAGCGAACGCCAACGAGCCCTCAGCCAGGAGTGGCGAGCCCCCACACCCAGCAACACCCAACCAACCACGCCCAAACCCAGGACCAGGAACTGCGACACCGACACCTGCACCGCCACCAACACCCAAACCGAACGCCACAACACCCTCAGCAGCGGAAACACCCGGAACCAACGGAGACGCCGTCGGCAACACCAGAAACCCCGGCACCCAGCACGACGCCTGAGACACCCTCGCCAACAACGAACCAACACAAGAAACCACCCAACAACCATGTTACACCCAAGGCGTTACAACCGTGCCACCAACCAACCCGCACCCAGAACCACCACCAGCAGCATCCACACCAACGGAAACGCCAACACCACCAACAATCAAGCCAACACAACACCCTCACCATCACCATCACCGGCAGCACCGCCGTCCTCACCATCGCCTACGATACCTACGCACCGACCAACACCGGATACAACGCCCAGATCACCCAAGCAAAGAGCATCAAACACACCATCGCCAGCATCACCCCACCATCAGCGTCGCCACCGGCAACCTCTGCCACCAAAGGAAACCAAAGCCACCACAGCCGGTGAACCAGCAAACCACCAACCCCCGGCCAGAGGAGGCGAAGACACACGCCCAGAACCATCAACAACAACACCCCCGCCACCAAACCAACCACAGGGCGCCATCCACCACGCAGTCACCAGCGGCACCCACACCACCGGCGGCACCACCCTCACCAACAGCATCACCAGCAGCCCACGCCACCTACTGCACACCCGCCCAGACAGAGCCACAGGAACCAGCCAACGCCCAACCCCGAAAACAGGCCACTGACAACCCACACACAGACCCACACCAACCACCAGCAGCATCAACAACATCAGAGACGCCGTAAAACATAGCAACGCCCGCAACGACCTCACCACCGGCATCACCGACGGCACCACCGACAGTGCGACCTCACCAACAGCAACCCGGAGCGTCAACGACAGCCAACACGGCGACACCACCCGGTACGGCACCTTCGGCAACAAGGACACCAAGGGGGCCAGGGCCAACACACCAGCCAGCGACGCCCATGGGAACCTCCGCCAGGAGTGGCGAGGTCCCGCCTCCGCCGTCAGAACACCACCAGGGCAACACCTACATCACCCTACAACGCCAACACTCACAGCTCCCCCGGCGCCTCCCTCACCAACACCAACACCAGCGCCACCGACAGCGGCAACACGGCGACACCGCCACCCACCCCCAGCATCGACACCCTCGACCACAACCGAAGCAACACCTGCCACTACAGACCCAAGGACAGCCGAAGGAAATATCCCAGCACCACAGACAACCGGCACCACCAGGACCACAAGCCAGCCAAACACCAGCCACGAGTGGCACGCCCGGAACCGCCGACCACCCAAACGCAGGCGGCACCCAGCACCAACACCAACAACACCCACGCCAACAGACCACCACGAGACACGCCAACCACCACCGTGACACCCTCACCGTCGGCAACACCAACCCCGCCAACACCCACGGCAATATCCACACAAACGCCAACCCCACAAACGACGAGCCGAGGTACCGTCACCTACAACACCCCTACATCCACCACCACGACCCTGGCACAGAGTAACACCTAGGGCGCCCCCACTGACGGCAACACCAGGGACGCCAGCACGGCTGGCGAGCAAACGCCACCAGCGCCACCCACCAGGCCCCCAGCCAAGGGTAGAAACAGCAACACCACACACAATCACACCCCCCGCATCGACATCACCCGGAGCATCGTCAAAATCAACGAGGAGTCCCCACCACCCAAGCAGCACAAAAAACCACAGCAACACCACCACATCTACCACCCTCACCACAAGCGACACCAGCAGCACCCTCCGCCAGGAACCGCGAGGAGAAAACCCAACAACGCGGAGCCACCCAGCGTCCCCGGCACCCTCACCATCGAACTGCCACCACCGGCACCAACCCCCAACACACAACCGTCACCAACGTCACCGGCCCCTGACGCAACAACCACACAGCCCGCACAAACGGCACCTGCCGAACAGTCACCGACACCACTTACATCACCCTCACCAGCAACAAAGCCCGGTGAACCACCTACGACTACGAAACGCAGGCACTAAAAACCAGAGCATCGCCGACAACACTCCCGACCAACTCTCAAGAACACCTCCGAAAGCAGCACCGTCGACCGAAAGCCACGACACCCTCACAAATCACCAGGGTACGGGTCCCCCTTCCCACCCCCCAACATCTGCACAACCAGCGACACCATCACCAGCACCAACCGAAACACCGACATGGCAGCCTCACCAACAACCGACACCCCCACTACCGCTGCCACCCACCAGTCACGCCACCCACCGTCGGTGCCACCCACCAACGCCGCACCCTGAACCACACCTACACCCGAAACCTGCACCAGCACACCTGGCCGGGCCGTCAATGGCACCGCCGCCCATGGCACCGCCTACACTCACCAGCGCCACCACCACCCCGCCCGAGGCCAGGAACCCCTAGCGTCGCCAACAGCCTCAATGAACACCAACACCACCAATACCACCACCGCCGGACGGGGACTACCCACAAACCAAGAACAGCTCGACCACCAACAACCAATACACCACCCGCGGCACCCCACCGTCGCCAACGCCACCACGGCACCTATCACACCTCCACCACCGGAGGCGACGTGGGCCACACCACCCGTCATCTACAGCACTCTTGCCACCACCGCCACGTCCGGCCCACAAAAGTCACGCCCCAACGGCCGGAAACAACACCCTCACGATCGACACCACCGGCAACACCACATACGCCCCATACGTCACCCTCGCCATGCTCACCAACAATCACCCTCGCCATCAGTGTCCACGACATCAGAGGCACCAACACCACCGGCGACAACGACAGCGACAACAGCTGACCCACCAACTAACCACCATCAACCATAGCCCAACACCAACCTCATCTACGCTAACCCCCACACCACCCTCGCCAGCAACACCACCAGCGGCACAATCATGCACTCCGACACCCACACCACCCTCACCACCAACATCACCACCACCCCCCAAGGGTCAGGGCTCGCGGGGAACGGAACGGCAGAGCGAGCACGCCACCACCCGCACGCGTCGCCCACCCTATCGTACACCGCTCCGCAACACCCCCCCCCGCTTCCTCAGACAGGACGGGCGCTGCAGCCCACTGCTGGGACGACGACTACGACGTCCTCCCAGCCATCCGACACCTACTGGCAGCCACAGCCCCGCGCCCAGAAGCCCACCAGCAACCCACAGAACCGCAGGAGCCCGACCACCCCATGCCACCACGCTCCATATCCCCCGCGTCCACCGCAGACCAGAACGCGGAACACCAGTGAGAGGAGCCCGACCCCGACCGCGCCGCCATGCCCCCACCGCCCCCCCCCCCCCCCAAGGACATCTACGCCACACTAGCCAGCACCCTAGCCCCCATGGACGCCGAGCAGTACTACCAGTCCATTCAACGAGACCTCCCTGAGGACCACGCGACCCTCCAGGGGTGGAAGCAGGAGAAAAGGAACGACAACGAGTGGGGCACAGAGGAAGACCTTCTCTGGGAAGACACCTGGAAAGGCACCACAGACGCCTTCCTGGAAGCAGCAGCCGAAACCTACCCACGCCCGCCCGGGGACACTAGACACAGCCTCCACGCCCTCCTAGCGTTCCACAGCTGGAAACACCGCCACACCATCACCCTCCACCCCCCCGACGGAAGTCCACACCGATGGACACCTAAGGACGACGCCACCGCCGCTATCACCGTACAGCAAAGCCCCGAGAACCCGAAGGAGTACCACATCACCTGGAACGATCTGGCACCCCTCCCAGATGTCTTCGCCACCATCAGCGCAGAACTCCAGGAGGCGAAAGCCCCACAACAACTGGACGAAGAGATGCCCCAGGCACCATCACCACCAATCACACAAGAAAAACCCCGCACAGAGCCCCTTACCCACCCCATCACCACAATGGAGCTCCCCCGACAACACCGCACCACCCCGGACCGAAACGGGTTTCGAGACCTGCCACGAGAATGGGCGGTCCACAACGGCACACTCCGATGGGACGAAATCACACCGGGGCTCCAGGCCATCTGCCTCCACTCGATCACCGAGCAGACCACCACCTGGGCACTACAGACGGACCGCCACCACCTCCTCCTCACCGTCCAAGGCGATGCCACAATCACACCCACGGAGGGAGACCCCGTAACAGCAGCCCCCGCCCACGCCGTCCACATACCCCCGCAAGCATCGTTGGCACCTATGACGGTACATCCAGGCCCCACCCCATGGCAAGCCATCGTCATCACCTACCCCGCCCCCAACGACCACACGCACATCTGGCAGCAACGGTGGGAGGACATCCGGGGGGACCTCCTCCAAGAACACCTAGGGCTCACGCGCACCCACCACACCCTACACCCGATACGGGGAGTAGGCCAAGCACCACACGGCATACACACCCCGGGAGTATGGGCGTACGCCACACCCATAAACCCACAATCAGCGGAGGACATCAAGACCGCCCTATCCATCCAGCAAGCCCAGACCCGAACCCCGCACCGGAACACCCAACAAGGCTACACCATTTGGTGGGCATACCAAGACCACGACACCCTCACCCCCCAACCGGGGGCCCCCCCTCTGGACACCAACAGGAACCGCCCTCCTCCAAGCCGCAGCAGCGGCAGCCACACAGGTAGGGGCCCCGGAAACCTGGGGCCAACAATACCTGGTCGAAACCAAAGTGGCACCCCACGCGAAGGCCCAAGACAAGCCCCCAACACCGAAGCTGCTCCAGCCCCCGCTCAAGCTAAACCCGACGGAACACACCCCCCAGGACGAAGGGGCGACCCACTACATCATCCCCCACACCACCACCCGCAAGAACGACGCCGCCAAGATCACCGTCACTCGCCACCTCCCCCACACCACACAGGTGTATGAGCTGACGGCCCCCAACTGTCCTCGTCACCCGTCGCCAACACGACGTGCGATACCCCATACAGGCGGAAGGGGCCGCCGCAACCACCCTGTACACATGGGCAACACGGGGCGACCTCCCACACCCCACCCTCCACCACGCCCCCTCCTGGCCCACCCCCTTCCACACAGCGGACCGCCCCAACAAGAAGCCCAAACACACAGGTATGCACACCCCCGCCCAGGAGGCCCAGCACCGACACGATGCGAGGCGCAAGGCTCGCACCCTCCACGATGACCACACCATCCCCCGCATCAGCACCCCCCCCGCCAGAGTGTCAGATGCCACCCACAACCGCAGGATCACAGGCAGCACCACGGACTGCCTGAACCCAGCGGCGTCGCGGGCAGACGCCGTATGGATCAGCGAAGGGCGCTCCCACACACGGGCGGTGGCGCGCCTCCACAACATCCAGCCCCACAAACTCCAGCGCGCCGTCGGACCCTTCGCCGGTCACGTCACCCCGTACGGCATCGATCACCCCCGGTGTGAGCACCATGACCCGCCCTGCTCCACCCCATGCACCTCGCCCCTGCGACAACCGCTGCCGGCCCCCACCATCACGGGCAACATGTACCTGGGCACCGTACCGGGAGACCCGGGTATATACATCCTGCCCGACAGGTCCAGGGAACACGCCATCCCCCTCCACGGTGTAGAATCCCTCAGCCTGAAACCGCCCCCACCAAAACACCAACACCAGCACATCCCGGGGGACAAACGGACACAGGCACCAGACGGGGGAAAAAAGGCCCACCAACAGGCCCTAGCCGACATCACCGTCCACCCCGCAGCCCACCTACCAAAGGAATTCGGCACGGAGCGCCACATCGTCCTGGAGGGGCAAGCCCACCACATCATCACCGCCGCCCTGTACACCCTCGCCGCCCATGAACGCCACTGGGACCCCCAAACCATCCCAGCGATGCCCCCACCACCGCAGGGCCCCAAAGATCCCGTCACCCCCTTCCACATCGATCAACTCCTAAGCCGCAGGGCCAGACCACACCTCCACCCCTCCAGGATAGAACTAGCCATCGCATCGTGGGACACCCTGGACACCCCCCCCCGAACAACCCGCGAGCCACATCCTCAAAGGGGACGCCCAATGGTGGGTCCTCCACTGGACACACAGAGTCCTCATGGCGGCCCAGGCCTATACCCCGGAAATAGACCCGGAAGACCCCCCACGGGGCCGGCACCGACTCCTCCAGGCCACCACCCTCACAGGCGGCAAAGGCGCCCCCTGGGAAGCCCTCCACACAGCACTCTACTGGGCTCAAGGCTCCCCGAACGGCCCAGACACACCGGAACCCACGGAGGCCTGAGTCATTCAGGCCAGGGCCATGAGGAACTACCACCTTCACCACCCCTTTAACGACAGCCTGGCCGCACTGCCATGGCCATCAGATCCCCCAGAGACCGTGCGAAAGCTCGCCAACATCATGCGCAGCCAACGCGAAAGCAAAAATGCAAACACCGGCAGAACCCCCACTGTGGGATCAGGGCCAGCAAGCAACGCACCCCTTCTTCAAACCCCACGCCCCCCCAGCCCCGCTACCTGCAGTCGCACCCAAGCGGGCGAGACGAAAAAGGGGCGCACCCGCCCCCAACCAAGCCGGAAAAGCAGCGACCTCCCGACCCCCCGCATCCCACCCGACCCACCCGGCGAAACCAGACCAAGCATCCTCGTCATCCTCCCTCCCGCCATTACCACCGCCCCACCCGGACCAAGCATCCTCGTCATCCTCCCTCCCATCATTACCACCGCCCCACCCGGACCAGGCATCCTCATCATCCTCCCTCCCGCCACCAGCACCGCCCCCGCCCGAGGCGTACCCAGGATTCGAAAAGGGCGCGAAGGTCCAGCAGCCCTTCCGCAACGACCACACAGGCGACTGGATCTGGTGTGAGGGCACGATCCAGTACCGCCTCCGCAACCCGGGGGACAACGGGGGGCCACAGATCCGGGTGATCTGGCGGCCCCAAAAGGTAGACCAAGGCAGCAGCGCCCCCGACAAGCCAGAAGGCTACACCCTGGAGCTCACCAGCGCCCACCCCATCCGACTCCGCACCAAAGAGAACAAGGCCCACAGAGGCACCAAATACACTGGGGAGCTCCCCCCGGAGTGGAGCCAAGGCCTCCCCCCGCCGCGCCTACCCAAGCGCCCACCAACCGGCAAAAAGTCCCCGAGCCCCAGTTCCCCTCCCTGACGGGGCAAGGGCCGAGGGCACAAGCCTCCACAGCCCCGGCCCGCCCCCAGGGAGGCCACCGTCAACCTCCTCGACCTCAACCACCCGGCCGTCACATACTCCAAGGACGCCACAACCGCCCTCCAGGAGCTCCCGATGGCACTGGGGCCGGGGTGGGTTCCCCACCTCCTCACCTTCCAGGAACAAGGCCTACAACGGGAGGACCCCCCAGAAACCACCCCGATATATACCCCGGACCAGAAAGCGTACAAATGCTACTGGCACAAGGGGACCCCCCTGTACGCCCAAACCGGCATCCACGTCCACCTCGTTCACCACCTCAGCCTAGGTGTCTATGAGGTCGTCGGGAACGGATGGCCACTGAACGTCATCAACGCCTACGTCCCCTTTGGCGACGCCACGGAACCCTTCCTCCAAGCCCTCGCCGAGGCATACCGCCAGATGGCCATGCTCGCCCCCACAATCATCATCGGCGACATGAACGCCGCCCCAACCCCGGCGGACCGAGGGGGACAGGCCACATCCCAGGACCAAGCAGTCCGCGACACCATCGAAATGCTGGGGCTCGTGGATCTGACGGCCAACCTCGAAGGCCAACCATCCCACTGACGCGTTCCCGTGGGGGGCCGGCCACGGGACGCTGCGGGACACGCGCAAGTGAGCAGGCAGGCAAAGCACTACGCTCACAGGGGCATCAATGCGCTCATGTCATGTGACAAAGCGTTTCAGGATCCTTGCCACTCTGCAACAAGGGAACGAAAGTATGTACAGCAACACATCAGGATATGTACACATGGGGTTAAGACTGGACTGGGGTAAGGGCATCACAGGACAATAGACACTCTATCCTAACTTGTATCCCAATCCCAGGTCCGACCCTCTCAGTGGCTGGTGGGGGCGGGGGCTCAAACACAACCCATGCCCTGCTCAGTCCGGACCCTGAAACCCTGCCAATGGGGGATGTGTCCCGCCTGGCCACAGGCGAGTTCCTGAACAGCCAAGAAACTCCAATGTCAACCGACAGTGGCTCCCTATGCTCCCTTAACGGCAGGTCCCAACTCCACTCTGAGCTAGAGATATGGCCCCGCCATTATCACCCAGGAGTTTGTAGCTGAAAATGGGCTGTTTCAGCCCAAACTGATATTAGCTTGAAAAACTCCAAAATTGACCCCTCGTCCGGACCCGTCAGAGGTAGGGACGAGGCAACTGACCCTATGCCCTTCGAGTACAAACTCCCTGGAGCCCTCACCCAACTTGGTTCCCTCTGAGGTCCCGGCATCAGGGCACCACATGTTCGTCACGTGGGGTCATGATGCCAAAATCACCAAAATTGGAGTTTTTCCCACGCGCGGCTCGCCCGGCCAGGGCAAGGCCAATGGCCCACAAGTTAGGAGGTAGGACCTAGGAATTATATCTGAGTGTTCAACTTGAATTTAGGTCCGGGCTCCTCGTGGGCATAGAGGAATGGGGAAATTGGGGTCCCAAAATGGGGTCATTTTGGCTGCTTGAAATGAGCCAAAATTCGGTGTGCTCACAATAGTATATCTCCACGCCGGCTCGGAGAGCGGATCCGCCATTCCATACGCGATCCAGCAGGACTCCAACGAAGACCCCCATGCCCTTGGCTCCCAAAGATCTTCATGCTAAATGGCGTGGTGACGATCCCAATTGGGTCCACAAATGCCAAAATTGCAAAATTGCCCACACTCACTTTGGGCTAGCACCTTAACGAAGGTGGCTCCGCTTCGCCCACGTGGTGTGTAGACCATGGGGACCATTACCCATAACACCCATGTCATATATGGTCCATTGGTCCATGCGTCCGGCGTGCACGAGGGTTAGAACATAGTGCACGGCGGGCAGCAAAAATGGAAAATTGCTCAAAATGGCCAAAAATGCGCACACTCATGGTTAGGGCAAATGAGGCACATGCCCGACTCGGACCGGAGTGTGCCATAGGATTGGTATCAAGTCATATGTGTCCAACATATCTTTTGGGCGTCGCCCAACTTCTCCGGTATTGGGAATGGCAGGGTCGCCAAGTGAGCCCATGATTTGGGATAGTCCCAAATCGCCAACATGGCGGCCACGGTATGCCGAGCCTAAGAGGAGTTATTCGCCGGGTCCAAGATATGTTGGGCACCGAAGTATGTACCTTCATATCATACTTGGGTCATGGTGTCAATTGAGCGCAACGTTGAGATACACGGTCGCCACTTGACATCATGACGGGCCAAAAACGGCAAGATTGGCACAAGCACACACAAAAGTGCCTTGAAAGGTGCACAATTATATTATAATATCTTCGGCTTGGATCGTGCAATCACCTAATCCTTCTAAACACAATGACTTGACACCAATGACCTTCGATCCCACATATGTGCTCCACTTGGGGCGCCTTGAAAGGTTACGAGCGCTACTTCCCAAGTGGGCACATGAAAATATTGAAAATTGCAAAACACACACCTTGTCCCCAACGCATCGCTTCGGGATCACCACACAAGCTTCCCTTCACGAAGGTTAGGCTTGCAATTGATCGTATGGAGTATGGAGAAGGGGCTTGCACAATATGAGGTCCATTGGCGGGCTTGTCTTGGAGCGATGGACCCGCCAAATGGGCACGCAACACAACACAAGGCACATACTCCATATTGCCCAAATAGGTAGCTCCCACCAAGATATGTCATGCCCCTCCAAGGGCATAACTTTGTGTCAATCGCTCATAGGAACTCAATGAGAGTTCCTATGCAACACCAACACTTGCGCGCTACACTCGAAAGTTATCTTAACGCACGCAATATCATGGCCAAAGAGTTATAACGCAAACTCTACCCTCTTGACCATGATCCATTACACTAGCGCGCACGTGTGGAGACGCAAGGCATATGATGCTTCCTAAATTACGTCGGGAGTATTGTGAATACATCCCACGTTTCCTTATTGTCATTCCTCGCATGCAACACGAGATATGACCTTCACAAGTGGCCTCACGAATCAACTTTGTTTTGCCCATATCTTTAAGACAAATGGAGGGCAGGATAAAAGGAAAGTTGATTCGTGCATAGGGAAGCACGTAGGTCCACTCGAAGGAGGTCAAATCAAGTGCGGGGATGTCGAAGTCGAAAACCCGATTTCGACATCCTGAAAAATTCGGATTAAGGTTGCGAGTGTAGAATGTGAAAATTGCGGAAGCATGCATGCAGTTCCTGACGGCTTTGGAGCCTTCGTGACGGATTGCGTTAAAATTTCCATTAATTACAGTTAAACTGGCGGTTACGGTAAAGTCGCGATCCAACCGCCAGCAGTCAAAACAGTGAGTATCAGAACGGAAGCGTAAAAATTGACGGAAACAATATGAAAACAAAACCCTGTTGATTCCTGATATTCTGATACACAAATCTCCGCTGGCGGTGCATCGGTTGCCGATGCGGGGCTTTACGGCACGGAACGGAGCGTCAACGGGCATCTTCCCTTCCGTGCATGGGGTTAGTGGACCGGAGACCGTAACCTAGCCATGGGGTTCTGGGTACCGCTTCACCCCCCTCCTTAGAGCAAACCCTGGGGGGGGGCTCGATAACACCCAAGCATGGCAGCGGGTACCCAGGACCATCCCCTGAAGGGGGGGTGTCACATCCTCACTTCAGGCTGATTCTGGGTCAGGCTTCCCATTCCAACGCATAGTAAAACAGGTATGATGCTGTAGATGTCAGTAATAAGAGGTACAGTATCAAGTATCAAGTCCCGGGTCCTGGCGGCGATTGTTCGGCATCCAAAGGACCCGTTAACCCATACCAGGCGCACCGGGTGCCGGCTGCTACGGTCACCACCACAGTGGCAGTGGCATACACGGCCAACATAGGCGACACACGACGACCGAGGTGGTCCCACAGGTCGAGAGCGACCACAAAGATCCATCAGGCTACCCCAAGCTTCCCAAGGCCCGCCGACTGGGGAGATTCCCCACGGGTCCTTCCTCGGGCGCACCATGTCCATATCCATACGACGCGAGTCCAGAGTGCCACAGCCGAACTCCTTAAGGGAACTTAAGGGATCTCCTCCTGAAGGGATTGGGCATCAAGGCCGTCTTTTCCCTCGCCCTATTACCACGAAGGCCATACATGAGGGAGTCCTCATGCAGTGTGGGCGGAGGCGTCGACTCCTCAAACCACCAGTTTCCCAGGCAGACTGACCGAGGTCAGGAGCACCGGAGGCCGCCATCCGAATGCAAGTGCGTCTGCGAATCGGTAGGCTCACACTGGGACTGACAGTGGCGGACTGCTGGGAGTGTAGTCAGGCAACTGGGCTTCCCGCCTGGCGCCATCAGGATCTCCACATCATAGCGAATAGGGCAACACGGTATCACAGGCACTCAAACAGTAGAATCTGTATTCCGGTACTGGTCCAGGCTGGACCAGGCTGTATGAACATGTACACGGCGACTCAAGGCGCCTTTGTATACGATTCGCATCCCTTCAGAGGGGAAAAACAGTCCACACTCCGGTGATGGGCTGAAGACAGCAACATACAGATGCACATATCCTGGAGGGCAGAAAAAGTAAACAATAATCGGGTAAACAGGCGTGTAAACACACTCTGGACAGAGTGCCAAACCACGCCCCGGTTAGGATAAGGCATATGCAGGAGGGTGGACAGGAAAACGCCTGAGTTCAGGCCATATATAGTCTCGAGACACACGTCGACTGGTCTGGATTCCGCAAGTGCCATGGAACCAGACCACACACCAAAAATCGCAATGCCGATGACAGCGGCATCCGTTGCGCAACGTCGTATGGGCTTCAAGGCCCCAAGAGCTCAGAAATATGAAGGTCAGTCGCCCTACCTGGTTTCCCAAGGATTCAGCAGGGGGGGAAGTGACGAATAGAAGTGAAAGAGAGGGGCCATCCTCCTCTGGATTCAGCAGGGGGGGGTATATGGCCACTCTGATGGCAGGTCACCGGAAGATGAGAGAGAGCAAGCAAGTGAGGGACGATCCGTTGGCCTCACAAGCGCCTCAGAGCACATCAGGGGGGAGCTCAGGTCGCTGATCAGGCACCCCTGGCTGCAATCGCCCGGGTGAGTGCTGCCAAGTCCGAAACGTGGATCTTGGTCTTGTGCTTGCGGATGTACTCCATGAAGGGAGTATTGACCCGCGGCACGAACGAGGAGACGGGTTCCCAGGTGTCGTGGGACGGCCCATAGCCTCGCCAACGAACCTTGAACTCCAGACCTCCGGGTGCCGAGGCTTTCGGACGCTGAGCCAGGATCTTCTCGACAGTGTAGTCGTCCTGCTCAGCATAGTCATCATCCGAATCAGCCTCATGTGCGGCATAGCTCAGGGACACATGTTGGCCACGGAGGTCGGGTTCCCGCACACGGAGTTGACTCTCGTGGCGCTCCCGGAACTGTCCGTGACCCACTTTGATGCGGTAGGTGTCCTCACCAATCCTGCGGACCACCTCGCCGGGTGTGAACCAGGTCTTGGGGCGGTGGGTGCCCATAGGGCGGGGTCTGATCACCCACACCGGGTCTCCCACCCTGAACTTCTGCGCCGTCCAGCTCGGGGCGGACTTCTGACGCTCAGCATTCTCCTTCCCGAGCTGCTGGCGGATGTCCCGCGCCGTTTGCTCTTGCTGCGCGAAGAATTCTTTGGCATCCATAGCCATGCCATCACCAGACAAGGGAAGTCCCCTACCCAGGGGGTCCCTGCGGAACAGAATTTGGTGAGGGGACAAACCGCCCGGAGTGGAGGTGTCATGATCGGCCTTCAGAGCAGGCCACATCTCCTCAAACCAGTTCCGACGTGGATTGGTGGTGTGGATCTTGCGCAGCTTCTCAAACAGCTGCCGTCCAGCCACTTCAGCACGGCCGTTAGACCGGCTGAGATAGGCGACGCTCTTGGCATGGCGTATTCCCATGAGGGAACACATAGCCTTGAACCAGCCACCAGTAAACTGGGGCCCTCGGTCACTGCAAATGGTGCGGGGGATGTCAAAGACGGTCAGCCAATGACGAATCATCATGACTGCCACTTCCTTGGCAAGCAACCCCTTTTTGCGTGCCGGAACGGCTACAACATAGCCGCTGTGGCGGTCCACACAGAGAACCACACAGTCAAAGGTCTCCTTGCCAATGTGCACTTCGGGCATGGAGAAGACGTCCATGGCCACGCTCTCCATGGGCTGGTCAGGAACCGGGGTCCATTGGGGTTCCCCCTTGACGTTCCGGTTATCGGGATTGCAGGCCCGACAGACCGAGCAACCCTTCCTGACCTTCTTGATGGCGGTGTAGAGAACGATATGGTCGATCTCGAACCGACGCTGCATGTCAAGAGCTTGCTTCTTGACCCCTGGGTGCAGCATGTGGTGGTGCCAAGCTTCACACAGCTCGAGCACCCGGGACTCTGGTACTAGCAGCTTACCATTCCGGTAGAGCTTGCCATCTTCCTCAGTCAGCCCCTTTGGCCACTTCTGCCCGTCATCAGGGTCGGGCACAGCCCTATACTCGGCCGCAAAGGCCTCAGACTTGGCGTAGTCGTCGGTCCAGTCGTCCTGGAGGCAAGACTCCGGGAAGAGGTGCTTGTCGGACTTAGCTCCATCAGGGGCGAGTACTCTGACCGCTCTGCTCACCCTCGACGCGAGGGGGGCATCCGCAGCCATGACAACGAAGCATTTTGCACCCTCCTCCTCCATCAGGCGCTCCATTTCAATGATCCTCTTGGCTTCAGCGCTCTCAGCCTCATCGCCATGGGCAGAGATATCCTGCATGCCCTTGCTGGCGGGATAGGCCCACCTACTGAGACAGTCCGCCACGGTGTTATCCTTTCCAGGAATATACACAACCGTGAGGTCGAACTTGGCCAAGGTCTCATGCCATCTTGCCCGTCGGGAGGTGGGACCTGAGGGGGTGTCCACGTGCTCCTTGTGCCACGACTGCAGACTCTGATGGTCGGTGTAGACGGTGACGGGATGGAGGGCTATGTACCAAGCCCATTTTCTGAGAGCCATGACGATGGCATACGCCTCCTTTTCACGGGGCGTCCACGTCCGTCTCTGGCCTTCCGCCAGGACTCGGCTCCAGAAGGCCACGGGCACGTGCCTCCCGTCGTCAAGCACTTGCTCCAACACAGCCCCAATGGCGTAGTCGGAAGCGTCGGTGCGCAGGACGAACCCTCAGTCGGGATCCACGAGGAGCAGACCCACTGCGGATAGCAGCGCCTGCTTCATCCCCTCAAAGGCACGGTCGGACTCAGCTGTCCAGACCAGAGCCTTCTCGGACCCCTTCTTGGTCTCCTCTCGGTTGCCCTTGAGCATGGTCGTCATGGGGGCTGCATACTCGGCATACATTTTGATATACCCCGAGTAGTAATTGCAGAACCCCAGATACGCCCGTAGCTCAGAGACCGTTTTGGGCTTTTCCCAGTGCTCAATCGCAGCCACCTTGCCAGGTATGGGCTTTCGCTGCCCGTTCCCGACTACGTGGCCAGCGAAGACCACCTCGCTTACCGCAATGGTGGCCTTGTCACTGCTGCCCGTGAGTTTGTGCCGAACCAGAAGGTCCAGCACTCGAGTGACGTCCCTCTCGTGTGCCTCCAGGAGCTCCTCGTAGCTCATACTGGGCTCCCCGGACGCGATGATCACATCGTCCACGAAGGGGTCCGCACAGTCGCGCACCGGCTCAAGTAGGTTCTCCAGCATCCGCTGAAAAGCCGCATTGCCGTTGGTAACGCCCATGGGCATCACCTTCCACTCGAGAGGTCCAAGTGGGGTGCTCATGGCTGTGCAGGCACGGGACTCCTCGGCGAGAGGCATCTGATGATAACCATGTTTCAGGTCAATCACCGTGAAGATCCTCCGCCGGTGTTGCTTTTGCAGCATGTCCTCAATGAGGGGCAGCGTATAGCTGTCGTGCTGCGTTTGGGCGTTTAGGCCGCGGTAGTCGACCACGAGCCGCCACTCACCGGCAACCTTCTTGGGGAAGACGAAGCACGGAGAGGCCCACTCGGAGTGGCACGGCTCAAGCCAGCCTCTCTGGATGAAGTCACGGAGGATCTTCTCCATGGCCTTCTTCCTCTCGCCCCTCAGGGCAAACTCCCGGTGCCGATACACACGGGGGTCCTGCTTCAGTCGTATCTTGGCCTCGCCATACGGTCCACGCACCGGTGGGGGGAACACAGGTTTTCCGCTGAAGAAGGTCTCGCCATACTTCTGCTTCAGCCTGGCCCTCAATGCCTGGATCTTGGGACAGTCATCCGACTCCGCCTTGGCTTTTCCGGGCACTTGAACCACGGAGCTTACTTGAGGGGTAGCTACTCCGCTCGCTTTCGGCTCAGGCGGTCTTCCCAGGTGGCCCAAAGGGCCATCTCTGGTCTTGCCTCGGAATAGATCGCCGTAGGTGGGTGGGTTACCCCCGATTGGCTCGTCCTGGCTGGACAGGTGGTCCAGTACCCTCCTTACGAAGGTATCTCCATCATAGGAACCAGAGACGATCGAGTCCACTTCCCACCAGGTTTTGTCCTGGCCTTTGCCCTCACGCTGGTTTCCCCAGTCGTGAAAGGGCTGATCCATATACCCCTGAACCAGATCCCACTCCTCTTCAGTGAGGGGCTCTTCCGATTCAGATTCTTCGATGTCAACAGGGGGAACCGCAAAGCATTGCCTCCAAGGCTCCGCTATGATGCGGTTGACACACACGAAGTCCGTGGTGTCGGCCTGATCAAGGCCCCCATCCACATAGTGGAATTCCGTTGGCCATCTCTGGGGTGGCATGGGCTGTTCCTTAGCGTCCTGATAGACACTCTCTCCAGCCGGTAGGACGACCTTATTTAAGGTCATGTTGGTCAATGAGGCTACCCAATGTCGGGTACTTTCCTCCTCGGTGCATCCCATAGGAACAACCAGCACTGCCTTGGAGCGGTCCTTGCGAATCTTCGGTATCGCTCTTGGAATGTCCCAACGGGGGCAATGGATCCACATGAATCCCTGATGCGGACCCTATTGCTTCTTCCACGCGGAGTCCTGTGCCCTCCAGTACTTCTCACACACCCGAAGATTGGCGGAGGTTCCTGAAGAGAACGCATCCAGGGCCAGATCCGAAGCTTCCAAGTCCGCGACAACTCGGCTCGCCACTTCCGGCCCTACACCGTACTCCTGGCTTGCAGGACCAGTTGGCTCAGTGTCCAGCGCGGCCACTTCGAGCTGATTGCGTTCGGGGTGGATCCATTGGCATTCCACATGGTGCTCAGGTGACGAAAGCCACGAGAGCTGGTCGTCCTGGTACAGGGTCATGGAGGCCTGGGCCGGGAGAACGCCGGAGTGTATAACACTTTGGTTTGTGCTGTACTCGGTCTCTTTCAACTTTTCGGAAACCCACAAAATCCACAAAGCGTCATTTTGCGTAAGGCCTTGGCTTGCCCAAATCTTCAAACTCTTTTACCGCTCCTTGGTTCTGCTTGCTGCGTTGACCCCACTGTGATGTCTCCCTCCATGTTCACCCTTGCACACTTGCACAACGCTCAACACGTACTTGATTCTGGGTCCTGTTCACTGCCGGTGCACTGCACGGGCCATCATGTCCTTGACGCTGGGCTCTGCATGCCAGCTGGCGTCGCATGCAGCATTGTACTTCGACGGCAGCCTTGTTATACCCATATTTACATGGAGAGGGGAACTGGAAACAAACACAACATCGCAAATGATGCACTCAAGAATGGGATATAACCGCAGCAACAATCAAACACTGCAATCTATATTTAATAATAAAAAACCCAACCAGACAATCATCGAAATCCACAGACTCACTACAAATCTCGATCTCTGCCACTCTGGCGTTTACCATGGCGACGCGCCAAAGGCGCAATCGCGCCAGGCCTGCAGCCCTGTCCTAGTTGCCCAGGCCAGCCTATTACACTCCCCTCCTAAGACACGACACGGAGCGTGGAGAGTCTGAAAAACAAGTAAAAACTCAATGGTTGGCCTGGGCAACAAAACCTACAAAAGGCATAACTAGAGGCGCGGGGGCGGGCTGCGGCTGCATGCTTGCTTGCAGAGCTGCAGTCTAGATAATGGAGTCTTTGCTGGCCTGGGCACCAAAGGCGTCCGGCTTCTGGGGGATACTTATTGGGGCTGGAAGGGAGCTACTCTTGCTCGACCACGCCCCTTGCATACGTCCTACCTGGACCACTTCCCCCACCACCCCTGTCGTAGAGGCTGACCCTTACGCGTACCCACAACCACACACAGCACCCCACCAGCCATGCACTCGCCCGCCAGTGGGTGGGGCCTCAACTAGGCAATCACACACACACACTGCAGCTTACCACCCGCCCATCTACTTCAAACCCAGCCACTGTAAGCACCCTTGCCCTGTTGTGCTGACGCCTGTGGTACTGAACAAAAAAGGCTCCACAGCGACAAACCAGGGCAAAGGTGCATATATATTCCATGCATACATGCCAAACAGCATACTTTCTGGCGCTGTCGGCGCCTCAATTACAAACTCAAAATCTACATTCCCATCATTCTAAATGGAGCGCCCTCCATTCGCGCTGGCACTGTTCTTGGCGCCCCCTGGTGCAGGCTGGTCTTCAGTGCCCTCAGTGGCACGACTCCATAGCGCCTGCGGGCACAAGTCTTCAGCACCTTCGCTGGCGCATGTACTGCACCCTCACCGGTGCACTCCTTGACGCGTCCACGCTGTCCCAGCGCGCCCTCACTGGCGCACGCTTTCCCCAATGCTCGCTGGCTTCAGTGCCAGCCCCATAGGTCATCCAGACGTTCGCTGGCCTCACCGCCAGCACCATAAGACCTCAGGACGCTCGCTGGCGCCGTTCTTGAACGCCCCCTCTGCAGGCTGGCCTTCAGCGCCCTCTCGCGCGGCGTTATAGCGCCTGCGGGCGCAAGTCTTCAGCGCCGTTGCTGGCGCACTCCTCGCGGCCTTCTTCTTTAATGAAGATTTTGTATTACACTTTTGTTTGTGCTGTACTCGGTCTCTTTCAACTTTTCCAAAACCCACAAAATCCACAAAGCGTCATTTTGCCTAAGGCCTTGGCTTGCCCAAATCTTCAAACTCTTTTACCGCTCCTTGGTTCTGCTTGCTGCGTTGACCCCACTGTGATGTCTCCCTCCATGTTTACCCTTGCACACTTGCACAACGCTCAACACGTACTTGATTCTGGGTCCTGTTCACTGCCGGTGCACTGCACGGGCCATCATGTCCTTGACGCTGGGCTCTGCATGCCAGCTGGCGTCGCATGCAGCATTGTACTTCGACGGCAGCCTTGTTATACCCATATTTACATGGAGAGGGGAACTGGAAACAAACACAACATCGCAAATGATGCACTCAAGAATGGGATATAACCGCAGCAACAATCAAACACTGCAATCTATATTTAATAATAAAAAACCCAACCAGACAATCATCGAAATACACAGACTCACTACAAATCTCGATCTCTGCCACTCTGGCGTTTACCATGGCGACGCGCCAAAGGCGCAATCGCGCCAGGGCCTGCAGCCCTGTCCTAGTTGCCCAGGCCAGCCTATTACACGGAGTCCGTCTCCATCATGAAGTCGTACCCAACGATCATGTCCCAGTCCATCTCGGCCTCGTAGAAGCGACCGTGCAGGAGGATTTCCTTGCCGAGGTCTGGGCGGCTCAGCTCACGATGGTTCACGAACTGCAGCCCAATGGCCGCTTCCTTCGTGCCTCCCACCATGTACTGGCTGTTCGCCACCTTCAGCCTGACAGGTTTCCGACTGTCGGTCAGACACTCTGGTGGAAGTAGGCCAGCCTTGACCAAGCTGACTTGAGCTCCCGTGTCGACCAACACGTCGAAAACCTTTTCCACTTCCCCGCATAAGGCACGGACCTTAAGATGCAACTGCCGCTCGCGACCGACACGGCGCACGGCGTGCAAACTCAGGATCTCCGGCCGTTCCAGAAGCTCAACAAGCGACTGGTGCAGGTCGTGGACAATGGGCTCAGGCTGCCCATCTGCAGCATCCAGCTGCGGTCCGGGTGATCCTCCGATACTCTCGGATAGATCCTGTAGTACATCAAACACATTCTTGGTCGCGAAGGACGGACGGGTGCAAGGGTTCGTGCCTTCCCTTGCCCTCACCCCGCCTCCGCGACTGGGCGCCGGACCGGGCCTTCCGCCCGCGGCAGTCCCCTTGTGCTTATCGACTCCCGACTGGGATGGTTCGGCGCTTCCCACGTCACCATCCTGCGACGACCCTAGCTGGGGCCCTTGGCTGCAGGGGCTCCGCTAGGGGGCGTCGGTTGTGGAAGAAGGGGTGTTCTCTTCCGCATCAACCTCGTTGATGCCCTTCTTCCTTCTTTCGCTGGGAGTAGGCTTCTTGTCCTTGTCCTTGTTCTGGTTGTTCTGGTTGTTCTCCCTGTTCTTGTTGTCGGACCTGGGGACCCAGTGCCGCTTGATCTCCTGGATCTCCTTGGCCAACTCGGTCCCCTGCGACACCAGCTTGGAGAGCTCGTCCCTGTCCACCTCCACCTTGGCTTCCCGGATACCCGCGGGCGCACGCTTCTTCGACCCGTGCGCCTTCTTGTAAGCCTCCGTGTGGGCCTGGTGGATGGGGCATGTTCGGTGGTCATGGTTGAAGCCTCGCTTCCTCCCATAACACACGAAACAGCCCTGAGGGTGAGCTCGTATGAACTCCCCAAAGGACAGCGGAGGGTCGCCAATGCGGCGAGGGTCCCTTTTCTCCTGCTTCCTCCACCCCTGCTGCAGGGGCTTCCAGTTTCCCGGCTTGCTCCCCGCGCTCAGGTTTTGGCCACGAAGGCACACACGGCCACTTCGGCGGGCTCATCATTGTCGTCATCGTCGACGAGAGTCTCATCGCCGCCGGCTCCCGCTGGGTCCATGGCAACTTCCCCGCCAGGTCCCTCGCCAACGTAGTTGACGTCGTGGTCGCCGGGCCTCAACCCGCGGGTGTGGTGGAGGTTCCGGTACTCCTTGAGCACCTCCTCTCCAACCCACTCCAGGATCTCGTCGCAGCTCACCCGCGCCGGGATGGCCTGCAGACGGATGGTCTGGCCGCTCAACTCACACTCGTCAAGGCGCCACATCGCGGTCTTCTCGCGATCGCCCGAGACGGTGATGAGAAGAGCGTTCCGCAGGGAGTGCCGTTTGACATCCCGGGCCACGTTCTTCTTCGCCCAAGCCACCACGTTCGTATGATACTCCTTGGGGAGCATCATCTTGACCGTGTGGTTGGACTTGGCCCGCTTTGATTCCTCCTTGGTGACCCTCTTGATCCATGCTTCCGGCAGCATGGAGAGCAGGCGAGCCTGCTCGTCACCCTCGTTCCAATCCTCCACGTTGCGGCGGAAGAGGGTGTATTTCCCTCGGAAGTCCCGCCAATCCCGCAGGCGGATCTCCCGTCCATCATGCTCAAGCTTGATGGACTTCCACCGCTTGGCAGCCACCTGCGGAGCGTCCACCCGCTCCTGCTCGTTGAGCCACTTCTTGGCTTCCTTGAGGGTCTTGATCTTCCCCTCCTTGGTCGCCAGGAAGTATAGCTCTCCGAGCACTTCCGGCAGGCGGTACCTGAACCGTCTGAAGACATATCTCTCCGCATCTGCGTGAGGCATGTCTTCAGTGACGGTCAGCCCCCAATCGTCCAGCTTCTCCAAGAAGCGGTCGAGGTTGAGGGGGTTGCCATCGTACATGGGGGGCTTGATGTCCTTCAAGTCTTCCCACACGGCGGCATCCGCGGCCTTAGAGACCATGAACGCCGGCCGCGAGGTCGACCGAGGTTCCCATCGGCCTCGCCCACGGACTCCCACGGCCGCCACGTCCATCTCCTCCATGGAATCCCTGTGGGTACGCCGCGGTTCCTCCATGTACCCTAACCTGGTCCGTACTGCTTCCATGTACGCATCCTCATCACGGCGCTGGCGGCTGCGTTCAGCGGCCTCCCGTCGTACACCACGCGGCGGGCTGATGTCGAACTCCTCCAGGTCCAGATCCAGGTCCTCACCTTCACCGACATCCCATTCCACGTCTCCTCTGGGGACCTCATCCCTGAGTCCACCATAACGTCCACCAGCCATTGGGATTGGCTCCAGGGCTGGTGCGGGGCGCCGGGGGCGTACCGGTGTCCGCGGTGGAGCACGGCGGTTGCGGTACTCCGCGCTGAGCCACTCATCACGCCAATCCTCACTGCCACTGCCGGGCGGCACGCGCTCGTTGCGGCGGCCCGCGCTGTGGTGAGAGGGGGCGGTGAGAGAGGGGCCACTGGCGCTGGGGCGACTCCTGGGGGCTCCGCCGGGGGCGTGGGGTCTGCCTGGACCTGGTCGGGGTCCCCAGCCGTCGTCCGACGAGCCAGACTCCAGGGGTGGGTGGTCGCTGCCGACGCTCCCACGGGCTTCCAGCGCGTCCAGCCTCTGCTGCAGGCCGCTGACGACGTTGGTCAGCGACTTGGTCTCGGCCCTGGCGATGTCCAGCTCCTTCTGCGCGCGCGCGGCGACCCTGGAGATGCGAGCCATCTCGCCCTTGCCCGTGTCTACCTCCAGCTCGAGCAACTGGACTCTCCTGCGGAGGTAGACAATCCACCGCCAGGTGGTATCCGGGTCGCCGTTCCCTGGTGGGTCGTCGGGGTCCCCAGGGGGTCCTCCAGGAGGGCCTATGCCGGGTCCGCCCGGTCCAGGGGGTCCTCCCCCGCCCGGTGGTCCGCCTCCAGGGGGTCCACTTGGTGGGCGTCCTCCAGGGGGTCCTGATGGTCCTCCGCCAGGGGGTCCCGGTGGGGCTCCGCCGGGTCGCCTCGGTGGGTCCGAGGATGGGCGCTTCCTCGTGATGCCGAAGTCCATGTCGTCATCCTCGTCCATGTCGCCCCACCTGGGCGTCTCGGTCTCGGAAGGCTCCGAGCTCCGGTAGGGAGGAGGGAGATCCTCATCCTCACCTTCCGGTTCCATGGGGACGTCTCCGCCTCCTCCGCCCGTCCAAGCCACCACTTGGCGATGTCGGCGGCCTCGTTCATCCCCGTCACTGGCGGTGAAGAAGGGGTCACTGTCGTGTGGGTGCCCACCCGCTGGCCCCCGCGGCCTCTCGGGGGTCTTCCCCTTGCCCTTCCTCCGTCGACGGGCGGTGGGGCCACTGCTCCCACTGCTGCCCGTGTCGGCCTCGTCCAGCGTCATCCTGGAGGAGGTGTCCCCTTCGAAAAGTTTTCGAAGGGTCTCCACTCCCGATCCTCCCGGGGGAGTCTCGCGGCGGAGTTTGGCCTCTGCCTCCTCCATTGCGGCGGCGGTGGCTGCGGCAGCCGACACTTCGGCTTCTTCCCGAGCACGAGCCGCCTCGGCTTCCCGGGCCTGCTGCAGCCGCGCCTTCTGCGCTTCCAACGCCGCCAGCTCCGCCTCCGTCTTGGCCTTCTCCTCAGCGACCTTCCGTCGCGCGGCCTCGATGGCTTCCTTCTTGGCGGCGTCCGCCTGGGCCTTGGCCGTCGCTTCGGCGTGGGCCCCTTCCTCCGCCTCCTTCTTTGCCCTCTCTTGGGCAAGCGCCTCTTCGAGCGCCCTCAGCTCGGCCTCCCTGCAGGCAATGGCCTCCTGCGTCAGGCGGGCTTCCTCGTCGGCTGCCGCCAACTCACCGTTGACCTGGGCAGTCGCTGCCCCATGGGCGGCTACGGCCGTGAGTCCGGCTGCAATGGCTGCAACGGTCTGGGCGTGGATGGCCATGCCATGCGCCCACTCCGCAGCCTCCTGCTGGGCGATGCCGACGGCGCCCTCCACGGCGGCGCTGTGCTGCCTGGACCGTTGCCGGGCAACCCGAAGGTTGCAGGGCACCCCACAGACGCGCTCACAGGCGCGCGCCACGTCCCTGTCGGGAGCCACGCTGCTGCTGGAGCTGGCCTGGTCGGCCGGCATCCTCCCGCGGCCGGCCGACTCCACGTCGCTGCTGGGGCCTGCTGAGGCCTGCTGGGGCTTCAGGAGCAGCGGACGGGGCTTGGCCTTGGTCTGCCTGGCGACTCGGATGTAGTCGCCAAGGGTGGTGGAGCCGGGGTGGTGACCGCCATTGGCCCGTTGGGGACTGGGGGCTAGGGTTCCGCCCTTGGCGCCTTGGGCGGCTTCGGCGGCCAGGGACTCCTGGTACTCCCGCCACCTCCAGTCCCGCTTCTTGTCCCCGGCGGACCGCTTCTCCTTCCCCGGAGACGCGCTGCTGCTGCCCTGCAGCCTGCGCTCGCTCCCCGGTTCCGGGAATTTCTTCTCGATCATGTCCCACATGGAGACATTGATAGAGGCGCCCGACGGGTAGGCGTTGGGGTCCTCGTCCTCCTCAATCCCGTCGGGGCGCAGCCCTTCGCCGGGCCTGTCCGGCCGGGTCCAGGTCCTCCAGCGCCTCTGCTGGTGGCGGTACTCGTACCCTTCCGCCCGCAGCCAGTCCTCCACGGCTTGCAGGCGGTCGGGGGCGATGTCCGTGCGGAGCTCGAAGCTCCTGGGCATGCCGCCTTCGCACTGGGGGTGGCTGTGGCGGTAGTGCTGGTCCCATACCAACCCACGCAGCAGTTGCGCTGCATGGGGGTGGGGCCGCGGCCACGTCCTGCCCGCTTCTTGCCAATTCACCATGGCAGCGGGGGCGTAGTTGGTCTTGAGGTCCTTGGTGTGCACTCGTTCAACTCAACGAACTGGTGGTGGTTGTTGAGGCGGGTGCTGCAGCACTGGATTGGGAGTGCGGCTGGTGCTGGTCAGCCGGTGGTTGTGGAGGTGGTTGACGCGGCCTTGCTGGTCGGCCGATGGGACTCCGGGTCGGCCGATGGGGCTGATGCAGGAGTCCTGGTCTGTGCACCTCTTTCACGGTCGCTGCGCGGTCAGGGCGATGCTCTGGACGGCGCTGCGGGCTCCGTGACGAACTCGGCGCTGTCGCTGGGCGGCGCTGCGAGCCGCTGCGCTGCGCTGCGAGCTGCTGCGCTGCGCTGCGAGCTGCGAGCTGCGAGCTGCTGCGACGCGCTGCTCGGGGTTGGTGGCCCCGAGTGGTACGCGAGGGCTGGGTAACCCCGCGCCGGTGAAACGCTTTTGACGCGTTCCCGTGGGGGGCCGGCCACGGGACGCTGCGGGACACGCGCAAGTGAGCAGGCAGGCAAAGCACTACGCTCACAGGGGCATCAATGCGCTCATGTCATGTGACAAAGCGTTTCAGGATCCTTGCCACTCTGCAACAAGGGAACGAAAGTATGTACAGCAACACATCAGGATATGTACACATGGGGTTAAGACTGGACTGGGGTAAGGGCATCACAGGACAATAGACACTCTATCCTAACTTGTATCCCAATCCCAGGTCCGACCCTCCCAGTGGCTGGTGGGGGCGGGGGCTCAAACACAACCCATGCCCTGCTCAGTCCGGACCCTGAAACTCTGCCAATGGGGGAGGTGTCCCGCCTAGCCAGAGGCGAGTTCCTGGCAACCAAGGGACGCCAAGGTCAACCGACAGTGGCATCCTATGCTCCCTTAACGGCAGGTCTCAAATCCACTCTGGGCCAGAGATATGGCCCCGCCATTGTCACCCAAGAGTTGGTAGCTGAAAATGGGCTGTTTCAGCCGAATCTGATATTAGCTTGAAAAACTCCAAAATTGACCCCTCGTCCGGACCCGTCAGAGGTAGGGACGAGGCAACTGACCCTATGCCTTTTGAGTACGAACTCACTGGAGCCCTCACCCAACTTGGTTCCCTCTGAGGTCCCGGCATCAGGGCACCACGTGTTCGTCACGTGGGGTCATGATGCCAAAATCACCAAAATTGGAGTTTCTCCAACGCGCGGCTCGCCCGGCCAGGGCAAGGCCAATGGCCCAAAAGTTAGGAGGTAGGACCTAGGACTCCCATCTGAGTGTACAACTTGAATTTAGGTCTGGGCTCCCCGTCAGCATAGAGGAATGGGCCCGCCAATTGACCACACGGAAGGGGGGAATTGGGGTGCCAAAATGGGGTCATTTTGGCTGCTGGAAATGAGCCAAAATTCGGTGTGCTCCCAATAGTATATCTCCACGCCGGCCCAGAGATCAGATCCGCCATTCCATACGCCATCGACCAGGAGTTTAACAGAGACTCCCATGCCCTTGGCTCCCAAAGATCTCCATGCTACTCGGCGTGGTGACGATCCCAATTGGGTCCACAAATGCCAAAATTGCAAAATCGCCCACACTCACTTTGGGCTAGCACCTTAACGAAGGTGGCTCCGCTTCGCCCACGTGGTATGTGGACCATGGGGACCATTACCCATAACACCCATGTCATATATGGTCCATTGGTCCATGCGTCCGGCGTGCACGAGGGTTAGAACATAGTGCACCGCGGGCAGCAAAAATGGAAAATTGCTCAAAATGGCCAAAAATGCGCACACTCATGGTTAGGGCAAATGAGGCACATGCCCGACTCGGACCAGAGTGTGCCAGAGGATTGGTATCAAGTCATATGTGTCCAACATATCTTTTGGGCGTCGCCCAACTCCTCCAGTATTGGGAATGGCAGGGTCGCCAAGTGCGCCCATGATTTGGGATAGTCCCAAATCGCCAACATGGCGGCCACGGTATGCCAAGCCTAAGAGGAGTTATTCGCTGGGTCCAAGATATGTTGGGCACCGAAGTATGTTCCTCCATATCATACTTGGGTCATGGTGTCAATTGAGCGCAACGTTGAGAGACACGGTCGCCACTTGACATCATGACGGGCCAAAAAAGGCAAAATTGGCACAAGCACACACAAAAGTGCCTTGAAAGGTGCACAATTATATTATAATATCTTCGGCTTGGATCATGCAATCACTTAATCCTTCTAAACACAATGACTTGACACCAATGACCTTCGATCCCACATATGTGCTCCACTTGGGGCGCCTTGAAAGGTTACGAGCGCTACTTCCCAAGTGGGCACATGAAAATATGGAAAATTGCAAAACACACACCTTGTTCCCAACGCATCGCTTCGGGATCACCACACAAGCCTCCCTTCACGAAGGTTAAGCTTGCAATTGATCGTATGGAGTATGGAGAAGGGGCTTGCACAATTTGAGGTCCATTGGCGGGCTTGTCTTGGAGCGATGGACCCGCCAAATGGGCACGCAACACAACACAAGGCACATACTCCATATTGCCCAAATAGGTAGCTCCCACCACGATATGTCATGCCCCTCCAAGGGCATAACTTTGTGTGAATCGCTCATAGGAACTCAAGGAGAGTTTCTATGCAACACCAACACTTGCGCGCTACACTCCAAAGTTATCTTAACGCACGCAATATCATGGCCAAAGAGTTATAACGCAAACTCTACCCTCTTGACCATGATCCATTACACTAGCGCGCACGTGTGGAGGCGCAAGGCATACGATGCTTCCTAAATTACGTCGGGAGTATTGTGAATACATCCCACGTTTCCTTATTGTCATTCCTCGCATGCAACACGAGATATGACCTTCACAAGTGGCCTCACGAATCAACTTTGTTTTGCCCATATCTTTAAGACAAATGGAGGGCAGGTTAAAAGGAAAGTTGATTCGTGCATAGGGAAGCACGTAGGTCCACTCGAAGGAGGTCAAATCAAGTGCGGGGATGTCGAAGTCGAAAATCCGATTTCGACATCCTGAAAAATTCGGATTAAGGTTGCGAGTGTAGAATGTGAAAATTGCGGAAGCATCCATGCAGTTCCTGACGACTTTGGAGCCTTCGTGACGGATTGCGTTAAAATTTCCATTAATTACAGTTAAACTGGCGGTTACGGTAAAGTCGCGATCCAACCGCCAGCAGTCAAAACAGTGAGTATCAGAACGGAAGCGTAAAAATTGACGGAAACAATATGAAAACAAAACCCTGTTGATTCCTGATATTCTGATACACAAATCTCCTCTGGCGGTGCATCGGTTGCCGATGCGGGGCTTTACGGCACGGAACGGAGCGTCAACGGGCATCTTCCCTTCCGTGCATGGGGTTAGTGGACCGGAGACCGTAACCTAGCCATGGGGTTCTGGGTACCGCTTCACCACCTCCCCCACCAAACAGATGCCGCCCCATCCCGCATCGACGCATGCTATGGCGACCCCACCACCATCATCCAGGCGGAGGCCCGATATGGACCCCTCCCGCTGGGACCCACAGGCCAGAGCCCCCTGCACATCCGCCTCACCATCCCCAACCTTCCCTCCAGCCCCCCAGAGGATGCGGACCAAGGCCTACCACCCCCCCTGAAGACGCCCCCACTGCATGACAAGCATGCCTGGTCCCAATATCACAGGACCATAGACCGCGCCCGGCGCATGCAACCAGACTCCACCGACCTACTCACAGTCATGCGCACGGCCGCCGTCGCCTGCGGCCTCCAGCAACACCCCCGCACAGACGACGACCAACCACCCACGGCCCTAGGGGACATGCTCCATGACCTCTGGCATGCGAAGCAACAACTGGCGACCCTCCTCCACACCGACACTCCCCAAACCCGCCGCCAGATACACCAATGCAGGACACAGATAGCCCACATCAGGGCAGACCTGCAGCTGTGGCACATCCACAGGCAACAGCGCATCGCCCAGGACCACGAACGGTATGCGAAAAATGAACTCCCCTACAAGGCCATCCGCCACCCGAACGCCGCCATGACCGACACCGGCCACCGCACCATCACCACGGTCCGGCAGGAGGACGGCTCCCTCACCAACGACCCAGCCACAGTGCTCCAAGCCACCCAAGACAGCTTCCTCCGGGAACACACCCCCACCCAAGACACACTGGACCCAGACACCCATGCCAAAATCGACCGCCTCCCTCAGGTCTTCAACCACGCCCAGAGGAGGCAACCGGAAAAACGCCCCTTCACCATCCACGAAGTCCGGAAGGCCATCCACAGTCTCCGGCAACACAAAACTCCAGGCTACGACGGCCTCCCTGCGGAGGCATACTACCACTTCCCCGCCCACCTTCTCCGCATCCTCGCCCACCGCCTGTGGGACATCGTCACAGGGCAGACCCCCCTGCCACCAGACTGGGCAAACGTTGTCCGCCCCCTCTACAAAAAAGGGGACTGGGCAAACCCGGATAACTGGCGCCCCATAGTCTGTGCGGTCACGGAGGTCGAAATCGTCTGGACCATCCCCCTACGCCGCATCCGCCCCCACCTGGACCCCCACATACCAGCCAGCCTCTGGGGGGCCATCCCAGGCTGGTCCCCACACGAGGCCATCCTCCTCAAGGACACCATCGCAGACATGGACCCAGTGGACCTCATCATCGCCTCCCTCGACGTCAAAGGAGCCTTCACGAACACCCCCTGGCTTCTTCTAGAAGCGGTGTGGAAACGCCTGGGCCTCCCCTTCTACAACTTCGCCTCCGGCTACATCCGCACCCGCAAATACACGGTCCGCACTGGAGCAGGCCTCACCCCCTTCCTGGAGCCAGGCAGCGGGGTCCCCCAAGGGGGAGCGGAGGGCCCCTTCCTGTACCTTCTAGTGACGCCCCCCCTGGCCCTCGCAAGCGAGCAGGATTACCCGGCCTACGCACCCTACCCCCTTCTCTCCCCCCTGGTGGGCTTCGCGGACGACACCAACCTCACGGTCGCACACACCCCACACGAACCCCATGCCCTGGACCCCGGACCAACGGTCACCCAACAGGCCAATGACTTACTGGACGTGACCGTCTCCTACCTCTCCCACAACAACCTCATCGTCCACCCCACAAAGTCAGTGGCCATGATCAAGGGGTCTGCCACGGCCCCCACCCTAGGGCCACAAGGGTCCCCCATGCAAGTCGTGACAACCACCACCCACCTGGGGGTAATCCAGGCCGCCAACCCTGAGGACGCCACCCTCCCTCCCAAGTTGCAATCACACCTCGCCCATCTCCCCAGATATGCGTCCCCGACCACCAAGGCCCTCTCCCTGTCCCACCAGAGCCTGGCGTACTACCTCACCGGGGTCTTGAACGCCTCCATAGGCTTCCAAGCACTCCAACTGACACACCCCACAACGCCCTCCAGCCGGCCACACGAGCCGTGACCAAGGCATGGGCACCACACGGAGCTGGCCCACCTCCAAACCCACCCGCGCCATCCGAGCGGCATGGCCCCACTATGGGGACGCCATAGGGGATGAGGTGAAAGCGGCCTACACCAGACACACCGCCCTCCTCCTTCACCGCATGACCCACAACCACTCACAGGAGGTCCGCGAGGTCACCACAATCCGCCTCCAAGCCGCACAACGGGCCCGCAACACATGCCCGCGCTGGGTACTCCACCAGACGGGCATGCCCACCAACATGAACACGCGCCTGTGGAACCACCTGCAGCCTCCCCTCCCATCCCCGGACCACGCCATACTCACCAACCACACGTGCCCAGAGGAGGGGCCTCTGGCGGTCCTCTGCGGGGACCTCCACCATCACCCCAAGGGCACCATCAACACCATAGACCTTGTCAGGGCCTCCATCACCGTAGTATACGTCTCCCTCCCCCAAATGCGGGTCCTGCAGCACAGCGGGGCACACCACACCCCCTTTCTACAGCTTCCCGAATGGCCTCAATACCGCCTCTTCCACCAGTACCTCACGCAGACGGCACGAGCAGCGGGACACACTCTGCCGAGAAGCAAAGACATGCAAACAGCCTACCGAGAATTCACAAAGCAACACCCCCGACCCATCCCAGCGACACCGCCCTACGCACCCACCGGCTCGAAACACGAACCCGTCCCCCCCGTGACGGGCCCAGTCCCACCACTCACCCTACTACTGGCCCCGACTGAAGCCAAACCCACGCAGACCACCGTCATCCACCACGGGGCTAAATGGCGCATACCGAAACACCACATGACCGCCCGAGACCTACCACGGGTCCCCCATGACTCCCAGAGCATGCCACGCACATGTTGGGCCTGTGACCCCGAGGCACCAACCACACCATGGCCCGTACAACACATCATAGCACGCCACCACACGCACCCCACAACCCACCTACCACCACAGGCCTACGCACCGACACTAACCCCACGGTAGCATGGAACCCCGACCACGCGCCCAAATGACTCTTCACCACTACACCCACATGGCCCCGCCCCGTCCCGGCAGGGGTCGCCATCCGTTACAGCATGTACGAGCCAGGCAGTAAGAAAAAGTGCTTTTCCATTGCTTTGAGGCATACTCTAGTTGTATTAGGGATGCACTGAGCATCCCTTCATTTTAATCTGAGTATTGGTCCCACCAAAACTGGTGATAACACATGTTGACCTATTGAACCAAACACCCAATCAGGATATGGAGTGGACCCCTTAATCCCCTTTCAATGTGAAGCTATTCATCTTTTCCTGAGTTGACTGAGCACTGACATACCTAAGGTAGAGCCTATGAATTTATCTATGTTCTTCCATGAATTCTTAGCTATCCTAGTGGTATGCACCCTAGGGGGCTAGGCACCTCCTTTTGAGAGGTCCTGGGTTCAAATCCCGGTCAGCCTAGCTAAGTAGGAAGATCCCATGAGACATGGCAGTGACTTATCGCCACATGCCCTTCCACCTCAGCACATATGGGACCCAAAACAAAGAGTGCACATCTCCTAAGATGGCACTATGGAGAGAGAGTGACCATGGGGCAGTTTTCTAACTCTTTTCCAAAACATTTCAGCTATCTTTGTGAATATGCATTCATTTGTGACCTGAGTTGCAGTTTCTGTGAATATCCTATCATCTTTCACTGTTTAGACTGCAGCCCTTCATGCTTTGATCCTGATTATCTTCTCCTTGCACACTTCTGGCTTGGGCTATCCTGGATCGACTTGGATTTACTGTATGTCAATAAATAAAAGCTTTTCATCTCCCAAAACAAGCAGCAGGACACCCTACAGCAACAGCAAGCAGCAGGAGAAGCAAAAACACAGTGCTGAAAACACTATAAACTTTTCTGGTAGCAAGAGGCAGCCTGTCTCTGCGCACCGGCAGCAACCCCGTGCCGTACATCCAGTGTGCCGAGTACGGGCAAATATAAGCAGAAGGGTGAAAGAAGATGGATCCAAGAAAGGAGGACGCTGACGTGAAGACAGCGCTGGCGCCTGAGGCACCGGCAAGGCCGGCACCTGGCGCTGTACCTTCGGCGGAGCCCTTACATGGGCCAGTGGATGCGGCTGAGGACTCCCTGGATGGACTCCAGACGGCCTTCGGGGCCCTGTCTGTCGAGGAGGTGGTCGTGGTCTCTCAGCCTGTGAAGAGGAAGAGAGGAGAGAGCGAGAAGGATGCTGGAGAAGAAGCAGACGAACGAGAGGAACAAGGGCAAGACCTGACGCAAGACCCTACCTTCGAAGGCGCACCAAGCGCTTCTGGCCTCCACGCATCACCCTCTCCTATAACCACCACACTCCCAGCTGCTGCAACATCCACTTCCAAAACCAGCCCGCCTATGGCAGAGGGCACAGGCTTTACTGGCATGCCTCCCTACCCCACCTATGGTATGGGCCCACCTACCACTGCGCTCCATGAGGCAACTACTGCCAGTGAGCCGGTGGCTTCCAGCTCTGCGCCGCGATGGTATGCAGCTGATTATCCCCATCCACTACACGCTACTGGAACCTATGTGGATGTTCCTGGGTATGCTCCTGGGTATGCACCTAGGGATGCACCCATGAGTGGGTTGAGGAGAGGACCAGAGTCTCTCGGAGGCAGGAGTAGAGGATCGGGAAGATCCTCCAACAGGTCCCTGACGCGGTCGGAGATCAATGAGGTGCTCCGAGGAGCCACCTCAAAAATCGTGGGCGACCTCACGCAAGAGATCAGGGAGAAACTGGACCCCCTGATGATCCCGCCCCATGCGTCACCTACTACGGTGGGAATGTCACCCCACCGAGTACAAGCTAGACACCTGGCGTCAGGGTTGACAAATACCCTGGGGAGCCTGAGGAGCCGACCGATGCCGACTCCTGCAGCCATACCGAGAAGTCCATTCGTCCCGAGAACGGCCAAGCCGCCCTACAGCCACGTGACGAACTCGACGAGGGCCGAGCTGGACCGGCTCGGGCTGACAGCCTTGAGGGCTATGGTGGACGTAGAGCCTTATGGCTCTAGTGATCTTGGCGGAGACCCCTCCGATGATGAGCCGCCGTCGATGGATTCTTCTTCGCCCTCAGATGACGATGACCCTGAGGACCCCGAGGACCCGAAGGGTAAGAAGAAGAAGAAGAAGAAGAAGAAGAAGACCCGACGCCCTGAAGGACGCCGGACTCAGGAGGCGAAGGCTATTGCCACCTCCAAAATCGTGGTGAACCTGCCTGAGTTCACAGGCAAGGACCTCAGCGAGTTCGCTGAGAACTTTGGTCGGTTCCTACGATTGACCGGCCAAACCCACGCTAGTGGGCGAGTGAAGTGCGATGTGCTCCTGCAGTGCTGCAAGACCAAGTACCTGGAGAAGCAGGTCAGGCAGATTGTGACTAACTCCGCCACCTTTGCCGATGTGTTGGTTGCCCTGGAGAGGCAGTACCCGACCTACGAAACCGACCTCTCCATCAGGGTCGAGATCCAGAACCTGCCCGTGCTGCCCAACAACCCCAAACCTGGCAGGGTATCCGAGCTGTTGGCTGATCTGGATCACTGGGCTGGACGACTGACGCCCGGTTCCTACAGCAGCGACGACCTGCTGTTCTGGTTGTGACGCGGAATGGGCTGTCCCCCATCCGCCACTGATGTTTTCAGAGAATTGCGTCCACCAGCGTCGTCGCCGCGACTGTCGCGACGGCCTCCACGCGCAGCAAAAGACGTAATTCCACGTGGATCAAGGATAATTGATTCGAGTGAAGCGTGATTCCTGTTGTGGATTTTTTATAATAAAAAGGACCTGGTAAGCAGGTAAAGGTAGGGATACCAATGCGTTAGTGCTTCAACTGCAGGTTCGACGAGATCTGTCGCATTGGTATCAGGCGATGTCAGCGCTGCACGCCTTTGGCGCTGCGTACCGTGTAGAGTAACAGTTTGTCTGTGGTCTGCTTTGCAGGCTTGTTTTTTGCTCCAGGCGAGCATGCAAAGCTCGCAGATTTATTTGTAAGCCAACGCGAGCTGTGCGCCAAGCAGCGGGCATCAGTGGCCCTCACTGTAGTTACGAGCTGCAGTATCGCGGCTGCCCAGGCCATGAAGAAGGCCCTTGCTCGCAGCCCTCTCGCTATAGGCGCTGGCTGCATCGTGAAGGGATAAGAAAAGAGCTCTGCTCCAAAATGACTCCGTTGGATGTGAACACGATGAATCACATTGACGGGGTCTAAGCCTTTTGTGCTGTCGCTGCTACTGTTGGTATGTTGCTGCTGCTGGTGCGGGTCTTCAAGCAGGAGCTTGCGAAACCAAGCAAGGAGTTTCAAGAAACCAAGCAGGAGTTTTGAGAAACCAAGCAGGAGTTTCAAGAAACCAAGCGAGAGTTCTGAGAAACCAAGCAGGAGTTTCGAGAAACCAAGCAGGATCAAGTTACAAAAGCAAAAAAAGGGACAAGCAGGAAAAAGCTCGGTGGTGTGGCGCTGTAGAAAGCAACGTGTTCAAAAGTTTTTCTTGCGCTGATACAAGAAGAATTTCGGGGAAAAATGGTCGCGTACCCGGTACCGCTTCAAAAAAAATCTGAGCTGCGTCCGTATTCAAGACAGACGCCATTTGCAACAGCGACCGAGAACGAGCCGAAAAAGAATGGACGAAGCAGGACGAGACGCCCTCAAGTGCAGCAGAGCCGGGGACGACGTGACGGCTCTGAGGGATGTATTGGAGCGACTGCTCCACTGGCTGCTCCCCGCCGACTTGAAGTCCTGCGACTCAGCAAAGCGTCTCCCAACAAGGAAGCTGCGTGAAGGATGGCGTACGCAATCCTCTTAAGGAGGGAGGTGACGCGGAATGGGCTGTCCCCCATCCGCCACTGATGTTTTCAGAGAATTGCGTCCACCAGCGTCGTTGCCGCGACTGTCGCGACGGCCTCCACGCGCAGCAAAAGACGTAATTCCACGTGGATCAAGGATAATTTAATCGAGTGAAGCGTGATTCCTGTTGTGGATTTTTTATAATAAAAGGAGCTGGTAAGCAGGTAAAGGTAGGGATACCAATGCGTTAGTGCTTCGACTGTAGGTTCGACGAGATCCGTCGCATCGGTATCAGGCGATGTCAGCGCTGCACGCCTTTGGCGCTGCGTACCGTGTTGAGTAACAGTTTGTCTGTGGTCTGCTTTGCAGGCTTGTTTTTTGCTCCAGGCGAGCATGCAAAGCTCGCAGATTTATTTGTAAGCCAACGCGAGCCGTGCGCCAAGCAGCGGGCATCAGTGGCCCTCACTGTAGTTACGAGCTGCAGTATCGCGGCTGCCCAGGCCATGAAGAAGGCCCTTCCTCGCAGCCCTCTCGCTATAGGCGCTGGCTGCATCGTGAAGGGATAAGAAAAGAGCTCTGCTCCAAAATGACTCCGTTGGATGTGAACACGATGAATCACATTGACGGGGTCTAAGCCTTTTGTGCTGTCGCTGCTACTGTTGGTATGTTGCTGCTGCTGGTGCGGGTGTTCAAGCAGGAGCGTGCGAAACCAAGCAAGGAGTTTCAAGAAACCAAGCAGGAGTTTTGAGAAACCAAGCAGGAGTTTCAAGAAACCAAGCAGGAGTTCTGAGAAACCAAGCAGGAGTTTTGAGGAACCAAGCAGGATCAAGTTACAAAAGCAAAAAAAGGGACAAGCAGGAAAAAGCTCGGTGGTGTGGCGCTGTAGAAAGCAACGTGTTCAAAAGTTCTTCTTGCGCTGATACGAGAAGGATTTCGGGGAAAAATGGTCGCGTACCCGGTACCGCTTCAGTTGGTGGCCAAGCTCCCTCGAGACCTATGGGACGAGTGCCGTTTGACGGCGGAGCGCAAGTCCAGATCCCTCCACTACGAGGATCTGTGCGTGCTACTCCTGGAGCTGGCGCTGGAGAAGGAGAGCGACCAGCACTTGAACAACTACTGTCCTGGTGGTGGAGGTTCTGGAGGCAAAGGGTACCAAGGGTCCCGACCTGGGCAGGGGACTACCCCCAAACACGCCCACGCCCGTACCATGGAGAACGTGAAGGAGCTATTCTGGTGTGATGCCAGAGACGAGCAGGGCCACCTGCAGCACGCCTCTGACTGCGAGCAGCGAGACTGCTTCGTAGTCCAGGGGAAGCAGCAGGAGAAGAACACCGGCGCTAAAGCGAAGCTGCCGGGTCATTACCAGTGCACCATCACGTGTGCATTCTGCGGTAAGCGGAAGCACTACGAGGATGAGTGCTACCATAAGCAACGCCTATCGGCGAAGCTTAAAGGGGAAGATCCTGGCAAAGGCTCAAGCAAAGGTGGAGGCAAAGGCAAAGGCAACGACTCCGGCAAGGGCAAGTCGAAAGGACGTGGTCAAGGTGGTCAAGACAAGGGTCCAGGTGGACGAGGAGGAGGCGCTAACCGCCAGCCCGACAACACAAACAAGGACAAGAACGGAGGCAACCCCAACCCTAATCCAGGGGGGAACTCTGAGCCCTCTGGAGGGCAGTCTGGTCCTACCACCCGCTCACTAACGCAGGCCCAGCAAGAACAAGGAGCCAAGCGTGAGCATGAAGGTGGTGACGACGGCAACGCTAAGAAGGGGAGCCGTTTCATGAGGATGGCCCGCAAATTGCGGAACAAGGGGTTCGAGGTGACCTGTCTCGCGGAGTTCTGACGGGGACGCTCTGGTGGCACCCAAGACCTGGTGTTTTGGGTACGTATCCGACTAGGGGGACGTGAATACCTGGGGGTATTGGACACTGGCGCCACCATATCCATAGTGGCCAAGAAAACTTTACCTTGTGGGAGCCTGAAGAACACCATGACCACCGCTGCTATACGCATGGGGGATGGACATGTGGTGCACAGCTGCGGGGACTGTGAAGTGGAGGTACCTATGGGCTCTCGAACTATCGCCCATCGGTTCTATGTGATGGAAACTGAGGCCTTCGACTTTGTACTGGGTACTGACTTCTTCGTACAGCACTCCCAGATACAATCCCTGACACTGCAAGCGCCCTACCTCCTCTACGTGGACCACGGCAGTGGCAGAGAGTCTGTGCCACTGGAGCAGTCGGAACATACCTCGAGTTACCTGAGACTATCGAAGGAGGAGCCCTCGAACATGATGGCCGCCTCCAAAACTGAGGACTATCAACTATTGGGGGAAGTCCTAGACCAAGGTCTGAAGGAGTTGGGTTACTCTCGAGATTACCTAAGTGTGGAGCTGTTCGCCAGCGACAAGCAGCATGTACTGGACCTATACTGCAGCAAGGGGAAGAACTGCAGCTACAAATTTTACTGGCCCTCTTTCGGGATGGCCTACGGGAACCCCAGATTCAGTGAACTGGGGAAGGTGCTGACCAAGGTGGCCTTGGAACGTTCCCGTATGGTCCTGTGTTCCCCCGATTGGGGAGCCCATGGGGGCAACAAGTACTGGCGAAACCTCCTGGACAGGCTGACTATCAGCTCTGTTCGTTTGCCTGATGAGGCCATCTACGTGCCTCTGGGACGCAAGACGCCTTTGGGAAGCCCGGATGGGGGAGTATGCTCAGCGTGGTGGACAGAAGTCTTACCACTATCCCCTGGGAGGACCTGGACCCGACTCTGGTCCAAGCTATACAACGAGAAAGCGATGGACTCGCCTTGGGTGACTTGAAGGATCGCCTACGACCTCAAGATGCTGTTGAGACTACACCCGGAGAAGATGAGTACGTCGTGACTGACACCAACGCCCCCAGCTCTCCCTGTCATGTACCTGTACCTGATGGACTCTCTGAGTGTGGACTATCTGAGCTACTAAGCTCTATCCACTCAGAAGACGAAACTGAGCCCGACGCCTTCTTCGTGCAGACCTGTGTGGAGGAAGTGGAGAACGCCGAGTACGTCGCCCCACTAAAACCCTTACTCTCCATGAGGGTGGAAGACCCCGTGGATGAAGAGCTGGACCCTCGATCCAGGCCCAGGGAGTATGTGGATTCCAAGAGGAAGTTGGTGGCGAAAAAGCTATGCTACGC
This sequence comes from Eutreptiella sp. 'Long Island Sound 2002', assembly GCA_964036045.1. NCBI lineage: Eukaryota > Euglenozoa > Euglenophyceae > Eutreptiales > Eutreptiaceae > Eutreptiella > Eutreptiella sp. 'Long Island Sound 2002'. The sequence goes on along the minus strand of OZ038382.1, from coordinate 52,925,277 downwards.
GAAGCCTACCCGCAGCTCGTGGCCACTGAAGCAAGGACGTATGGGAGACCTATCCCAATTGAAGGAGGACCTCGAACAGAAGATCACCACCTGGCAAAGGGAGGTAGATCTCAAGCTCATGAAGAGCGTGTGGGGCGCCCATGTGAGGACCCCAGAGGAGGACGACCTCTCGGAGGAATGTGTATGTGAACCCCCTCGAGCGTGCCTATGTTGCCATCGTCCATCGGAGATGGTTGAACAAGACCTTCTATATGCCTACCAAGGGCTGAAGGATACTACCACGGACGAAGAGTCGGTGGAGGACCACCTCCCAACGTCTATTACCCAGGGGGCAAGCAACTTACACTCTGACGACGACATGGAGGACAAGATCAAGATATTGGACCCGAGGGTACAGAAGCTTATAAAGACCTATCTGGAGGTGTTCGGAGAACTACCCCCTCCAGCCTCATGTGACAAGCTGGTACAGATGGACCTCAAGCTGAAACCCGAGTTCGTGGGTCACAAGATCCGGAGGAGACCCTATCCAGCTCCTAAAGAACAGGCCGACGAGATCGAGCGACAGATACAAGAGTGTATCGACGCTGGCCTAGTCCTGGAGTACAAGGACGGGGACTACCCCCTACACTGCAGCCCCTGTTTCCTGGTGGCTAAACCTGGGTCTACAGCCAAACGGCTGGTAGTGGACTATGGAGAGCTGAACAAGAAGACGCTGAACCACTCAGGGTCCATTCCGAATATGGAGTCTACCCTGGAGAAGATAGCCTCCTGCCGCTACAAGACCAAGATGGACAAGCGAAGCGGATTCTGGCAAGTGGACCTGACGCCCAACGCACAGGAACTACTGGCCTTCATCACCCCTCAGGGGAGGGTATTCAAGTGGAAGGTCATGCCGTTTGGCGTGGCTACCACACCCGCTCTATTCCAAGAGCTGATGAACAAGATCTTTACCATCCTACGAAGGAGACCTAAGGTGCAGGAGCTCATATCCCGTGGTGCCCAGATGGAGGCTCAAATTGACGATGTATGCCTCGGGACCAATACCCAGGAGGATCACCTAATCCTCTGGGGTGAGTTCTTTGCGCCCTGCGAGGAGAACCACACACGACTCAAGCTGGAGAAGTGTGAGTTCATGCAGGAGACCATGCAGTACCTGGGGTTTGACGTTGACTATGGGTGGTGGACCCCAGCGGCCTCTGAGGCCAAACCCCTGATGGATGCCAAGGTACGACACGAAGACCCCAAGAAAGGACTTCATGATGTACGCAGTTTCATTGGGGCGTGCAACTTCTATCGCTGCCACATCAAGAACTTCACCTACACCAGCGCCGTTCTGACGGACTTGATCAAGAAGAGTACTACTTGGCGCTGGGGCCCACAAGAGCAACAAGCGTTTGACGAGCTCAAAGACAAGGTAGCCAACGCTAAGTGCTTGGGCGTGCCTAGAGCACAAGGGGAGATTATCCTGGTGACCGACGCCAGCAATGTGGGCGGTGGTGGAACGTTGTTCCAATGGCAAGCACTAGAGAAGGAGGAGTTCGACTCGGCCATTTCCCAATGGGGGACGGAAGGTCTCAACCGAGATGGAACCCTCAAGCACAGCTACCCTGACGACAAGTGGGTCCTAGTACCTCTGGGCCACTGGGACTGGAAATGGAACCAGGCCAGGGGGAACTACTCCACCTATGAGCAGGAATTGCTCGCGGGTATGCTGGTGCTATCCTCACAAGCACGACTGTTGGGGAGTAACCCTGTGGTATGGCTGTGCGACCAAGAACCGGTCCGCAGTTTCTAGAAGGGTCCCCCACCTGAGAAGGCCAAGCTAAGGCGCTGGTGGACCTACCTCAGTCAACTACGGCTGACGGTACACCATATCCAGGGAGTGAAGAACGAGTGTGCCGACTACATCAGCCGCAACAACTTCGACGCCCTGATTGGTGCCCGGTCTGAAGCGCTGGCTAAGGAGGCGTTCAGCCGTATGGACGTCCACTTGGACCTCAACATGACGATGATACGCCCCCTGGATGGACTCCAACAATCGGAGTACCTGAAGGAGTTCGGGGATATCTACAAGCGCCTGGAGAAACGCCTCGAACCCCTCCTGGTCAACCAAGACCAGTGGAAGAGGGACAAGAGCTACCTATGGCACGAGGACCGCATTGTGGTGCCTAGTGACCGAGTTCCAGCGCTGCTGAAGTGGACCCATGAGTCCAGTGGTCATGTGGGTGCTGACCGCACCCTGAGGCTGTTCAAGCAGTGGTTCCACACTACGTGGACTGACAACCAGCTGCGGAAGACTCTCCTGCCTATCGTGGACAAGTGCCCGTGCAGGTCCTGTAAACCAGGGGATATCAGGGACAGAGGTCTCTACTCGACCCTGCCCATCCCTCACTGTGCTAACAGTGTTCTATACGTGGACTACACGGAGATGCCGAAGTTCTGGGGCTATGACTTCGCCCTCGTGGTAACCTGTGGGTTGACCCGGTTTACCAGGGTGTTCCCATGTACCAAGCACATTACCGGGGAAGAGACTATCAAGATACTCCTGGAGGAGTGGTTTTGTGTCTATGGGGCGCCCAAGGAGATCAACTCCGATGAGGACATGCGAGTACGCTCAGATACTGGCTGGTACAAGAGGGTCCTGAGATCCCTCAATGTCCAGGTGTCTACGGGGATCCCCTACTCTCACACGAGCAACCCCCTATGTGAGCGACAGATCCGTGTTTTGAAGGAGAACGTACGGATATGGTGCAAAACTGAACGCACCAGAGACTGGGTGAGACTACTCCCCGTAATATCCTTGATGATGAACTCCCAAGAGAGTTCGGCTACTGGGTACTCGCCCCATGAGCTATTCCTGCGGCGCCCGGCATGGTTCCTACATGCCCCCTATCCAGAGGATACCCATTCTTCTGTGGGTGAATGGGTCCAAGAGCAACAAGCGAAGGTGGACAAGGCCAAGGCTATGCTCCAGAGAGTGAGGGAGCGTCAGTGGAACAAGAAGAACAAGCACCGGGTAGCGGCCGCCTACCAAGAGGGGGACTGGGTGCTGGTGCACCACAGTCGACTACCCGCCTGGCCACGCTCTACCAGCGATGACCCATACTTCGGGCCGTACAAGATTCTATCTGTGGATGGACACCGTATCACCGTGCGGTGTTCTCCCCGTCTAGGGGGGACCCTGGTGTGCGCTGCACAACACCTGAAGCGCTACTATGATCCTGAAGACCTCTGTGGGGAGGAGTGGGAGCTGAACGACGAGGAAATCGCCGCTTTGGAACAACAAGGGGCTGCCAGCCCTATGGAAGTCGAAGGTGAACTCCCCGACATGAACGCCGAGGAGATGGCTAAGGAAGGCTTCTACCTGGTGAAGTCTGTCCTACGCCACCGCTATCGCCAGGGTTGGCGCTTCCTCACCCTCTGGGAAGGGTTTGGAGTCGAAGAGGCCACCTGGGAGCCTTTCTCTGCATTTGTTCTACCTGAGGGACGCCTAAGCTCAGTTCTGGTTGACTACTTGTCCCAGAACAACCTTGGTGAGTTGCTGAGGCTCGCTGAGACGCTTGCCTCCAAGACCAAAGCTAGGGACTGAACCTTACCCTTACCTGCCAAAGCGTATGTGTGAGTGTGCTATTCCTAAGGTCCTGAGAGCAAGCCGCAGAAGTGGTGTCCTAATTATACCCAAGTCTGCGTCCTTGCTAAACCTGGAGGGTTGGCTTATTGATGCCACGGGGTACGCCCCGGGTCTCCCCTCCCCTAAGCGCCCAATTTCTGTGCTGGCGCAAAACCTTTGGGGAATACCCAGCGTACTAATCCAGGTATTGTTTTCCCTACCTACCTGTCTACTACAGGGAGGGGTGGCCAAAAGCTATGAAGGCATGAAAAAGCCGTTTTGCTAAATGGCCAAAACACTGACCTAAGCACTGCCACAGCCCACCAACCCTGCTAAAATTGCAGGAAACGGGTGGGACAGTGACACACGCACTACAGGTCCTACACACCCTACAGTGGCACCATCCTGGTGGGCGAGCACTGTGCAACTGGCTCAAGCCCCCACTCAGGACTACCACTCCTACACGCACACTCTACTGGGCGTTGTGAAGGCAAAGGTCTCGTGGGTCCTAGCTACCCTCCTGTGAAATGACAAGAGAACACAGCGCTGCTAAGCAACTGTGGCCTAACAGGGGACGCCACAACGAGTTTCCCCTGCTAGGGCTTGGAGGGAAGAGTTGCTCTTGCGTGCAGGCGCAGATGCCGATGAAGTCGGACTCCCTGCCCTGCCACAGGCAGAGGCGGAGTTACTTGTTTGTGTGATCTGCGCCCTTGTTTAGCAGGGCATAAAAAAAAATGCTGCTGCACCAATCACCCTAGCTGCCCACCTGTAAAACAAAGGCAAATGAAAGGGCGTTTGCGGCGGAGGAACCAAGCCACACTCCAGGTATTATACCCTTCTCAGTGTGACCTATAATACACTGTCCGCAAACACGCTGGAGGACCAGCTACCCTTGTCAAGCAAGCAAGCTTTAAGGGACTCCTCAGGTTCTCTTAAAGAACGTACCGAGGAGCCCCTGGGTAGCCTAAACAAGGTTTACCGTGCGCACTTCGCGTGGCCTACCCTTTAATGCGTGTGTGCATGCACGAGTATGCGCGAAGGTGTTGGGCAAACCTGCCCATCTGACTCACAATCACGAACTCCACCAGGGGGTGGCCCCGCCTGGGCTTACTCACCTTACCTACCGCTGGAGAGAGAGAGCAAGTGGGGGGCGCACGCGAAGAACGTTGCTATGCACTTGTGTGTATGTCTAATCAACCTGATCTGACCGCTAATCATCTGCAATCTTTCTAATCAATCCCTCTATCGCGTCCTATCGTTGTTAGCGCTGCTACAAGACTCGTTCACGGAGACACGAGACGAGCAATGTGTATGCGGCATACGAGACGAGCATACCTGTAGTCTATACCTGATTCATTGAAGTCCTTTCGTTCATTTTCGAATTCTTGAATTTTTGAAGCTTCTATTAGTGTGGGTGGAATCTGTATGTTTATTCATTAATGTGTGTCTCGTCATTTTCAAGACTACGTGAGACATACGTTTATAATTCCATTATTTCTCCATTTTCCAGCGCTTCGCTAGGAGCCGCTCCTGCGCGCCGCCGTTTTATGCGTATGAATTTCTGGATTTCAAAAATCCAGAGATGACTATAATTTCTATAAAAATGTGCTTTTGATGCACAATTGGATTCTGCTCAGGTGTGTTGTTTCAGAAAAATTCTACGCCGTCATCTGACGGATTTTGATGTCGTCGCTTCGTTTTTGCGTGGATTCGTCCATAATTCTCCCATTCCTGCCTCTGCAGATACCCACGTGCAGCCTCGCTGAGTAGGCCGTGTTCGGGCCGAAACGCAGGTGCCTGGAGAGACTGAGCAGAACCCAAGACCCCACCAAGGGGCAATTTAATTTTTTCGAGACTCCCTTCGCCCTAAGACAGGTCACAGGTCGCCAGCAGGTTTACGAGAACCCATGCGAGTGTGTATAATGTGTCTTGCGTTCGGGTTGTGTCGACGCTGCGTCTTGGAGGGAGGGATGCATATGCACATGTTTGGCATGCTCCCATACTAACCCAACCAAGCCACAGGAGCCCCGGCAGCGCCATGAGCGCTGAGTCTTCTGTAAAAAATGATACAATCAGAGCAGTAAAAGAGCGCCAGCCATGGTGAGCGCTCATTTTTCAGTGTGAGGGAAACTGTAGGTATTTTAAAGTAGATGTGGAAACCAAGGAAAGGCCAAGAAAAATTCCCTTTTCCTAAAATGCGACAGTGGTGGCCACCACAGCACAAGGGGGGAGTAAGAAAAAGTGCTTTTCCATTGCTTTGAGGCATACTCTGGTTGTATTAGAGATGCACTGAGCATCCCTGCATTTTAATCTTAGTATTGGTCCCACCAAAACTGGTGATAACACATTTTGACCTATTGAACCAAACACCCAATCAGGATATGGAGTGGACCCCTGAATCCCCTTTCAATGTGAACCTATTCATCTTTTCCTGAGTTGACTGAGCACTGACATACCTAAGGTAGAGCCTATGAATTTATCTATGTTTTTCCCTGAATACTTATCTGCCCTAGTGGTATGCACCCTAGGGGGCTAGGCACCTGCTTTTGAGAGGTCCTGGGTTCAAATCCCGGTCAGCCTAGATAAGTAGGAAGATCCCATGTGACATGGCAGTGACCTCATCGCCACATGCCCTGCCACCTCAGCACATATGGGACCCAAAACAAAGGGTGCACATCTCCTAAGATGGCACTATGGAGAGAGAGTGACCATGGGGCAGTTTTCTAACCCTTTTCCAAAACATTTCAGCTATCTTTGTGAATATGCATTCATTTGTGACCTGAGTTGCAGTTTCTGTGAATATCCCATCATCTTTCACTGTTTACACTGTAGCCCTTCATGCTTTGATCCTGATTATCTTCTCCTTGCACACTTCTGGCTTGGGCTTGTAACGGCAGCAGTGACAGCACTCAATTATACACTGATGTGATCAGAATTTCAATGATTCTCAGATGTACATTAGTGCAGTAAACTTTCCGCTTCATTTAATGTTTTCTGTTCGCCGCCAGATGTCGCCTGTGAGCGCGCGTCGAGTCGCATTTGTCTTTCGTGATTTCCCAATCGGATTTATTTAAATTATTTCGAATGATTTCACGTCGTGTCATTATGTGCGATGAATGCGCATTGAGATTCTATGTCTGCTCCATTTTTGTAGACCGGGTTTTCGTACTCTTCATATCTCACCATGGAGTTCAAAGGACTTACAAGTGCTTCGCATATGTCGCTCCAAGAGGCTGGATATGGGTCTGAAGAGGGTCAGTTGGGTTCGGAGATATCAGGGGCAGTGTCGGGCGTTACGACCCCTGGGGCATCAAGGCTACAGGCTTCGCAATCACAAGAAAGATCAACCACTATGCAGCGGTTACATGGTAGCAGAGGAAATCATGACTCTGCTTCTGGAATCTCCACGGACACTCTGATCCCATCGGACTTTAGCGGGTCAATCACTCGTAGAGAGTCACTGCGTGTTCCCCCTGAGGTTACCTTCGTGGCATCTCCCCAACAAACCGAGGATCATCGGTCAGAGTGCCCTTACTGTGGCCATAAACATTGGCCTGGTGTACATACTTGTGCTGATTGCTGTATGAACGCCCCACCCAACCTTAAACCCGGTCGAGAATCTCCCTCCTCGAGTGAATCTGGTTCCTCCTCTCACGCTTTGCCTGATCTGGAAGACAGCAGCAGCGAAGGAGAGCAGTCCGTTACTGGAATTAGTGGTGATTACTGGGAAAACCACTTCCAGCAGATCTGGAATGAGGAATTCCTGCACAGGCAGAATTGGCTGCTGGCAGAGGCGGGCTATCGTGGCCGCCTGAGGGACTCGTTCCGGGCGTCGTGCCCGTTCATCAGGGACAGCGGCCGCCTGCGATTCGACGCCCGACTGCAGGAACAAGAGAATTGGGAAGAACTGCTGGACCAGTTCGACCACCAGGCAGCCGTGATGGTGCAGATGGCCATCATTGCCGAGGAGAGACGCCAGAATGTGCATCCGCACGCTGGTCCGTCTGGCGCCTGGGGTCTGAAGGACGACGAGGTCGACGAGATGAGGTGTGATTCGACGCATTCTCACCTCTCCAGGGAGCAGCTGTCCAAACTCCCCAGCTCCACCTCCAGTGTTGACACTTGGGTCGGCGAGGTGAGAAGCAAAGGGAAGGGGACGAGATGCCCTCCCTGTGGCGAGTGCGCCAAGGACTGCTCCTGTCGACAGCAGATTTCGTCGCTGGAATCGAGGGTGAAGGAGCTGAAGAAGGCCGCCAAGGAGGAAAAGAGGGATGATGACAGCAAGTGGAAGGAGATGGAGCAGAAGCTGGAAAAGCTTACGAATCTGGTACAAAATTTGAGCACTACTGGGCTCTCTGGACCAGCGCCTACCATGGCAAGCCACCCAGCACCTACCTCTACAGCTGCACCCACATCCACGCCTTACGGCGTTCCACATTCTCCAGCACCCCCAGCTTTTACTGGCCACCATCCAGCTTTTACTGGAACTGGAACTGGAATTTCTGGTATCCCCCCTACTGGATTTGGAAGTCCTATTGGGTTGAATCTGGGTACCGAAGGAGGAGAATCTTCGTCGCATGGGTCTATACTGTCTGTTGGTACTGTCGAAGATATTGATGGAGAAGCAAGGACCACCGTGAAGGAGCTATCAATGGCCTTGAACAAGAAGGACCGGCGGCAGAAAGAAAATGAGGCCAAGATCAAAGAAAAGCAGAAGAAATTGAAGGAGATGAGGCTGCATCAAGCACCGCAGACGCCGTTCGTGCAGCCTACTGTGGACCAGGCGTTGCTGGCGGCCGCAATTGCACAGGCACAGGCAATGGGAGGCGTTGCAGTCAACCCAGTGTTCGTCAATCCGGTCGGCACATCCACAGGTTTCAACCTGAACCACTTGCTGAACCCCTTGCACATGAGGCTTCGAGGGTCAGTAATGAAGCAGCCTAAGTTCTCAGGGCACCCAAATTACTGGGCGTCCTTCGAGAGGCAGTTCATGGTGTGGCTGCAGACAGAGAAGCTGGACAAGGAGCTCTGGATCCTTGGGCTGATGGACTGCTTGACGGGCAAGCTCAGGGAAAGTACCTACAATCTTTATGTCGAAAGACAAAATCAAGGGAACCCCCTGAGTTATGAGGAGTTGTATCGCAGTCTCAAGAAGAAAGGGTCTCGACTACCTGAAGATCATTACAGGAACCGTCTGGAGAACTTCAGGGCGATCAAGAAATTATTTCTGGAAGAGATTCAAATTGCAAGGCAAGATTGGGAGTTTTTGGTGCAAGAGGCGGAGAGCTCTGGAGAAGGACTTTCTGAAGGCGAAATGAAGAAGATCCTCCTGTGCAAGCTCACGCCGGAGACCAAGCAGAAGATCAGGGACTCTCAGGCGGACCAAAAAGTTCTGGGCAACTGGGTTGAAGTCCGAGGATTACCAGAAACTATGGGGAAAATGGCTGTTCGTGAGTTACTACACTCTATCAGTGCTACTGGATTGAAGGATATCACTATTCGTGAGGGCAGATGGAGAGTTGGTTTCCACGATTCTGAACAGTCGGAGTTTTTCTGCAGCATGGTGGATGGAAAAGTGAAGTATAAGGGAACAGTTTTGAAGGTACGACCGTGGATCTTCTCGTATGGAGTCGAGCAGATCTGGGACCAACTTGGAAAGTATGCAAACTTAGAACGCCAGAAGTCCCAGGATCCACATGGCTTCGGAGGCAAGGTCAACGCCGTTGGTGAGAAGGGATGCTCTGTGTGCATCGCCCTTGGAAAAGAAGGTCAAGCGGCGACTCACACGACCGCAGATCACAGATGGACGCCCTCAGATCTCAAAACAATTCAGTCCAAAATGGATGGAAAGGGAAATTCTCCCTAAAATCCCCAGCAGGATGGAGCACGAGATGCTGACCAGCATGGAAGGGGAAAGGGTAAAGGGCAGTCCAAAGGAAGGAACAGAGACTGGACACCAAAAGATTACTCGCAGCAAGGCGGAGATCCAAGCGACTCAAGATGGACCGATGCTGGTGGAAAATCTGGTGGAAAAAATGGCCAAAAAGGTGGAAATGGCAAGGGAAAGTCCGGGAATCAAGATGATTCCAAGGTGAATGGCAACCACCTGTACGCGGAGACGCCAGCGAACAAGACCTTCGGCAACAACAAGGATACTGGAGGTCGAGGCAAGGGCAGATCCAACGAATCCAACCCCAATTCCAACACCCCCAACAACAAAGGTCAAGGTGGCAAGAAAGGTGGTGGTGGAAAATCATTTGGTGGTCGTGGACGTGGAAAAGGAGTGAATGCTGTTGAAGCAGGAGAAGAATGGGTTGACGAAGGACATGTACAGGACGTACAGCCGAACGAGGAAGAAGAATGGCAATAGGGAAGCCAACTTGACCCAAATCCCAACACTGGGGTTGAGTAGCAGGAGACGAAACCCATCAGGGTAGTTGGGGCGGTGGATGGACGCTGCTGGGACCGGCTGGCGCGCTCCTCCGGCCTCCTGTACCCTGCCTGGGTCCTCAGCGCTGTCCGGCGAGGCAAGCAGCGCCAGTTTGTCTGCTGGATCCAGGTCAGATCGACGGATGGTAAGGTTAAACTTGCCAGATGTCTGATCGACAATGGTTCAGAGGTGAATCTGGTGCGAAAAGGCTTTCTGCAGGAGGATGAGACGAAGATGTCCTCCACCCCTGTCCAGCTGGAGGGAGTCAGCGGACATCGCCTTGACGGTGGCGACAGAGAAGCAGAATTGGAGGTCAGATTGGTGAAACAATCAGTCTGGAGTGTGGAAGAGACGGTCACTGAGGAGTGGTTTGCTGGAAAATTCTATGAAGCCAGCATAAAGTACGATTTATTCTTGGGTCAACCATGGCTTCACGCTCACCGTGTGTCGCCTATGGGACACAGGACGTGCTTCCTCCAAGATAGGTCGACCAACGACCCGTCCGAACTGTATTATCTGCACCCATATACCAAGAGTTCCCACCAATTCAAGGAGAGAAATAAGCCGCATTTTCAGCAAGATGGGCAGGAATGGACAAGGAATCAAGAAGATTTCGACGAAGGAAAGGTGGATTCGTTGAACAGCAAGAAGTGGAAGTCAGTTTGCTATCGAGTGGTCGACAAATGGCGGGACATTCTGGTGGATTCTTTCGAAAAGAACCACAGTTTTCGTCCTGAAGTTGATGCTTTTGCAAACAAAAAGAATAAAATATTTCCGAAGTTATACGACGATGCCTGGAGTGAGGACTGGTCTGAACCTCTTTGGATCAATCCGCCCTTCGACGTTTTCCCTCGTGTAGTGCAGAAGCTGAAGCAATCCGGCGCAAAGGCGATTTTAATTGTCCCGAATTGGCCAAGACAAGAGTGGTTCAAGGACATTATGGACATTTCAATCGACATTGTCGAGCTACCTCACAAGGGAGTGAAGCTGTATTGCGAAGACGATGGCAAGCCTTTACCACAGCGTTCGTGGAGCACGTTGGCGTGCTTAGTTGACGGGAATCTGGGAGATTATTGGCAAGATGGCAGTGAAATGGGAACAGAAGAGGTTATCTCAAATTCCTCAAGAATCGACGAAATTGGGGTGGATGAAGACGATCGAGAGCAGAATCCCGACGTATCGTCGCGGAAGGAGGGAAGGACAATCGGCGTCCCTCAAGAGAACGCCTCCATCCATTACAATTCGTCCCCATCAGACAAGAATCAAGCCAAAAAGGTCAAGATTTCAAGCAAGAATGAAGACAAATCTCCAAGAATCTCGCCTGAATTGACAGGAATAAAGCTGAATTCGTCCGACCATCCCTTCAAGACATTCTTGGACCCCTTTCATTGGTGGGATCCCACGGAGGAGCGAGCTCAGGTGAGCTTCATCCGCCAGCAATGCGACGAAGAAGTTTGGAATGAAGTGGCCAAGAATATGAGACCACGACCAACAATTCGCAAATTGGTGGACATAATGTCGGTGATTAAATGTGGGAATCAGGTCGACGGAGACAAGATAGCTGCAAGAAGGGACGCAGTGTTCGAAGATTATCAAGATGACGTGCTGAGTGGGAAGTTGTGGAAAAACCCGCCAATTCGATGTGAAAATGGGGAAGCCAAGATTGACATAATCGAAGGCTCAAAGGTGCACAAACAAGGTGCATTCTATCTCCACGGCACCAAAGCAGATGCCCTGCGAAAGATTATTGAGCGCAATCTCTACGAGTTCGGTTGGTTGGAGGGCTGCATGAGTTCTGAGTGGTGTTCAGCACCATTTACTGTGCCAAAACCCCCCCCTGCTGACCAATCCAGCATAGATGCTTGGCGTCTAGTGGTGGATTACAGAGCCCTGAATGCCGCCACAGTACCAGACGCGCATCCTCTTCCTCTAATCGAGAAGCAGATCGCCGCGAGAGCCAAAGGCAAGCTCTTTACTGTGTTGGATTTGCGCCATGGCTTTCATCAGATGCCCCTTCGGAAGGAGGACAGGCATTTGACGGCAATGTGCACGCCCTGTGGCACTGTCCAGTGGACTGTACTGCCGATGGGTCTGAAGAATGCGCCGTCGATGTTCCAGACGATGATGGAGACTATTTTATTTCAGAAGCACAAAGATCTGGATTTACAAGAATTCTGCTCCATCTACATTGACGATCTTCTGATTGCCACGCCGTTGGGAAACAACTTTGATGAGTGCTCAAAGTTGCACGAAGAACAAGTTCGAAAAGTTCTCGAAGTCCTTCGACAAGAGAAGCTCGTGTGTGGACCCAAGAAGGGCAAGATGTTCCTCCAGAGTGTGGAATTTTGTGGCTCTGTCTTGGAAGATGGGACAAGAAGACCAGCCCCAGGAAAAATGGCTGCCCTGCAGCTCTGGGAAAGGCCTAAAACCATCACGCAGCTTCGTGCCTTTTTAGGCTGCTGCAATTACTACCACGAGTTCCTTCCTCTCTACGCCAAGTTGTCTGGTCCATTGACAGAGTTACTCAAGGTTGGCAAAATAGAAGGAAAGAAGGGATCTCAAGTCAAGCTCAAGTGGACGCCAGAATGTGAAGAGGCATTTACTGGTCTCAAGGAAGCACTCGCAAATGTGGTTACATTAAAGACTCCGTGGTTGGATGGAAGACCTTTTTATATTCGTACAGACGCCAGTCGTTACGCCATTGGTGCTACTACAAGTCGACGACGAAGGTCACCATCACCCTCTCGCTTTCTGGTCTCGCAAGCTTATAACAAGACAGCAAAATTGGAGTCCAAGGGAACAAGAAGCCTACGCAATCCTTTGTGCCTTACGGCGCTATGAAGGTTGGATCTTGGGCCATCGCGTTGAGGTACTGACTGACCACAAGTCACTGGAGAGCTGGAGGACAGAACATGTGGATACCCCTGGTGGACCAGCTGGGAGAAGAGGCCGTTGGCATGAAACTCTCAGCAGATTTGACCTCCATGTGACTTACATTCCGGGTCGCTACAATACAGTGGCGGACGCCCTGAGTCGCTGGGCCTACCCAGCCTCAGAGGCTTACTCTGAAGTGAGTTTTCATGGGACAGCGAAGGATAAAGCTGAAGTGATCGAGTTCGACAAGGAGGAACAAGCACTGATCAAGAAACATTGTCTCCAATGTTCGATTAAAAATCGGATGAAGGTGGATTTGGTCAGATGCAAGGCAATTACCAAGGCAGATCAGACTGCAGGAGTTAACTCTGACTCTGAGTCGTCGCTGCCACTCCTGAATGTATTTCCTCTGACGAGATCCAAGTCGAAATCCACGCTCCCTCCACAACAAAAGGACAAGGAAACTTCCTTCCTCTATGTGGATTGGACGAAGATGTACAAGGAGGACAGGTTCTTCGAGTCCGTATAGCACAAGTTGAAAGGGGACAAGCCTTACGACTCTGAAGAGACGTCTGATTTCAAAATCCAAGGCGACAAGTTATTTTGGCAAGGACGGATTTGTGTTCCTGATTGTCTGATTGACCAATATGTCAAACATTGGCATCGGAATGAGACAGCCCACACACATTCTCGTGTGCTGGAGCAGGAGCTACGCCACAGAGTGTACACACGGGACCTCAAGGGTGCCTGTGAACGAGTTGCCAAAGGATGCAAGCAATGTCAGGCGACCATCCCCAAGAATCAAAAGGCAGAAGGACTACTGAAGGTATTACCAATTCCTGAGAGGCTGTTCGACAAGGTGACGGCGGATGTCTTCGAGTTGGGACAAATCCAAGAGGAATGTCTCTACACGAGGAAGCCTATCGATGGGGTTTTGTTAATTCAAGACCGCCACAGTGGCTACATCCAAGTCCTCTCTTGCAACACGAAGCATCTCACCTCTGAAATGGCTGCCAAGTGGACTGCAAGTCAGTGGATGAGTAACTGGGATGTGCCCAGTGAAATTCTGACGGACAGTGGGAAAGAGTTCATTGGGACTTGGTGGGAGAACATGTGTGCCCTATTGGGAGTTCATCACCTTCGTGCCCGAGTCTACGACCATCGAGCTCTCCCTGCTGAACGCGCTGGAAGAATTCTTATCAGCATGCTGAGGAAATTCCTGGCGACTGAAAAAGACTACAATTGGTTGGAGACAATTTACTGTGTCTTGAGAAGATACCATCGCACCAAGAATTACACTGGATTAAGTCCGAATGAGTTGGTTTTTGGTCGTGAGAAGATGGGTCCAGGACCAGTGATGTATGATCCAAGGCAGTGCTACGACGCCTCGCAATGGTTTGAGAAGATCAAGGATCTAGAGTCCAAGTGGATCAAAGCCAAAGTGGAAAGTCAAGCAGATTGGTTGAATTTCAAAAATAAGTCAAGAACGCAAGGAAAACCCTTCGAGAAAGGCCAGCAAGTTTGGCTTCGTAAGTCAGACGAGACCCTGAAGGACGACAACAAATTGTTACCTTTGTGGGATGGCCCATTCCAAGTCAGTAATCAACTAAGTGAGACTACATTCAACATTGAGATTGAGCCAGGCAGGCATCAAGAAGTACATGGAGATCGTTTGAGGGCCGAAGTACCCTGCCCCAAAGGAAGGTTCAAGCCTCTCTACTGGACTTCGAAGTACCTGAGCGACAGGAAGATGGTCACAAGCAGTTTCGAGTTGGAGAAGATTCTTGAGTACAAGAAGAATGCTCGAGGCAAGTGGTACTTTCTGTGCAGATGGAAAGGATTCGGTCCAGAAGAAGACAAATGGGAGCCAGCTTCAAGTTTCATCCATGGGTATACCGATACTTTCATCAAGTTCCTGAAGAAACACCCTGAGATTGACAAAGAGCTCTCGCTGATCAAGGATTGTGTCACCAAGGAAGACTTACAAGCACAAGAAGAAGCTCCAATCGTGGCATCATCCATCCCTGACAAGATCTGATCAGAATTTGGGTCGCCGAACGTTTCGAAGAGGTTTACGGTCGACATATACCCTTGGCATGGGGACATAACAGTCCAGGCGCATCGTCTATGTGGTTCGACAAACAGATGATGGGACATTCTGGGGTCATCCTGGTCATTCCATCCATCATTCCCATCATGGCCATCATGTGAATCATGTGCTTCATCTCAGATGATTCCGATCGGAAGTTCCGAGAGGCCTTTATCCTCAACCACGACGACACTATCGCCTTTTGCTGTGACAGTGACAGCACTCATTTATACACTGATGTGATCAGAATTTCAATGATTCTCAGATGTACATTAGTGCAGTAAATTTTCCGCTTCATTTCATGTTTTCCGTTCGCCGCCAGATGTCGCCTGTGAGCGCGCGTCGAGTCGCATTTGTCTTTCGTGATTTCCCAATCAGATTTATTTAAATTATTTCGAATGATTTCACGTCGTGTCATTATGTGCGATGAATGCGCATTGAGATTCTATGTCTGCTCCATTTTTGTAGACCGGGTTTTCGTACTCTTCATATCTCAACATGGAGTTCAAAGGACTTACAAGTGCTTCGCATATGTCGCTCCAAGAGGCTGGATATGGGTCTGAAGAGGGTCAGTTGGGTTCGGAGATATCAGGGGCAGTGTCGGGCGTTACGACCCCTGGGGCATCAAGGCTACAGGCTTCGCAATCACAAAAAACATCAACCACTATGCAGCGGTTACAGGGCTATCCTGGATCGACTTGGATTTACTGTATTTCAATAAATAAAAGCTTTTCATCTCCCAAAACAAGCAGCAGGACACCCTACAGCAACAGCAAGCAGCAGGAGAAGCAAAAACACAGTGCTGAAAACACTATAAACGGGCAAGCACGAGCACCCCTACTATCCGCTCCACCACCCCTGCCACACACCGGAGCACCGAACACAAACCCTCACATGCCACGACCTAAACCCAGACACAGCCTACATCCTCCACTACATCTACTCCTACCTCACGCAAGGACAGCCGGAGCAGGGAGTCACAGCCCTGTCCCCCCAAGCGAAACACATCATCTCCAAAGGAATAGGGGTATACGCCACCCCCATCCTGCAGCCCACAACCCGAGTAGGCCACCTCACCACGGGCCTCGCCATATACGCCTACCTGCCCATGAACCCATGCCGCCTCCCACAACCATCACCGGTGGACTGGCTCTTCTTCACCGACGCCTCAGGCGAATCCGCCCTCACGCCCATCACCGGGGGAGCCACCCTGCAGCTAACCCACACCGGGGGACACCACCACATGGACCACCACACAGGCCACACCACCTATGGGGCCTCCTCCCACCGGGAGCCAGGGGCCATGGCCGACGCCATCACCGAGATCGCGGCCCACCCACCCGCCCACTCCCCGCACATCGTCCGGGTCAGGTTCGTGGTAGACGCCACTGTCGACACACACCTGCTGCTCCGCATAGCAAGGCAACCACTTCACAAAGACACCGCAATGAGCCTCGGCACCCAGGCACCCTTCGCAGCCTTCCCTCCTACGTCCAACTCCACATCGTGAAACAAGAGTCCCACAGACACCAATACGGAAATGGTAAGGTCCACAACCAGGCAGTACACCAGCGCATAACGCACCTACCAGCCCTCCAGATCCCTGACCTTGGCCGAAACCACACACACCTCCAACACATACCCCCCGTACCCGAGCCCCATCAGACCCCGGACTGGGTACCAGAGGACGCCCCCTATTCCTCTCACGACAGAGCATACCACTACCCCAACCCCATCCAACATCTCGCCCTCGTGCTCGGCGACGCAGACAGCCGGGCGCACATCCAGGAGCTCCAGGACAGACTGCAAATCCCCCTCTACCACTCAGCGCTGCGCCCAGCAAACGTCCCAGCCCACCTCCAAAAACGACGCATCCAGCTCCTGACGGAGCAACTACCATTCCTCACCAGGGTCGCCAGATGGCTCGCCCGCAAACACATTCACGTCCCCGAAGAACACACCCGTTGCCCGTGCGACCACACCACCCCGGAGGACTGGGAACACTCCAAGAAATGCCCCCTCCATACAGGCAGGGACACGCTAGTGGGCTGGTCCCTGGCGGAAATCCTACGACAACACGAAGGATGGCCAGCCCACAGCCACGCACACCAGGCCACCGAACACCTCTTCCGGGATCCCCTGGTCAAAGAAGCCACCATGAGAGGGGCGGTGACACAGGCCCTACACCGACACCTCACCAGACACACGGAAAGCCCCATGGAGGCAGCAGCGCACCTCCAGCTAGAGGCAGTCCGCAGAGCAGCGGCCCAAATGGTACAGCGCAAACACCTCCTGTTAACACACGCCGAGCAACTCACCGACCCCACCGCCAGGGAACACATGCAGCGTCTCATCCATTACCATGCCGTGCAGGACGCAGACGTCCACTAACCCACTCCGCGCCCCGCACGCGCCCCCCATCTCCATCCGCAGGCCTCCAAGACACCACCACAGCGCCCAGAGGCCCATCTCTCACCCAAGAAGCCACCCGGCACCGCCCAGCCCAGCCGAGCCAAACCAGGGCCAACCATACGTTGACGTAGACGCGCAAGACCCCGGCAGCCCATCCAGCCCACCCCCCCCGGACCCGGGGCACCCCCCCCTCACACCGGCCACCATCCGCGACCCCGACCTCCTCCAAGCAACCCTCCAAGGCAGGGCTCCGACCACCCCCCTGGGCTGCTACCGCCTACAAGACGACTGGACCAAGCTCACCGTCACAGCCCTGCGGGACCTGACCACCCCAGGCAGCGGCCTCCGCGAGGCCATCGTAGACCTCGTAGTCTGGCGAGCCCGCAAACACACCCAGGGCCAGCACGTCTGGATCCCCCCCATCGAGTGGGGCCAGGCCCTGACGCACGACACCCGCATCAACGTCACGCGTCGAGGGACCGTACGCCTACGACGGGCCCCAGCGGAGACGGACCACCCAGCGGACCCGAACCGCCCGGAGCAGTGGGAACAGGCCACCGCACCAACCCGCGACACTGCCCTCCGCGCCGCCGGCCTCCGCACCCCAGACGACGACCCCCCCCCCCCACCTACAGACAGTGACCAGCCCCTGCCGGAGGTCTGGGTTACAGTCCTCGAGCGCGGGCACTACTACGTGATAGCCGCTACGGCTACGTCCCCCGGCCCGCAATGGCTCGTCAAAGGTACAGACACCATGTTCGCCCCAGGGACCGCCCCACCAGGGGCAGTAGGGGACCAGACCACCCAGCACAGGGTCCTCAGGGGCGTCCTCCAGCCAGGTGACAAGCCCCGAGCCCGCGCCCTGGCCCAAATCACGTCAGGGAAGGCGGGCTACCACCTGGGATTGGCCATGCTCTGCCTGACCCACTGGATCCAGCCCCGCTGGCCACCCACTGGGACCGTGCCCTGGGTTTGGGCCATCCCCACCGCCCACACACAGGTTGAAGCGGGCCCGGACACGCGACCAAACCCCCCCCCCAGACCGCAGCAATCCCTCACCTGCAGGTACCACGCCATCCACAGGGTCCTCAAACGCGTGGGTCTTAGCCCAAAGCTAGCATACCCCCTTCCCACCACTGACCAAGAGGTCCACAAGATACGCAAGCTCGTCTGCGAAATCCTTGCCGCGGCAGCAGAAGACGGCAAGCTTCTCCTCCGAACCGCCCGGCCCACAACTGGCCACGCAAGTGCGCCGCAGCGAGCGGACACATACACCGACACAGCACACCTCACCGCACAATCCCCGCCCATGCCCCTCCCCTCTCGCTGCTCACCCGGAGACCCACACACGCCCACCATCGCACGCACCCCCGGGCCCCGCGACACGGGCCTCCCCCACCCGCCCGAACACCAGCACACGCCCGCCACACAGCGACCCGCCGAACACCCCTTACCACCCCCCACACTCGACAACCCACACACACCCGCCGAGAGGAGCCCCCCGCCCCGCGGCACGCCCACCCCACCCAGTGGCCCGCCCACGCCCCCTGCACACATCCCAGAAGACCCAGCCCCACCCCCCCCGGCCCCTTAATGTAGCCCACGCGAACTGTTCCCCCCCGCGGACGCCAACCCACACAACCTCGCACATTGCAGGACCCAGGCCCAGCCAAGCCCAGAAGGAGAAGGTCACAGCCCCGCGCCTCCCTCCCCCGCCCACGCCGTCCACATACCCCCGCAAGCATCGTCGGCACCTATGACGGTACATCCAGGCCCCACCTACCCCGCCCCC
This sequence comes from Eutreptiella sp. 'Long Island Sound 2002', assembly GCA_964036045.1. Classification (NCBI taxonomy): domain Eukaryota; phylum Euglenozoa; class Euglenophyceae; order Eutreptiales; family Eutreptiaceae; genus Eutreptiella; species Eutreptiella sp. 'Long Island Sound 2002'. Next base: position 52,906,070 of record OZ038382.1, on the reverse strand, counting down.
AACGACCACACACACACCTGGCAGCAACGGTGGGAGGACATCTGGGGGGACCTCCTCTAAGAACACCTAGGGCTCACGCGCACCCACCACACCCTACACCCGATACGGGGAGTAGGCCAAGCACCACACGGCATACACACCCCGGGAGTATGGGCGTACGCCACACCCATAAACCCACAAGCAGCGGAGGACATCAAGACCGCCCTATCCATCCAGCAAGCCCAGACCCAAACCCCGCACCGCAACACCCAGCGAGGCTACACCATTTGGTGGGCATACCAAGACCACGACACCCTCACCCCCCAACCGGGGGCCCCCCCTCTGTACACCAACACAACCGCCCTCCTCCAAGCCGCAGCAGCGGCAGCCACACAGGTAGGGGCCCCGGAAACCTGAGGCCCACAATACCTGGTCGAAACCAAAGTGGCGCCCCACGCGAAGGCCGAAGACAAGCCCCCAACACCGAAGCCGCTCCACCCCCCACTCAAGCTATACCCGACGGAACACACCCCCCAGGACGAATGGGCGACCCACTACATCATCCCCCACACCACCACCCGCAAGAACGCGCCTCCACAACATCCAGCCCCACAAACTCCAGCGCGCCGTCGGACCCTTCGCCGTACACGTCACCCCGTACGGCATCGACCACCCCTGGTGGTGGTGGTGAGCACCATGACCCGCCCTGCTCCACCCAATGCACCTCGCCCCTGCGCCAACCGCTGCCGGCCCCCACCATCACGGGCAACATGTACCTGGGCACCGTACCGGGAGACCCGGGCATATACATCCTGCCCAACAGGTCCAGGGAACACGCCATCCCCCTCCACGGTGTAGAATCCCTCGCCCTGGGACCGCCCCCACCAAAACACCAACACCAGCACATCCCGGGGGACAAACGGACACAGGCGCCAGACGGGGGAAAAAAGGCCCACCAACGCGCCCTAGCCCATATCACCGTCCACCCCGCAGCCCATCTACCAAAACACTTCGGCACCGAGCGCCACATCGTCCTGGAGGGGCAAGCCCACCACATCATCACCGCCGCCCTGTACACCCTCGCCGCCCACGAACGCCACTGGGACCCCACAACCATCCCAGCGATGGCCCCACCACCGCAGGGCCCCAAAGATCCCGTCACCCCCTTCCACATCGATCAACTCCTAAGCTGCAGGGCCAAGCCACACCTCCACTCCTCCAGGATAGAACTAGCCATCGCATCGTGGGACATCCTGGAGACCCCCCCCCAACAACCCGCCATCAACATCCTCAAAGCGGACGCCCAATGGTGGGTCCTCCACTGGACACACAGAGTCCTCATGGCGGCCCAGGCCTATACCCCGGAGATAGACCCGGAAGACCCCCCACGGGGCCGGCACCAACTCCTCCAGGCCACCACCCCCACAGGCCGCAAAGGCACCCCCTGGGAAGCCCTCCACACAGCACTCTACTGGGCCCAAGGCTCCCCCAACGGCCCAGACACACCGGAACCCACGAAGGCCTGGGACATGCAGGCCAAGGCCATGAGGAACTACCACCTTCACCACCCCTTCGACGACAGCCCGGCCGCACTGCCATGGCCATCAGATCCCCCGGAGACCGTGCGCAAGCTCGATGACATCATGCGCAGCCACGCGAAAGCGGGAATGCAAACACCGGCAGAACCCCCACTGTGGGATCAGGGCCAGCAAGCAACGCACCCATTCTTCAAACCCCACGGCCCCCCAGCCCCGCTACCCCCAGTCCCACCCAAGCGAGCAAGACGAAAAAGGGGCGCCCACGCCCCCAACCAAGCAGGAAAAGCAGCGACCTCCCGACCCCCCAGATCCCACCCGACCCACCCGGCGAACCCAGACCAAGCATCCTCGTCATCCTCCCTCCCGCCATTACCACCGCCCCACCCGGACAAGGCATCCTCGTCATCCTCCCTCCCATCACTACCACCGCCCCACCCGGACCAGGCATCCTCATCATCCTCCCTCCCGCCACCAGCAACGCCCCCGCGCGAGGCGTACCCAGGATTCGAAAAGGGACGGAGGTCCAGCACCCCTTCCGCAACGACCACACAGGCGACTCGATCTGGTGTGAGGGCACGATCCAGTACCGCCTCCGCGACCCGGGGGACAACGGGGGGCCACAGATCCGGGTGTTCTGGCACCGCCAGAAGGAGCTAGTGTTATGGCTTCGAACAGCAGCAGCGCAACAGCGCAGCGCAACAGCGCGCAAATCGCAAGTCGCAGTCGCAGTCGCGCTGACAGTCTGTGAATAATAAAGAAGCATCGAATGCCAACTGTGAATGAGCGCTGTAAGATACTTCGATCTTTGAACAGGGTTTATGTCTTGGAGATTGTGTTATTATTGGTGCCCCGTCTAAAGATCCTGCGAGGTTTGTCGATTGGGATTTTGGATTTCGGATTTTGAGAAACAAAGAGGCACAGGAGTGCAGTCGAGTTCCCAAGAAACAAACCACAACAAGTGGTAGCCAGCTAGGTGGCGGGGAGGATCAATCTTCGAGATCAATCTTCGACGCTGCAACGCCGTCAACTTGATTTGGACTTCGATCTACAATGGAGCGGCCCTTCGACGACGCAGCTATGCTGCATTTCATCAGAGACAGTTTGTTTCGAAGTGATTCACCCTTGCATCACGAATTTTCGACCTCGTTAGAGAAGTTCATCGCAGAGCGCATCGCTAGTCGAGAAAGCGAGTGGTTTCCATGTCTCTCTCGTGATCTTCACAGCTGTTGGCAGAAGCTTGCGGATACTCAAGCCAAAGTTATCGAATTGGAACAACGCATCGATGTATTGCAGGCAACAGCAGCAAGTGCTACCGCAGCAACTGAACAACGCGTCGATGCATTGCAGGCAACAGCAGCAAGTGCTACAGCAGCAACTGGCCAGCGCATCGATACCTTGCAGTCCTCGACGGAAAATGAAAGTCAAGCGGCTGCAAATGAGCTTCGACGCGTAGAACTTGAATTGTCGCAATGTTACGCTCTTCTTAACGAATTTGTACGAACTTCGAGTCCACCACCCCCGAACAACATCCAGTCTCCGCAACCACCGTCTTCTCCGAATTCGAACCAACCTCACCCTCCACAACAACCACTCCCACAGCGGCCTACCTTCGAACCACTACCCCAGTTCGTAGTTCAACGTGCTCCTTCGCAGGAGATTTTGGGACGCCGCGTCGAGCGCCTGAACAAACTGGTCAAGAGGTTCACGGGTAAACCTGGATGTGGAGAATTTCGAACATGGAAAGAAGATCTATTACGAGCCTTCACTTTGTCGGACATCACCTCACCTGTCGATCAGGCAGCAACGATGTCATTCCTCCTCGATGGTGATGCCGCTGAGTACTATCATAGCCTGACGAAAGTTGTACAGGACGACTGGTTCGAGCTCATGCGTGTGTTAGGCCAGCGTTTCGACTGCATATCCCATGAGCCAGTGTATTTGTCGAGAATGTTGAGCTTGAAAGAGAGCGAGTTTCCCCGACATGCAGATTACGTTCGAGAATTTCGTACATGCGTTATCAAGTCGAAGGTCAACACGAATGAACTCCAGATGGGTTACCTCGTCAGCTCTCGATTTGTTGAAGGGTTGTCGAATGACGCTGTGCGCCGGCAGTACATCGTTGAAGTCCGTTCGAGATGGCGTTCTAATAATCCATTTGGATTCGATACCTTGGTAGAGACCATCGCGGAAGCCTACATTGCGGCTGGGTATCAACTGGAAGAAGTACAGAACGCATCGAGAACGACATCAGATAACACCCTGGGTCCTGCAGTGTCGAGACCCCTGCCTATGATGGTCCCACCTACTTCGACTTCCACGTTTCGATCGAACCCTATGCCAACGCCACACGTCACACCGATGCCGACCCCAGCTGCGGCGCCCACGGCTTCGACCGTGGCGGAGCCGATGAATCTCGATGCAATTGCCAAGCTTCGAGAAGAGTTACATGCCTACATTGGTGAACGGTTCGGACGTCAACATGGCGGACGCCAAGATGGTCGAGAAAGCAGACGTTGCTACAACTGTGGCAAACAAGGACACTTGGCACGCGACTGTCCAAAAGGTCGACCGCCATCCCGAGGACGAGAACGCCGGGATACACGGTCGAACACACCGAAACGAGATCAAAGTCGAGACAGCAAGGAACGGTTTCGATCCCGCTCCAAGAGCAGAGAAAGGCCTACAACGGCCTAGAAAACAATTCCGAAGACCTGGTGGCGGACGTGTTCGGGAAGAGCTGAACACCACCACCAGCACCAATAAACCCGAAAAGAATTCGACGCTTGGAAGTGTCACTGTCGAAGGAACCGAACCTGAGCATGCTTCTCTGTTCATGGTTCGAGGGCGCATTTGCGCATGTCGTGAAGACTCCTTTGACTCCAGCGTGGAACTGTTGGTCGACTGTGGAGCGACTAGTGACTTTATGTCGATGCAAACAGCAAAGAGGGCGCGACTTCCCCTCTATAAACTGAGAAACCCTGGACATGTCTTGACAGCAGGAGGTGTCCAAGTCGAAGTACGGTACTACACGCGAGCTTATGTTCGAGTTGGAGAGCTTGTATTTCGTCATCACTTCAAGGTCTTGGAGATTTTGCCGGATGTAGTGCTTGGACTACCATGGCTTCGAAGCTACAATCCAACTGTCAAACTGGAAGGAGCGATACGCCGACATCCAACGTGGTTCGATTTCGTACCGGTTGTCTTTTGGCGAATCACGACATTCCACCCAGCTACAGTTTCAAGCAGCTTCAAAGCTGGACCTTCTTTCGATACTTTCATCCAGTTCCTCGAAAGCGAGTCCGGTTGGGAATCCTACCCCACATGCCAACGAACACCCTGACCTACACTCGTCGACACACGTTCAGCGCAGTACTGACACGTACGATGAGTCCGAGACGGAAGATGGTATCACCGATGAGGAGTGCAGCGATATGGAGATTGAGTACATTTCGTTGCCGAAACTCAAAAGAGAGATCCGTCGATCTGATCTCACGGGAGATCAAGTATTTCTGTGTTGCATGCCTCGACCAGCAGTGCCGGTCGATGAAATGTATAAGATGCAAGCTAGTGATGACAATGATGACGGGCTTGACCCTGTTCGACGCAAACTACCGAGTCGATTACACAAGTGGGCGGACCTCTACGACCGGGAGAAAGCGGAATATGGAGACCTACCTCCGCATCGATCTGGAAGAGACCATCAAATACGCCTCGATTCGGAAGAAAATCCACCGTGGGTACACCCTTACAAAATGGATCCGAGCCAACTAGATGAACTTCGACGACAATTGGACAAGTTGCATCGATCTGGTCGCATCAGACCATCCTCGAGTCCATACGGAGCAGGTTGCCTACTGGTGAAGAAAGCAAATGGTAAATGGCGTATGTGCGTCGACTACCGAGCGTTGAATACACGAACTGTACGAGATCGATATCCTTTGCCATCGATCCAATCCATCTTGAGTACACTGGGGGGTTCCACCGTATTCTCAAAGATTGACCTTGTTAGTGGGTTCCACCAGATCCGAATTCAAGACGAAGATATCGAGAAAACCGCCTTCAACACACAATTTGGCGCCTTCGAGTGGGTTGTTATGCCCTTTGGCCTCTGCAATGCACCATCGACGTTCCAACGCGTCGTGAATGATGTCCTGCGAGACCACTTGGGGATCTTTGTATGGGTGTACATTGACGACGTCCTCGTCTTCTCGAAGGATGCGGACGAACACCAACGACACCTCGACCTGGTACATGACCTACTTCGTGAGCACCAGCTCTTCGCCTGCATCGAGGAATCCACATTCTTTCAGAGTCGAGTGCCCTTCTGCGCATACATCATCGACCAAGATGGAGTACACATGGACCCCGAAAAGATCAAGGTCATTCGGGGTTGGCCTGGACCAACTACGGTTCATGAAGTTCGACAGTTCATTGGATTGTGTGGATTTTACAAGCAGTTTGTCGAAGGGTTCCAAGCTGTCGCAGCCCCTCTGACTGCAATGTTTAAGGCAGACTTCGAGTGGGAATGGACAGCCGTCCACCAAGCTTCCTTCGACAAGCTGAAGCAGGCGATGATCAGCGCGACACATCTCAGTGCTATCGACCCCCGACAGCCGTATCACCTGTACACAGACGCTTCGAAAGACTGCGTGGGTGCTACGCTGGCGCAACGATGTGCGCATGGGAAGTACAAGGGACATCTTCGACCTAGTGCCTTCATGTCGCGGAAAATGCAGCCTGCCGAAACTCGATACCCGATTCGAGAACAGGAGTTGTTGGCCATCGTATTAGCCTTCAAACAATGGTTTCACCTACTTCGAGGACCGCAGCAGGTGCACGTGCACACTGACCACGAAAGTCTTCGATATCTCAAGACCTGTCCTGGACCGCTGACACCACGGCAAGCAGGGTGGTCCCAATTCATCGAGGAATACAACCTGACGTTGTGGTACGTGCTGGGCCTCGAGAACCCTGCGGCAGATGCCTGCTCTCGTTTAACTTCGCGGCAGTTGATGGAGATCGAAAATGCTACACGTACACGGGCTTTCGCAATTCCCCTGGTCGAAGACTGGGCTTCACCGGAAGGAGAACCTGTCGATGAGTTCCTACATGTACTCGAAGACACATTCTCTCATGACGAGGTGTGGCCCCAGCCGTACGACCACCTGTACGTTTCACTACGAAGCGGACGCTCCGTGGGGAGGGAACTTGACGCAGATGAGCTTGCGGAACCAGCCCTCCAATTCGACACCGAACCCGCCGTCGAGCCGGAGGACCTGGAGCCGCGACCGTCGAGCGCGACAACTGCGGAGCCGGAGGACCTGAGACTGGATCCAGCACCATCGGACGAGATCACGGCTGAGAACTCACACCAATCAAACATGCATCTCGATGAGGCTGGCAATGAGCCAGACACGTCTACTGACACCGACGACCTCCCCGATGTAAGCATGGATCGCCCCCTTCGAGTCACCTTTGGCAATGAACTTCGATACGCACCGACCATGGCGGAACTGATTCGCTGTCGACGTCACCGTGACAGCACGTTGCAATCGGTTCCCTTGCCGAAAGTTGGGTCGAACACGCCGTACCCTTCGAGTCTTAAGGGTACACACCGCCGAGTACATCGACATTATCAGTGCAAAGACTTGACTTCGACAGCTGTGTGGGCGACAGCCTATCGGGAGGACCCCCGGACGAAACACATCTACGAAGTCGCAATTCGAAGCCCTGCGGCACGACACCAGCTTCGAGATGCCAAGTTGTCCTTCGATGATGGCAAATTCTTCCATTTGTCGATGATGGGCAAACGTGTGTTTGTCCCCTGAACGCTGGTTACGTCGATTGTGGCTATGTATCACGAGTCGGAGTTCTATGGCCACTCAGGAGTCCTTCGAACCATGGCCCTGATTAAGCGCGACTATGTATGTTCACACCTACGACACTATGTCGAGCGATACATATTCAGTTGCGATGTCTGTCAAGCGGCGAAATCAAGACGAGTCGACACCGCCAGAGTCCCAAGACCCTTGCCGGTGCCCGACACCAAATGGCACAGTGTGTCCGTCGATTGGGTTTCGGGATTGCCGCCGACCACAAGGGGCCATGATGCCATCATGACTGTAGTCGACCGATTCTCCAAGCGTGGAATGTTCATCCCTTGTCGCAAGGATATGACAGCCGACGACCTCATCTATGTGTTCCTACGTGAGGTTATTCGATTGAAAGGATGCCCTCGACAAATTGTTTCTGACCGAGACAAGCTGTTCGAGTCTCAGGCGTGGAAGGAGTTGGCCCAGCGCTTCAAGATTGAGATGCATCAAACAGTGGCCAACCGCCCTCGAGGCAATGGCCTGGCGGAGCGCAGCAATCAGTCCATCCTCCAGCGCCTGCGTACACACGGCATCTTTGGCAACAACGAGTGGGATGTCGACCTCCTGTTCGCCGAAATCCAGTTCAACAACCTGACATCCAATAGTCTTCGACTATCCCCGTTCGAGATAGATGAAGGACGAACACCCCATTTTCCATTGGATTTTCCCCGAATGACTTCTCATGCACATGAACCATCGACCGTAAATGATTACATGCAACGAGCGGATCGTACCTTCGATTCTGTGCGTGCAATGCTTGCCGAGGAACGTCGACGCGAGATGCATGTGGTCCTGCAAATGGACCGACACGTTCGAGTGCCTGAGGTCGGTGAACGATGGTGGGTGTTGGTGCCTGAATATCGACATAAAGGGAAACTCGATGTTGTCTGGTGCGGCCCTTACAAAATACTCGAGGTACTGAACAAGGGCGAGAATGTCAAACTGGACATCCCTGCCCCCTTCGATGGGTTGCGAGTTTTCAATCGAGACAGCATAAAACCCTACGTCCATCGAGAGGGACAGCCGGTGTGGGAGTTTCCGATGCCCCCTGTCAAAACTGGAGAATCTCCTCGACTTGTCAAAATTGTGGCTAGACGTCGAGTGGGATCTAAAAAGCGCCGCACATTCCTGTACCGTTGTGAATGGGATGACGACACATGGTCTTGGGAGTCGAGCAGGGCTCTAGAGGAGGATCCTGTGTACCTTGAGTTCCTTCGACTCCACCCTGAGTAACTGAGTAACACCCTTACTCTTCTCTGCAGCGTGGTTTTTCGAAAAACTCATGCGAGGTTCCGCCTATGGTACTACATCCCGGACGCCCCGAGCTTCCTCTCGACCTCCGCCTTCTCGAGCGACATCGTCGAACGTCATCGACGTTGACGCGATTGAACCCCCAGCGAGGACGACTTCAACTGGCCGCTGCTTGTCGGTAGCATCAGCGCCAACTCGTCCGAATCGACCTCTCGATCCATTCGAACCGCCGCACTACAGCCAGTCGGCATATGCTGGGAGCTCGAAAGGAAAAGGAGGCCCGTCGAAAGGAGGCAAGGGAGGTGTGTTCCCTCGCGGAAAATTTGCGGGAATAGCGCCGAGTGGACGAACCATCATAACAGGAGGCGCCGAAGGCTTGGAAGTGCTCGAGATAGCCCTGGCCAGCTTGCCTGTTCTGGAACCGACGAAGGGAGGGACTCCACCCGACATGCCGCCGGAACTCTGTAAGCTGTACGGGCCCCCTCCCCCGGTCGATGCAGAATACTTTCGAGAGCGGTGCTCAAGCCCTGACTGGTTCGATTCTGATGATGAAGATCTTGCTTGCTACACGGGGTACGACGACTGATCTTCCTTCTTCTGTTCAGCGCCCGGATGGGTCGACAGTTCTTGGACATCGAGGCCGAACACCTGGACATCGAGGTCATCCAGAGATAATTCGAGTACCGGAGAGCCGAAAGTTGAAGACGACTGGGTCGACCAATCCTGGCATTCGAATGCCCCGAAAACACAAGCTTCTACTCGAACGAACCAATCCGACTCCTACTACCACGACACCGACTCCTATTACCACGACGATGACTACAACTACGACGCTGAATCCTGGCCACTCGAGTCCGACGACGAAGCAGAATATCCTTACGAACCCGCGCGGTCGACAGCACCACCCAGCTACGATTCTGTGCCGGTGCCGGAGTCGAAATGGCAGCCCTACAACATGCCGCAGTACAATCATGAAATCGAGACCATCGACGAACTTCGACACTTGGGAACGTTTGGATTGAAGCCACCCTATCGATTTGGGACACATGAAGATGATCCGATGAAGACGGAGTACACTAAGCTCGAACCATCGGTACTCACTATTGCGTCGAGTACCATGGCTGGTCTTCGAAAGCCGCACACGTTCCTGAGGGAGAAACACTATGAAGTCGTGTCGAACGCAAATGCCGCCATTGTCGAGTTGGGCAAGACCATCTGCATCGACAGTTGGGGTCAGACCGCGCCATTCCCGTACGAATTGGCTCGAAGTGCCCCTGACACGTCTTTCGATGAGCATGGAAACCTTGGTGGTAAGCCAGGATACCAATGGTATACGAAAATCGAAGTGGCTTGTCAAAACTTTCGAGCGGCCCTCATGAAATGGCGACATTATGATGAAGAGCTCGATTATGGATTCCGACAAGACCTCACCGAACATACCCTGCCGAGTCAAATTGCTCGACTCAACCGCATGCATCGAGAGATCTCGGGTATCGACGACCTGATAAACAATGCGGATGGGATCGACCTGATCTTCAAGTATCGACGCTTCTGGACCCACGAAAGGATGAGACGAGAAGCTCCCGTTGCCGTTTCGATTATGGGAGTTATCCGTGATCTTCAAAAGGTTTGCCAGGCGAACGACTGGCTCTTCGAAGACCGAGCCCCCTTCCTTGCGTACAAAGTCGATTTGCTTCTTCGCCGACACCAACTGCGCGGCCTTCCAGGCACCTCTCGACTTGGGTATAAACGATATGGGTGCGCTCCACATCGAACACAGGACCTTGCGGTCCAGCTCCAGGAATACTTTCGACTCGGAGAACAGATCGAACCCTACGCGTACAACGCCGTCGCACCAGGCGCCCCCATCGACCTTGTCCAGTTGGCGACGATCTACCAGACTGGACCCGGACGACTCGGGTACCACGACTTCGATAGGGCAGTCCGACTAGTTGCTGCCCTTCACTCATCGAATGAAGAGTATGTCAATCTTTTCCCTTTCGTGGATGCCTCCGATTTGGTTCGATGCCTGGGTACCTCGACATACCTCATGTCCCCCTTCGAGGCCGGATACCAAGATGGACAATGTTGGCGTCGGACGGTCAAGTTTCGAAGGGACGTCTATGCTGACGAACGGGAGGAGATCGAGAAGACCGACTCGCCTGCGAGCAACCCGTTCCACCCGGACCCCCTCCATCACCGGTTCTTGTCGATGGAGTCGAATGCCTATCAGCACCACTTCGACATTCCGTTCTTCAAGTACCTCACGCCAATCCACGAAGACTTTAAGGCTGCACATCGACGCAAGGTCAGCTGCCGAGATCAAGTCCTCGAAGCGGTCATTGTCGACACGGCTTCCAGCCTTGTGACTGCAGAAGCGGTTCGATTCCCTCTGCAGAGTTCCCTCTCTGACGGCCACTATGTCCATCAACACCTCGGTCGACTCCAAGAAGAAGGTTCTCGAACCGACACGCTTGAGATCGTCGACCGATATGCCCTCGGCCCTGAGAAGGACGACATCAGCGCCGTCATTGTCGTACGACGACTTTCGATTGCCGACACGCCGTGGTGGCGAGTCGATACGCGAACTGGTCAGTTCTACCACAGCATGGCTGCTGGTACTGGTTCGAAGGAAACCTATCGGTGGTCTACTGGTCGACATGACGGATACTCCTTCGAGGTCACCAATCGGGCCGATCTGTGGAGTGGGGACGTTTGGAAACCGTCGAGCCTCTGGGACTTCTATTCGACCAGGGCACAAACACTGGGATCTGGACAATTTCGAGCCCTTGCCCGTGAACATGTCTTCGTATTCCAGTACAAGTGCCCCGTCGATGACCGACCTGGTGATCCCAACCTTCGATTGCTGAACCATCGATCTGGTATCCTGATTCAGAAGCGTGCCCTCGACAGTGATATCCGTCGACACTATACGGGTCATGACACCTTCAAGTTCATGGCTGGCGTCGAGACACTGAAGGAAGTGCATGAACTATGTCGACTTCCCGTGGATCGTTCGTACACGTTCAAGTGGGGCAGGGACTGCTGATTCGACATGTCTGGATGCCAAGTAATGGCTTATTCGACAGTCTGGATGCCATTAATGGTATCGAATGCCTCCATATGTCCTGTCGAGCTGACAGATGTACAGGCCTGTTGGTCTGCTGAGCATCCAGCTTCGATGTTATGGTATGTTATGGTTCGACGTGCCCACAGCCTTGCTGCGGGTACAGCGCCCGTGCAGTGTGCCTGGCGAGGTTGTTCTCTGCAGCTTCCGCCGAAAGCCGCAGCCGTGGCAAAGTCGAACACGGCGTGAGAATGCAGCGCTGACGACGGGTGTCCCATGACTGCACCTCGGTGTGTGATCTCGACCAGAACTGGTCCACTGTTTCGACCAGGATTGGTCGACTGTTATGCTTCTGTAGCCAGCACATGTCGAGGCCCAGAAAAATCTGCTCTCATTCGACATTGTGACGTCCGCCCAGGTGGGTGAGACCTCTTCGAGGTCTGAACAGGGGGGTAGTGTTATGGCTTCGAACAGCAGCAGCGCAACAGCGCAGCGCAACAGCGCGCAAATCGCAAGTCGCAGTCGCAATCGCGCTGACAGTCTGTGAATAATAAGAAAGCATCGAATGCCAACTGTGAATGAGCGCTGTAAGATACTTCGATCTTTGAACAGGGTTTATGTCTTCGAGATTGTGTTATTATTGGTGCCCCGTCTAAGGATCCTGCGAGGTTTGTCGATTGGGATTTTGGATTTCGGATTTTGAGAAAAGAAGAGGCACAGGAGTGCAGTCGAGTTCCCAAGAAACAAACCACAACACTAGACCAAGGCAGCAGCGCCCCGGACAAGCCAGAAGGCTACACCCTGGAGCTCACCAGCGCCCACCCCATCCGACTCCGCACCAAAGAGAACAAGGCCCACAGAGGAACCAAATACACTGGGGAGCTCCCCCCGGAGTGGAGCCAAGGCCTCCCCCCGCCGCGCCTACCCAAGCGCCCACCAACCGGCAAAAAGGCCCCGAGCCCCAGTCCCCCTCCCTGACGGGGCAAGGGCCGAGGGCACAAGCCTCCACAGCCCCGGCCCGCCCCCACCGAGGCCACCGTCAACCTCCTCGACCTCAACCACCCGGCCGTCACATACTCCAAGGACGCCACAACCGCCCTCCAGGAGCTCCCGATGGCACAGGGGCCGGGGTGGGGTCCCCACCTCCTCACCTTCCAGGAACAAGGCCTACAACGCGACGACCCCCCAGAAACCACCCCCATATATACCCCGGACCAGAAAGCGTACAAATTCTACTGGCACAAGGGGACCCCCCTGTACGCCAAAACCGGCATCCACGTCCACCTCGTCCACCACCTCAGCGTCCCAGGGAGGCTAGGTGTCTATGAGGTTGTCGGGGACGGATGGCAACTCAACGTCATCAACGCCCACGTCCCCTTCGGCGACGCCACGGAACCCTTCCTCCAAGCCCTGGCCGAGGCATACCGCCAGATGGCCATGCTCGCCCCAACAATCATCATCGGCGACATGAACGCCGCCCCCACCCCGGCAGACCGAGGGGGACAAGCCACACCCCAGGACCAAGCAGTCCGCGACACCATCCAAATGCTGGGGCTCGTGGATCTGACGGCCAGCCTCGAAGGCCAACCATCCCACTTCCCCCACCAAACAGATGCCACCCCATCCCGCATCGACGTATGCTATGGCGACCCCACCACCATCATCCGGGCGGAGGCCCGATATGGACCCCTCCCGCTGGGACCCACAGCCCATAGCCCCCTGCACATCCGCCTCACCATCCCCAACCTTCCCCCCAGCCCCCCAGAGGATGCGGACCAAGGCCTACCACCCCCCCTGAAGATGCCCCCACTGCATGACAAGCATGCCTGGTCCCAATATCACAGGGCCATAGACCGCGCCCGGCGCATGCAACCAGACTCCACCGACCTACTCACAGCCATGCGCACGGCCGCCGTCCCCTGCGGCTTCCAGCAACACCCCCACACAGACGACGACCAACCACCCACGGCCCTAGGGGACATGCTCCATGACCTCTGGCATGCGAAGCAACAACTGGCGACCCTCCTCCACACCGACACCCCCCAAACCCGCCGCCAGATACACCAATGCAGGACACAGATAGACCACATCAGGACAGACTTGCAGCGGTGGCACATCCACAGGCAACAGCGCATCGCCCGGGAACACGAACGGTATGCGCAACATGAACTCCCCTACAAGGCCATCCGCCACCTCAACGACGCCATGACCGACACCGGCCACCGCACCATCACCACGGTCCGGCAGGAGGACGGCTCCCTCACCAACGACCCAGCCACAGTGCTCCAAGCCACCCAAGACAGCTTCCTCCGGCAACACACCCCCACCCAAGACACACTTGACCCAGACACCCATGCCAAAATCGACCGCCTCCCTCGGGTCTTCAACAACGCCTAGAGGAGGCAACTGGAAAAACGCCCCTTCACCATCCACGAAGTCCGGAAGGCCATCCACAGTCTCCGGCAACACAAAACCCCAGGCTATGACGGCCTCCCTGCGGAAGCATACTACCACTTCCCCGCCCACCTTGTCCGCATCCTCGCCCACCGCCTCTGGGACATCGTCACGGGGCAGACCCCCCTGCCACCAGACTGGGCAAACGTTGTCCGCCCCCTCTACAAAAAAGGGGACTGGGCAAACCCGGACAACTGGCGCCCCATAGTCTGTGCGGTCACGGAGGTCAAAATTGTCTGGACCATCCTCCTACGCCGCATCCGCCCCCCCCTGGACCCCCACATACCAGCCAGCCTCTGGGGGGCCATCCCAGGCCGGTCCCCACACGAGGCCATCTTCCTCCAGGACACCATCGCAGACATGGACCCGGTGGACCTCATCATCCCCTTCCTCGACGTCAAAGGAGCCATCCCGAACACCCCCTGGCTCCTTCTAGAAGCGGTGTGGAAACGCCTGGGCCTCCCCTTCTACAACTTCGCCTCCGGCTACATCCGCACCCGCAAATACACGGTCCGCACTGGAGCAGGCCTCACCCCCTTCCTGGAGCCAGGCAGCGGGGTCCCCCAAGGGGGAGCGGAGGGCCCCTTCCTGTACCTTCTAGTGACGCTCCCCCTGGCCCTCGCAATCGAGCAGGAATACCCGGCCTACGCACCCTACCCCCTCCTCTCCCCCCTGGTGGGCTTCGCGGACGACACCAACCTCACGGTCGCACACACCCCACACGAACCCCATGCCCCGGACCCCGGACCAACGGTCACCAGACAGGCCAATGACTTACTGGACGTGACCGTCTCCTACCTCTCCGACAACAACCTCATCCTCCACCCCACAAAGCATGTCTGGGGAGATGGGCGAGGTGTGATTGCAACTTGGGAGGGAGGGTGGCGTCCTCAGGGTTGGCTGCCTGGATTACCCCCAGGTGGGTGGTGGTTGTCACGACTTGCATGGGGGGCCCTTGTGGCCCTAGGGTTGGGGGTGTGGCAGACCCCTTGATCATGGCCACTGACTTTGTGCGTCCCCGACCACCAAGGCCCTCTCCCTGTCCCACCAGAGCCTGGCGTACTACCTCACCGGGGTCTTGAACGCCTCCATAGGCTTCCAAGCACTCCACCTGACACACCCCACCACCGCCCTCCAGCCGGCCACACGAGCCGTGACCAAGGCATGGGCAGCACACGGGGGCTGGCCCACCTCCATACCCACCCGCGCCATCCGAGCGGCATGGCCCCACTATGGGGACGCCATAGGGGACGAGGTGAAAGCGGCCTACACCAGACACACCGCCCTCCTCCTTCACCGCATGACCCACAACCACTCACCGGAGGTCCGCGAGTTCACCACAATCCGCCTCCAAGCTGCACAACGGGCCCGCAACACATGCCCGCGCTGGGTACTCCACCAGACGGGCATGCCCACCAACATGAACACGCGCCTGTGGAACCACCTGCAGCTTCTCCTCCCATCTGCACACCACGCCATACTCACCAACCACACGTGCCCAGAGGAAGGGCCTCTAGCGGTCCTCTGCGGGGACCTCCACCATCACCCCAAGGGCACCATCCACACCATAGACCTTGTCGGGGCCTCCATCACGGTAGTATACGTCACCCTCCCCCGAATGCGGGTCCTGCACCACAGCGGGGCACACCACACCCCCTTTCTACAGCTTCCCGAATGGCCTCAATACCGCCTCTTCCACCAGTACCTCACGCAGACGGCACGAGCAGCGGGACACACTCTGCCGGGAAGCAAAGACATGCAAACAGCCTACCGAGAATTCACAAAGCAACACCCCCGTCCCATCCCAGCGACACCGCCCTACGCACCCACCGGCTCGAAACACGAACCCGTCCCCCCGGTAACGGGCCCAGTCCCACCACTAACCCTACTACTGGCCCCGAATGAAGCCAAACCCACGCAGACGACCGTCATCCGCCACGGGGCAAAATGGCGCATACCGAAACACCACATGACCGCCCGAGACCTACCACGGGTCCCCCATGACTCCCAGAGCATGCCGCGCACATGTTGGGCCTGTGACCCCGAGGCACCAACCACACCATGGCCCGTACTACACCTCATAGCACGCCACCACAGCCACCCCACAACCCACCTACCACCTCAGGCCTACGCATGGGTAGCCCCATGGTTCCACCGCACCGACACTAACCCCACGGTAGCATGGAACCCCGACCACGCGCCCAAATGGCTCTTCACCACTACACCCACATGGCCCCGCCCCGACCCGGCAGGGGTCGCCATCGTTTACAGCATGTACGAGCCAGGCAGAACAGGCAAGCACGAGCACCCCTACTATCCGCTCCACCACTCCTGCCACACACCGGAGCACCGAACACAAACCCTCACATGCCACGACCTAAACCAAGACACAGCCTACATCCTCCACTACATCTACTCCTACCTCACACAAGGACAGCCGGAGCAGGGAGTCATAGCCCTGTCCCCCCAGGCGAAACACATCATCTCCAAAGGAATAGGGGTATACGCCACCCCCATCCTGCAGCCCACAACCCCAGTAGCCCACCTCACCACGGGCCTCGCCATATACGCCTACCTGCCCATGAACCCATGCCGCCTCCCACAAACATCACCGGCGGACCGGCTCTTCTTCACCGACGCCTCAGGCGAATCCGCCCTCACGCCCATCACCGGGGGGGCCACCCTGCAGCTAACCCACAGCGGGGGACACTACCACATGGACCACCACACAGGCCACACCACCTACGGGGCCTCCTCCCACGGGGAGCCAGGGGCCATGGCCAACGCCATCACCGAGATCGCGGCCCACCTACCCGCCCACTCCCCGCACATCGTCCGGGTCAGGTTCGTGGTAGACGCCACTGTCGACACACACCTGCTCCTCCGCATAGCAAGGCAACCACTTCACAAAGCCACCGCGACGAGCCTCGGCACCCAGGCACTGCTGGTCTGGAAAGCCCTTCGCAGCCCTCCCCCCTACGTCCAACTCCACATCGTGAAACAAGAGTCCCACAGACACCAATACGGAAATGGTAAGGTCCACAACCAGGCAGTACACGAGCGCACAACGCACCTACCAGCCCTCCAGATCCCTGACCTCGGCCGAAACCACACACACCTCCAACACATACCCCCCGTACCCGAGCCCCATCAGACCCCGGACTGGGTACCAGAGGACGCCCCCTATTCCTCCCACGACAGAGCATACCACTACCCCAACCCCTTACAACATCTCGCCCGCGTGCTCGGCGACGCAGACAGCCGGGTGCACATCCAGGAGCTCCAGGACAGACTGCAAATCCCCCTCTACCACTCAGCGCTGCGCCCAGCAAACGTCCCAGCCCACCTCCAAAAACGACGCATCCAGCTCCTGAGGGAGCAACAACCATTCCTCACCAGGGTCGCCAGATGGCTCGCCCGCAAACACATCCACGTCCCCGAAGAACACACCCGTTGCCCGTGCGACCACACCACCCCGGAGGACTGGGAACACTTCAAGAAATGCCCCCTCCATACAGGCAGGGACACGCTAGTGGGCTGGTCCCCGGCGGAAACCCTACGACAACACGAAGGATGGCCAGCCCACAGCCACGCACACCAGGCCACCGAAAACCTCTTCCGGGATCCCCTGGTCAAAGAGACCACCATGAGAGGGGCGGTGACACAGGCCCTACACAGAAACGTCACCAAACACACGGAAAGCCCCATGGAGGCAGCAGCGCACCTCCAGCTAGAGGCAGTTAGCAGAGCAGCGGCCCAAATGGTAAACCGCAAGCACCTCCTGTTAACACACGCGGAGCAGCTCACCGACCCCACCGCCAGGGAACACATGCAGCGTCTCATCCATTACCATGCCGTTCATGACCCAGACGTCCACTAACCCACTCCGCGCCCCGCACGCGCCCTCCATCTCCATCTGCAGGCCTCCAAGACACCACCACAGCGCCCAGAGGCCCATCTCTCACCCAAGAGGCCACACGGCACCGCCCAGCCCGGCCGAGCCAAACCAGGGCCAACCATACGTTGACGTAGACGCGCAAGACCCCGGCAGCCCATCCAGCCCACCCCCCCCGGACCCGGGGCACCCCCCCCTCACACCGGAGACCATCTGCGACCCCGACCGCCTCCGAGCAACCCTCCAAGGCAGGGCCCCGACCACCCCCCTGGGCTGGTACCGCCTACAAGACAACTCGACCAAGCTCACCGTCACAGCCCTCCGGGACCTGACCACCCCAGGCAGCGGCCTCCACGAGGCCATCGTAGACCTCGTACTCTGGCGAGCCCGCAAACACACCCAGGGCCAGCACGTCTGGATCCCCCCCATCGAGTGGGGCCAGGGCCTGACGCACGACACCGGCATCAACGTCACGCGTCGAGAAACCGTAAGCCTACGACGGGCCCCAGCGGAGACGGACCACCCAGCGGACCCGAACCGCCCGGAGCAGTGGGAACAGGCCACCGCACCAACCCGCGACACTGCCCTCCGCGCCGCCGGCCTCCGCACCCCAGACGACGCCCTCCCCCCCCCACCTACAGACGGTGACCATCCCCCGCCGGAGGTCTGGGTTACAGTCCTCGAGCGCGGGCACTACTTCTTGATAGCCGCTACGGCTACGTCCCCCGTCCCGCAATGGCTCGTCAAAGGGACAGACACCATGTTCGCCCCAGGGACCGCCCCACCAGGGGCATTAGGGGACCCCACCACCCAGCACAGGGTCCTCAGGGGCGTGCTCCAGCCAGGGGACAAGCCCCCAGCCCGCGCCCTGGCCCAAATCACCTCAGGGAAGGCGGGCTACCACCTTGGATTGGCCATGCTCTGCGTGACCCACTGGATCCAGCGCCGCTGGCCACCCGAGGGGACCGTGCCCTGGGTTTGGGCCATCCGCACCCCCCACACACAGGTCGAAGCGGGCCCGGACACGCGACCAAACCCCCCCCCCAGACCGCAGCAATCCCTCACCTGCGGGTACCACGCCATCCACGGGGTCCTCAAACGCGTGGGTCTTAGCCCAAAGCTAGCATAGCCCCTTCCCACCACTAACCAAGAGGTCCACCAGATACGCAAGCTCGTCTGCGAAATCCTTGCCGCGCCAGCAGAAGATGGCAAGCTTCTCCTCCGAACCGCCCGGCCCACAACTGGCCACGCAAGCGCGCCGCAGCGAGCGGACACATACGGCGACACAGCACACCCCACCGCACAATCCCCGTCCATGCCCCTCCCGTCTCGCTGCTCACCCGGAGACCCACACACGCCCACCATCGCACGCACCCCCGGGCCCCACGACACGGGCCTCCCCCACCCAGGCGAACACCAGCACACGCCTGCCACACACCCACCCGCCGGACACCCCTCACCACCCCCCCCACTCGACAACCCACACACACCCGCCGAGAGGAGCCCCGCGCCCCGCAGCACGCCCACCCCACCCAGTGGCCCGCCCACGCCCCCCGCACACATCCCAGAAGACCCAGGCCCACCCCCACCGGCCCCTGAATGCAGCCCACGCGAACTGTTCCCCCCCGCGGACGCCAACCCACACAACCTCGCACATTGCAGGACCCGGCCCCAGCCAAGCCCAGAAGGAGAAGGCCACAGCCTCACGCCTCCCTCCCCCGCCGCTGCCGACCAGATCGGCCCGCCGGGCCGCCAGGTCACGACCGGGCCCCCCCAGCCGCCCGCCCTTAACCTACAGCCCGAGGACATGCCCTCCATCCTCCCCGCCGTGGCCGCGGCAGAAGCCGCCGCCCGCAAGCCCGCCCGCATCACAGCCCAACCCGCGTCCACCACCTCCTCCTCATCCTCAGCCTCGTCCACATCCTCCACCTCATCCTCCGACCCCCCCCTCCCCGCCGCCCTCATCCTCAAGGCCACGGCAAAAGCCAAAGCCGCGGCCCCACGCATCGACCCCCCGACCCCCACACAGGCGACTCAGGCACCCAGGCAACGCACCGGGAAGACCCCCGACCCGACATCGGCGCCCTCACACCTCCAGACAGAGGTCCTCCTCAACCTGGAACCGGACCCCAACCCCAAACCCGACCCCAAACCCAAGCCGGCGCCCACGCGAGCACACACAACACCACAAACGCAACGACACAAACCCAACCAAAACCACCCCAACCCGGACCCTCACCCAAGCCAGGACCCCCCACCCACCACAACCCACGCCCCCCTCCCACCGGCACCCACCACCACTGCAGTGGCGGCCACCCAACACGACCCCGTCCAAGCCCTCGTCCGCATCCCCGTCACCAAGAGCCCCGTCATCCATCCCCCGCAAACCACCACCACCGCCGGCCAAACCAACCCAGGGACGTGGGACCCCTCGACCACCGTCATCGTCAAGCCCAGCCCCCAACCCGCCCCCCCAGCCCACCACATAGTGCAGCCCCAGGGGCTGCCCACGATGCCCCACCCCCCACCCCCACAAGGGGGACCGGAAAACCCAAAAGGGGTCCATGGGCCATACCCGCGACACCAACCCCACCACTACCAACACCACCACCACCAGCGGCCCCACCACCACCACTACCAACACCAACCCCACCACTACCACTGCCCACCACCCTACCCCACCGGGCCACAACCCCCCGTGCACGAACAGCACCAGCGAATGGGATGGCAGCCGCCGAGCGCTCCACCCGCATACCCCACCTACCACCTGGGGCCATCCCCCCCGTACCAGCCACCCCCCCCGTACCAGGAGCCGTATCCGTATCCCCCCGGCCACCACTTCCACGCCGAAGGGCCCCTCCGGGCCCAACCCCGCCCAGGACAGTCACTCGACCCATACCACCAGCCGCTGCCGCCACCACACCCCTACGTGGCGGATCCATGGACGACGGGGGACCTCCCCCCCCCCCAGTACCAGGCTGCACCACGCGAAGCCCCCGAGGACCCGCCGAAGCCTCCTGACTGGCCCGACTCGAGCGATGAGGCCCGGTCCCGCAAACGGCGGCGCTCCCGCTCCACCCGCGCACGGCACACTCGCCCACGGCGCCCACACTCCCTACACCGCCACCGCTCCTCAACCACCGACTCGCGCCGCTCCCGCTCCCCCGGGTGCCACCACGACCCTCCGAGACCCCGCTCTCGCCGCTCCTGCTCCCCCGGGCGCCAACACGAGCGCCACCGCCGCCCCATGTCCACCTCCCCCTCCCCCCTCCGGCCATACAAGACCCCCACCCCCAGCCCCCGCCACCAGCGCTCCCACTCCCCCCGACGCCGCCAGGCACGCCACCGCCGCCCCACGACCACCTCCGCCTCCCTCCACAGGCCCTGCCGGACTCCCCGTTCCCCCCGCCGCCCATACCCATCCACCATCCCGAGGCCCCCGCCACCACCACTCCCGCTCCCCCGGACGCCACCAAGCGCGCTACCGCCGCCCCATGTCCACCTCCCCCTCCCGTTCCCCCCTCCACCCGTACCCGTCTTCCACCCCCAGCCCCTGCCACCGCCGCTCCCGCTCCCCCAGGCACCGCCATCCCCGCCACCACCGCAGGTCCACGTCCTCCCCCCGCCTCTCCAGGACCCCGGGCGCGGACCCCTCCCCCCCCGGGGCCCCCGCCCACCTCGCCTGGTGGTCTGCCCCCGCTTTGCAGGAGCTCTGCCGCTGGGTGAAGTGGGCCGGGGGAGCGGGAAGGCACGATGGGGTGCACATGGTGCATACCTTCGAGGAGGTCCGCACCCGCACCCCCGCCGACCCCAACGAAGGCCGCCCCGGAGGGCATCATGCCACAAGCGGCATGGGAGGCCCTCCTCCGCGATGCGGTCCAGGGCCTCCGCCCCCCCTACACCCCCCAAGCCCTCCACCAGTGGCTCCAGGCCACCCAACCCCAGGCCTGGGCCGTCGGCGCCCCCTCCCCACCCCGCCCCTCCCGCCGCCACCACACCACGAAGGGGGAGGACAAGGGCAAGGGGAGGGCAAGAGACACCAAGGGGCACTCAGGCAAGAGGGCACGGGGGGGCCTCAAGTGAGGGCAGGCACTCACAGGGACAGGACGCCGGAAGAGACACAACATGGGGGCGAGAAACCACCCAAGAACCAGGAAGGGGCGGGAGCGGGGACCAAGGCACGGAAGGAAAGGGCACCACGGCAAACGCCGCGACCCACACCCAGGAAGGGGATACCACGACGGGGGGACCAGCGCCGCCCCACCCCCACCGAACGCCCCACGACTCCCGGGGGCGCACCCCCCAACACAAACCGCCGAAGCAAGCATCGGACGCCGTACGGATCACGCCAGCGCACACCGACCAGCCACCGGAAACCACACGGGGAATGGAGGGCACACCAACACGGGGAGAACGGGCCACACCCACAGAGGAAGCCGCAGGGAACGCCGCCGCACGGCGCACCACCACGCCCTCACCGCCGGGCAACGACCCCGGCCGCCACAAGGGCCACCTCACAAGCACCGGAAGAGGACAAAGGCACGGCCACAGCGACCAGGACTAGGGACCGAAACCCCCCGCGGACACGGGACCAAGGCGCAGGCCCCCAGAGAGGGCAACCCCACGGACCGTCACGCAATCGACCTACCTGACCCACCAGCCCGAGCGGAACGCCCAACCCCCCACAGCACGGACCCAGCGAGACACCCACACCTAACCGCACCCCCCAGGCAGCAGCCAGCCACACTCCAGCCCGCACAGCGCACCATGACACAGGCCAGGCTGACCTCCACTGACCCACCGCGGCACAATGCGAGACCACGGCACACCGCACCACAACGCGCCACAGTGCAACGCGCCACAGCACGACGCGACGCGACGCGGCACAGAGCGGCACAACACGACACAACTGACCCTAACCTGAAGGACTAACCGAAGCAAGCCACCGCACAACCCGGAAGGCGCCGCACCAGCACGCCACACACCAGCACCGCAGGCCACACACGGGGCCACAGCGCGCCCGGCAACAACGGTGGCGGACCACCCAGAAGGTTAAAACCGGCACCGCAGAGGGGAAAGGACACGAACAACCCCAGCCCACTAACCCAGAGCCACAAGCAGCTGCCTGGCGCAGCCGCCCAGCCAGCAGAGCCAGGACCTAACCCGGCAAGAAGGGGCGCCGAGCCCACCGTGTACATAGCCCACCCGACCCATGGGGCCGGAACACGGCCAAACAGAACACAACCGCCAACAGCAGCCCGGAAGACAACACTGAATGCGGGCCAGTGCGTGCGCCAACCAGGGAAGGTAGAGGGAGGAACAGGCAACCCCCCCCCCCTAAAAGAAACAGAGGGGGGAGGGGGGGGGTGCGAAAAAAGCCCACAGCCACCAAACCGCCTGCCAACACCACCAGAGGCGGCCAAACCCCCCTCCCAGAAGGCACCGAAGACATGACCCCCGAAGAGGCACGGGGGGACCACCCAGCCAAAACCGGGAACACCAAGCCAGGAACAGCGGCCCACCGGGAAAAGGGACACCGAAACATACAGACACACACCACGAAAAAAAAAAAGCAGCCCAGCCCGAAAGGAAGGGGATGGGAGGACAGGGACAACAAGGCCCGGGACACCCAGCAAAAAAAAAAAGCGCAAAAAACACACCCCGACAACCCAGCCACGAAGGGCCGGGCACAGCCGGGACCCGGGCCCAGCACGCACGCCCACAACGCACGCCGGAACCATAAACGGCGGGGGGCAGGCAGGGCGCCCACGAAACCACACACGTCGCATAAGCAGGCCGAAGCCCAACCCCAACCACAAACACCACAAACAGCCGACACTAGAGGGACAACACAACAAACCGTGCCCAAACACACCCACCCAAGACCCCAGCCAGGACTGGCGGGGTTAACAAAACCCACACCCAACCGCAAACCGGTGTAAGTGCGGCTAACCCCCATCTGCTCAGACTTTCACAGATCTGCCCCAGATTGACTACATTTTGGTCATTTTCTTGGCTTCGGCGGAATCGCCGCCTCGCAGCTCAGTCTCAGGATCAGACCTATATATTTCTGATATGCCGGATCTGATTCCGCGGTCCATTCTCCGTAAATCCGCCGCGTTCCGATCATTTACCTGGAATCGCCATTTGCCGCTGACGCGCGCTCGCGGGCCAGATCGGCCAAATATTTTTCACAATCGGATTTATTTAAATCTTTTCAGATAGTTTTGGACACTCAGATGTATTTAGAATAATCCGCATCAATTTTCTTCATAGACTGGGATTTTCTGCCGGATAACACTCAACATGGATCTTGCTTCCGTTGTTGCTGCTCTCGCCTCCGTTGGTGTCCGAGTATCCGGTTCTACCCCCAATAGCAGCGTTCAGGTCGACTCCTCGCGTGCCTGCCCCACTGGTCTTGCCGGCCCCGAGCCCTCCGGCACCATCAACGACCCAGGGCAGCACTTTCATGGTAGCAGAGGCTACCTGAATGTTGTTCCTTTGGTGTCCCAACCACAGCTAGCTCCCCAGTACGGCCCCGTAGACCCCGCCGCTTCCGGAGAAGTAACGATTACGTTGCCCTGGTGCTGTGCGAACGAGGCCTTGAGATGAATGCCTTGCGCAAGCCCAAGCTGCCCAAGAAGGGCACAAATCAGCAGCTGTGGGGACCCAAATTATCCTAATCCCAGTCGAAATTGGCCATCGAGCAGCTGGAATCAGCCGGCCTACGACGATGGCAACGCTCCGGTAGACCTTACGGAGCTGGCAGGTACCAACATTCCTTACCAATGTCCCACATTTGAGACCACGGACGCCGACATCGACGACATTGAGATGGGTGGTCCAGGTGAGGTACCTAGCTATAATCGACCAGCCTCCTGGGCACAATGGGACGACCATTTGTCTCCAGAAGTGACCCGTAACCTTGAGGCCCTTGAAGCCCTTTGTCTATTAGCCACGTCTAAGCTGATCGGACAAGAAAGAATCGCCTCTGATTTTTTAATGGAATATTTTTTCCTCCTTCAAGAAGAAATTAATACCAGGATGTGGTGGCGTTCTGAAGAAGATGACTCTTTTGCCATTTTTTTGCAGATCTGGGAGGCAAGCCCCTTCCCGAAGGAGAAGACCAAGGCACCTGTTGCCGGGCCCTCCGCCCCTCATCCCCCTGTTTCCATCCGCGACGATCTAGCCGCCGCGGTTGAGGAAGGAATTTTAGAGGCAGCCAGGCAGGCAAGCCTGGAAATCAGGGCTGAAGGAGCTCCCCAAGTGGACTCCTGGCTGCGGACCACTGAGATTAGCGGTCCGACAGCCTGCTCAGGCCCTTCAGGACACGGTATGTACTGTCCTGCCGACTGTTCCTGCAGATTCCAGCGAGATACTGAGCTCCAATTGCTCAAAGATCAAATGCAACTCATCATTCAAACGCTGGGAATTAAAGATCTTTTCAAGACGCACATGCGGTCTGAGGGTGCATCATCGGTGGAACAAGTAACAGAACCGTCGGAGGAGGCGACAGAAATTTTTTCAATTGCTCCTTCGGTGGACTCCAAGACCACCGATGCAAGGATCAGCAGGACCAAGCTAAAGGAAAGGGTTACAATCTCTCGAACTCAGAGTAGGACGGCGAAGGCTAGGACTGAGGCTCAGAATGCCAAGCGAACTGCCTCCCGTACTGCCCCTCCTGCTGCTGATTCCAATGCCTTAGCCCAGCTGTTGCTCGCACAGACCCTCGCCGGAGCTGGTGTGGCGAATGATGCCGCCAAGGTGTCTGCCATTACGGCCGGTGTTGGGCTGGATTCGCTTCTTAATCCTACTTCATTGCGACTTCGTCAGGTTGCCAAGCAACCGAAGTATAATGGAAACCCCCGACGTTGGCCTCAGTTCCAACGGGAATTTAAATTGTGGGTTAAGACTCAAAAACTCCAAGATGATCAGTTCCTGATGGCCCTCTTGGACTGCCTTGAGGGAGCGCCGGCCAACACTTGGCTCAGGACCTGGAGTGATCGTGAGGATACAAGTTCCCCCCTTACCTTTGATGAGGTGTGGGAACAGTTGGAGGTACGTGGATCCCGGCTGCCAGAGGACCATTACCACCAGATGTTGAAGAATTTTCCTTCATTTTCGCGATTAATCTTGCACGAAGTGCAAGACAAGAGACAGCGCTTCTGGAACTTAGTGGAAGAAGCTGAGCATTCAGGCGAAAAATTTTCTAGTGCCGAGCTGAAAAATCTGATTTTTGACAAGATCCCCTCAGAAACTGCCGCCACCCTTCGGAATAAACAGTCCGAAGAAAAGCTCAAGACCTGGTGGGCGGAGGTCGAAGTCTTCGATGCCTCGGCCATCAGGTTTACCGTCAGGGAGGCACTTCAAAAGTGCTCCCCCACGTCGTTTACCAAGGTGAAATTCACTGAAAACACGTGGAAAATCAAGTTTAATGAACACGAGGATCGGGACTTGTTTGTCCAAGTCCTCAACAGGGGAGTAAGCTTCCATGGCCATCGCCTGAAGGCCAAAAACTGGGTGTTTTCGTTCACCCCAAAGGAACTGTGGGAAGAGGTTGAGCGGCTTGCCGACGCCGCCAATCAGAATTTCCATGAGGGTCTTGGGGGAAACAAGAATACCCAGCAAAACACCCAAAATGGGGCCCAAAAGGGCAACAAAAAGGTGAATGACACCCGGAATGTTCAGGATCACTGTAGCATCTGCCTTCTTTTAGGTTCTACGAACCGAGCTAAGACGCATTCTACTGGTAATCACCGATGGTCTCCTTACGATCACAAGGTGATTGGTGAAAATATCAGTAATCCGCAGAATTCAGACAGGAATGACAGACAGGTGCATGGTGGAAAGGCTGGAAAAGGGAATCCGACCCCCTCCGGTGGAAACAAAAATACTGGAGGCCCTGGCGGGTCCCAAGGCAAAGGAAATCAGACTCCATCCGGCTCCGGTGGGCAGCCGAACGGCGAGACAAGTCCCAATAGCAACGCCGGAGGCGGAAATCGAAATCCAGGCCAAACCCCTCAATCCGGTACAAACAAGGGAAATGCTCCAGGATCCCAGGGTAAAGGTAAAGGAAATCCTTCTGGGACCCCTTTCTCTGGTAAGGGCAGAGGGTGTGGCGACGGTGGAGGTCCATCATCCGGCGGCCGTGGCCGTGGACGTGGAAAGGGCAACCATCGTGTGGATCAGGTCTCAGGTGCAGATCAGGTGTCCGATGCGGATCGAGATTACGTTGAAAATGCCTTGAATCCAGCAGATGATCCGTTCCAAGATTAGTGGGTCGACGAATCAGGGTGTGTTGACAATGTTAACGCAGCCACTGGAGGTCAGAACGCCTAGGGGAGCCACGAAAATCGCCCCTCCCCAGGCGATTTCAGGCATGATCCCCAGATTCCTGATCGACCATTACTTGATGTAGGGTCGCTTGTCTCCTCTCCCCTGGATCCGGCAGCGGATCCTTCTGTTGTAGTGGACGAGGTTGGTGTACAGTCCAAGCACAGGGCCCGTCAGTTTGTCACAAAGCTGTGGGTCTCTGATTGCAAGGGAAATTTCCACCTCGCCACTTGTTTGTGTGACAATGGATCAGAGGTAAATCTCCAATCCAATTCTTTCTTACCCGACGACTGCGTGTTTGAGTCGCCTCATCCTGTTACCCTCGAGGGAGTTTCTGGACATTCTCTCGCAGGTGGGCAACGCGGTTGTTATATATCAACTCATTTGGTCGCTCAAGACCTTTGGGAAGAAGGTAATGTGGAGGAAGTTGTCCTTAAGGATGACTACTTCTATCGTGCCGACATAAAGTATGACCTTTACTTGGGCCATCCTTGGCTTCGCAGGAACAGGGTGGCGCCCGTAGGTCATCGGCGTTGTTTTTTGCTGGAGTCAGGTCCCTTGGAGCGTCCTGAATTTCGTTTTTTGCACGCAGGGTTTAAAAGTGCAGAAGAATTTTTGAAGCAAAAGGTTACACCAAAATTTGGCGAAGATGTCACCATTGCAGAGGTGAATGGGAGTGCCGATTAGTCCCGAGAGTTAGAATGTCTTCGTAGGGACTCCCAGCCACGACGCCCTTCGCGCTGGCACTCTTCATCCTACAGAGTTGTCGACAAATGGCGCGATTCAATTTGTGAATATTTTTATGAACACCATTCCTTTTGGCCACAGTATGATGCCTTTGCTAACCGCGAGAACAAGCGCTTTGACAAGCACTTTCGCGACGCTTGGACCCATAAATGGGACAAGAAGTTATGGATTCATCCTCCGTTTCACTTAATCCAGCAGGTCATCCACAAGATCAAGCAAGATAAAACCCAGGCGATTTTAGTTGTGCCCTAGTGGGACGACAAGCCTTGGTTTCAGGAATTACAAGACATTTGTGTAGATTACATCGAACTTCCCAGGAAGATTAAGCTGTATGCCAGGGACGACACAGGTCCCCTGCCACAGCGGTCCTGGAATTCGCTTGCATTCCTGGTGGATGGAAAGCTTTCTGACTCTAATTCTGCTGATTCTGGTACTGATTGTTGTGTTGGGTCTGAATCTGAGGTTGAGCGTGGTACTGATGATGAATCTATTTTTTCTGATTTTTGTCCGTCAGATACCCAAGGTGATCCAACGTCAAATGGATCCGCCTCGTCTCCCTCTTCCTCAATACGATCGACATCGAAAAGAATCTTCAGTGCACGGGCGAAGAAAAATTTTAAATCGCGCCGCAAATTCAGAGTTTTTTATGAAAAACCCCGTGTGGAAGCTTTCATAGATCCTTTCGAGGTGCTGGATCACGAAGAGAATCTTTGGAATGTCGACACTCGACCCACCTATCTTCAAGAGGCAGTTGATACGGACCTTTTTAGGGACATCCGTAAGAAGATTCTTCGTGCCAAGGCCGAAGAAGTCGCCAAAGGTTTTTCGACAGTAATTCCTGGCGATCAGGTGGACACTGAATTGTGTTCCAAGTCAAGAGAAAAGATTTTTGAGGAACAGAAGGACACAACCCTTTCGGGAAAGTTGATCAAAGACCCCCCTGTCCGTGGGCAGTTCGGTGAAGCCTTCATCGAGATTCGTGAAGGGTACAAGGCGAAGAAACAGCGCCCTTATGAGAACCATGGACACAAACATGAGATACTCAGAAAAATCATCGAGAGAAATCTCAGGGAATTTGGTTGGCTTGAGGGTTGTATGACCAGCGAATGGTGCTGTGCACCCTTCACAGTCCCGAAGCCGCCGCCTGCAGACCAGAGCACTATTGATGGTTGGCGAATGGTTGTTGATTTTCGCAATCTCAACGCCGAAACCAAGGCGGATTCACACCCCCTGCCCCTGATTGAGGAGGAAATCGCCAAGAGGGCAAGAGGTCGTTTGTTTTCTGTGCTGGATCTCCGTCACGGCTTTCACCAAATGCCGTTGAGGAAGGACAGCCGACCTCTCACCTGTATGTGCACGCCATGTGGCCCAGTCCAGTGGACGGTCATGCCCATGGGCCTGGAGAATGCCCCTTCGTTTTTCTAAAGAATGATGGAGGATGTGCTTTTTACAGCTCATCCTGAGCTTCGTGCCTTCGTGAGTGTGTAGATAGATGACATAATCATCGCGACGGAGGGGGAGGGACTGACCGAAGCCGAGCTGGTGGCCCTACATGAAAAGCAGCTGAACCAGGTTTTGGACATTCTTGATGCCAATCAGCTGATTTGTGGGCCAAAGAAGGGAAAATTATTTTTAAAATCAGTCGAATTTTGTGGTTCTCTCCTAGAGAATGGCACCCGACGACCCAGTCCAGGGATGCTCGTCGCTATTCAGAAGTGGAAGCGCCCTGAGACGATCACGGAGTTGAGAGGATTCCTGGGTTGTTGCAATTTTTACCACACTTTTGTGCCGAATTATGCCAAATTTGCTGCCCCCCTCACTGAATTATTGAAGGTAGGGAGAGATGCAGGCAAGGCAGGTTCAAAGGTTCGTGTCAAGTGGACTGACGAGTGCGAGGAGGCCTTCCATCACTTGAAGGCGGCCCTCTGCGAAGTCGCCACGTTGCATGTGCCGCAATTTGACCGACCCTTCTACATAAGAACCGACGCTTCTAGGTACGCGATCGGAGCTGTTCTTGAACAGCTTGATGAAGCCACCGGCGATCATTACCCTCTTGCATTTTGGTCTCGGAAGCTAGCCCCACGCCAAATGCAATGGTCGCCGCGTGAGCAAGAAACATATGCCATAATCTGTGCGCTGAAAAAGTACCAATCGTGGGTTGGCACCAATCGAGTCGAGGTCCTGACGGATCATCGATCTCTGGAGTATTGGGCCACCGAACACATTGATACTGTCGCGAGCCCAGCTGGTCGACGGGCCAGATGGCACGAATTTCTCAGTCTGTTTGACCTCCATGTGTCGTATTTGCCTGGAAAACACAACACGGTAGCGGATGCTCTGAGCCGATGGGCTTACCCCGCTTCAGAGGGGCTGCAAAGTACCAACATCCATGGTACGGAGCAGGACCGCCATGTCATAATCGAATGGGATCAGGAAGAAAAAAAGCTCATTCGACGTGCATGCATGCCATGCGCTGTTAAACAGCACGCATTACCGTGCCATGACATCACGGCCTTTTCAGATCCGGCGCATGCTCATGAGATCTGCACCAAAACACTGAAAGTCGTGGAGAAAGTCACCGATCCCTCCTCAGGGAGTGTGAAACGGTTTGACTATACCCGACGAATAAGTAGATTTCGGTTGATCCAGGGCATTAAGCGTCGAGATCCGGCCAAAACTCCACCCCTGCCGAAAGATTCCCTGATCATCCGTGACTGGACGTCCGATTATCTGCAGGATCCCATGTTTAAAGAGGTCTTTGGAAATCTCAAATCCAAAGATGCTCACAAGGATGGGATTTTTTCTGAATATTCGTTGGATGGGGGGAAGCTGTGGATGGAGGGTAAATTGTGCGTACCAGACGCCCTGGCCCCCCGAGTGTTAAACTGGTGGCATAAATGGGAGTCCCCCCACGCACATGGCCGTCGATTATGGTCGATGATTAAACATAGGTTGTTTGGCTCAAGGCTATATACTCATTGCATGAAAGTAGCCGCCGGATGTGCCCAATGTGCTGTCTCGACGCCCCCCAGCGGAGGAAGCACGGCCATCTGAGGCCTCATCCTATTCTGGAGCGCCTCTTTAACAGAGTCACCAGTGATTTCTTCTATCTCGGTGAACTCGATGACGAAGAGTGCCATTGGACCAATAAAAAGGTCAATGGTGTGCTCCTTATTCAGTGCCGTCATTCCGGCTACATTCAAGTGTTGCCTTGCAACATTGAGTCGATGACTGGCAAGGCTGCCGCCAAATGGTGCGCGCAGACCTGGATGGGAGGTTTGGACGTCCCATCCGAGGTGGTTACGGACTCAGGCAAAGAGTACACCTCCGAATGGTGGAGAGAATTATGTGCTCGCCTTGGAATCCACCACCTGCGATGTGAAATCCACTCGCATCGAGCGCTGCCTGGTGAAAGAGCCGGCCGCTCACTTATAAATATGCTTCGTAAGGAGCTCGCGAGTGAGAAGGATTTTCATTGGCTTGAGATTCTTTTCGCCATGCTTCGCCGTTACCACAACACGCCTTTGTATCATGGCCGTTCTCCAAATGAAATTGTCTTTGGACGAAAGAAGTGTTGGTGGAACATGCCGTTGAATAATCCTCGCCCTTGTAAAGATGCTTCGCTGTTTTTGGACGAAGTCCAACGAGCAGAAAAAACTGTCTCCAAATTAATCGAGAAGCATCAAGCTGACTGGCTTTGGGTCCAGAATCAAGGCCGAAAAAACCCCCACAATTTTGAAGTCGATGATCGAGTTTGGCTTCGGAAATCCGAAACCACCCTGGACGGAGATGATAAGCTTCTTCCCTTGTGGGAGGGGCCATTCGGTGTTACAGCGCGTCTAGGTGAGAACAGGTGGAGGATTCGTGTGGATGTCAGCAGGGAAATTGACGTTTCTGGCGATCGCCTCAAGAGAGAGATCCCCTCCCCCAAGGATCGGGTTAAACCCCTTTTTTGGACTTCGAAAACTTTGTCAGATCGGGTCATCGAAGGGGGGAAGTACGAACTCAAGAGGATTTTAGAAGCAAGACGTGACGCCAAGGGCGAATGGGAATTTCTGTGTGAGTGGAGGGGCTTTGATTCCAGTCACAACAACTGGGAACCAGCCCATTCTTTTGTCCATGGGTACACCAAGGGGTTCATCGACTTCCTCAAGAAGCACCCCGAAATTGGCGTACTCCTGACAGACTGTTTGTCGAAACCAGACAGACAAGTGGAGAGCGACGGAAAAAGACCTGTGGTGAATCGAGATCCAGCCTTTTACGGCCCTCAGCAGCCACATTCCAGGGCTGATCTGTCGATCCCCCCTCCTGCGGTCAGGCCAGCCCAGGAACCAAATGAGGATCAAGCTTCAAGTTCGGCCGCTGATTTGCAGCGCCCAAGCCGTACGAGGGCCAGACCAGACAGGTTGGTGGTCACATGTATTCGTGCTTGGCCGAATTGAGGGAGATCCGTCGTGACTTGAGTCGCCGACGCCCTAATCTGGGTAACAGTCGTCTAGTCCAGGGCGTCATGGCACTCGTCGCTAGGGCTCAAGGGTGTAGGTTCGAAACCCTTGCATGTCCAACTCCTACAAAAGCTCCAGCCTCGCCCCGTCGACCACTTATTCCAATGTGAGTGTTCTGACGACTTGAAAGAACCACATTCTGCTCAATCCACTGTTCATTTTTCCTGATTACATCATGATGTGGAGAACTGCGAATGTTTGATAATTTGACGTCAATCAACTTTTTTTTGGTCTCCGTTCGGCAGACAAGGCGTAGATACGCTACCGAAAGCCACGGAGTGTGCTGCCGTGTTCAGAAAAAACCAAACTCAGGCTTAGTTCAGGCAGATTCG
Source organism: Eutreptiella sp. 'Long Island Sound 2002' (assembly GCA_964036045.1). Lineage (NCBI taxonomy): Eukaryota > Euglenozoa > Euglenophyceae > Eutreptiales > Eutreptiaceae > Eutreptiella > Eutreptiella sp. 'Long Island Sound 2002'. The sequence goes on along the minus strand of OZ038382.1, from coordinate 52,873,096 downwards.
GGGTAATCTTGTCTCTGTTGGTCTGTGCATCTTTGGAATTTGGCTACTCGTGCAGATGGAAGCAAATGTACATATCAAAAACGCTGGCCAGCGACATTCACCCCTACAGGTACCCCCTGTTGTACTGGCTGCACCAGATGCGACGCCAGGAACTCAGATCTTACCTTCATTTGCCGTGATGCGGAAGCCAAAGTCCAGATTCAGATCCAGGATCCTCAAATTTGCCTTGAATTTCTCAGGTTTGTCCATCATTCTGCCACTGTTGCACGAAACCCCGACGTCAATTGTTCAGACAACCTTCACATAGGAGCTATAGGGACTTCTAACAGCAACTTCTGAAGTCCGTAAGCTTCGTTGTATTTTTGGCACACGCCAAAGTGAGCTCAATCTGACCTGGAACTGTCGAAAATGGTGAATCCAAGTGTCTTGTGGGACTCAATCGAAAGATGGGCCTTGTCCAAGTCGATTGACACCGCCGCCACTGTAAATACGGTGTCTCTCAGTTATATACTGTCAGTAAAGCGCCTTCAGCGAACCTTCGGCGCGTTACATGCCAAGGATCCAGGGCTATCATGTCCCATCATGATGCATCATCACATGATCCACATTTTGATGGAATCTGTTGGATGCTCGCGAACCAACGTGCCGGAAAGCACAATTGAGCTGAATAAACGACAATATATATTAACTTTAGTCTAAACGAAGATGTTAGTAGTTTCAGTTCTAGACATTCCGCTTCATTTCACCTTCATCCCAGGGAATTTCCTCATTTTAGGACAATTTCGGTTGATTTCCTTGTCATCTCCTCTCATTTCTCGAAGATCTGTCGACGGCCTTGCCTAACTTCGTTGACGCTTATGATTTTCTGTGCACCTAGGGTCTGTAGACTACATTTGTATTTGTTTGCCCTCTCAGTGATTGTTTAAATTCCTTCATCTCTGCTCAATTTGATTCCCAATCTTGCTGAATCTTGTGATCATCCACCAGATGCGCCAAATCTGAAGCACATGCTGCACTTTTCAGAACGAGAAAAGCGGGAGTAACACGATGTAGAGTTCGGCGAGGACACCGTAGCGTGCCCGCGACAGCGAAACTGTGCCAGAGCGCTGAGATGTCACTCCATTTCTTGATTCCCCCACTCAATCCACCAATAATCTACCTCATTCTCAACCAGGGCATGATTTGGTATCGATTCTCGATACGTTTACATGCTTTTTAGCCCTTAACCTAATGTTTTACTGCACGGAGGACTGTTTGTCACTTCTCATTCTGTCTCATTTCAGGTTCATCCATCCTGATTCAGTGCCAATTCAGCCCAAGTCATGTCAGATCAAGCAGATTTCGCCCCATCGAGGCTACATTTCTATTTTTTTCTGGGACTTACCCGCACTACGTTCTTCGTTGACGTAGCGACACACCCCAGTGTGTTTTTGGAGGGGGAGTGTAAGTGCGGCTAACCCCCATCTGCTCAGATTTTCACAGATCTGCCCCAGATTGACTACTTTTTGGTCATTTTCTTGGCTTCGGCGGAATCGCCGCCTCGCAGCTCAGTCTCAGGATCAGACCTATATATTTCTGATATGCCGGATCTGATTCCGCGGTCCATTCTCCGTAAATCCGCCGCGTTCCGATCATTTACCTGGAATCGCCATTTGCCGCTGACGCGCGCTCGCGGGCCAGATCGGCCAAATATTTTTCACAATCGGATTTATTTAAATCTTTTCAGATAGTTTTGGACACTCAGATGTATTTCGAATAATCCGCATCAATTTTCTTCATAGACTGGGATTTTCTGCCGGATAACACTCAACATGGATCTTGCTTCCGTTGTTGCTGCTCTCGCCGGCCCCGAGCCCTCCGGCCCATCAACGACCCAGGGCAGCACTTTCAACCGGACCCAAACACAAACACCGCACAACAGTAGGAAACCCAGTGCCCACAGCCCGGGCACTGAGGCAGCCCGTGCCATGCAGGTGACCCGGCCAAACGAGATCCGGACACCGGGGGTAAGGGTGCATCCTAAGGCCTGCGCTGCTTTGAGACTCGAGGCGGAGCGTGCGACACCCAAGCGCCTCGGAACCCTAGTACCAAGAACGTGCATGCATGCCTTGGGAACGGGATACGCCAGGAAGTCCTGTGAATCTCTAGGGTTCCGCCCAAAGGAGGGGACGTGCGCAAGCACGGGAGCACACCCTCCCGGCGAGACAAGCACGTCACGCTGGCGGCGATCAGCCCTCCCGGTGTTGCCCGGGGCCGCTTTGAACGGGGCCACCAGTGAGGTCTAGCGGGATGTAAGCCGCCTCCCCTCTTCACGCGCGGAGCCTCTTCCTGTTAGTCACAGGGGCGATGCCCGGGGGAACCATGGGGTGCCTCTCCACGACCGAGTGCACCTACCTACCTACCTACCTAGGCTGTACGCTTGCTTTCGTAAAGTGGCACCTCTGGCCCTACCCGTTAAAGTTTTCGCTCTGGTCCACTGCCACCACACACCCACACTGCCATTGCACCCCCCGCCACCCCCGCGCGCGCGCCCGCTCGCCTCGTCTCGTCAAGCCAAGGCATGGCTGGCTTGGCTTGGCATGGTATGGTATGGTATGGCTTGGTGCGAGAGCCAGGTGCTTTCATAATGTAGTGCGGTGATACTTGCCGACACAATATCTCAAAATTGAATTCGGAGCTTTCTGTCAAGTTATTGCAGCTCCCTCTTCAGGGTTTTGGGAAGGCATTAGGCGACAATCTAGAAGGGGCATGTTCCATATTTTTGCAAAAAGGGTTCATTTTGGTACGCCACATTTATTTGATTTTCAGGTTGCTGCGTGGTGGTTGGCTAGACTGTACGCGTGCTTTCGTAAAGTGGCACCTTTGGCCCTACCCGTTGAAATTTTCGCTCTGGTCCACTGCCACCACACACCGGGAGTGCCATTAAACCCTACGCCACCCGCGCGCGCGCTCGCTCGCCTCGTCTTGTCAAGCCAAGGCATGGCTGGCTTGGCTTGGCATGGTATGGTATGGTATGGCTTGGTGCGAGAGCAAGGTGCTTTCATAATGAAGTGCGGTGATACTTGCCGACACAATGTCTCAAAATTGAATTCGGAGCTTTCTGTCAAGTTATTGCAGCTCCCTCTTCAGGGTTTTGGGAAGGTATTAGGCGACAATCTAGAAGGGGCATGTTCCATATTTTTGCAAAAATGTTTCGATTTGGTACGCCACATTTATTTGATTTTCAGGTTGCTGCGTGGTGGTTGGCTAGGCTGTACGCGTGCTTTCGTAAAGTGGCACCTTTGGCCCTACCCGTTGAAATTTTTGCTCTGGTCCACTGCCACCACACACCAGGAGTGCCATTGCACCCTACGCCACCCGCGCGCGCGCTCGCTCGCCTCGTCTTGTCAAGCCAAGGCATGGCTGGCTTGGCCTCGCCTGGTATGGTATGGTATGGCTTGGTGCGAGAGCCAGGTGCTTTCATAATGAAGTGCGGTGATACTTGCCGACACAATATCTCAAAATTAAATTTCGGACTTTCTGTCAAGTTATTGCAGCTCCGCCTTCAGGGTTCCGGGAAGGCATTGGACGACAATTTGGAAGGGGCATGTTCCATTTTTTTGCAAAAAAGTTTCATTTTGGTACGCCACATTTTTTGGATTTTCAGGTTGCTGCGTGGTGGTTGGCTAGGCTGTATGGGTGCCTTCGTAAAGTGGCACCTTTGGCCCTACCCGTTGAAGTTTTCGCTCTGGTCCACTGCCACCACACACCCACACTGCCGTTGCACCCCCCGCCACCCCCGCGCGCGCGCTCGCTCGCCTCGTCTCGTCAAGCCAAGGCATGGCTGGCTTGGCTTGGCATGGTATGGTATGGTATGGCTTGGTGCGAGAGCCAGGTGCCTTCATAATGAAGTGCGGTGATACTTGCCGACACAATATCTCAAAATTCAATTCGGGATTTTCTGTCAAGTTATTGCAGCTCCCCCTTCAGGGTTCCAGGAAGGCATTAGGCGACAATTTGGAAGGGGTATGTTCCATATTTTTGCAAAAAAGTTTCATTTTGGTACGCCACATTTATTGGATTTTCAGGTTGCTGCCTGGTGGTTGGCTAGGCTGTACGCGTGCTTTCGTAAAGTGGCACCTTTGGCCCTACCCGTTAAAGTTTTCGCTTTGGTCCACTGCCACCACACACCCAGACTGCCATTGCACCCTCCGCCACCCCCCCGCGCGCGCTCGCTCGCCTCGTCTCGTCACGCCAAGGCATGGCTGGCTTGGCCTGGCATGGTACGGTATGGTATGGCCTGGTGCGAGAGCCAGGTGCTTTCATAATGAAGTGCGGTGATACTTGCCGACATGATATGTCAAAATTTAATTCGGGACTTTCTGTCAAGTTATTGCAGCTCCCCCTTCAGGGTTCCGGGAGGGCATTAGGGGACAATTTAGCAGGGGCTGTTCCATATTTTTGCAAAAAGGCTTCGTTTTGGTACGCCACATTTATTGGATTTTCAGGTTGCTGCGTGGTGGTTTGCTAGGCTGTACGCGTGCTTTCGTAAAGTGGCACCTTTGGCCCTACCCGTTGAAGTTTTCGCTCTGGTCCACTGCCACCACACACCCACAGTGCCATTGCCACCCCCGCCACCCCCGCGCGCGCGCTCGCTCGCCTCGTCTCGTCAAGCCAAGGCATGGCTGGCTTGGCTTGGCATGGTATGGTATGGTATGGCTTGGTGCGAGAGCCAGGTGCTTTCACAATGAAGTGCGGTGATACTTGCCGACACAATATCTCAAAATTGAATTCGGGACTTTTTGTCAAGTTATTGCAGCTCCCCCTTCAGGGTTCCGGGAAGGCATTGAGCGACAATTCAGAAGGGGCATGTTCCATATTTTTGCAAAAAAGCTTCATTTTGGTACGCCGCATTTATTGGATTTTCAGGTTGCTGCGTGGTGTTTGGCTAGGCTGTACGCGTGCTTTCGTAAAGTGGCACCTTTGGCCCTACCCGTTGAAATTTTCGCTCTGGTCCACTGCCACCACACACCGGGAGTGCCATTGCACCCTACGCCACCCGCGCGCGCGCTCGCTCGCCTCGTCCTGTCAAGCCAAGGCATGGCTGGCTTGGCTTGGCATGGTATGGTATGGTATGGCTTGGTGCGAGAGCAAGGTGCTTTCATAATGAAGTGCGGTGATACTTGCCGACACAATGTCTCAAAATTGAATTCGGAGCTTTCTGTCAAGTTATTGCAGCTCCCTCTTCAGGGTTTTGGGAAGGTATTAGGCGACAATCTAGAAGGGGCATGTTCCATATTTTTGCAAAAATGTTTCGATTTGGTACGCCACATTTATTTGATTTTCAGGTTGCTGCGTGGTGGTTGGCTAGGCTGTACGCGTGCTTTCGTAAAGTGCCACCTTTGGCCCTACCCGTTGAAATTTTTGCTCTGGTCCACTGCCACCACACACCAGGAGTGCCATTGCACCCTACGCCACCCGCGCGCGCGCTCGCTCGCCTCGTCTTGTCAAGCCAAGGCATGGCTGGCTTGGCTTCGCCTGGTATGGTATGGTATGGCTTGGTGCGAGAGCCAGGTGCTTTCATAATGAAGTGCGGTGATACTTGCCGACACAATATCTCAAAAAAAAATTTCGGACTTTCTGTCAAGTTATTGCAGCTCCCCCTTCAGGGTTCCGGGACGGCATTAGACGACAATTTGGAAGGGGCATGTTCCATTTTTTTGCAAAAAAGTTTCATTTTGGTACGCCACATTTTTTGGATTTTCAGGTTGCTGCGTGGTGGTTGGCTAGGCTGTATGCGTACTTTCGTAAAGTGGCACCTTTGGCCCTACCCGTTAAAGTTTTCGCTCCGGTCCACTGCCACCACAGACCCACACTGCCATTGCACCCCCCGCCACCCCCCCGCGCGCGCTCGCTCGCCTCGTCTCGTCACGCCAAGGCATGGCTGGCTTGGCCTGGCATGGTACGGTATGGTATGGCCTGGTGCGAGAGCCAGGTGCCTTCATAATGAAGTGCGGTGATACTTGCCGACACAATATCTCAAAATTGAATTCGGGATTTTCTGTCAAGTTATTGCAGCTCTTCCTTCAGGGTTCCAGGAAGGCATTAGGCGACAATTTGGAAGGGGTATGTTCCATATTTTTGCAAAAAAGTTTCATTTCCGTACGCAACATTTATTGGATTTTCAGGTTGCTGCCTGGTGGTTGGCTAGGCTGTACGCGTGCTTTCGTAAAGTGGCACCTTTGGCCCTACCCGTTAAAGTTTTCGCTTTGGTCCACTGCCTCCACAAACCCACACTGTCATTGCACCCCCCGCCACCCCACCGCGCGCGCTCGCTCGCCTCGTCTCGTCACGCCAAGGCATGGCTGGCTTGGCCTGGCATGGTACGGTATGGTATGGCCTGGTGCGAGAGCCAGGTGCTTTCATAATGAAGTGCGGTGATACTTGCCGACATGATATCTCACAATTTAATTCGGGACTTTCTGTCAAGGTATTGCAGCTCCCCCTTCAGGGTTCCGGGAGGGCATTAGGGGACAATTTAGCAGGGGCTGTTCCATATTTTTGCAAAAAAGTTTTCGTTTTGGTACGCCACATTTATTGGATTTTCAGGTTGCTGCGTGGTGGTTTGCTAGGCTGTACGCGTGCTTTCGTAAAGTGGCACCTTTGGCCCTACCCGTTGAAGTTTTTGCTCTGGTCCACTGCAACCACACACCCACAGTGCCATTGCCACCCCCGCCACCCCCGCGCGCGCGCTCGCTCGCCTCGTCTCGTCAAGCCAAGGCATGGCTGGCTTGGCTTGGCATGGTATGGTATGGTATGGCTTGGTGCGAGAGCCAGGTGCTTTCACAATGAAGTGCGGTGATACTTGCCGACACAATATCTCAAAATTGAATTCGGGACTTTCTGTCAAGTTATTGCAGCTCCCCCTTCAGGGTTCCGGAAAGGCATTAAGCGACAATTCAGAAGGGGCATGTTCCATATTTTTGCAAAAAAGCCTCATTTTGGTACGCCACATTTATTGGATTTTCAGGTTGCTGCGTGGTGTTTGGCTAGGCTGTACGCGTGCTTTCGTAAAGTGGCACCTTTGGCCGTACCTGTTGAAGTTTTCGCTTTGGTCCACTGCCACCACACACCCAGACTGCCATTGCACCCTCCGCCAGCCCCCCGCGCGCGCTCGCTTGCCTCGTCTCGTCACGCCAAGGCATGGCTGGCTTGGCTTGGCGTGGTATGGTATGGTATGGCTTGGTGCGAGTGCCAGGTGCTTTCATAATGAAGTGCGGTGATACTTGCCGACCTGATATCTCAAAATTGAATTCCGGACTTTCTATCAAGTTATTGCAGCTCCCCCTTCAGGGTTCCGGGAAGGCATTAGGCGACAATTTAGCAGGGGCATGTTCAATATTTTTGCAAAAAGGTTTCGTTTTGGTACGCCACATTTATTGGATTTTCAGGTTGCTGCGTGGTGGTTGGCTAGGCTGTACGCGTGCTTTCGTAAAGTGGCACCTTTGGCCCTACCTGTTGAAGTTTTCGCTCTGGTCCACTGCAACCACACACCCACAGTGCCATTGCACCCCCCGCCACCCGAGCGCGCGCTTGCTCACCTCGTCTCGTCAAGCCAAGGCATGGCTGGCTTGGCTTGGCATGGAATGGTATGGTATGGCTTGGTGCGAGAGCCAGGTGCTTTCATAATGAAGTGCGGTGATACTTGCCGAGACAATATCCCAAAATTGATTTTGGGACTTTCTGTCAAGTTATTGCAGTTCCCCCTTCAGGGTTCCGGGAAGGCATTAGACGCGCGCGCTCGCTCGCCTCGTCGCGTCAAGCCAAGGCATGGCTGGCTTGGCTTGGCATGGTATGGTATGGTATGGCTTGGTGCGAGAGCCAGGTGCTTTCATAATGAAGTGCGGTGATACTTGCTGAAACAATATCTCAAAATTGAATTTGGGACTTGCTGTCAAGTTATTGCAGCTCCCCCTTCAGGGTTCCGGTAAGGCATTAGACGACAATTTAGAAGGGGCAAGTTCCATATTTTTGCAAAAAAGTTTCAATTTGGTACGCCACATTTGTTGAATTTTCAGGTTGCTGCGTGGTGGTTGGGTAGGCTGTACGCGTGCTTTCGTAAAGTGGCACCTTTGGCCCTACCCGTTGAAGTTTTTGCTTTGGTCCACTGCCACCACACACCCACACTGCCATTGCACCCCCCACCACCCCCGCGCGCGCGCTCGCTTGCCTCGTCTCCTCAAGCCAAGGCATGGCTGGCTTGGCTTGGCATGGTATGGTATGGTATGGCTTGTTGCGAGAGCCAGGTGCTTTCATAATGAAGTGCGGTGATACTTGCTGACACAATATCTCAAAATTGAATTTGGGACTTTCTGTCAAGTTATTGCAGCTCCTCCTTCGGGGTTCCGGGAAGGCATTAGACGACAATTTAGAAGGGGCATGTTCCATATTTTTGCAAAAAAGTTTCATTTTGGTATGCCACATTTATTGGATTTTCAGGTTGCTGCATGGTGGTTGGGTAGGCTGTACGCGTGCTTTCGTAAAGTGGCACCTTTGGCCCTACCCGTTGAAGTTTTCGCTCTGGTCCACTGCCACCACAAACCCACACTGCCATTGCACCCCCCACCACCCCCGCGCGCGCGCTCGCTCGCCTCGTCTCGTCAAGCCGAGGCATGGCTGGCGTGGCTTGGCATGGTATGGTATGGTATGGCTTGGTGCGAGAGCCAGGTGCTTTCATAATGAAGTGCAGTGATACTTGCTGACACAATATCTCAAAGTTGAATTTGGGAACTTCTGTCACGTTATTGCAGCTCTCTCTTCAGGGTTCCGGGAAGGCATTAGACGACAATTTAGAAGGGGCATGCTCCATATTTTTGCAAAGAAGGTTCATTTTGGTACGCCACATTTATTGGATTTTCAGGTTGCTGCGTGGTGGTTGGGTAGGCTGTACGCGTGCTTTCGTAAAGTCCCACCTTTGGCCCTACCCGTTGAAGTTTTCGCTTTGGTCCACTGCCACCACACACCCACACTGCCATTGCACCCCCCTGCCACCCCCGCGCGCGCGCTCGCTCGCCTCGTCTCGTCAAGCCAAGGCATGGCTGGCTTGGCTTGGCATGGTATGGTATGGTATGGCTTGGTGCGAGAGCCAGGTGCTTTCATAATGAAGTGCGGTGATACTTGCTGACACAATATCTCAAAGTTGAATTTGGGACTTTCTGTCAAGTTATAGTAAGAAAAAGTCACTGCCATGTCTTTCTTGGAGGGCTTCATCCAGGCCAAGCCCCCCTTAAAACCCTTTTGTTGATGCTAAGACAAACTTAAGTGTTTTTATCTCTCTTTTGTTGCCTGAAGTACACTTTCTCAAAGTAACTAGGGTTGTGACCCGAGCCCCCCATGAAGTTCACCCCTACCACTCAACTGAGCGGAAGTACCTTCCTTCATGGAGGATATACCGAAATAAAACAGGCATTTCATGCTTTAGGCCTTGGAGGTTAAGCCTAGTGGTCTCCGGGCCCAAGACCCCTATACTCAATTGTTTCTACCACTTATTGTGGTCCTACTTTGTAACTGTTTCTGAATTCAGTTGCTTGGCCCAGTCATTTTCTGTGTGGTCCTGACATCTATGCCCCACCTTCCTAACCAGCACCATTTCACCCAAAAGAGTGCACATGAAGTGCCTAATGCAACCTCTGAGGCAAGAGTCAGACCAATTTTCATATAAAATCTTTTGTATCATCCATTTGTGATTGAATCTATGTGTATAAACCTGCTTTGTCTATCTGCAGCCCTTCTGTGTTACACTGGATTCCAAAACCAATCATTGATTCGATCCACATCCTGTCCTTGCTCTACTTGCTGCTTTGGTTGGGGTTTTCAACTACAAAACCTGCAGGAATACATCAAAATATCTAGGGCAAAATACAAGGACATCTTTCTGTTATTGCAGCTCCCCCTTCAGGGTTCCGGGAAGGCACTAGACGACAATTTAGAAGGGGCATGTTCCATATTTTTGCAAACAAGCTTCATTTTGGTACGCCATATTTATTGGATTTTCAGGTTGCTGCGTGGTGGTTGGGTAGGCTGTAGGCGTGCTTTCGTAAAGCCGCACCTTTGGCCCTACGCGTTGAAGTTTTGGCTTTGGTCCACTGCCACCACACACCCACACTGCCATTGCACCCCCCGCCACCCCCGCGCGCGCGCTCGCTTGCCTCGTCTCGTCAAGCCAAGGCATGGCTGGCTTGGCTTGGCATGGTAGGGTATGGTATGGCTTGGTGCGAGGGTCAGGTGCTTTCATAATGAAGCGCGGTGATACTTGCCACATGATATCTCAAAATTGAATTCGGGACTTTCTGTCAAGTCATTGCAGCTCCCCCTTCAGGGTTCCGAGAAGGCATTAGACGACAATTTAGAAGGGGCATGTTCCATATTTTTGCAAAAAAGTTTCATTTTGGTACGCCACATTTATTGGATTTTCAGGTTGCTGCGTGGTGGTGGGCTAGGCTGTACAAGTGCTTCCGTAAGATGGCACCTTTGGCCCTACCCGTTGAAGTTTTCGCTCTGGTCCACTGCCACCACACACCCACACTGCCGTTGCACCCCCCGCCACCCCCGCTCGCGCGCTCGCTCGCCTCGTCTCGTCACGCCAAGGCATGGCTCGCTTGGCCTGGCATGGTACGGTATGGTATGGCTTGGTGCGAGAGCCAGGTGCTTTCATAATGAAGTGCGGTGATACTTGCCGACATGATATCTCAAAATTGAATTCGGGACTTTCTGTCAAGTTATTGCAGCTCCCCCTTCAGGGTTCCGGGAGGGCATTAGGGGACAATTTAGCAGGGGCTGTTCCATATTTTTGCAAAAAAGGTTTCGTTTTGGTACGCCACATTTATTGGATTTTCAGGTTGCTGCGTGGTGGTTGGCTAGGCTGTACGCGTGCTTTCGTAAAGTGGCACCTTTGGCCCTACCCGTTGAAGTTTTCGCTCTGGTCCACTGCCACCACACGGCCACACTGCCATTGCACCCCCCGCCACCCCCGCGCGCGCGCTCGCTCGCCTCGTCTCGTCAAGCCAAGGCATGGCTGGCTTGGCTTGGCATCGTATGGTATGGTATGGCTTGGTGCGAGAGCCAGGTGCTTTCACAATGAAGTGCGGTGATACTTGCCGACACAATATCTCAAAATTGAATTCTGGACTTTCTGTCAAGTTATTGCAGCTCCCCCTTCAGGGTTCCGGGAAGGCATTAAGCGACAATTCAGAAGGGGCATGTTCCATATTTTTGCAAAAAAGCTTCATTTTGGTACGCCACATTTATTGGATTTTCAGGTTGCTGCGTGGTGTTTGGCTAGGCTGTACGCGTGCTTTCGTAAAGTGGCACCTTTGGCCGTACCTGTTGCAGTTTTCGCTTTGGTCCACTGCCACCACACACCCAGACTGCCATTGCACCCTCCGCCAGCCCCCCGCCCGCGCTCGCTCGCCTCGTCTCGTCACGCCAAGGCACGGCTGGCTTGCCTTGGCATGGTATGGTATGGTATGGCTTGGTGCGAGAGCCAGGTGCTTTCATAATGAAGTGCGGTGATACTTGCCGACCTGATATCACGAAATTGAATTCCGGACTTTCTATCAAGTTATTGCAGCTCCCCCTTCAGGGTTCCGGAAAGGCATTAGGCGACAATTTAGCAGGGGCATGTTCAATATTTTTGCAAAAAGGCTTCGTTTTGGTACGCCACATTTATTGGATTTTCAGGTTGCTGCGTGGTGGTTGGCTAGGCTGTACGCGTGCTTTCGTAAAGTGGCACCTTTGGCCCTACCTGTTGAAGTTTTCGCTCTGGTCCACTGCCACCACACACCCACAGTGCCATTGCGACCCCGGCCACCGGAGCGCGCGCTCGCTCGCCTCGTCTCATCAAGCCACGGCATGGCTGGCTTGGCTTGGCATGGTATGGTATGGTATGGCTTTGTGCGAGAGCCAGGTGCTTTCATAATGAAGTGTGGAGATACTTGCTGACACAATATCTCAAAATTGAATTTGGGACTTGCTGTCAAGTTATTGCAGCTCCCCCTTCAGGGTTCCGGTAAGGCATTAGACGACAATTTAGAAGGGGCAAGTTCCATATTTTTGCAAAAAAGTTTCAATTTGGTACGCCACATTTATTAGATTTTCAGGTTGCTGCGTGGTGGTTGGGTAGGCTGTACGCGTGCTTTCGTAAAGTGGCACCTTTGGCCCTACCCGTTGAAGTTTTTGCTTTGGTCCACTGCCACCACACACCCACACTGCCATTGCACCCCCCACCACCCCCCCGCGCGCGCTCGCTTGCCTCGTCTCCTCAAGCCAAGGCATGGCTGGCTTGGCTTGGCATGGTATGGTATGGTATGGCTCGTTGCGAGAGCCAGGTGCTTTCATAATGAAGTGCGGTGATACTTGCCGAGACAATGTCTCAAAATTGAATTTGGGACTTTCTGTCAAGTTATTGCAGCTCCTCCTTCCGGGTTCCGGGAAGGCATTAGACGACAATTTAGAAGGGGCATGTTCCATATTTTTGCAAAAAAGTTTCATTTTGGTATGCCACACTTATTGGATTTTCAGGTTGCTGCATGGTGGTTGGGTAGGCTGTACGCGTGCTTTCGTAAAGTGGCACCTTTGGCCCTACCCGTTGAAGTTTCCGCTCTGGTCCGCTGCCACCACACACCCACACTGCCATTGCACCCCCCGCCACCCCCGCGCGCGCGCTCGCTCGCCTCGTCTCGTCAAGCCGAGGCATGGCTGGCTTGGCTTGGCATGGTATGGTATGGTATGGCTTGGTGCGAGAGCCAGGTGCTTTCATAATGAAGTGCAGTGATACTTGCTGACACAATATCTCAAAGTTGAATTTGGGACTTTCTGTCAAGTTATTGCAGCTCTCTCTTCAGGGTTCCGGGAAGGCATTAGACGACAATTTAGAAGGGGCATGTTCCATATTTTTGCAAAAAAGTTTCATTTTGGTATGCCACACTTATTGGATTTCCAGGTTGCTGCGTGGTGGTTGGGTAGGCTGTACGCGTGCTTTCGTAAAGTGCCACCTTTGGCCCTACCCGTTGAAGTTTTCGCTTTGGTCCACTGCCACGACACACCCACACTGCCATTGCACCCCCCGCCACCCCCGCGCGCGCGCTCGCTCGCCTCGTCTCGTCAAGCCAAGGCATGGCTGGCTTGGCTTGGCATGGTATGGTATGGTATGGCTTGGTGCGAGAGCCAGGTGCTTTCAGAATGAAGTGCGGTGATACTTGCTGACACAATATCTCAAAGTTGAATTTGGGACTTTCTGTCAAGTTATAGTAAGAAAAAGTCACTGCCATGTCTTTCTTGGAGGGCTTGATCCAGGCCAAGCCCCCCTTAAAACCCTTTTGTTGATGCTAAGACAAACTTAAGTGTTTTTATCTCTCTTTTGTTGCCTGAAGTACACTTTCTCAAAGTGACTAGGGTTGTGACCCTAGCCCCCCATGAAGTTCACCCCTACCACTCAACTGAGCGGAGGTACCTTCCTTCATGGAGGATATACCGAAATAAAACAGGCATTTCATGCTTTAGGCCTTGGAGGTTAAGCCTAGTGGTCTCCGGGCCCAAGACCCCTATACTCAATTGTTTCTACCACTTATTGTGGTCCTACTTTGTAACTGTTTCTGAATTCAGTTGCTTGGCCCAGTCATTTTCTGTGTGGTCCTGACATCTATGCCCCACATTCCTAACCAGCACCATTTCACCCAAAAGAGTGCACATGAAGTGCCTAATGCAACCTCTGAGGCAAGAGTCAGACCAATTTTCATATAAAATCTTTTGTATCATCCATTTGTGATTGAATCTATGTGTATAAACCTGCTTTGTCTATCTGCAGCCCTTCTGTGTTACACTGGATTCCAAAACCAATCATTGATTAGATCCACATCCTGTCCTTGCTCTACTTGCTGCTTTGGTTGGGGGTTTCAACTACAAAACCTGCAGGAATACATCAAAATATCTAGGGCATAATACAAGGACATCTTTCTGTTATTGCAGCTCCCCCTTCAGGGTTCCGGGAAGGCACTAGACGACAATTTAGAAGGGGCATGTTCCATATTTTTGCAAACAAGCTTCATTTTGGTACGCCATATTTATTAGATTTTCAGGTTGCTGCGTGGTCGTTGGGTAGGCTGTAGGCGTGCTTTCGTAAAGTGGCACCTTTGGCCCTACGCGTTGAAATTTTGGCTTTGGTCCACTGCCACCACACACCCACACTGCCATTGCACCCCCCGCCACCCCCGCGCGCGCGCTCGCTTGCCTCGTCTCGTCAAGCCAAGGCATGGCTGGCTTGGCTTGGCATGGTATGGTATGGTATGGCTTGCTGCGAGAGTCAGGTGCTTTCATAATGAAGTGCGGTGATACTTGCCGACATGATATCTCAAAATTGAATTCGGGACTTTCTGTCAAGTCATTCTGCCTCCCCTCTCAGGGTTCGGTGAAGGCATTAGGCGACAATTTAGCAGGGGCGTGTTCCATATTTTTGCAAAGAGGTTTCGTTTTGGTACGCCACATTTATTGGATTTTCAGGTTGCTGTGTGGTGGTTGGCTAGGCTGTACGCGTGCTTTCGTAAAGTGCCACCTTTGGCCCTACCCGTTGAAGTTTTCGCTCTGGTCCACTGCAACCACACACCCACACTGCCATTGCGGCCCCGGCCACCCCCCCGCGCGCGCTCGCTCGCCTCGTCTCGTCACGCCAAGGCATTGCTGGCCTGGCTTGGCATGGTATGGTATGGCATGGCTTGGTGCGAGAGCCAGGTGCTTTCATAATGAAGTGCGGTGATACTTGCTGACACAATATCTCAAAATTGAATTTGGGACTTTCTGTCAAGTTATTGCAGCCTACCCTTTCAGGGTTCCGGGAAGGCATTGGACGACAATTTAGAAGGGGAATGTTCCATATTTTTGCAAAAAAGTTTCATTTTGGTACGCCACATTTATTTGATTTTCAGGTTGCTGCGTGGTGGTTGGGTAGGCTGTACGCGTGCTTTCGTAAAGTGGCACCTTTGGCCCTACCCGTTGAAATTTTCTGCTTTGGTCCACTGCCACCACACGGCCACACTGCCATTGCACCCCCCGCCACCCCCCCGCGCGCGCTCGCTCGCCTCTTCTCGTCAAGCCAAGACATGGCTGGCTTGGCTTGGCATGGTATGGTATGGTATGGCTTGGTGTGGGAGCCAGGTGCTTTCATAATGAAGTGCGGTGATACTTGCTGTCACAATATCTCAAAATCGAATTCGGGAATTTCTGTCAAGTTATTGCAGCTCCCCCTTCAGGGTTCCGGGAAGGCATGACACGACAATTTAGAAGGGGAATGTTCCATATTTTTGCAAAAAAGTTTCATTTTGGTACGCCACATTTATTGGATTTTCAGGTTGCTGCGTGGTCGTTGGGTAGGCTGTACGCGTGCTTTCGTAAAGTGGCACCTTTGGCCCCACCCGTTGAAGTTTTGCCTTTGGTCCACTGCCACCGCACACCCACACTGCCATTGCACCCCCCGCCACCCCAGCGCGCGCGCTCGCTTACCTCGTCTTGTCAAGCCAAGGCATGGTTGGCTTGGCTTGGCATGGTATGGTATGGTATGGCTTGGTGCGAGAGCCAGGTGCTTTCACAATGAAGTGCGGTGATACTTGCTGACACAATATCTCAAAATTGCATTTGGGACTTTCTGTCAAGTTATTGCAGCTCCCCCTTCAGGGTTCAGGGAAGGCATTGGACGACAATTTAGAAGGGGCATGTTCCATATTTTTGCAAAAAGGTTTCATTTTGGTACGCCACATTTATTGGATTTTCAGGTTGCTGCGTGGTGGTTGGCTAGGCTGTACGCGTGCTTTCGTAAAGTGGCACCTTTGGCCCTCCCTGTTGACGTTTTCGCTCTGGTCCACTGCCACCACACACCCACAGTGCCATTGGACCCCCCGCCATCCCCGCGCGCGCTCGCTCGCCTCGTCTCGTCAAGACAAGGCATGGCTGGCTTGGCTTGGCATGGTATGGTATGGTATGGCTTGGTGCGAGAGCCAGGTGCTTTCATAATGAAGTGCGGTGATACTTGCCGACACAATATCTCAAAATTGCATTTGGGACTTTCTGTCAAGTTATTGCAGCTCCCCCTTCAGCGTTCCGGGAAGGCATGACACGACAATTTAGAAGGGGAATGTTCCATATTTTTGTAAAAAAGTTTCATTTTGGTACGCCACATTTATTGGATTTTCAGGTTGCTGCGTGGTCGTTGGGTAGGCTGTACGCGTGCTTTCGTAAAGTGGCACCTTTGGCCCTACCCGTTGAAGTTTTGCCTTTGGTCCACTGCCACCATACACCCACACTGCCATTGCACCCCTCGCCACCCCCGCGCGCGCGCTCGCTCACCTCGTCTCGTCAAGCCAAGGCATGGCTGGCTTGGCTTGGCATGGTATGGTATGGTATGGCTTGGTGCGAGAGCCAGGTGCTTTCACAATGAAGTGCGGTGATACTTGCTGACACAATATCTCAAAATTGCATTTGGGACTTTCTGTCAAGTTATTGCAGCTCCCCCTTCAGGGTTCAGGGATGGCATTAGACGACAATTTAGAAGGGGCATGTTCCATATTTTTGCAAAAAGGTTTCATTTTGGTACGCCACATTTATTTGATTTTCAGGTTGCTGCGTGGTGGTTGGCTAGGCTGTACGCGTGCGTTCGTAAAGTGGCACCTTTGGCCCTCCCCGTTGACGTTTTCGCTCTGGTCCACTGCCACCACACACCCATAGTGCCATTGCACCCCCCGCCACCCCCGCGCGCGCTCGCTTGCCTCGTCTCGTCAAGACAAGGCATGGCTTGCTTGGGTTGGCATGGTAGGGTATGGTATGGCTTGGTGCGAGAGCCAGGTGCTTTCATAATGAAGTGCGGTGATACTTGCCGAAACAATATCTCAAAATTGAATTTGGGACTTTCTGTCAAGTTATTGCAGCTCCCCTTTCAGGGTTTCGGG
The DNA here is from genome assembly GCA_964036045.1 of Eutreptiella sp. 'Long Island Sound 2002'. Classification (NCBI taxonomy): domain Eukaryota; phylum Euglenozoa; class Euglenophyceae; order Eutreptiales; family Eutreptiaceae; genus Eutreptiella; species Eutreptiella sp. 'Long Island Sound 2002'. The sequence continues at coordinate 52,856,126 of OZ038382.1, read as the reverse complement.
AAGGCATTAGACGACAATTTAGAAGGGGCATGTTCCATTTTTTTGCAAAAAAGGTTCATTTTGGTACGCCACATTTATTGGATTTTCAGGTTGCTGCATGGTGGCTGAATAGGCTGTACGGGTGCTTTCGTAAAGTGGCACCTTTGGCCCTACCCGTTGAAGTTTTTGCTTTGGTCCACTGCCACCACACACCCACACTGCCATTGCACCCCCCGCCACCCCCGCGCGCGCGCTCGCTCGCCTCGTCTCGTCAAGCCAAGGCATGGCTTGCTTGGGTTGGCATGGTAGGGTATGGTATGGCTTGGTGCGAGAGCCAGGTGCTTTCATAATGAAGTGCGGTGATACTTGCTGACACAATATCTCAAAATTGCATTTGGGACTTTCTGTCAAGTTATTGCAGCTCCCCCTTCAGGGTTCAGGAAAGGCATTAGACGACAATTTAGAAGGGGCATGTTCCATATTTTTGCAAAAAGGTTTCATTTTGGTACGCCACATTTATTGGATTTTCAGGTTGCTGCGTGGTGGTTGGGTAGGCTGTACGCTTGCTTTCGTAAAGTGGCACCTTTGGCCCTACCCGTTGAAGTTTTTGCCTTGGTCCACTGCCACCACACACCCACACTGCCATTGCACCCCCCGCCACCGCCGCGCGCGCGCTCGCTTGCCTCGTCACGTCAAGCCAAGGCATGGCTGGCTTCGCTTGGCATGGTATGGTATGCTATCGCTTGGTGCGAGAGCCAGGTGCTTTCATAATGAAGTGCGGTGATACTTGCCGACATGATATCTCAAAATTGAATTCGGGGCTTTGTGTCAAATTATTGCAGCTCCCCATTCAGGGTTCCGGGAAAGCATTAGACGACAATTTAGAAGGGGTATGCTCCATATTTTTGCAAAAAAGTTTCATTTTGGTACGCCACATTTATTGGATTTTCAGGTTGCTGTGTGGTCGTTGGATAGGCTGTACGCGTGCTTTCGTAAAGTGGCACCTTTGGCCCTACCCGTTGAAGTTTTGCCTTTGGTCCACTGCCACCACAAACCCACACTGCCATTGCACCCCTCGCCACCCCCGCGCGCGCGCTCGCTCACCTCGTCTCGTCAAGCCAAGGCATGGCTGGCTTGGCTTGGCATGGTATGGTATGGTATGGCTTGGTGCGAGAGCCAGGTGCTTTCATAATGAAGTGCGGTGATACTTGCTGACACAATATCTCAAAATTGCATTTGGGACTTTCTGTCAAGTTATTGCAGCTCCCCCTTCAGGGTTCAGGGAAGGCATTAGACGACATTTTAGAATGGGCATGTTCCATATTTTTGCAAAAAGGTTTCATTTTGGTACGCCACATTTATTTGATTTTCAGGTTGCTGCGTGGTGGTTGGCTAGGCTGTACGCGTGCGTTCGTAAAGTGGCACCTTTGGCCCTCCCCGTTGACGTTTTCGCTCTGGTCCACTGCCACCACACACCCACAGTGCCATTGCACCCCCCGCCACCCCCGCGCGCGCTCGCTTGCCTCGTCTCGTCAAGACAAGGCATGGCTGGCTTGGCTTGGCATGGTATGGTATGGTATGGCTTGGTGCGAGAACCAGGTGCTTTCATAATGAAGTGCGGTGATACTTGCCGAAACAATATCTCAAAATTGAATTTGGGACTTTCTGTCAAGTTATTGCAGCTCCCCTTTCAGGGTTTCGGGAAGGCATTAGACGACAATTTAGAAGGGGCATGTTCCATTTTTTTGCAAAAAAGGTTCATTTTGGTACGCCACATTTATTGGATTTTCAGGTTGCTGCATGGTGGCTGAATAGGCTGTACGCGTGCTTTCGTAAAGTGGCACCTTTGGCCCTACCCGTTGAAGTTTTTGCTTTGGTCCACTGCCACCACACACCCACACTGCCATTGCACCCCCCGCCACCCCCGCGCGCGCGCTCGCTCGCCTCGTCTCGTCAATCCAAGGCATGGCTTGCTTGGGTTGGCATGGTAGGGTATGGTATGGCTTGGTGCGAGAGCCAGGTGCTTTCATAATGAAGTGCGGTGATACTTGCTGACACAATATCTCAAAATTGCATTTGGGAATTTCTGTCAAGTTATTGCAGCTCCCCCTTCAGGGTTCAGGAAAGGCATTAGACGACAATTTAGAAGGGGCATGTTCCATATTTTTGCAAAAAGGTTTCATTTTGGTACGCCACATTTATTGGATTTTCAGGTTGCTGCGTGGTGGTTGGGTAGGCTGTACGCTTGCTTTCGTAAAGTGGCACCTTTGGCCCTACCCGTTGAAGTTTTTGCTTTGGTCCACTGCCACCACACACCCACACTGCCATTGCACCCCCCGCAACCGCCGCGCGCGCGCTCGCTTGCCTCTTCACGTCAAGCCAAGGCATGGCTGGCTTGGCTTCGCATGGTATGGTATGCTATCCCTTGGTGCGAGAGCCAGGTGCTTTCATAATGAAGTGCGGTGATACTTGCCGACATGATATCTCAAAATTGAATTCGGGACTTTGTGTCAAATTATTGCAGCTCCCCATTCAGGGTTCCGGGAAAGCATTAGACGACAATTTAGAAGGGGTATGCTCCATATTTTTGCAAAAAAGTTTCATTTTGGTACGCCACATTTATTGGATTTTCAGGTTGCTGTGTGGTCGTTGGATAGGCTGTACGCGTGCTTTCGTAAAGTGGCACCTTTGGCCCTACCCGTTGAAGTTTTGCCTTTGGTCCACTGCCACCACACACCCACACTGCCATTGCACCCCCCGCCTCCCCCGCGCGCGCGCTCGCTCACCTCGTCTCGTCAAGCCAAGGCATGGCTGGCTTGGCTTGGCATGGTATGGTATGGTATGGCTTGGTGCGAGAGCCAGGTGCTTTCATAATGAAGTGCGCTGATACTTGCTGACACAATATCTCAAAATTGCATTTGGAACTTTCTGTCAAGTTATTGCAGCTCCCCCTTCAGGGTTCAGGGAAGGCATTAGACGACAATTTAGAATGGGCATGTTCCATATTTTTGCAAAAAAGTTTCATTTTGGTACGCCACATTTATTGGATTTTCAGGTTGCTGCGTGGTCGTTGGGTAGGCTGTACGCGTGCTTTCGTAAAGTGGCACCTTTGGCCCTACCCGTTGAAGTTTTGCCTTTCATCCACTGCCACCACACACCCACACTGCCATTGCACCCCCCGCCACCCCCCCGCGCGCGCTCGCTCACCTCGTCTCGTCAAGCCAAGGCATGGCTGGCTTGGCTTGGCATGGTATGGTATGGTATGGCTTGGTGCGAGAGCCAGGTGCTTTCATAATGAAGTGCGGTGATACTTGCTGACACAATATCTCAAAATTGCATTTGGGACTTTCTGTCAAGTTATTGCAGCTCCCCCTTCAGGGTTCAGGGAAGGCATTAGACGACAATTTAGAAGGGGCATGTTCCATATTTTTGCAAAAACATTTCATTTTGGTACGCCACATTTATTGGATTTTCAGGTTGCTGTGTGGTGGTTGGCTAGGCTGTACGCGTGCTTTCGTAAAGTGGCACCTTTGGCCCTCCCGGTTGACGTTTTCGCTCTGGTCCACTGCCACCACACGACCACAGTGCCATTGCACCCCCCGCCACCCCCGCGCGCGCTCGCTCGCCTCGTCAAGCCAAGCCAAGCCATGGCTGGCTTGGCTTGGCATGGTATGGTATGGTATGGCTTGGTGCGAGAACCAGGTGCTTTCATAATGAAGTGCGGTGATACTTGCCGAAACAATATCTCAAAATTGAAGTTGGGACTTTCTGTCAAGTTATTGCAGCTCCCCCTTCAGGGTTTCGGGAAGGCATTAGACGACAATTTAGAAGGGGCATGTTCGATTTTTTGGCAAAAAAGGTTCATTTTGGTACGCCACATTTATTTGATTTTCAGGTTGCTGCATGGTGGCTGAATAGGCTGTACGCGTGCTTTCGTAAAGTGGCACCTTTGGCCCTACCCGTTGAAGTTTTTGCTTTGGTCCACTGCCACCACACACCCACAGTGCCATTGCACCCCCCGCCACCCCCGCGCGCGCGCTCGCTCGCCTCGTCTCGTCAAGCCAAGGCATGGCTTGCTTGGGTTGGCATGGTAGGGTATGGTATGGCTTGGTGCGAGAGCCAGGTGCTTTCATAATGAAGTCCGGTGATACTTGCTGACACAATATCTCAAAATTGCATTTGGGACTTTCTTTCAAGTTATTGCAGCTCCCCCTTCAGGGTTCAGGAAAGGCATTGGACGACAATTTAGAATGGGGAATGTTCCATATTTTTGCAAAAAGGTTTCATTTTGGTACGCCACATTTTTTGGATTTTCAGGTTGCTGCGTGGTGGTTTGGTAGGCTGTACGCGTGCTTTCGTAAAGTGGCACCTTTGGCCCTACGCGTTGAAGTTTTCGCTTTGGTCCACTGCCACCACACACCCACACTGCCATTGCACCCCCCGCCACCCCCGCGCGCGCGCGCGCTTGCCTCGTCACGTCAAGCCAAGGCATGGCTGGCTTGGCTTGGCATGGTATGGTATGCTATGGCTTGGTGCGAGAGCCAGGTGCTTTCATAATGCAGTGCGGTGATACTTGCCGACATGATATCTCAAAATTGAATTCGGGACTTTGTGTCAAATTATTGCAGCTCCCCCTTCAGGGTTCCGAGAAAGCATTAGACGACAATTTAGAAGGGGCATGCTCCATATTTTTGCAAAAAGGTTTCATTTTGGTATGCCACATTTATTTGATTTTCAGGTTGCTGCGTGGTGGTTGGGTAGGCTGTACGCGTGCTTTCGTAAAGTGGCACCTTTGGCCCTACCTGTTGAAGTTTTCGCTCTGGTCCACTGCCACCACACACCCACACTGCCATTGCACCCCCCGCCACCCCCGCGCGCGCGCTCGCTCGCCTCGTGTCGTCAAGCCAAGGCATGGCTGGCTTGGCTTGGCATGGTAGGGTATGGTATGGCTTGGTGTGAGAGCCAGGTGCTTTCATAATGAAGTGCGGTGATAATTGCTGACACAATATCTCAAAATTGAATTTGAGACTTTCTGTCAAGTTATTGCAGCTCCCCCTTCAGGGTTGCGGGAAGGCATTAGACGACAATTTAGAAGGGGCATGCTCCATATTTTTGCAAAAAAGTGTCATTTTGGTATGCCACATTTATTTGATTTTCAGGTTGCTGCGTGGTGGTTTGGTAGGCTGTACGCGTGCTTTCGTAAAGTGGCACCTTTCGCCCTACCCGTTGAAGTTTTCGCTTTGGTCCACTGCCACCACACACCCCCACTGCCATTGCACCCCCCGCCACCCCCGCGCGCGCGCTCGCTTGCCTCGTCTCGTCAAGCCAAGGCATGGCTGGCTTGGCTTGGCATGGTATGGTATGCTATGGCTTGGTGCGAGAGCCAGGTGCTTTCATAATGAAGTGCGGTGATACTTGCCGACATGATATCTCAAAATTGAATTTGGGACTTTCTGTCAAGTTATTGCAGCTCCCCCTTCAGGGTTCCGGAAAGGCATTAGAAGACCATCTAGAAGGGGCATGTTCCATATTTTTGCAAAAACGTTTCATTTTGCTACGCCACATTTATTTGATTTTCAGGTTGCTGCGTGGTGGTTGGCTAGGCTGTACGGGTGCTTTCGAAAAGTGGCACTTTTGGCCCTACCCGTTGAAGTTTCCGCTCTGGTCTACTGCCACCACACACTCACACTGCCATTGCACGCCCCGCCACCCCCCCGCGCGCGCTCGCTCGCCTCGTCTCGTCAAGCCAAGGCATGGCTGGCTTGGCTTGGCATGGTATGGTATGGCTTGATGTGAGAGCCAGGTGCTTTCATAATGAAGTGCGGTGATACTTGCCGAGACAATATCTCAAAATTGAATTTCGGACTTTCTGTCAAGTTATTGCAGCTCCCCCTTCAGGGTTTCGGGAAGGCATTAGACGACAATTTAGAATGGGCATGTTCCATATTTTTGCAAAAAAGTTTCATTTTGGTACACCACATTTATAGGATTTTCAGGTTGCTGCGTGGTGGTTGGGTAAGCTGTACGCGTGCTTTCGTAAAGTGGCACCTTGGGCCCTACGCGTTGGAGTTTTCGCTCTGGTCCACTGCCACCACACACCCACACTGCCATTGCACCCCCCGCCACCCCCGCGCCGGCGCTCGCTCGCCTCGTGTCGTCAAGCCAAGGCATGGCTGGCTTGGCTTGGCATGGTATGGTATGGTATGGCTTGGTGCGAGAGCCAGGTGCTTTCATAATGTAGTGCGGTGATACTTGCCGACACAATATCTCAAAATTGAATTCGGAGCTTTCTGCCAAGGTATTGCAGCTCCCCCTTCAGGGTTCCGGGAAGGCATTAGACGACAATTTAGAAGGGGCATGTTCCATATTTTTGCAAACAGGTTTCATTTTGGTACGCCACATTTATTGGATTTTCAGGTTGCTGTGTGGTGGTTGGGTAGGCTGTACGCGTGCTTTCGTAAAGTGGCACCTTTGGCCCTACCCGTTGAAGTTTCCGCTCTGGTCCACTGCCACCACACACCCACAGTGCCATTGCACCCCCCGCCACCCGCGCGCGCGCTCGCTCGCCTCGTCTCGTCAAGCCAAGGCATGGCTGGCTTGGCTTGGCATGGTATGGTATGGTATGGCTTGGTGCGAGAGCCAGGTGCTTTCATCATGAAGTGCGGTGATACTTGCCGAAACAATATCTCAAAATTGAATTTGGGACTTTCTGTCAAGTTATTGCAGCTCCCATTTCAGGGTTCCGGGGAGGCATTGGCCGACAATTTAGAAGGGGCATGTTCGGTATTTTTGCAAAAAAATTTCATTTTGGTACGCCACATTTATTGGATTTTCAGGTTGCTGCGTGGTGGTTGGCTAGGGTGTACGGGTGCTTTCGAAAAGTGGCACTTTTGGCCCTACCAGTTGAAGTTTCCGCTCTGGTCTACTGCCACCACACACCCACACTGCCATTGCACGCCCCGCCACCCCCGCGCGCGCGCTCGCTCGCCTCGTCTCGTTGAAGCAGGTCACAACCCTACCCTGGCATTTTACCCCTAAGGGAGCATTATTTGGCCCTATATATGGGATATATGTGGGATAGGGTATATCATATTCCATTTCCTTGTTAGGAATATAGGATGTGGGATGGATAAGGCAATCATGGATGTTTAGTAGTTATATCAATTAGTGGATGATAGGGTGGATTTCTCATATGTGCATATCAGGTATTTCATTGGCTATGTGTACCATATCTGTTTGCAGGATACTATTCAGTCAACACTATCGTGATGTCTTCGGTGCCAAGCAATGTTGCTGCCCATGCCACTGCGACCTCTGCTCCTGACCACCCGGTCTGGTTTCATGGTAGCAGAGGCGAAAATTTTTCGTCTCTGTTGGGCGCTTGGCATCGCGGAAAGTGATCGGTCCGCGAAATCGTGGACCAAATCCAAGAAAAAATCTCTTCCCCGGGAGGGATAGCTGAGGGTGTCCAGGTCCCCACTCTCAGGACCTCCTCGGCCCTGACCCCATCGACCGGGCAGGGGCCGCGAAAACGGGCCAAGCCCCAAGTGGCTACGAATCTTAAGTTTCCGAAATCCCCGAATGTTCCCATCGGGGCCCCCCATCCTCGAAATCCAGCTGGTGTACCTGGGATGGTTGGGGGGAAATAGACGGCCACCCTCAGGGAGCGATAAGAGGACCACAATCGCCTATTATGGGCTCGGGAACCGTTACTAGCGCCGAGAATCGGGCAGTAATCGACCAATCTACTGGGGTGATCGAGCGTACGAACGCTGCGCCCTCACGCGCTGCCGACTGGGGTACGATGGCTTCGCCAATGGGGCCTATCGTGGTCGACTCTGGCACTCCTCCGTCGCTAGGGGGGTTGCCAGAGCCTCAGGTCAGAAAGAACCTGTTTGCGGCAGGGCCCATCAGCCCCATTGTTGACCAACTCGACGCTGAAAACCGTCGAGTCCTCGCGCGCACGCCTGATCCCCATGGCCATCTGGGTCCGGCTCGAGATGCCGTGGCCCTGATCCAGCAAGCCCTGTCGGGGACTAGGCAGAACCCCACCGTGGTGGAATCGTCGCCCACTCCAATGAGTGGATCGCGGCGGTTTCCCTCCCTGGTGGAGGAATCTCCTGCCTTGGGAGCGTATCCCAATCCCCCGAGCGGATCCAGGCTAAATCCTACGATCATCGAGGAATCCCCCACGCAAATCGAGGAGGATGAGTGTGACCAGTGGTTCCCCCTGGCGGTGGAGCAGTGGAACGACGATGAGGAGGAGGAGATTGGAGTGTTGGAACGTCATGAACTCCATCATTCCCCTATTTCCGTTGCCTCGTCGCCTGCACCTCCTGAACCTATGTCAGGGACCAGAGATCGCCCCATGCTTGTGGAAGAATCCCCGGCCCCCCACTACATCACGATGGAGGACTCTCCGGCCCCTCAGTTCATTGCTGTGGAAGAATCCCCGGTGCCTATGAGCGGCGTCAAAAACCGCCCGTGTCTTGTCGTGGAATCTCCGGAGCCTACGGAGGACCGGGCCGGTACTACATCTCCAGTGCCTATGAGTGGCACGAAAGATCGTCCATCCCTAGTGGATGATTCTCCGGCAATGCCGAAGGTCAACAATCTGTGCTGGGGGGGAGGGAATCAGGTGGAGGGAGGTTCAGCAACCCTCCCAATAAATTTGGTCTCTCCCCCCACAAATACATCTCCTACGGAGGACCCCCAACTGCCCAATTGGGGGGGGGATCCAGAGGTTGCAACGGGATCGGAGCCTGTTTTTGCTTCCCATCCGAGAACTCGATCACCTATGGTGGTTCATGAGTCACCACAGTATATTGTGGTGGACGATTCCCCACCCCCACCGCCGCGACCGAATACTGTTGGTCATGTTCCCCCTCCGCCGTCACCCCGCCACCGCCAGGTGGCTTACATCGAGCACGTGCAGGGAATCCCGCACCTGGTTCGGCCATCTAATGGTGGGGGTTCGGGGGGGGGACATCCCTCTAGTGGGGGGGCGCCAGCGCCTGTTGCTGCGCGCCCCACACTCCCGTCTCGCCCTGCCCGGGGGCCCTCTGGTCCCTCCGTGGCAGGGGGGGCTGTTGGGGGGGGCGGTGGTGGGTCATCTCCTCCTCGTGCAGGGGGGGGGTCCATCTTTTCGACATTCTGGGGGCCCCACTCCTACACGGGGGGAGGACGACCTACAGCACACCTGTGACTGTCCCCGGTGTGTGGTGCACTACGAAACGTGCATCCAATCTCCGATGGCACAGGTGAGGGACCTGCGAAATCAGAATCTGGAGTTGCAGCGATCCCATCAGGAACTTTCTCAGGCAGTAGCCTCTACTGTGGGCATCAGTCAGTCCTACGGGGACCGGATGACCCAAATCTTGTCTACATTGGCTAAGTTTGACGCGGTGGTTCAGGCATACCAACGGGATTCTAAGGTGGTGGAGGCTAGCGTGGCAGATCATCTTAAGATGTCCAACGGCAACACGGCTAAGTGCTTTAGCGCAGTGGAGTCGCTCGCTACACGTTACGCCGCCGTTGCATCTAGGATCGATGCGTGGGACGACTGGTACTCCGCGCCTGCGGAACCCGTTACAGTGGTCCCACCCCCGCCATCGGCGCCTCCGCCCGTTCCTGATCCTACACCGGCGGCGCCTACGGCGCCCATGGGCGCGCCATCCGGTTCATCCGGTGGTGGGTGTGTCCTTCCTTTCTCCGTCCACCCATCCCACGATTGCATCTACCATCCGAACGCTTGTCCGGATTCGGGGTGGCCGAGGGGGGGGGAAGAACACCACGAACACCCCCACCCCCAAGAACCTACATCGTGGAGGGGAATCGCCGAAAAGCAGAAGGAACGTGCTGTTCCCGAGTGGAGGGCGACGCCTAAGGGCGAAGAACACCCCACGGAGCCTACGGCCCCGTGGGCCAATGAAGAGGAGAACACCTCTTCGTTGGGGAACATTAATCCCCTCACGAAAAATGTTTTCACTTCCCCTGGGAAACCTTCGTACACGCCCTCTCATCCTACGGATACGTGTACAGTCTCTCCAGTGAAATTTGCACCAAGTGCAAGTGGAGGTGCACCCCCAACCATGGCTCCCCCTGCTTACCACCCGTACCAAATGCCTATGGTGCAAAATAGTTACACCAAAGCGGTGGAGGATAGTGATATGCCTAAACCGCAATTTAATGGGCAGCTAGAGTGCTACGACGAGTGGGTGGAGAAGCTTCAACAATGGTTGGGGGGGTGTGATTCCATGTACCGAAAGGCCAACGAGGCAAAAATGATTTTGAGTACCTTGCCCCCATGGCTAAAGGCGATCATCAACGCCCGGGTTGCCGAGGCCACCCACCACACACGCACGGCCCCCACCCTCAAAGAGTTGTGGGACTTTTTGAAACAACGTTTCCACGAGTATGACCCCTCAAGGGCTGATGAAAGGTGGCGAGCCCTCACCCCCAGGGTGGTTAGAGGGCAAGTGACCCTCATCGACCTCGAAGATTTCTATGCTCGTTGGCAACGTTTGTTGCCTCTGAGCAATGAGACTCGTCCCCACGTGATCCGGGAGCAGCTCCTAAGCAAGCTCCCGTGGATCAAGGAGAAGGTCGTCAAGCAAGAGGCTAAGAATAGCCCAGACAGCTATGTGGTGGATTTTAGTGGCCTTGACCCTTCGCCGGGTCGCGCCCCATTCGAAAAAGAACTCGGGAAATATAGCGCTCAAGCTTGCACTACGGTTCCTGAGATTGTTTCCTATTCGGGGCCGGGGGTGATAGTTGACTGCAAAGACCCGGCTCTCCAGGAGTGGATCTTGGAACTCAACAACACACCTCACACACGCGGCTACACTATGAAAGTGGAGCAACGTAGGCCTCGTTTGAAGCCTGCGGAAATCTACGCCCTTGCCCATAAAAGCGTGTCGGAGAGGGAAGCTCTCGAACGCCTCAATAAAGGAGACAAGACGACGGTGACGTACACTCATCGCCCTTCTCACAATAAAACCGCGGTGAATGCGGTTAATGCGGAGGCTACGGCGGACCCTGACACCTCAGAACCCGCTGACACCTCCGTCAACGCCGTGGGTCACTCTAAACCTCCGGCGAAGAAACCCGTCGACCCCGGGGCTAAACCACCACCTACCTTTTGGGTTCCGTGTTCCAAACATTGGAAAACACGTAAACAAACGGATATGGACATGTCTTGGATTGATTGGGGTGCCACCAATACCACCCTTTGGACGTGTAAGCCTAATTCCCCGTGCAATGACACTCATTGGAACATTGCGGGTAAGTCTAAAGGTGGTAAGCCTAAGGGTGGCGATAAGGGTGGCGGTGGTGATAAGGGTGGTGGTGGTTATAAGGGTGGCGGCGGCAAGGGCGATAAAGGAGGCAAGGGAGCGCCGAACGGGCGCGGACGTTGGTAGAGGTGCCCAGAGGCGCCCCCTTCGAAAGAAGAAAACCTCGGGCACCCCTGTGACACTACCGTGGCTCTCGTTCCATCGAGAGTCATGAAGGGGCATATAGTGACTAGTGAGATTCAAACCGAACTTTCCGTTCAGGTTGTTTTGCCCAATGGAGAACGCAAGGCCCTCCGTGTTTTGGTGGATTTTCGGTGCCAAGCGGTCGCTTTGGCCAACCCCAATGTTTTTGGAGACCAACTCTCCGAAAAATATGAATCCCCCCAACGGAGGCGCCTACTCCAAGCAGATAATGAGACGCCTTTGCCAGGGGGGGACGAGCAAATAGACGTCAAAATTCAATTTACGGGGGTTGTGGATGGTAGTGTTTCACTTCCTCGTGTTGCCCAGTATGGCGTGTCCCCGTACCTTGTCCCGAATTTACCTTGGGATATGGTTTTGGGGCACCCATGGGGTTACGAACATTGTGTGAGCCATTTTGCCCGTTTCAATTGTTTGTACTCTCACCATCCAGTGCACTCCCGTTTTTGGATTGAGGACTTCCGTGAAGCTCCACGAACCGGCAAACCATTTTTGGTGAAACCCATTCATGGTAAGGTGTCACGTCAGTCCGTGTGGGGCCTAACCGTTCCAGTCATTGGGGCGGTCGCTCCTACGCACCCTGCCCCGGCCATTGTGGTTACGCCCCCTGGTGGCGAACCGCCTAACCGTGTTGAGGCCGAGAAACACATATCCTATGCCTTGACCGCTTCCTCCGTGGCCCCCGTACAGGACCGGGCTTGTGCTTTGGAGCTCGTTGAATTTGCTCCCGAAACCCTTGCCCGTGATGTTCTACCTACGCGGCGTGATGGGTCCATGTGGACCCAGTCTGACTATGGCCTCACGCCATATTGGGCCGCACGTGTCAAAAAACAATTTGGCAAAAACCCCGATGTGGACGCCTTCAATAGGGTCCCGGGTATGGCCCAGGCTACCCGTTGGGTTTCGCCGCTTGAAGATTTCTTTTCCACTCCCGCGGACCCCTCCAAATTGTATTGGATGTGCCCTCCCTATCATCGGTTTTCCGATTGTGTTCGGAAAATTCGGCAAGAAAAACTACGAGCCATCGTCGTAGGGCCGAAGTGGACACATAGGGAGTGGTGGAAACCCCTTATGGAAATTACTTTGCAAGGGTACCACCTTCCTGGGCCAGAGACTAAAGCCTGTCTCTATCAGAATGACCACCTCACGCCCCTTCCTCAACGGGGTTGGTCCACGGTGGCGCTATACGTGGACGGTGGTATTGCGGAGGAAAATTTGGCGGCCACTAAATGTCATGTGGCCTCCGTTTTGGCACCGGCTGTCTCTAACCCCAACACGGATGGCGAGCCGGGCATGACCTCGGAGGAAGAGTCGGAGGATGAGAGGTTGCCTAACCATTTGGCTTCGGTGCGCACCCTCACGTATCAGGCGACCCATAAAAAACTCCTCGCACCCGTTACTCTTGATCCTACCCCCGAAGATTTGGAGGCACAAGAATGCGTGCGTTCACGCATTGCGAAAATTGAACGAGAGTTATTGGGTGGGAGGGCCACTACCGTTAAGCGTTACCGAAAACGTAAAGGCGCCACACGATTGTTGGCGGCTTCTCGTGTGGGTGGCGTTGTCACCACCCAAGAGCCTATTGTGTCTCCGGAGGTGGAGCTCATGAGGAAACGCATCCTCGCGGACTATGAGCGGGATGTTTTTAGTGGGGAGGTTCGTCTCCGTCCGGACCAGGAACACCCTAAGGTCCGTGGTACGGAGCGGTTGGGGTTTGCTAAACTTGACCTATACCCGAACGCCAAACCCAAGTCCGTGAAGCCTATACGGTTGGTGGGGGAGCGTGCTGCGGCGGAGCAAGAAATAGTGGAGGACTTCTTGGTTCGTGGCTGGATTGAGCCATGCCCTGCCTCCGAATGGGCGTCCAACGGTTTCGTTGTGCCCAAGAAGGAGAAAGGAAAATGGCGCCCCGTGGTGGACTACCGCCAACTTAATGAGGCTACCTTGCCCGACGCACACCCCCTCCCCCTCATAGACAACATGTTGGAAAATCAATCCAAACACAAGATTTTCACTATTGTGGACTTGAGTAAAGGGTTTCATCAAATTCCCCTTCACCCTGAATCCCGGGCTAAGACCGCCATGAATTTGGCGGGTAAGCGATACCAATGGCGTGTTATGCCTATGGGTATCAAGAATGGGCCCGCTATTTTTCAACGGGTCATGGACCATGTTTTGCAGGGTTTGGATTGTGCGGACGTATATATTGATGATATTATTATTGGTTCCTCCGGTGCGACGGAGGAGGAGCTATTGGCTAACCACGACCGCGACGTGCGTGCCGTGTTGGATAGGCTACGAAAAGAGGAGTTGGTTGCTTCGGTTAGCAAAACCGATTTCTTTGTTCGTTCGGTTGAGTTTTGTGGCCATGTGTTGGAAAATGGCACACGTCGGCCGGCGCCAGGGAAAATGTTGGCGCTTGAGCGTTGGGACAAACCGGATGATGTTCGGGAGCTCCGGGGGTTCTTGGGGCTCGCCAACTATTATTCTGGCTATGTCCAACACTACGCCTCCATAGCTACCCCTTTGATTAATATGTTGAAGGATTTGCCTAAGCATAAGAATGGCAAAACGATAGGCCTAACATGGAATGCTTCGGCTAACGAGGCCTTTTTGAAGCTCAAGCGTGCTATTACGGATATTGTTCCCCTCCAACTAGCCGATTGGGATAAGGACTTTGTCCTCACCCCGGACGCTAGTAATTGGGCGGTGGGGGCGGCCCTACAACAGGAAGGTCCCGATGGTGCCCTACGCCCCCTTGCCTTTTTCTCCCGCAAATTGTCAGGCAGCCAATTGAATTGGAGCCCTCGGGAGAAAGAATGCTACGCCATAGTGGCGGCGCTCTTAAAATGGCATGGTTGGGTGGGGAACAAGCGCGTGGAGGTCCGTACGGACCACCGTAGCCTTGAAAATTGGGCTACGGAGGACCTCAAAACCGTGGGGGGTCCCTCTCCACGCCAAGCACGTTGGCATGAATTGTTCTCTAAAGTCGACCTCCATGTGGTTTACACTCCGGGGCCAGTGAACCCCGTGGGTGATTTCTTGTCCCGTTGGGCTTACCCTGCTAACCCGGCGTTGGGTGATGTGTCCATACATGGGACGGCCCAAGCGGCCGGGGATGTGCGGGACATGATGGCGGCCGAGAAAGAGGAACTTCTCGCCCGCCCCCTTGTATTTAGGGCGGTTGTGGCGCCCGTTGTTACTAGGTCTAGAGCGGCGCCTCGGGCTCAAGGGGCACCCGCTTGTGATCCACCCCCTCTGGCTTCGCCTCCAGTGGGGGGGGGGACGAAGCAAAAGAGAAAGCTTCGGAGACTGGAGCGAATTGTCAAGATAAAAAAATCTTGGAAGTCCCACAAGAAAGCAACTCCTATACATGGGGAGGATGCTCCCAATGTTTTTGAGATAAATTGGGCTAAACACTACCCAAATTGTCAACGCTACAAACAAATGTGGCAAGATGCCTTGAATGGGAGCTTCCAAGATGGAGTGAGGTTGGTGGATAACAAGCTCGTCCGTAATGGACGGTGGTGTGTTCCTACGCCGCTAGTGCATCGTTTGGTAGCCGAATACCATGATGCATTTCACTTAACTACCTCCAGTGTGGAAAAACACTGGAAGGAAATTAACCATGGCGTGGAAGGTGAGGGGTTGTACAAAGCAGTGGAACTGCAATGTCAAACGTGTCCCTCATGTGCCATTCACACGCATGACACCAAGCGCAAGCAAGGGTACATGACCCCTATGCCTATACCTATGGAGCCCATGGACTCCATAGCGCTTGATGTGTTTCACTACCCTTCCACCTCCCACGATGGAGAGGTGTATGACCGAATGCTCCTATGTGTATGCCGGCTTTCCGGCTACCTCATCGCGATCCCTATTCCTAAACCCCGTCATGGAGACAAGGATGAAGGGCTAACGGGGAGAAGAGCGGCCCATTTGGTAATGGAGCGCTGGGTGGATAGGTTCGGAGCCCCTCGTGAAATATGCTCCGACCGTGGGCCACAATTTGTGAGCCAATATTTCCAAACCCTTTGTTCTAAGATTGGTGCCCGCTCGACTATGTGTCTCGCGGGTAGACACCAAGGTAATGGCAAGGCCGAAAACACTGGCAAGCAGCTAAGGCGTGCCGTTGCTAAAGCCATTACCTTGAAGAAGAAGAAAACTAATTGGGTAGAGGTTTTGCCCGCCGTTGTACGAGCGTGGCATGAGACTACAGGTCCTTCAGGTTATACACCTAACGAGATTGTGTTTGGTAAACACAACCGTACTAAGGGGCCTCCTCTTGCTGAGCCTAAGGGGGTGGCCCAAGACGCCGCTCACTACTTCCAACGGCGTGAGGAGCTCATTGCTCTTGCACGGAGGGCTATGATTCAAGTGCAAGAGACAATGGCTCGTAAGTATAATAAGAGTAGGAGGATGTCCCCCAATTTCTCAAAAGGGGACCGCGTATGGGTCCGTCGCCAACGCAAAAATCTTGGCGATAAGACTTGTCCCTATTTGGATGGGCCCTATGAGGTTGTGGCCAAGAAGGCGCACGACCTCTATGTTATTCAAGTGGACCAACGGAGGTTAGTTGACGTCCACGTTGATTGTTTAATGAAAACGGTCAACTCCCCTCGCTCCCCCGTGCCTCTAAATTACACGGAGGAGGTTGCTAGGGTGCCCTCCCAGTTTGAGGAGGACACCTATAATGTCAAGAAAATATTAAGTCACCGTACTTACCGCAAGAGACTTCTCTTCAAGGTGCGGTGGGAGGGTTATACCAAGGATTGGGATACCGAGGAACCCGTTGAAACCTTCTTACCGTCCTACAACAAAGTTTGGAGAGATTACTTGCAGAAACAGAATCTCACCCAAACCGTTGACATCCTTGCCCATCTTGGTGGACCGCTCTCATGAGCGTGCCACGAAAAGAAAACCCTAACCAATATGGATATATTATTGTTTGGGGAAGGGAGGAGAGAGCGAGAAGCGGTGGGAGACAGGAAAGAAGATGTGCATGCACGGCGCGCACCTCGGTTACAAAAATCCCCACCGGAGCAGGGCGGTGGGTACCGCAGGTTTACCCCACCGTCTACCTCTCTCACCGCTAAAGGCTTGAGAGTCCTTGGGGTGGGGTGGCGTGGCATATAGCCTGGGGCGGAAGTGGGACGTGTTCTTTCGGGGGTCTTAATGCCATTCAAACCCCTATCCTTGGGTCTTACTGGAGCACTCCTACCACCACCAGGACTACTGCCGTCAGTCCTGCCCACGATGACGCCCCCTGTCAAGGGTGCTAACAACGTGGCAAGCACTTCCCGAAGACTCTGCCGGGTTGTGCGCATGGTGGTGTTTGCAAGGTTTCGGAGTGCCGCCCCGTACCGAAACCACGACCCCACGACCGTCCCTGACCCGTGACCCAAGCCAACGAGCTAAATCATTTGCTCAAAATTGCGAAGGCTTGAAAACTTCGTTGGGTTGGCGGGTACAACCCATTTTCCCTTTTTGTGTTGGGCGTGATGGTTTTCCACCGATTTGCCCTTGTCCACACGAGGGTAGGTATACAAAGTACGGAGTACTCGTGTGGCTCACATTACATGGAAAAAATTTCGTGGCGTGCAAAATTGCCACTACATACGGCGAGGACTTAAGCCTAGAGGGAGGGGTCGTCCTCTACAATACAAGTATTCTAATATGAATTGCAATGGGTGCCTTTGCCCCGTCACTCTATGAGTGGGTGGGGTCTTCAAAGGCAAGGAGTGGCGTTGCGGATTTGGGCCGTCTCCGCCGCCTGGGTATTTGTCCCCGGTCGCTATGCGTGCCCGGGTTGGGAGTGGGTACCCTCCATCGCCATTGCATGGGGCCGCATGCTGGCTGGGTGTGCTCTTCATGTCCTTGATGAATTTCGCGGGGGAGTTCCTGCCTGCAACGAGAGGGAACAAACAATATGATGAAAAGGGCGAGTGTGCACATGCATATGTTTATGAGAGAATATGTATATTAATGTTTTCTCTAGAGTTCCCCACGAGTGGACTTGGATTTCCACAACACCCGAGGGGTCCTCTATCCCAACACCCAACCAAACGGGTTGGGATATGGGCGAGGCATTTTTCTTTATAGAGACCCGTGCGTGGACTTGGATTTCCACAACACACACGAGTCTCTCTGTCCGAGACACACCAAAACCGGGTGTGCCCGTGGCCAATGGTAGCGTGTGTGTGCGCATGCCATTAATTTAGTTACAGGATTATATGGTTGCCTAATACGTTGGTTATCACCCGCCCCCCGAACAAGCAAGACCTAGGTTGACACCTACCTTTGGGGTTTTGTAGCCGTGTACACCGGCCCAAGTTTACACACGGAGGTGTAAACATGAATCCGTCATACGTGGTGTAGAGGGGTTGGGGGAGTAAAACTCCTTCGGGGCGTGTCATCGTGCCCCCGGGGAGTAGGGTGGGCTGATTCACCAGCGGGACCGTACGGGCGACCTCCCCAATTTGCGACCTGGAGGTGACCCCCTGCGCTACGGCCCGCCGGTTGCACACCCACCGACAAAGGTAACACGCAAGCTAACCTAAGTGTTTATACGCACGCCCCCAAGACACACACGAACACCAAGCAACAAGGTGGCGTATCTATACACGTGTTCTATTGTGGATATGCTTACTGTTTGTTGTGTGTACGTGAGTAGTTTGTGGAAGCTCTTGCACGTGCCGTATGTGTGGAGTGCCCCCATCACGTGCCCCAAGGCCGCCACCGCGAGACCCACACTCTGTGATGCCCTCCGGGCGAGTGTGTGCCCCGGGGCCCTGCCAGTGGGTGTGCGCGCACAAGTGTGTCTTGTGTTTGTCGCTGTGCATCGCTCTATTATGTGTATATATGATATATATACGTAGTATGGCTCCTAGGTGAGGGGTTAGCAGTGAGGTCAGGTTATTATTACATGGTTATGAGGTTTGTCTATTTAAGTGTGTCTACTCACACCCTCATCCCATCTCCGTACCTCCTCCTTTACCCTCTACGTGGTGCATCACGTGTGACACACATGCTAAATTAAGCATCCACACGGACACGGCCCTTGGCTGAGCCGTGCCCGTAGCATTTAGCCACAGCCGTGGCTGGTTTCCGGCAATCCACACACAAGGCACACCGGCCTTCGTTTCATTTTTCTTGTGTGTCGGTTCAGTTTGCAAGTGGGCCTTTGGCTAGGCCTTGTCTCGGAATTTACAAGCAAGTGAGCAAGCAAGCTTACATCTTACAAGCAAGAACTCACTCGTTAATGCAAGCGTTAAATCAAGCACATCAAGCAACATCAAGCACATACAAGCTCTCATAAACTGTCTAAAGCACGAAGGTGGAAGGTGTGGGCATCGTACCCGTGTTTTTCTTTGTGCCTAGTGTTTGCAGCGGCTCTTTTACCCTGAGGCCATCGTGACCTCTTTCCTCTAATTAGTGAGCTACCGCGCGCACGGTGGGCCATCGTGGCCGTGTTTGTTAAGTGGCCTAAGCATGCACAAGACAGTGGCGAGCACAAGTCAGTCATGCATCCCTGACCTCTGCCTTTGTTTCCCCACGTGCTCCCTGCTGCAGGCACAGTCCTAAGTTGCTGTCAGTGTCTCCTGTCCCTGTTGCTGGCTTTTCTTTGTCAAAAGTCAAATTTTGGCACTGTCGCATCGCACCGCTTCGCATGTACCATTACCTTCAGTTTTGTTTAAAAGTGTGATTTCACTTTGCCTTTAGTTTTAATTCTTTGAAAAACTACCTGCCTTTACCTGCTGGACCCCACATGCCTCATGCGACACGCAGGGACCAGACTCTACGCGCAACAGCTCGCGATTTCGCCTACTACTTATTGCGGGACCTGCGGGATCCCGTTCGTCAGTTTGTGTATTTCGGCGGTGGTTCGATTCCCACCGATCGAAGCTACTTCAGCGGTCGTGCGGCCGGCTCCGAGATTGCCTGCGTAGGTTCGATTCCGCTGACAGGGAATCTGCTAACCTGTGAGTTGCTGCTGTTTGTGACTGCTACGTTCCTCTTGGGCATGTACTTCCTGCCCGTGGCAGTCCTTTTAAGTGGGGGGGTGAAGCAGGTCACAACCCTACCCTGGCATTTTACCCCTAAGGGAGCATTATTTGGCCCTATATATGGGATATATGTGGGATAGGGTATATCATATTCCATTTCCTTGTTAGGAATATAGGATGTGGGATGGATAAGGCAATCATGGATGTTTAGTAGTTATATCAATTAGTGGATGATAGGGTGGATTTCTCATATGTGCATATCAGGTATTTCATTGGCTATGTGTACCATATCTGTTTGCAGGATACTATTCAGTCAACACTATCGTGATGTCCTCGGTGCCAAGCAATGTTGCTGCCCATGCCACTGCGACCTCTGCTCCTGACCACCCGGTCTGGTTTCATCGTCAAGCCAAGGCATGGCTGGCTTGGCTTGGCATGGTATGGTATGGCTTGATGTGAGTGCCAGGTGCTTTCATAATGAAGTGCGGTGATACTTGCCGAGACAATATCTCAAAATTGAAATTCGGACTTTCTGTCAAGTTATCGCAGCTCCCCCTTCAGGGTTTCGGGAAGGCATTAGACGACAATTTAGAATGGGCATGTTCCATATTTTTGCACAAAAACTTCATTTTGGTACGCCACATTTATTGGACTTTCAGGTTGCTGCGTGGTGGTTGGGTAGGCTGTACGCGTGCTTTCGTAACGTGGCACCTTTGGCCCTACCCGTTGAAGTTTCCGCTTTGGTCCACTGCCACCACACACCCACAGTGCCATTGCATCCCCCGCCACCCCCGCGCGCGCTCGCTCGCCTCGTCTCGTCAAGCCAAGGCATGGCTGGCTTGGCTTGGCATGGTATGGTATGGTATGGCTTGGTGCGAGAGCCAGGTGCTTTCATAATGAAGTGCGGTGATACTTGCAGACACAATATCTCAAAATTGAATTTGGGACTTTCTGTCAAGTTATTGCAGCTCCCATTTCAGGGTTCCGGGGAGGCATTGGCCGACAATTTAGAAGGGGCATGTTCGGTATTTTTGCAAAAAAATTTCATTTTGGTACGCCACATTTATTGGATTTTCGGGTTGCTGCGTGGTGGTTGGGTAGGCTGTACGCGTGCTTTCGTAAAGTGGCACCTTTGGCCCTACACGTTGAAGTTTTCGCTCTAGTCCACTGCCACCACACACCCACACTGCCATTGCACCCCTCGCCACTCCCGCGCGCGCGCTCGCTCGCCTCGTCTCCTCAAGCCAAGGAATGGCAGGCTTGGCTTGGCATGGTATGGTATGGTATGGCTTGGTGCGGGAGCCAGGTGCTTTCATAATGAAGTGCGGTGATACTTGCCGAGACAATATCTCAAAATTGAATTTGGGACTTTCTGTCAAGTTATTGCAGCTCCCCCTTCAGGGTTCCGGGAAGGCATTGGCCGACAATTTAGAAGGGGCGTGTTCCATATTTTTGCAAAAAAGTTTCATTTTGGTACGCCACATTTATTGGATTTTCAGGTTGCTGCGTGGTGGTTGGCTAGGCTGTACGGGTGCTTTCGAAAAGTGGCACTTTTGGCCCTACCCGTTTAAGTTTTCGCTCTGGTCCACTGCCAGCACACACCCACACTGCCATTGCACGCCCCGCCACCCCCGCGCGCGCGCTTGCTTGCCTCGTCTTGTCAAGCCAAGGCATGGCTGGCTTGGCTTGGCATGGTATGGTATGGCTTGATGTGAGAGCCAGGTGCTTTCATAATGAAGTGCGGTGATACTTGCCGAGACAATATCTCAAAATTGAATTTGGGACTTTCTGTCAAGTTATTGCAGCTCCCCCTTCAGGGTTTCGAGAAGGCATTAGACGACAATTTAGAAGGGGCATGTTCCATATTTTTTCAAATAAATTTCATTTTGGTACGCCACATTTATAGGATTTTCAGGTTGCTGCGTGGTGGTTGGCTAGGCTGTACGCGTGCTTTCGTAAAGTGGCACCTTTGGCCCTACGCATTGAAGTTTTCGCTCTGGTCCACTGCCACCACACATTCACACTGCCATTGCACCCCCCGCCACCCCTGCGCGCGCGCTCGCTCGACTCGTGTCGTCAAGCCAAGGCATGGCTGGCTTGGCTTGGCATGGTATGGTATGGTATGGCTTGATGCGAGAGCCAGGTGCTTTCATAATGTAGTGTGGTGATACTTGCCGACACAATATCTCAAAATTGAATTCGGGACTTTCTGTCAAGTTATTGCAGCTCCCCCTTCAGGGTTCTGGGAAGGCATTAGACGACAATTTAGAAGGGGCATGTTCCATTTTTTCGCAAAAAGGTTTCATTTTGGTACGCCACATTTCTTCGATTTTCAGGTTGCTGCGTGGTGGTTGGGTAGGCTGTACGCGTGCTCTCGTAAAGTGCCACCTCTGGCCCTACCTGTTGAAGTTTTCGCTCTGGTCCACTGCCACCACACACCCACACTGCCATTGCACCCCCCGCCACCCCCGCGCGCGCGCTTGCTCGCCTCGTCTCGTCAAGCCCAGGCATGGCTGGCTTGGCTTGGCATGGTATGGTCTGGTATGGCTTGGTGCGAGAGCCAGGTGCTTTCATAATGAAGTGCGGTGATACTTGCTGACACAATATCTCAAAATTGAAGTTGGGACTTTCTGTCAAGTTATTGCAGCTCCACCCTCAGGTTTCCGGGAACGCGTTAGACGACAATTTAGAAGGGGCATGTTCCACATTTTTGCAAAACACTTTCATTTTGGTACGCCACATTTATTCGATTTTCAGGTTGCTGCGTGGTGGTTGGGTAGGCTGTACGCGTGCTTTCGTAAAGTGGCACCTTTGGCCCTACCCGTTGAAGTTTTCGCTTTGGTCCACTGCCACCACACACCCACACTGCCATTGCACCCCCCGCCACCCCCGCGCGCGCGATCGCTTGCCTCGTCTTGTCAAGCCAAGGCATGGCTGGCTTGGCTTGGCATGGTATGGTATGGTATGGCTTGGTGCGAGAGCCAGGTGCTTTCATAATGAAGTGCGGTGATACTTGCTGACACAATATCTCAAAATTGAATTTGGCACTTTCTGTCAAGTTAATTCAGCTCCCCCTTCAGGGTTCCGAAAAGGCATTAGACGACATTTTAGAAGGGGCATGTTCAAAATTTTTGCAAAAAAAGCTTCATTTTGGTACGCCACATTTATTGGATTTTCAGGTTGCTGCGTGGTGGTTGGGTAGGCTGTACGCGTGCTTTCGTAAAGTGGCACCTTTGGCCCTACCCGTTGAAGTTTTCGCTTTGGTCCACTGCCACCAAACACCCACACTGCCATTGCACCCCCCGCCACCCCCGCGCGCGCACTCGCTTGCCTCGTCTCGTCAAGCCAAGGCATGGCTGGCTTGGCTTGGCATTGTATGGTACCGTATGGCTTGGTGCGAGAGCCAGGTGCTTTCATAATGAAGTGCGGTGATACTTGCCGACATGATATCTGCAAATTGAATTCGGGACTTTCTGTCAAGTTATTGCAGCTCCCCCTTCAGGGTTCCGGAAAGGCATTAGGCGACAATTTAGAAGGGGCATGTTCCATATTTTTGCAAAAACCCTTCGTTTTGGTACGCCACATTTATTGGATTTTCAGGTTGCTGTGTGGTGGTTGGCTAGGCTGTACGCGTGCTTTCGTAAAGTGGCACCTTTGGCCCTACCCGTTTAAATTTTTGCTCTGGTCCACTGCCACCACACGGCCACATTGCCATTGCACCCCCCGCCACCCGAGCGCGCGCTCGCTCGCCTCGTCTCGTCAAGCCAAGGCATGGCTGGCTTGGCTCGGCATGGTATGGTATGGTATGGCTTGGTGCGAGAGCCAGGTGTTTTCATAATGAAGTGCGGTGATACTTGCCGAGACAAAATCTCAAAATTGCATTTGGGACGTTCTGTCAAGTTATTGCAGCCTACCCTTCAGGGTTCCGGGAAGGCAGTAGACGACAATTTAGAAGGGGCATGTTGCATATTTTTGCAAAAAAGTCTCATTTTGGTACGCCACATTTATTGGATTCTCAGGTTGCTGCGTGGTGGTTGGGTAGGCTGTACGCGTGCTTTCGTAAAGTGGCACCTTTGGCCCTACGCGTTGAAGTTTTCCCTCTGTTCCACTGCCACCACACACCCACACTGCCATTGCAACCCCCCCCACCCCCGCGCGCGCGCTCGCTCGCCTCGTCTCGTCAAGCCAAGGCATGGCTGGCTTGGCTTGGCATGGTATGGTATGGTATGGCTTGGTGCGAGAGCCAGGTGCTTTCATAATGAAGTGCGGTGATACTTGCCGAGACAATATCTCAAAATTGAATTTGGGACTTTCTGTCAATTTATTGCAGCTCCCTCTTCAGGGTTCTGGGAAGGCATTGGCCGACAATTTAGAAGGGGCATGTTCCATATTTTTGCAAAAAAGTTTCATTTTTGTACGCCACATTTATTTCATTTTCAGGTTGCTGCGTGGTGGTTGGCTAGGCTGTACGCGTGCTTTCGTAAGATGGCACCTTTGGCCCTACCCGTTGAAGTTTTCATCTGGTCCACTGCCACCACACACCCACACTGGCATTGCACCCCTCGCCGACCCCGCGCGCGCGCTTGCTCGCCTCGTCTCGTCAAGCCAAGGCATGGCTGGCTTGGCTTGGCATGGTATGGTATGGCTTGATGTGAGAGCCAGGTGCTTTTATAATGAAGTGCGGTGATACTTACCGACACAATATCTCAAAATTGAATTTGGGACTTTCTGTCAAGTTATCGCAGCTCCGCCTTCAGGGTTCCGGGAAGGCATTATAGGACAATTTAGAAGGGGCATGTTCCATATTTTTGCAAAAAAATTTCATTTTGGTACGCCACATTTATTGGATTTTCAGGTTGCTACGTGGTGGTTGGGTAGGCTGTACGCGTGCTTTCGTAAAGTGGCACCTTTGGCCCTACGCGTTGAAGTTTTTGCTCTGGTCCACTGCCACCACACACCCACACTGCCATTGCATCCCCCGTCACCCCCGCGCGCGCGCTCGCTCGCCTCGTCTCGTCAAGCCAAGGCATGGCTGGCTTGGCTTGGCATGGTATGGTATGGTATGGCTTGGTGCGAGAGCCAGGTGCTTTCACAATGAAGTGCGGTGATACTTGCCGACACAATATCTCAAAATTGAATTCGGGACTTTCTGTCAAGTTATTGCAGCTCCCCCTTCAGTGTTCCGGGAAGGCATTAGGCGACAACTTAGCAGGGCCATGTTCCATATTATTGCAAAAAAGTTTCATTTTAGTACGCCACATTTATTGGATTTTCAGGTTGCTGCGTGGTGGTTGGGTAGGCTGTACACGTGCTTCCGTAAAGTGGCACCTTTGGCCCTACGCGTTGAAGTTTTCGCTCTGGTCCACTGCCACCACACACCCACACTGCCATTGCACCCCCCGCCACCCCCGCGCGCGCGCTTGCTCGCCTCGTCTCGTCAAGCCAAGGCATGGCTGGCTTGGCTTGGCATGGTATGGTCTGGTATGGCTTGGTGCGAGAGCCAGGTGCTTTCATAATGAAGTGCGGTGATACTTGCTGACACAATATCTCAAAATTGAAGTTGGGACTTTCTGTCAAGTTATTGCAGCTCCCTCCTCAGGTTTCGGGGAACGCGTTAGACGACAATTTAGAAGGGGCATGTTCCACATTTTTGCAAAACAGTTTCATTTTGGTACGCCACATTTATTCGATTTTCAGGTTGCTGCGTGGTGGTTGGGTAGGCTGTACGCGTGCTTTCGTAAAGTGGCACCTTTGGCCCTACCCGTTGAAGTTTTCGCTTTGGTCCACTGCCACCACACACCCACACTGCCATTGCACCCCCCGCCACCCCCGCGCGCGCGCTCGCTTGCCTCGTCTTGTCAAGCCAAGGCATGGCTGGCTTGGCTTGGCATGGTATGGTATGGTATGGCTTGGTGCGAGAGCCAGGTGCTTTCATAATGAAGTGCGGTGATACTTGCTGACACAATATCTCAAAATTGAATTTGGCACTTTCTGTCAAGTTAATTCAGCTCCCCCTTCAGGGTTCCGAAAAGGCATTAGACGACATTTTAGAAGGGGCATGTTCAAAGTTTTTGCAAAAAAGGCTTCATTTTGGTACGCCACATTTATTGGATTTTCAGGTTGCTGCGTGGTGGTTGGGTAGGCTGTACGCGTGCTTTCGTAAAGTGGCACCTTTGGCCCTACCCGTTGAAGTTTTCGCTTTGGTCCACTGCCACCAAACACCCACACTGCCATTGCACCCCCCGCCACCCCCGCGCGCGCACTCGCTTGCCTCGTCTCGTCAAGCCAAGGCATGGCTGGCTTGGCTTGGCATTGTATGGTACCGTATGGCTTGGTGCGAGAGCCAGGTGCTTTCATAATGAAGTGCGGTGATACTTGCCGACATGATATCTGCAAATTGAATTCGGGACTTTCTGTCAAGTTATTGCAGCTCCCCCTTCAGGGTTCCGGAAAGGCATTAGGCGACAATTTAGAAGGGGCATGTTCCATATTTTTGCAAAAACCCTTCCTTTTGGTACGCCACATTTATTGGATTTTCAGGTTGCTGTGTGGTGGTTGGCTAGGCTGTACGCGTGCTTTCGTAAAGTGGCACCTTTGGCCCTACCCGTTTAAATTTTTGCTCTGGTCCACTGCCACCACACGGCCACATTGCCATTGCACCCCCCGCCACCCGAGCGCGCGCTCGCTCGCCTCGTCTCGTCAAGCCAAGGCATGGCTGGCTTGGCTTGGCATGGTATGGTATGGTATGGCTTGGTGCGAGAGCCAGGTGTTTTCATAATGAAGTGCGGTGATACTTGCCGAGACAATATCTCAAAATTGCATTTGGGACGTTCTGTCAAGTTATTGCAGCCTACCCTTCAGGGTTCCGGGAAGGCAGTAGACGACAATTTAGAAGGGGCATGTTGCATATTTTTGCAAAAAAGTCTCATTTTGGTACGCCACATTTATTGGATTCTCAGGTTGCTGCGTGGTGGTTGGGTAGGCTGTACGCGTGCTTTCGTAAAGTGGCACCTTTGGCCCTACGCGTTGAAGTTTTCCCTCTGTTCCACTGCCACCACACACCCACACTGCCATTGCAACCCCCCCCACCCCCGCGCGCGCGCTCGCTCGCCTCGTCTCGTCAAGCCAAGGCATGGCTGGCTTGGCTTGGCATGGTATGGTATGGTATGGCTTGGTGCGAGAGCCAGGTGCTTTCATAATGAAGTGCGGTGATACTTGCCGAGACAATATCTCAAAATTGAATTTGGGACTTTCTGTCAATTTTTTGCAGCTCCCCCTTCAGGGTTCTGGGAAGGCATTGGCCGACAATTTAGAAGGGGCATGTTCCATATTTTTGCAAAAAAGTTCCATTTTTGTACGCCACATTTATTTCATTTTCAGGTTGCTGCGTGGTGGTTGGCTAGGCTGTACGCGTGCTTTCGTAAGATGGCACCTTTGGCCCTACCCGTTGAAGTTTTCATCTGGTCCACTGCCACCACACACCCACACTGGCATTGCACCCCTCGCCGACCCCGCGCGCGCGCTTGCTCGCCTCGTCTCGTCAAGCCAAGGCATGGCTGGCTTGGCTTGGCATGGTATGGTATGGCTTGATGTGAGAGCCAGGTGCTTTCATAATGAAGTGCGGTGATACTTACCGACACAATATCTCAAAATTGAATTTGGGACTTTCTGTCAAGTTATTGCAGCTCCGCCTTCAGGGTTCCGGGAAGGCATTAGAGGACAATTTAGAAGGGGCATGTTCCATATTTTTGCAAAAAAATTTCATTTTGGTACGCCACATTTATTGGATTTTCAGGTTGCTACGTGGTGGTTGGGTAGGCTGTACGCGTGCTCTCGTAAAGTGGCACCTTTGGCCCTACGCGTTGAAGTTTTTGCTCTGGTCCACTGCCACCACACACCCACACTGCCATTGCACCCCCCGCCACCCCCGCGCGCGCGCTCGCTCGCCTCGTCTCGTCAAGCCAAGGCATGGCTGGCTTGGCTTGGCATGGTATGGTATGGTATGGCTTGGTGCGAGAGCCAGGTGCTTTCATAATGAAGTGCGGTGATACTTGCCGACACAATATCTCAAAATTGAATTCGGGACTTTCTGTCAAGTTATTGCAGCTCCCCCTTCAGTGTTCCGGGAAGGCATTAGGCGACAACTTAGCAGGGCCATGTTCCATATTATTGCAAAAAAGTTTCATTTTAGTACGCCACATTTATTGGATTTTCAGGTTGCTGCGTGGTGGTTGGGTAGGCTGTACACGTGCTTCCGTAAAGTGGCACCTTTGGCCCTACGCGTTGAAGTTTTCGCTCTGATCCACTGCCACCACACACCCACAGTGCCATTGCACCCCCCGCCACCCGCGCGCGCGCTCGCTCGCCCCGTCTTGTCAAGCCAAGGCATGGCTGGCTTGGCTTGGCATGGTATGGTATGGTACGGCTTGGTGCGAGAGCCAGGTGCTTTCATAATGAAGTGCGGTGATACTTGCCGAGACAATATCTCAAAATTGAATTTGGGACTTTCTGTTAAGTTATTGCAGCCTCCCCATTCAGGGTTCCGGTAAGGCATTGGCCGACAATGTAGAAGGGGCATGTTCCATATTTTTGCAAAAAAGTTTCATTTTGGTACGCCACATTTATTGGATTTTCAGGTTGCTGCGTGGTGGTTGGCTAGGCTGTACACGTGCTTTCGTAAAGTGGCACCTTTGGCCCAACCCGTTGAAGTTTTCGCTCTGGTCAACTGCCACCACACACCCACAGTGCCATTGCACCCTCCGCCACCCGCGCGCGCGCTCGCTCGCCTCGTCTCGACGAGCCAAGGCATGGCTGGCTTTGCTTGGCATGGTATGGTATGGTATGGCTTGGTGCGAGAGCCAGGTGCTTTCATAATGAAGTGCGGTGATACTTGCCGAGAAAATATCTCAAAATTGAATTTGGGGCTTTCTGTCACGTTATTGCAGCTCCCCCTTCAGGGTTCCGGGAGGGCATTGGCCGACAGTTTAGGAGGGGCATGTTCCATATTTTTGCAAAAAAGTTTCATTTTGGTACGCCACATTTAGTGGATTTTCAGGTTGCTGCGTGGTGGTTGGGTAGGCTGTACGCGTGCTTTCGTAAAGTGGCACCTTTGGCCCTACCCGTTGAAGTTTTCGCTTTGGTCCACTGCCACCACACACCCACACTGCCATTGCACCCCCCGCCACCCCCGCGCGCGCGCTCGCTTGCCTCGTCTCGTCACGCCAAGGCATGGCTGGCTTGGCTTGGCATGGTATGGTATGGTATGGCTTGGTGTGAGAGCCAGGTGCTTTCATAATGGAGTGCGGTGATACTTGCCGACACAATATCTCAAAATTGAGTTCGGGACTTTCTGTCAAGTTATTGCAGCTCCCCCTTCAGGGTTCCGGGAAGGCATTAGACGACAATTTAGCAGGGGCATGTTCCATATTTTTGCAAAACAGTTTCACTTTGGTACGCCACATTTATTGGATTTTCAGGTTGCTGTGTGGTGGTTGGGTAGGCTGTACGCGTGCTTTTGTAAAGTCGCACCTTTGGCCCTACCCGTTGAAGTTTTCGCTTTGGTCCACTGCCACCACACACCCACACTGCCATTGCACCCCCCTGCCACCCCCGCGCGCGCGCTCGCTCGCCTCGTCTCGTCAAGCCAAGGCATGGCTGGCTTGGCTTGGCATGGTATGGTATGGTATGGCTCGGTGCGAGAGCCAGGTGCTTTCATAATGAAGTGCGGTGATACTTGCCGACACAATATCCCAAAATTCAATCGGGACTTTCTGTCAAGTTATTGCAGGTCCCCCTTGTAACGGCAGCAGTGACAGCGCTCAATTATACACTGATGTGATCAGAATTTCAATGATTCTCAGATGTACATTAGTGCAGTAAATTTTCCGCTTGTTTTTATGTTTTCCGTGCGCCGCCAGATGTCGCCTGTGAGCGCGCGTCGAGTCGCATTTGTCTTTCGTGATTTCCCAGTCGGATTTATTTAATTCATTTCGAATGATTGCACGATGTGTCATTAATTGCGATGAATGCGCATTGAGATTCTATGTCTGCTCCATTTTTGTAGACCGGGTTTTCGTACCTTTCATATTCCACCATGGAGTTCACTGGACTTACAAGTGCTTCGCATATGTCGCTCCCAGAGGCTGGATATGGGTCCGAAGAGGGTTATGTGGGTTCGGAGATATCAGGGGCAGTGTCGGGTGTTACGACCCCTGGGGCATCAAGGCTACAGGCTTCGCAGTTAACACAAAGATCAACCACTATGCAGCGGTTACATGGTAGCAGAGGAAATCATGACTCTGCTTCTGGAATCTCCACTGATACTCTGAGATAGTCGGACTTTAGCGGGGCTATTACTCCTTCTGGGTCGCTGCGTGTTCCCCCTGAGGTTACCTTCGTAGCATCTCCCCAGCAAACCGAGGATCATCCGTCAGAGTGCCCTTACTGTGGCTATAGGCATTGGCCTGGAGTTCATACTTGTGCTGATTGTTGTGTGAACGCCCCACCCAACCTTAAACCCGGTCGAGAATCTCCCTCCTCGAGTGAATCTGGTTCCTCCTCTCAAGCTTTGCCTGATCTTGAAGACAGCAGCAGCGAAGGAGAGACATCCAATACTGGAATGGATGAGATTTCTGGTGATTACTGGGAACACAATTCCAGGATATCTGGAACCAAGAATTCCTGCAACGCCAGAATTGGCTGCTGGCAGAGGCGAGCTACCGAGGCCGCCTGAGGGACTGGTTCAGGGCGTCGTGCCAGTTCATCAGGGACTCAGGCCGGTTGCGATTCGACGCCCAATTGCAGGAACAAGAGGACTGGGAAGAGCTGCTGGACCAGTTCGACCACCAGGCCGCCGTGATGGTGCAGATGGCCATCATCGCCGAGGAGAGACGCCAGAATGTGCGTCAGCACGCTGGTCCGTCGGGCGCCTGGGGTCGACACGACGAAGAGGTCAACAAAATGAGGTGTGATTCGACACATTCTCACCTCTCCAGGGAGCAACTGTCCAAGCTTCCTGACTCCAACTCCACTGTTGACAGCTGGGTTGATGAAGTCAGAAGCAAGGGAAAAGGGACGAGATGCCCTTCCTGTGGCGAGTGCGCCAAGGATTGCTCCTGTCGAAGACAGATTTCGTCGCTGGAGAACAGGGTGAAGGAGCTGAAGAAGGCCGCCAAGGAGAAAAAGAGGGATGATGACAGCAAGTGGAAGGAGATGGAACAGAAGTTGGAGAAGCTTACAGATCTGGTACAAAATCTGAGCACTACTGGGCTCACTGGACCAGCGCCTACGATGGCAAGCCACCCAGCACCTACCTCCTCAGCTGCACCCACATCCACGCCTTACGGCGCTCCACATTCTCCAGCACCCCCAGCTTTTACTGGCCACCATCCAGCTTTTACTGGAATTTCTGGTATCCCCCCTACTGGATTTGGAAGTCCTATTGGGTTGAATCTGGGTACCGAAGGAGGAGAATCTTCGTCGCATGGGTCTATACTGTCTGTTGGTACTGTCGAAGATATTGATGGAGAAGCAAGGACCACCGTGAAGGAGCGATCAATGGCCTTGAAGAAGAAGGACCGGCGGCAGAAAGAAAATGAGGCCAAGATCAAAGAGAAGCAGAAGAAATTTAAGGAGATGAGGCTGCATCAAGCACCGCAGACGCCGTTCGTGCAGCCTACTGTGGACCAGGCGTTGCTGGCGGCCGCAATTGCGCAGGCACAGGCAATGGGAGGCGCCGCAGTCAACCCAGTGTTCGTCAACCCGGTCGGCACATCCACAGGTTTCAACCTGAACCACTTGCTGAACCCCTTGCACATGAGGCTTCGAGGGTCAGCAATGTAGCAGCCTAAGTTCTCAGGGCACCCAAATTACTGGGCGTCCTTCGAACGGCAGTTCATGGTCTGGTTGCAGATGGAGAAGCTCGACAAGGAACTCTGGATCCTTGGGTTGATGGACTGCTTGACTGGCAAGCTAAGGGAAAGTACATACAATCTGTATGTGGAAAGGCAGAATCAAGGAGATCCCCTGACGTACGAAGAGCTGTGCAGAAGTCTCAAGAAGAAGGGCTCTCGACTTCCTGAAGATCATTACCGGAACCGTCTGGAGGGCTGCAGGGCGATCAAGAAATTGTTTCTGGAAGAAATTCAAATTGCAAGGCAAGATTGGCAGTTTTTGGTACCAGAGGCGGAGAACTCTGGAGAAGGACTTTCTGAAGGCAAAATGAAGAAGATCCTCCTGAGCAAGCTCACGCCGGAGACCAAGCAGAAGATCAGGGACTCTCAGGCGGACCAAAAAGTTCTGGGCAACTGGGTTGAAGTCCGAGGATTACCAGAAACTATCGGAAAAATGGCAGTTCGTGAGTTACTACACTCTATCAGTGCTACTGGATTGAAAGACATCACTATTCGTGAGGGCAGATGGAGAGTTGGTTTCCACAATTCTGAACAGTCGGAGTTTTTCTGCAGCATGGTAGATGGAAAAGTGAAGTATAAGGGAACAGTTTTGAAGGTACGACCGTGGATCTTCTTGTATGGAGTCGAGCAGATCTGGGACCAACTTGAAAAGTATGCAAACTTAGAGCGCCAGAAGTCCCAGGATGCACATGGCTTCGGAGGCAAGGTCAACGCCGTTGGTGAGAAGGGATGCTCTGTGTGTATTGCCCTTGGAAGAGAAGGTCGAGCGGCGACTCACACGACCGCAGATCACAGGTGGACGCCCTCAGACCTCAAGACAATTCAGTCAGAAATGGATGGAAAGGGAAATTCTCCCAAAAGTCCCCAGCAGGATGGAGCACGAGATGCTGACCAGCATGGAAGGGGAAAGGGTAAAGGGCAGTCCAAAGGAAAGAACAGAGACTGGACACCGAAAGATTACTCGCAGCAAGGCGGAGATCCAAGCGACTCAAGATGGACCGATGCTGGTGGGAAATCTGGTGGAAAAAATGGCCAAAAAGGTGGAAATGGCAAGGGAAAGTCCGGGAATCAAGATGATTCCAAGGTGAATGGCAACCCCCTGTACGCGGAGACGCCAGCGAACAAGACCTTCGGCAACAACAAGGATACTGGAGGTCGAGGCAAGGGCAGATCCAACGAATCCAACCCCAATTCCAACACCTCCAACAACAAAGGTCAAGGTGGTAAGAAAGATGGTGGTGGAAAATCATTTGGTGGTCGTGGACGTGGAAAAGGAGTGAATGCCGTCGAAGCAGGAGAAGAATGGGTTGACGAAGGACAAGTACAGGACGTACAGCTGAACGAAGAAGAAGAATGGCAATAGGGAAGCCAACTTGACCCAAATCCCAACACTGGGGTTGAGTGGCAGGAGACAAAACCCATCAGGGTAGTTGGGGCGGTGGATGGACGCTGCTGGGACCGGCTGGCGCGCTCCTCCGGCCTCCTGTACCCTGCCTGGGTCCTCAGCGCTGTCCGGCGAGGCAAGCAGCGCCAGTTTGTCTGCTGGATCCAGGTCAGATCGACGGATGGTAAGGTTAAACTTGCCAGATGTCTGATTGACAATGGTTCAGAGGTCAATCTGGTGAGGAAAGGCTTTCTGCAGGAGGATGAGACGAAAATGTCCTCGAACCCTGTCCAGCTGGAGGGCGTCAGTGGACATCGCCTTGACGGTGGCGACAGAGAGGCAGAATTGGCGGTCAGATTGGTGAAACAATCGGTGTGGAGCGTGGAAGAGACGGTCACGGAGGAGTGGTTTTCTGGAAAATTCTATGAAGCCACCATAAAGTATGATTTATTCTTGGGTCAACCCTGGCTTCACGCCCACCGTGTGTCGCCCATGGGACACAGGACATGCTTCCTCCAAGATCCGTCGACCACCGACCCGTCCGAACTGTATTATCTGCACCCATATACCAAGAGTATCCACCAATTCAAGGAAGGAAATAAGCTGCTTTTTCAGCAAGATGGGCAGGAATGGACAAGGAATCAAGAAGATTTCGACGAAGGAAAGGTGGATTCGTTGAACAGCAAGAAGTGGAAGTCAGTTTGCTATCGAGTGGTCGACAAATGGCGGGACATTCTGGTGGATTATTTCGAAAAGAACCACAATTTTGGTCCTGAAGTTGATGCTTTTGCAAACAAAAAGAATAAAAGATTTCCGAAGTTCTACGACGACGC
Organism: Eutreptiella sp. 'Long Island Sound 2002'; assembly: GCA_964036045.1. Lineage (NCBI taxonomy): Eukaryota > Euglenozoa > Euglenophyceae > Eutreptiales > Eutreptiaceae > Eutreptiella > Eutreptiella sp. 'Long Island Sound 2002'. Next base: position 52,822,517 of record OZ038382.1, on the reverse strand, counting down.
CTGGAGTGAGGACTGGTCTGAACCTCTTTGGATCAATCCGCCCTTCGACGTTTTCCCTCGTGTAGTGCAGAAGCTGAAGCAATCCGGCGCAAAGGCGATTTTAATTGTCCCCAACTGGCCAAGACAAGAGTGGTTCAAGGACATTATGGACATTTCAATCGACATTGTCGAGCTACCTCAAAAGAGAGTGAAGCTGTATTGCGAAGACAATGGCAAGCCTTTGCCACAGCGTTCGTGGAGCACGTTGGTGTGCTTAGTTGACGGGAATCTGGGAGATTATTGGCAAGATGACAGTGAAATGGGAACAGAAGAGGTCATCTCAAATTCCTCAAGAATCGACGAAATTGAGGTGGATGAAGACGATCGAGAGCGGAGTCCCGACGTATCGTCGCGGAAAGAGGGAAGGACCATCGGCGTCCCTCAAGAGAACGCCTCCATCCATTACAATTCGTCCCCATCAGACAAGAATCAAGCCAAAAAAGTCAAGATTTCAAGCAAGAATGAAGACAAATCTCCAAGAATCTCGCCTGAATTGACAGGAATGAAGCTGAATTCGTCCGACCATCCCTTCAAGACATTCTTGGACCCCTTTCATTGGTGGGATCCCACGGAGGAGCGAGCTCAGGTGAGCTTCATCCGCCAACAATGCGACGAAGAAGTTTGGAATGAAGTGGCCAAGAACATGAGACCACGACCAACAATTCGCAAATTGGTGGACATAATGTCGGTGATTAAATGTGGGAATCAGGTCGACGGAGACAAGATATCTGCAAGAAGGGACGCAGTGTTCGAAGATTATCAAGATGACGTGCTGAGTGGGAAGTTGTGGAAAAATCCCCCAATTCGATGTGCAAATGGGGAAGCCAAGACTGACATAATCGAAGGCTCCAAGGTTCACAAACAACGTCCATTCTATCTCCACGGCACCAAAGCAGATGCCCTGCGAAAGATTATTGAGCGCAATCTCTATGAGTTCGGTTGGTTGGAGGGCTGCATGAGTTCTGAGTGGTGTTCAGCACCATTTACTGTGCCAAAACCCTCACCTGCTGACCAATCCAGCATAGATGCGTGGCGTCTAGTGGTGGTTTACAGAGCCCTCAATGCCGCCACAGTACCAGACGCGCATCCTCCTCCTCTAATCGAGAAGGAGATTGCCGCGAGAGCCAAAGGCAAGCTCTTTACTGTGTTGGATTTGCGCCATGGCTTTCATCAGATGCCCCTTCGGAAGGAGGACAGGCATTTGACGGCAATGTGCACGCCCTGTGGCACTGTCCAGTGGACTGTACTGCCGATGGGTCTGAAGAATGCGCCGTCGATGTTCCAGAAGATGATGGAGACTATTTTATTTCAGAAGCACAAGTCTCTGGATCTACAAGAATTCTGCAGCATCTACATTGACGACCTTCTGATTGCCACGCCGTTGGGAAAAAACTTTGATGGGTGCCTGAAGTTGGACGAAGAACAAGTTCGAAAGGTTCTCGAAGTCCTTTGACAAGAGAAGCTCGTGTGTGGACCCAAGAAGGGCAAGATGTTCCTCCAGAGTGTGGAATTTTGTGGCTCTGTCTTGGAAGATGGGACAAGAAGACCAGCCCCAGGAAAAATGGCTGCCCTGCAGCTCTGGGAAAGGCCTAAAACCATCACGCAGCTTCGTGCCTTTTTAGGCTGCTGCAATTACTACCACGAGTTCCTTTTTCTCTGGGCCAAGTTCTCTGGTCCATTGACAGAGTTACTCAAGGTTGGCAAAATAGAAGGAAAGAAAGGATCTCAAGTGAAGCTCAAGTGGACGCCAGAATGTGAAGAAGCCTTTACTGGTCTCAAGGAAGCACTGGCGAATGTGGTTACATTAAAGACTCCGTGGTTGGATGGAAGACCTTTTTATATTCGTACAGACGCCAGTCGTTACGCCATTGGTGCTACGATCGAACAAGTCGACGACGAAGGTCACCATCACCCCCTGGCTTTCTGGTCTCGCAAGCTTACAACAAGGCAGCGAAATTGGAGTCCAAGGGAACAAGAAGCCTACGCAATCCTTTGTGCCTTACGGCGCTATGAAGGTTGGATCTTGGGCCATCGCGTTGAGGTACTGACTGACCACAAGTCACTGGAGAGCTGGAGGACAGAACATGTGGATACCCCTGGTGGACCAGCTGGGAGAAGAGGCCGTTGGCATGAAACTCTCAGCAGATTTGACCTCCATGTGACTTACATTCCGGGTCGCTACAACACAGTGGCGGACGCCCAAGGACGGATTTGTGTTCCTGATTGTCTGATTGACCAATATGTCAAACATTGGCATCGGAATGAGACAGCCCACACATTCTCGTGTGCTGGAGCAGGAGCTACGCCACAGAGTGTACACAAGGGACCTCAAGGGTGCCTGTGAACGAGTTGCCAAAGGATGCAAGCAATGTCAGGCGACCATCTGCAGGAATCAAAAGGCAGAAGGACTACTGAAGGGATTACCAATTCCTGAGAGGTTGTTCGACAAGGTGACGGCGGATGTCTTCGAGTTGGGACAAATCCAAGAGGAATGTCTCTACACGAGGAAGCCTATCGATGGGGTTTTGTTAATTCAAGACCGCCACGGTGGCTACATCCAAGTCCTCCCTTGCAACACGAAGCATCTCACCTCTGAAATGGCTGCCAAGTGGACTGCAAGTCAGTGGATGAGTAACTGGGATGTGCCCAGTGAAATTCTGACGGACAGTGGGAAAGAGTATATTGGGACTTGGTGGGAGAACATGTGTGCCCTATTGGGAGTTCATCATCTTCGTGCCAGAGTCTACGACCATCGAGCTCTCCCTGCTGAACGCGCTGGAAGGATTCTTATCTCCATTCTGAGAAAATTCCTGGCGACTGAAAAAGACTACAATTGGTTGGAGACAATTTACTGTGTCTTGAGAAGATACCATCGCACCAAGAATTACACTGGATTAAGTTCGAATGAGCTGGTTTTTGGTCGCGAGAAGATGGGTCCAGGACCAGTGATGTACCATCCAAGGCAGTGCTACGACGCCTCGCAATGGTTTGAGAGGATCAAGGATTTAGAAGCCAAGTGGATCCAAGCCAAAGTGGAAAGTCAAGCAGAGTGGTTGAATTTCAAAAATAAGTCAAGAACGCAAGGAAAACCCTTCGAGAAAGGCCAGCAAGTTTGGCTTCGTAAGTCAGACGAGACCCTGAAGGACGACAACAAATTGTTACCTTTGTGGGATGGCCCATTCCAAGTCAAGAGTCAACTAAGTGAGAGTACATTCAACATTGAGATTGAGCCAGGCAGGCATCAAGAAGTACATCGAGATCGTTTGAAGGCCGAAGTACCCTGCCCCAAAGGAAGGTTCAAGCCTCTCTATTGGACTTCGAAGTACCTGAGCGACAGGAAGATGGTCACAAGCAGTTTCGAGTTAGCGAATATCCTTGATTACAAGAAGGATGCTCGAGGCAAGTGGTACCTTCTGTGCAGATGGAAAGGATTCGGTCCAGAAGAAGACAAATGGGAGCCAGCTTCAAGCTTCATCCATGGGTATACGGATACTCTCATCAAGTTCCTGAAGAAACACCCTGAGATTGACAAAGAGCTCTCGCTGATCAAGGATTGTATCACCAAAGAAGACTTACAAGCACAAGAAGAAGCTCCAATTGTGGCATCATCCATTCAAGACAAGATCTGATCAGGATGGAGATCGCCGAAACTTTCGAAGAGGTTTACGGTCGACATATACCCTTGGCATGGGGACACAACAGTCCAGACGAATCGTCTATGTGGTTCGATGAGCAGATGATGGGACATTCTGGGGTCATCCTGGTCATTCCATCCATCATTCCCATCATGGCCATCATGTGAATCATGTGCTTCATCTCAGATGATTCCAATCCGAAGATCCGAAAGGCCATTATCTTCAACCACGACGACACTATCGCGTTTTGCTGTCGACTGGACCCCTCTACTCGCCTTGGGAAGGACTCGTTCGAGTTCGTGCTCATTACAGAGATTCTGGCACATGACTGAGTCTGATCCATTTCATGTGTTTGACGGATCTGCTCAGAATGTGATTTCCATCAGCTCTTACATTGAGACAGTTGGTTTCTCTTCCAAACGACCACTGTCAAAGGGCTTATATAGACCAAGTGACGACGATGTGGAGGGGTACCCAGAACCCCATGGCTAGGTTAGGGCATACAACCGGTCTCCGGTCCACTAACCCCGTGTACGGCGTGTTCCGCGCCGTAAAGCCCCGCATCGGCAACCGATGCACCGCCAGCGGAGATTTGTATATCAGAATATCAGGAATCAACAGGGTTTTATTTTCATATTGTTTCCGTCAATTTTAACGCTTCCGTTCTGATATTCACTATTTTGACTGCTGGCGGTTGGATCGCGAATTTACCGTAAGCGCCAGTTTAACTGTAATTAATGGAAATTTTAACGCAATCCGTCACGAAGGCTCCAAAGTCGCCAGGAACTGCATGGATGCCTCCGCAATTTTCATAATTAATACTCGCAACCTTAATCCGAATTTTTCAGGATGTCGAAATCGGATTTCCGACTTCGACATCCCCGCACTTGATTTGACCTCTTTCGAGTGGACGTACGTGCTTCCCTATGCACGAATCAACTTCCCTTTTATCTTGCCCTCCATTTGACTCAGAGATATGGGCAAAACAAAGTTGATTCGTGAGGCCACTTGTGAGGGTCATATCTCGTGCCGCTTGCGAGTATTGACAATAAGGAAGCGTGGGATGTATTCACAATACTCTCGACGTAATTTAGGAAGCTTTATATGCCTTGCGTTTCCACACGTGCGCGCTAGTGTAATGGATCATGGTCAAGAGGGTAGAGTTTGCGTTAGAACTCTTTGGCCATGACATTGCGTGCGTTAAGATAACTTTCGAGTGTAGCGCGCAAGTGTTGGTGTTGCATAGGAACTCTCCTTGAGTTCCTATGAGCGATTGACACAAAGTCATGCCCTTGGAGGGGCATGACATATCGTGGTGGGAGCTACCTTTTGGGGCAATATGTGGTATGTGCCATGTGTTGTGTTGCGTGCCCATTTGGCGGGTCCATTACTCCAAGCCAAGCCCGCCAATGGTCCTCATATTGTGCAATCCCCTTCTCCATACTGCCTACAGTCAATTGCAAGCCTAACCTTCGTGAAGGGAAGCCTGTGTGGTGATCCCGAAGCGATGCGTTGGGAGCAGGGTGTGTGTTTTGCAATTTTCCATGTTTTCATGTGCCCACTTGGGAAGTAGCGCTCGTAACCTTTCAAGGCGCCCCAAGTGGAGCACATATGTGGGATCGAAGGTCATTGGTGTCAAGTCATTGTGTTTAGAAGGATTAGTTGATTGCACGATCCAAGCCAAAGATATTATAATATAATTGTGCACCTTTCAATGTACTTTTGTGTGTCTTTGTGCCAATTTTGCCGTATTTGGCCCGTCATGATGTCAAGTGGCGACCTTGTATCTCAACGTTGCGCTCAATTGACATCATGACCCAAGTATGTTGTGGGGGTACATACTTCGGTGCCCAACATATCTTGGACCCGGCGAATAACTCCTCTTAGGCTTGGCATACCGTGGCCGCCATGTTGGCGATTCGGGACTATCCCAAATCATGGGCTCACTTGGCGACCCTGCCATTCCCAATACCGGAGGAGTTGAGCGACGCCCAAAAGATATGTTGGACACATATAACTTGATACCAATCCTATGGCACACTCCGGTCCGAGTCGAGCATGTGCCTCATTTGCCCCAACCATGAGTGTGCGCATTTTTGGCCATTTTGAGCAATTTTCCACTTTTGCTGCCCGCCGTGCACTATGTTCTAACCCTCGTGCACGCCGGACGCATGGACCAATGGACCATATATGACATGGGTGTTATGGGTAATGGTCCCCATGGTCCACACACCACGTGGGCGAAGCAGAGCCACCTTCGTTAAGGCGCTAGCCCAAAGTGAGTGTGGGCACATTTGCCATTTTGGCATTTGTGGACCCAATTGGGATCGTCACCACGCCAAGTGGCATGGAGATCTTTGAGAGCCAAGTGCATGGGAGTCATTGTTGGACTCCCGGTAGATCGGGTATGGAATGGCGGATCCGATCTCCAAGCCAGCGTGGAGGAATACTATTGGGAGCACACCGAATTTTGGCTCATTCCAAGCAGCCAAAATGACCCAATTTTGGGACCCCAATTTCCCCCTTCCGTGTGGTCAATTGGCGGCCCCATTTCTCTAAGCCCATAGGAAGCCCGGACCTAAATTCAAGTTGTACACTCAGATATAAGTCCTAGGTCCTGCCTCCTATCCTTTGAGGCATTGGCCTTACCTTGGCCGGGCAAGCCACGCGTGGGAATGACGCCAATTTTGATGATTTTGGCATCATGACCCCACTTGACTCATCCGTGTTGCCCTGATGCCGGGACCTCAGAGGGAACCAGGTTGGGTGAGGGCTCCAGGGAGTTCGTACTTTCACCGCCGCGGGGTTACCCAACCTTCGCGTGCCACTCGGGGCCACCAACCCCGAGCAGCGCGGCGCAGCTCGCTGCTCGCAGCGCAGCGCAGCGTCTCGCAGCGCAGCGCAGCGGCTCGCAGCGCCGCTCAGCGACAGCGCCGAGTTCGTCACGGAGCCCGCAGCGCCGTCCAGTGCATCGCCCTGACCGCGCAGCAACCGTGGAAGAGGTGCACAGACCAGGACTCCTGCATCAGCCCCATCGGCCAACCCGGAGTCCCATCGGCCGACCAGCAAGGCCGCGTCAACCACCTCCACAACCACCGGCTGACCAGCACCAGCCGCACATCCAGCCCAGTGCTGCAGCACCCGCCTCAACAACCACCACCAGTTCGTTGAGTTGAACGAGTGCATACCAAGGACCTCAAGACCAACTACGCCCCCGCTGCCATGGTGAATTGGCAGGAAGCGGGCAAGACGTGGCCGCGGCCCCACCCTCATGCAGCACGCCTGCTGCGTGGGTTGGTTTGGGACCAGCACTACCGCCACAGCCACCCCCAGTGCGAAGGCGGCATGCCCAGGAGCTTCGAGCTCCGCACGGACATCGCCCCCGACCGCCTGCAAGCCGTGGAGGACTGGCTGCGGGCGGAAGGGTACGAGTACCGCCACCAGCAGAGGCGCTGGAGGACGTGGACCCGGCCGGACAGGCCCGGCGAAGGCCTGCGTCCCGACAGGATTGAGGAGGACGAGGAGCCCAACGTGTACCTGTCGGGCGCCTCGATCAACGTCTCCTTGTGGGACGTGATCGAGAAGAACTTCCCGGAACCGGGGAGCGAGCGCAGGCTGCAGGGCAGCAGCAGCGCGTCTCCGGGGAAGGAGAAGCGGTCCGCCGGGGACAAGAAGAGGGACCAGAGGTGGCGGGAGTACCAGGAGTCCCTGGCCGCCGAAGCCGCCCAAGGCGCCAAGGGCGGAACCCCAGCCCCCAGTCCCCAACGGGCCAATGGTGGTCACCACCCCGGCTCCACCACCCTGGGCGACTACATCCAAGTCGCCAAGCAGACCCAGGCCAAGCCCCGTCCGCTGCTCCTGAGGGCCCGGCAGGCCCCAGCAGGCCCCAGCAGCGACGTGGAGTCGGCCCACCGCGGGAGGATGCCGGCCGACCAGGCCAGCTCCAGCAGCAGCGTCGCTCCCGAAAGGGACGTGGCGCGCGCCTGTGAGCGCGCCTGTGGGGTGCCCTGCAACCGTCGGGTTGCCCGGCAACGGGCCAGGCAGTACAGCGCTGCCGTGGAGGGCGCCGCCGGCATCGCCCAGGAGGAGGCTGCGGAGTGGGCGCATGGCATGGCCATCCACGCCCAGACCGTGGCGGCCATTGCGGCCGGACTCACGGCCGTAGCCGCCCATGGGGCAGCGACTGCCCAGGTCAACGGTGAGTTGGCGGCAGCCGACGAGGAAGCCCGCCTGACGCAGGAGGCCATTGCCTGCAAGGAGGCCGAGGTGAAGGCGCTGGAAGAGGCGCTTGCCCAAGAGAGGGCAAAGAAGGAGGCGGAGGAAAGGGCCCACGCTGAAGCGACGGCTAAGGCCCAGGAGGACGCCGCCAAGAAGGAAGCCATCGAGGCTGCGCGACGGAAGGTCGCTGAAGAGAAGGCCAAGACGGAGGCGGAGCTGGCAGCGTTGGAAGCGCAGAAGGCGCGGCTGCAGCAGGCCCGGGAAGCCGAGGCGGCTCGTGCTCGGGAGGAAGCCGAAGCGCGAGCTGCCGCAGCCACTGCCGCCGCAATGGAGGAGGCAGAGGCCAAACTCCGCCGCGAGACTCCCCCGGGAGCATCACGAGTGGAGACCCTTCGAAAGCTTTTCGAAGGGGACGCCTCCTCCAGGATGGCGCTGGATGAGGCCGACACGGGCAGCAGTGGGAGCAGTGGCACCACCGCCCGTCGACGGAGGAAGGGCAAGGGGAAGACCCCCGAGAAGCCGCGGAGGCCAGCGGGTGGGCACCCCCACGACAGTGACCCCTTCTTCACCGCCAGTGACGGGGATGAACGAGGCCGTCGACATCGCCAAGTGGTGGCTTGGACGGGCGGAGGCGGCGGAGACGTCCCCATGGAGCCGGAAGGTGAGGATGAGGATCTCCCTCCTCCGTACCGGAGCTCGGAGTCCTCCGAGACCGAGACGCCCAGGTGGGGCGACATGGGCGAGGATGACGACATGGACTTCGGCATCACGAGGAAGCGCCCATCCTCGGACCCACCGAGGCGACCCGGCGGAGACCCACCGGGACCCCCTGGCGGAGGACCATCAGGACCCCCTGGAGGACGCCTACCGAGTGGACCCCCTGGAGGCGGACCACCGGGCGGGGGAGGACCCCCTGGACCGGGCGGACCCGGCGGAGGCCCTCCTGGAGGACCCCCTGGGGACCCCGACGACCCACCAGGGAACGGCGACCCGGATACCACCTGGCGGTGGATTGTCTACCTCCGCAGGAGGGTCTTTTCCCTCGAGTGCGAGGTAGACACGGGCAAGGTCGAGATGGCTCGCATCTCCGGGGTCGCCGCGCGCGCGCAGAAGGAGCTGGACATCGCCAGGGCCGAGACCAAGTCGCTGACCAACGTCGTTAGCGGCCTGCAGGAGAGGCTGGATGCGCTGGAAGCCCGTGGGAGCGTCGGCAGCGACCACCCACCCCTGGAGTCTGGCTCGTCGGACGACGGCTGGGGACCCGGACCAGGTCCAGGCAGACCCCACGCCCCCGGCGGAGCCCCCAGGAGTCGCCCCAGCGCCAGTGCCCCCTCTCTCACCGCCCCCTCTCACCACAGCGCGGGCCGCCGCAACGAGCGCGTGCCGCCCGGCAGGTGCAGTGAGGAATGGCGCGATGAGTGGCTCAGCGCGGACTACCACAACCACCGTGCCCCACCGCGGACGCCTGTACGCCCCCGACGCCCGCCACCAGCCCCGGTGCCAATCCCCAGGGCTGGAGGACGTTATGGTGGACTCAGGGATGAGGTCCCCAGAGGAGACGTGGAGTGGGATGTCGGCGAAGGTGAGGACCTGGACCTGGACCTGGAGGAGTTCGACATCAGCCCGCCGCGTGGTGTACGACGGGAGGCCGCTGAACGCAGCCGCCGGCGCCGTGATGAGGATGCGTACATGGATGCAGTACGGCGTGAACATTTCGGTTCAGCGTACGTGGAGGAACCGCGGCGTAGCCACAGGGATTCCATGGAGGAGATGGACGTGGCGGCCGTGGGAGTCCGTGGGCGAGGCCGATGGGAACCTCGGTCGACCTCGCGGCCGGCATTCATGGTCTCCAAGGCCGCGGATGCCGCCGTGTGGGAAGACTTGAAGGACATCAAGCCCCCCATGTACGACGGCAACCCCCTCAACCTCGACCGCTTCTTCGAGAAGCTGGACGATTGGGGGCTGACCGTCACTGAAGACCTGCCTCCCGCTGATGCGGAGAAGTATGTCTTCAAACGGTTCAGGTACCGCCTGCCGGAAGTGCTCGGAGAGCTATACTTCATGGCGACCAAGGAGGGGAAAATCAAGACCCTCAAGGAAGCCAAGAAGTGGCTCAACGAGCAGGAGCGGGTGGACGCTCCGCAGGTGGCGGCCAAGCGGTGGAAGTCCATCAAGCTTGAGCATGATGGACGGGAGATCCGCCTACGAGAGTGGCGAGACTTCCGAGGGAAATACACCCTCTTCCGCCGCAACGTGGAGGATTGGAACGAGGGTGACGAGCAGGCTCGCCTGCTCTCCATGCTGCCGGAAGCATGGATCAAGAGGGTCACCAAGGAGGAATCCAAGCGGGCCAAGTCCAACCACACGGTCAAGATGATGCTCCCCAAGGAGTATCATACGAACGTGGTGGCTTGGGCGAAGAAGAACGTGGCCCGGGATGTCAAACGGCACTCCCTGCGGAACGCTCTTCTCATCACCGTCTCGGGCGATCGCGAGAAGACCGCGATGTGGCGCCTTGACGATTGTGAGTTGAGCGGCCAGACCATCCGTCTGCAGCCCATCCCGGCGCGGATGAGCTGCGACGAGATCCTGGAGTGGGTTGGCGAGGAAGTACTCAAGGAGTACCGAAACCTCCACCACACCCGCGGGTTGAGGCCCGGCGACCGCGACGTCAACTACGTTGGCGAGGGACCTGGCGGGGAAGATGCCATGGACCCAGCGGGAGCCGGCAGCGATGAGACTCTCGTCGACGATGACGACGACGATGAGCCCGCCGAAGTGGCCGTGTGTGCCTTCGTGGCCAAGAATCTGAGCGCGGGGAGCAAGCCGGCAAACTGGAAGCCCCTGCAGCAGGGTTGGAGGAAGCAGGAGAAGAGGGACCCTCGCCGCATTGGCGACCCTCCGCTGTCCTTTGGGGAGTTCATACGAGCTCACCCTCAGGGCTGTTTCGTGTGTTATGGGAGGAAGCGAGGCTTCAACCATGACCACCGATCATGCCCTGTCCACAAGGCCGACACGGAGGCTTACAAGAAGGCGCACGGGTCGAAGAAGCGTGCGCCCGCGGGTATCGGGGAAGCCAAGATGGAGATGGACAAGGACGAGCTGGCCAAGCTGATGTCGTCGGTGGGGACCGAATTGGCCAAGGAGATCCAGGAGATCAAGCGGAACTGGGTCCCCAGATTGGACAACAAGAACAGGGAGAACAACCAGAATGACCAGAACAAGGACAAGGACAAGAATAAGGGTAAGAAAGGGGGAAGGAAGAAGGGCATCAACGAGGTTGATGCGGAGGAGAACACCCCTTCCTCCACAACCGACGCCCCCTAGCGGAGCCCCTGCAGCCAAGGGCCCCAGCTAGGGCGGTCGCAGGATGGTGACGTGGGAAGCGCCGAACCATCCCAGTCGGAAGTCGATAAGCACAAGGGGACTGCCGCGGGCGGAAGGCCCGGTCCGGCGCCCAGTCGCGGAGGCGGGGTGAGGGCAAGTGAAGGCACGAACCCTTGCACCCGTCCGTCCTTCGCGACCAAGAATGTGTTTGATGTACTACAGGATCTATCCGAGAGTATCGGAGGATCACCCGGACCGCAGCTGGATGCTGCAGATGGGCAGCCTGAGCCCATTGTCCACGACCTGCACCAGTCGCTTGTTGAGCTTCTGGAACGGCCGGAGATCCTGAGTTTGCACGCCGTGCGCCGTGTCGGTCGCGAGCGGCAGTTGCATCTTAAGGTCCGTGCCTTATGCGGGGAAGTGGAAAAGGTTTTCGAAGTGTTGGTCGACACGGGAGCTCAAGTCAGCTTGGTCAAGGCTGGCCTGCTTCCACCAGAGTGTCTTACCGACAGTCGGAAACCTGTCAGGCTGAAGGTGGCGAACGGCCAGTACATGGTGGGAGGCACGAAGGAAGCGGCCATCGGGCTGCAGTTCGTGAACCATCGTGAGCTGATTCGCCCAGACCTCGGCAAGGAAATCCTCCTGCACGGTAGCTTCTACGAGGCCGAGATGGACTGGGACATGAACGTTGGGTACGACTTCATGATGGAGACGGACTCCGGCGTTCTCCCGGCCCAGGCCTCCATGACCCTGTACCAGGACGACCAGCTCTCGTGGCTTTCGTCACCTGAGCACCATGTGGAATGCCAATGGATCCACCCCGAACGCAATCAGCTCGAAGTGGCCGCGCTGGACACTGAGCCAACTGGTCCAGCAAACCAGGAGTACGGCGTAAGGCCGGAAGTGGCGAACCGAGTGGTCGCGGACCTGGGAGCGTCGGATCTGGCCCTGGATGTGTTCTCTTCAGGAACCTCCGCCCATCTGCGGGTGTGTGAGAAGTACTGGAGCGCACAGGACTCCGCGTGGAAGAAGCACTGGGGTCCGCATCAGGGATTGATGTGGATCCATTGCCCCCGTTGGGACATTCCAAGAGCGATAGCGAAGATTCGCAAAGACCGCTCCAAGGCAGTGCTGGTTGTTCCTATGGGATGCACCGAGGAGGAAAGTCCCCGACATTGGGTAGCCTCATTGACCAACATGACCTTAAACAAGGTCGTCCTACCGGCTGGAGAGAGTGTCTATCAGGACGCCAAGGGACAGCCCATGCCACCCCAGAGATGGCCAACGGAATTCCACTATGTGGATGGGGGCCTTGATCAGGCCGACACCACAAACTTCGTGTGTGTCAACCGCATCATAGCGGAGCCTTGGAGGCAATGCTTTGCGGTTCCCCCTGTTGACATCGAGGAATCAGAATCGGAAGAGCCCCTCACTGAAGAGGAGTGGGATCTGGTTCAGGGGTATATGGATCAGCCCTTTCACGACTGGGGAAACCAGCGTGAGGGCAAAGGCCAGGACAAAGCCTTGTGGGAAGTGGACTCGATCGTCTCTGGTTCCTATGACAGGAACACCTTCGTGCAGAGGGTGCTGGACCACCTATCCAGCCAGGACGAGCCAATCGGGGGTAACCCACCCACCTACGGCGATCTATTCCGAGGCAAGACCAGAGATTGCCCCTTGGGCCACCTGGGAAGACCACCTGAGCCGAAAGCGAGCGGAGTAGCTACCCCTCAAGTAAGCTCCGTGGTTCAAGTGCCCGGAAAAGCCAAGGCGGAGTCCGACGATTGCCCCAAGATCCAGGCGTTGAGGGCCAGGCTGAAGCAGAAGTATGGCGAGACCTTCTTCAGCGGAAAACCTGTGTTCCCCCCACCGGTGCGTGGACCGTATGGCGAGGCCAAGATACGACTGAAGCAGGACCCCCGTGTGTATCGGCACCGGGAGTTTGCCCTGAGGGGCGAGAGGAAAGAGGCCATGGACAAGATCCTCCGTGACTTCATCCAGAGAGGCTGGCTTGAGCCGTGCCACTCCGAGTGGGCCTCTCCCTGCTTCGTCGTCCCCAAGAAGGTTGCCGGTGAGTGGCGGCTCGTGGTCGACTACCGCGGCCTGAACGGCCAAACGCAGCACAACAGCTATACGCTGCCCCTCATTGAGGACATGCTGCAAAAGCAACACCGGCGGAGGATCTTCACGGTGATTGACCTGAAACATGGTTATCATCAGATGCCTCTCGCCGAAGAGTCCCGTGCCTGCACAGCCATGAGCACCCCACTTGGACCTCTCCAGTGGAAGGTGATGCCTATGGGCGTTACCAACGGCAATGCGGCTTTTCAGCGGATGCTGGAGAACCTGCTTGAGCCGGTGCGCGACTGTGCGGACCCCTTCGTGGACGACGTGATCATCGCGTCCGGGGACCCCAGCATGAGCTACGAGGAGCTCCTGGAGGCACACGAGAGGGACGTCACTCGAGTGCTGGACCTTCTGGTTCGGCAGCAGTGACAAGGCCACCATTGCGGTAAGCGAGGTGGTCTTCGCTGGCCACGTAGTTGGGAACGGGCAGCGAAAGCCCATACCTGGCAAGGTGGCTGCGATTGAGCACTGGGAAAAGCCCAAGACGGTCTCTGAGGTACGGGCGTATCTGGGGTTCTGCAACTACTACTCGGGGTATATCAAGATGTATGCCGAGTATGCAGCCCCCATGACGACCATGCTCAAGGGCAACCGAGAGGAGACCAAGAAGGGGTCCAAGAAGGCTCTGGTCTGGACTGAAGAGTCCGACCGTGCCTTTGAGGGGATGAAGCAGGCGCTGCTATCCGCAGTGGGTCTGCACCTCCCGGATCCCGACCGAGGGTTCGTCCTGCGCACCGACGCTTCCGACTACGCCATTGGCGCTGTGTTGGAGCAAGTGCTTGACGACGGGAGGCACGTGCCCGTGGCCTTCTGGAGCCGAGTCCTGGTGGAAGGCCAGAGGCGGACGTGGACGCCCGTGAAAAGGAGGCGTATGCCATCGTCATGGCTCTCAGGAAATGGGCTGGGTACATAGCCCTACATCCCGTCGCTGTCTGCACCGACCATCAGAGTCTGCAGTCGTGGCACAAAGAGCACGTGGACACCCCCTCAGGTCCCGCCTCCCGACGGGCAAGATGGCATGAGACCTTGGCCAAGTTCGACCTAACGGTTGTGTATATTCCTGGAAATGATAACACCGTGGCGGACTGTCTCAGTAGGTGGGCCTATCCCGCCAGCAAGGGCATGACGGACATCTCTGCCCATGGCGATGAGGCTGAGACCGCTGAAGCCAAGAGGATCATCAAAATGGAGCGCCTGATGGAGGAGGAGGGTGCCAAATGCTTCGTTGTCATGGCCGCAGATGCCCCCCTCGCGTCGAGGGTGAGCAGAGCGGTCAGTGTACTCGCCCCTGAGGGAGCTGAGTCCGACAAGCACCTCTTCCCGAAGTCTTGCCTCCAGGACGACTGGACCGACGACTACGCCAAGTCTGAGGCCTTTGCGGCCGAGTATAGGGCTGTGACCGACCCTGACGACGGGCAGAAGTGGCCAAAGGGGCTGACTGAGGAAGATGGCAAGCTCTACCGGAATGGTAAGCTGCTAGTACCAGAGTCCCGGGTGCTCGAGCTGTGTGAAGCTTGGCACCACCACATGCTGCACCCAGGGGTCAAGAAGCAAGCTCTTGACATGCAGCGTCGGTTCGAGATCGACCATATCGTTCTCCCCACCGCCATCAAGAAGGTCAGGAAGGGTTGCTCGGTCTGCCAGGCCTGCAATCCCGATAACCGGAACGTCCGGGGGGAACCCCAATGGACCCCGGTTCCTGACCAGCCCATGGAGAGCGTGGCCATGGACGTCTTCTCCATGCCCGAGGTGCACATTGGCAAGGAGACCTTTGACTGTGTGGTTCTCTGTGTGGACCGCCACAGCGGCTACGTTGTAGCCGTTCCGGCACGCAAAAAGGGGTTGCTTGCCAAGGAAGTGGCAGTCATGATGATTCGTCATTGGCTGACCGTCTTTGACATCCCCCGCACCATTTGCAGTGACCGAGGGCCCCAGTTTACTGGTGGCTGGTTCAAGGCTATGTGTTCCCTCATGGGAATACGACATGCCAAGAGCGTCGCCTATCTCAGCCGGTCTAACGGCCGTGCTGAAGTGGCTGGTCGGCAGCTGTTCGAGAAGCTGCGCAAGATCCACATCACCAATCCACGTCGGAACTGGTTTGAGGAGATGTGGCCTGCTCTGAAGGCCCATCATGACACCCCCACTCCGGGCGGTTTGTCCCCTCACCAGATTCTGTTCGGCAGGGACCCCCTGGGCAGGGGACTTCCCTTGTCTGGTGATGGCATGGCTATGGATGCCAAGGAATTCTTCGCGCGGCAAGAGCAAACGGCGCGGGACATCCGCCAGCAGCTTGAGAAAGAGCATGCTGAGCGTCAGAAGTCCGCCCCGAGCTCGACAGCGCAGAAGTTCAGGGTGGGAGACCCGGTGTGGGTGATCAGACCCCGCCCTATGGGCACCCACCGCACCAAGACCTGGCTCACACCCGGCGAGGTGGTGCGCAGGATTGGTGAGGACACCTACCGCATCAAGGTGGGTCACGGACAGTTCCGGGAGCGCCACGAGAGTCAACTCTGTGTGCGGGAACCCGACCTCCGTGGCCAGCATGTGTCCCTGAGCTATGCCGCACATGAGGCCGATTCGGACGACGACTATGCTGAGCAGGACGACTATACAGTCGAGAAGATCCTGGCTCAGCGTCCGAAGGCCTCGGCACCCGGAGGTCTGGAGTTCAAGGTTCGTTGGCGAGGCTATGGGCCGTCCCACGACACCTGGGAACCCGTCTCCTCGTTCGTGCCGCGGGTTAATACTCCCTTCATGGAGTACATCCGCAAGCACAAGACCATGATCCACATTTCGGACTTGGCAGCACTCACCTGGGCGATTGCAGCCAGGGGTGCCTGATCAGCGCCCTGAGCTCTCCCCTGATGTGTTTTGAGCGCTTGTGAGGCCGACGAATCGTCCCTTACTTGCTTGCTCTCTTCCATCCTTCGGTGACAGAGTGGCCATATACCCCCCCCTGCTGAATCCAGAGGAGGATGGCCCCTCTCTTCTTCTACTCGTCACTCCCCCCCCCTGCTGAATCCTTGGGAAACCAGGTAGGGCGACTGACCTTCATAATTCTGAGCTCTTGGGGCCTTGAAGCCCATACGACGTTGCGCAACGGATGCCGCTGTCATCGGCATTGCGAATTTTTGGTGTGTGGTCTGGTTCCATGGCACTTGCGGAATCCAGACCAGTCGACGTGTGTCAGCTAACTATATATGGCCTGAACTCAGGCGTTTTCCCGTCCACCCTCCTGCATTGCCTTATCCTGACCGTGGCGTGGTTTGGCGCTCTGTCCAGAGCGTGTTTACACGCCTATTTACCCAGATTATTGCTTGTTTTTCTGCCCTCCAGGATATGTGCATCTGTATGTTAAGTGTCATCAGCCCATCGCTGAGGGATGGACTGTTTTTCACCACGAATCGGGATACAGAGGCGCCTTGAGTCGCCGTGTACATGTTCATACAGCCTGGGCCAGCCTGGACCAGTACTTGATTACAGATTCTACTGTTTGAGTGCTCGTGATACCGTGTTGCCCTATTCGCTGTGATGTGTGGAGATCCTGATGGCGCCAGGCGGGAAGCCCAGTTGCCTGACTACACTCCCAGCGGTCCGCCACTGTCAGTCCCAGTGTGAGCCTACCGACTCGCAGACGCACTTGCATTCGGATGGCGGCCTCCGGTGCTCCTGACCTCGGTCAGTCTGCCTGGGAAACTGGTGGTTTGAGGAGTCGACGCCTCCGCCCACACTGCATGAGGACTCCCTCATGTATGGCCTTCGTGGCAGTAGGGCGAGGGAAAAGACGGCCTTGATGCCCGATCCCTTCAGGAGGAGTTCCCTTAAGATCTGGGGTTCTTAAGGAGTTCGACTATGGTACTCTGGACTCCCGTCGTATGGATATGGACATGGTGCGCCCGAGGAAGGACCCGTGGGGACTCTCCCCAGTCGGCGGGCCTTGGGAAGCTTGGGGTAGCCTGATGGATCTTTGTGGTCGCTCTCGACTTGTGGGACCACCTCGGTCGTCGTGTGTCGCCTATGTTTGCCGTGTATGCCACTGCCACTGTGGTGGTGACCGTAGCAGCCGGCACCCGGTGCGCCTGGTATGGGTTAACGGGTCCTTTGGATGCCGAACAATCGATACTTGATACTATACATGTGCTACAAGCTTATACAGCATCGTACCTATCTTACTGTGACTCACTGAAGTGAGGATGTGACACCCCCCCCCCTTCAGGAAGTGGTCCTGGGTACCCGCTGCCATGCGTGGGTGTTATCGAGCCCCCCCAGGGTTTGCTCTAAGGAGGGGGGTGAAGCGGTACCCAGAACCCCATGGCTAGGTTAGGGCATACAACCGGTCTCCGGT
The DNA here is from genome assembly GCA_964036045.1 of Eutreptiella sp. 'Long Island Sound 2002'. Classification (NCBI taxonomy): domain Eukaryota; phylum Euglenozoa; class Euglenophyceae; order Eutreptiales; family Eutreptiaceae; genus Eutreptiella; species Eutreptiella sp. 'Long Island Sound 2002'. Next base: position 52,804,826 of record OZ038382.1, on the reverse strand, counting down.
CCACTAACCCCGTGTACGGCGTGTTCCGCGCCGTAAAGCCCCGCATCGGCAACCGATGCACCGCCAGCGGAGATTTGTATATCAGAATATCAGGAATCAACAGGGTTTTATTTTCATATTGTTTCCGTCAATTTTAACGCTTCCGTTCTGATATTCACTATTTTGACTGTTGGCGGTTGGATCGCGACTTTACCGTAACCGCCAGTTTAACTGTTTATAACCGAAGCTTTAACGCAATCCGTCACGAAGGCTCCAAAGTCGCCAGGAACTGCATGGATGCTTCCGCAATTTTCATAATTAATACTCGCAACCTTAATCCGAATTTTTCAGGATGTCGAAATCGGATTTTCGACTTCGACATCCCCGCACTTGATTTGACCTCTTTCGAGTGGACCTACGTGCTTCCCTATGCACGAATCAACTTCCCTTTTATCTTGCCCTCCATTTGACTCAGAGATATGGGCAAAACAAAGTTGATTCGTGAGGCCACTTGTGAGGGTCATATCTCGTGCCGCTTGCGAGTATTGACAATAAGGAAGCGTGGGATGTATTCACAATACTCCCGACGTAATTTAGGAAGCTTTATATGCCTTGCGTTTCCACACGTGCGCGCTAGTGTAATGGATCATGGTCGAGCGGGTAGAGTTTGCGTTATAACTCTTTGGCCATGACATTGCGTGTGTTAAGATAACTTTCGAGTGTAGCGCGCAAGTGTTGGTGTTGCATAGGTTGAGTTCCTATGAGCGATTGACACAAAGTCATGCCCTTGGAGGGGCATGACATATCGTGGTGGGAGCTACCTTTTGGGGCAATATGTGGTATGTGCCATGTGTTGTGTTGCGTGCCCATTTGGCGGGTCCATTACTCCAAACCAAGCCCGCCAATGGACCTCATATTGTGCAATCCCCTTCTCCATACTCCCCACGGTCAATTGCAAGCCTAACCTTCGTGAAGAGAAGCTTGTGTGGTGATCCCGAAGCGATGCGTTGGGAGCACAGTGTGTGTTTTGCAAATTTCCATGTTTTCATGTGCCCACTTGGGAAGTAGCGCTCGTAACCTTTCAAGGCGCCCCAAGTGGAGCACATATGTGGGATCGAAGGTCATTGGTGTCAAGTCATTGTGTTTGGAAGGATTAGTTGATTGCACGATCCAAGCCAAAGATATTATAATATAATTGTGCACCTTTCAATGCACTTTTGTGTGTCTTTGTGCCAATTTTGCCGTATTTGGCCCGTCATGATGTCAAGTGGCGACCTTGTATCTCAACGTTGCGCTCAATTGACATCATGACCCAAGTATGTTGTGGGGGTACATACTTCGGTGCCCAACATATCTTGGACCCGGCGAAAAACTCCTCTTAGGCTTGGCATACCGTGGCCGCCATGTTGGCGATTTGGGACTATCCCAAATCATGGGCTCACTTGGCGACCCTGCCATTCCCAATACCGGGGGAGTTGGGCGACGCCCAAAAGATATGTTGGACACATATGACTTGATACCAATCCTATGGCACACTCCGGTCCGAGTCGAGCATGTGCCTCATTTGCCCCAACCATGAGTGTGCGCATTTTTGGCCATTTTGAGCAATTTTCCACTTTTGCTGCCCGCCGTGCACTATGTTCTAACCCTCGTGCACGCCGGACGCATGGACCAATGGACCATATATGACATGGGTGTTATGGGTAATGGTCCCCATGGTCCACACACCACGTGGGCGAAGCGGAGCCACCTTCGTTAAGGCGCTAGCCCAAAGTGAGTGTGGGCAATTTTGCCATTTTGGCATTTGTGGACCCAATTGGGATCGTCACCACGCCAAGTAGCATGGAGATCTTTGAGAGCCAAGTGCATGGGAGTCACTGCTCGACTCCCGGTGGATCACGTATGGAATGGCGAATCCGATCTCCAAGCCGGCGTGGAGATATACTATTGGGAGCACACCGGATTTTGGCTCATTTCAAGCAGCCAAAATGACCCAATTTTGGGACCCCAATTTCCCCCTTGCGTGTGGTCAATTGGCGGCCCCATTCCTCTAAGCCCATAGGGAGCCCAGACCCAAATCTAAGTTGTACACTCAGATATAAGTCCTAGGTCCCGCCTCCTATCCTGTGAGCCATTGGCCTTACCTTGGCCCGGCGAGCCATGCGTGGGAATGACGCCAATTTTGATGATTTTGGCATCATGACCCCACTTGACTCATCCGTGTTGCCCTGATGCCGGGACTTCTTACTTGTGTCGACTCGCTGTTCATCTGTGGATTGTGTTGGAATCCCCCTCAGAATCAGCTCAATTTTCGCAAATTCCCAGTACCAAGCATTGGATGCTTATACATTCTGGGACTATAACGAGTCAATTACCCCTTCTGGCTCATACTGGATTAAACATGAAGCCCTGGGAACAATACTGACAGTGTCAGGATACCCCACTGGGTTTTCTTGGCTATCATTACTTTAAATGATTGGATTTTCATCATGGAATTCATCATCATTCTGAGGATTTGACCTGGATTGGCTATGAATGAGAACTGGATTTCCGTTCACCACTACACACAGAGTCTATCGACAAGAAATTGGACCTATTTTGGCCTACTGCAAACTTCGCCACTCTCAATCCGTGTGCGATTCGCTGATTTTGGTCGCAATTTTGGCACATTTTGTACCATAATCTGGCATCTGGTCTCATGACTGCAAATGACACCAGCCAGTTTCACATATCTTGGACTCCATGAAAGGAACCCTATTTTTTTGACGCTCGACGACATGGTGACGCTCGTTTTCTGTTTTCTGGCAGTGGGATGTCAGATCCTGATTTCATCATGAATCATGGATCATGGATCATCTTGTACATTCTTCACTCAGACTTTCAATTTTCGAATTTTCGAGCTTGAACGAAGCTTTTTCTGTGTGCCCTAAGGTACCTATGCGTTTCATTCAAGTCGATGGCCATCGCGAAGCACAGATCTCAGCACAATTTTGCTCAATTCAGCTCAATTTCAGACATTTTGCCTTAGATTAGGCAGTTTTTGGTCACTTTCGCCGTTTCGTTCACTTCATTTGACCCAGCCTGACATACTGGCGTATGTTTTCAGAGGGGGGGTGTAACGGCAGCAGTGACAGCACTCAATTATACACTGATGTGATCAGAATTTCAATGATTCTCAGATGTACATTAGTGCAGTAAATTTTCCGCTTGTTTTCATGTTTTCCGTGCGCCGCCAGATGTCGCCTGTGAGCGCGCGTCGAGTTCCAACCAGACCGGGTGGTCAGGAGCAGAGGTCGCAGTGGCACGGGCAGCAACATTGCTTGGCACCGAAGACATAACGATAGTGTTGACTGAATAGTATCCTGCAAACAGATATGGTACACATAGCCAATGAAATACCTGATATGCACATATGAGAAATCCACCCTATCATCCACTAATTGATATAACTACTAAACATCCATGATTGCCTTATCTATCCCACATCCTATGTTCCAAACAAGGAAATGGAATATGATATACCCTATCCCACATATATCCCATATATAGGGCCAAATAATGCTCCCTTAAGGGTAAAATGCCAGGGTAGGGTTGTGACCTGCTTCACCCCCCCACTTAAAACGACTGCCACGGGCAGGAAGTACATGCCCAAGAGGAACGTAGCAGTCACAAATAGCAGCAAATCACAGGTTAGCAGATTCCCTCCCATAGGGAATCGAACCTACGCAGGCAATCCCGGAGCTGGCCGCACGGCCGCTGGATTAGCTCCGATCAGTGAAATCGAACCACCGCTGAAATACAGAAATTGACGAACGGGATCCCGCAGGTCCCGCAATAAGTAGTAGGCGAAATCGCGAGCTGTTGCGCGTAGAGTCTGGTCCCTGCGTGTCGCATGAGGCATGTGGGGTCCAGCAGGTAAGGGCAGGTAGTTTTTCAAGGAATTAAAACTAAAGGCAAAGTGAAATCACACTTTCAAACAAAACTGAAGGTAATGGTACATGCCAAGCGGTGCGACGCGAAAGTGCAAAATTTTCACTTTTTGAAAAAACTGCCAGGAGAATTGACGGGAGAGTCAAACAGCAACGTAGCACTGTGCCTGCACAAGGGAGCACGAGGGATAGTAGAGATAGAGGCCAGGGAAAGGATCACAAGGTACAAAACAAAATCTGATGGCCCTCGGCCAGGGGACTGTTACCACGGGGGGCTAACGGTCCTGTCCCGCAGTGCAACGCGGTGCAACCGTGGTAACAGTCCTTACAGCCACCACAGCCCTTTTTTCACACTTTGGAACAGTGAACACCGTGATCTTGCCATATTGTTGCCTTGCGAAGCTAGACTAGGGGATGGATCGTGAGTCGTAGCCCAGTGAGGGCCTCCGGGTGCTCTAGGGTTGCAGGTTCCCCATACCCGACATCTAGCCACGCTTGACCCCGGGTGCCGTCTTGTGCCTGCCTCTGTCCTGTGCATGCTTAGGCCCACTAATAAACACGGCCACGATGGCCCCACAGTGCGCGCGGTAGCTCACTAAGTAGAGGAAAGAGGTCACGATGGCCTCAGGGTAAATGATGGACGATCATTTAGGCACAAACCAAAACACGGGTACGATGCCCACACCATGCACCCACGTGCTTTAGATCGTTTATGAGGGCTTGATGTGCTTGATGTTCTTGATGTGCTTGCCCGTAACGCTTGTAGTAATGAGTGAGCTCCTGCTTGTAAGATGTAAACTTGCTTGATTACTTGCTTGTAAAAGACCGAGACAAGGCCTAGCCAAAGGCCCACTTGTCAAACAGACCAGACACCAAAGAAAGATGATCGTGTGGAACGGACCAGGATGAATGAACCAGTCACGGTTGTGACTGTACGATACGGGCACGGCTCAGCCAAGGGTCGTGTCCGTGTGGATGTCTAAGTTAGCATGTGTGTCACACGTGATGCACCACATAGAGGGTAAAGGAGGAGGTACGGAGATGGAATGAGGGTGTGAGTAGACACACTTAAATAGACAAACCTCATAACCATGTAATAATAACCTGACCTCACTGCTAACCCCTCACCTAGGAGCCATACTACGTATATATATCATATATACACAAAATAGAGCGATGCTCACCGACAAACACAAGACACACTTGTGCGCGCACACCCATTGGCAGGGCCCGGGGGCACACACTCCCCCGGAGGGCATCACAGAGTGTGGGTCTCGCGGTGGCTGCCTTGGGGCACGTGATGGCGGCACTCCACACATACGGCACGTGCAAGAGCTTCCACAAACTACTCACGTACACACAACAAACAGTAAGCATATCCACAATAGAACACGTGTATAGATACGCCACCTTGTTGCTTGGTGTTCGTGTGTGTCTTGGGGGCGTGCGTATAAACACTTAGGTCAGCTCGCCTGTTACCTTTGTCGGTGGGTGTGCCACTGGCGGGCCGTAGCGCAGGGGGTCACCTCCAGGTTGCAAATCCGGGAGGTCGCCCGTACGTTCCCGCTGGTTTATCAGCCCACCCTACTCCCCGGGGGCACGATGACACGCCCCGAAGGAGTTTTACTCCCCCAACCCCTCTACACCGTGTATGACGGTTCATGTTTACACCTCCGTGTGTAAACTTGGGCCGGTGTACACGGCTACAAAACCCCAAAGGTAGGTGTCAACCTAGGTCTTGCTTGTTCGGGGGGCGGGTGATAACCAACGTAATAGGCAACCATATAATCCCGTAACTAAATTAATGGCATGCGCACACACACACCACCATTGGCCACGGGCACACCCGGTTTTGGTGTGTCTCGGACAGAGAGACTCGTGTGTGTTGTGGAAATCCAAGTCCACGCACGGGTCTCTATAAAGAAAAATGCCACGCCCATATCCCAACCCGTTTGGTTGGGTGTTGGGATAGGGGACCCCTCGGGTGTTGTGGAAATCCAAGTCCACTCGTGGAGAACTCTAGAGAAAACACTAATATACATATTCTCTCATAAACATATGCATGTGCACATTCGCCCTTTTCATCATATTGTTTGTTCCCTCTCGTTGCAGGCAGGAATTCCCCCGCGAAATTCATCAAGGACATGAAGAGCACACCCAGCCAGCATGCGGCCCCATGCAATGGCAATGGAGGGTACCCACTCCCAACCCGGGCACGCATAGCGACCGGGGACAAATACCCAGGCGGCGGAGACGGCCCAAATCCGCAACGCCACTCTCTGCCTTTGAAGACCCCACCCACTCATAGAGTGACGGGGCAAAGGCACCCATTGCAATTCATATTAGAATACTTGTATTGTAGAGGACGACCCCTCCCTCTAGGCTTAAGTCCTCGCCGTATGTAGTGGTAATTTTGCACGCCACGAAATTTTTTCCACGTAATGTGAGCCACAGGAGTACTTCGTACCTTGTATACCTACCCTCGTGTGGACAAGGGCAAATCGGTGGAAAACCATCACGCCCAACACAAAAAGGGAAAATGGGTTGTACCCGCCAACCCAACGAAGTTTTCAAGCCTTCGCCATTTTGAGCAAATGATTTAGCTCGTTGGCTTGGGTCACGGGTCAGGGACGGTCGTGGGGTCGTGGTTTCGGTACGGGGCGGCACTCCGAAACCTTGCAAACACCACCATGCGCACAACCCGGTAGAGTCTTCGGGAAGTGCTTGCCACGTTGTTAGCACCCTTGACAGGGGGCGTCATCATGGGCAGGACTTGCGGCAGTAGTCCTGGTGGTGGTAGGAGTGCTCCAGTAAGACCCAAGGATAGGGGTTTGAATGGCATTAAGACCCCCGAAAGAACACGTCCCACTTCCGCCCCAGGCTATATGCCACGCCACCCCACCCCAAGGACTCTCAAGCCTTTAGCGGTGAGAGAGGTAGACGGTGGGGTAAACCTGCGGTACCCACCGCCCTGCTCCGGTGGGGATTTTTGTAACCCAGGAGCGCGCCGTGCATGCACATCTTCTTTCCTGTCTCCCACCGCTTCTCGCTCTCTCCTCCCTTCCCCAAACAATAATATATCCATATTGGTTAGGGTTTTCTTTTCGTGGCACGCTCATGAGAGCGGTCCACCAAGGTGGGCAAGGATGTCAACGGTTTGGGTGAGATTCTGTTTCTGCAAATAATCTCTCCAAACTTTGTTGTAGGACGGTAAGAAGGTTTCAACGGGTTCCTTGGTATCCCAATCTTTGGTATAACCCTCCCACCGCACCTTGAAGAGAAGTCTCTTGCGGTAAGTACGGTGACTTAATATTTTCTTGACATTATAGGTGTCCTCCTCAAACTGGGAGGGCACCCTAGCAACCTCCTCCGTGTAATTGAGAGGCACGGGGGAGCGAGGGGAGTTGACCGTTTTCATTAAACAATCAACGTGGACGTCAACTAACCTCCGTTGGTCCACTTGAATAACATAGAGGTCGTGCGCCTTCTTGGCCACAACCTCATAGGGCCCATCCCAATAGGGACAAGTCTTATCGCCAAGATTTTTGCGTTGGCGACGGACCCATACGCGGTCCCCTTTTGAGAAATTGGGGGACATCCTCCTACTCTTATTGTACTTACGAGCCATTGTCTCTTGCACTTGAATCATAGCCCTCCGTGCAAGAGCAATAAGCTCCTCACGCCGTTGGAAGTAGTGAGCGGCGTCTTGGGCCACCCGTTTAGGCTCAGCAAGAGGAGGCCCCTTAGTACGGTTGTGTTTACCAAACACAATCTCGTTAGGTGTATAACCTGAAGGACCTGTAGTCTCATGCCACGCTCGTACAACGGCGGGCAAAACGTCTACCCAATTAGTTTTCTTTTTCTTCAAGGTAATGGCTTTAGCAACGGCACGCCTTAGCTGCTTGCCAGTATTTTCGGCCTTGCAATTACCTTGGTGCCTACCCGCGAGACACATAGTCGAGCGGGCACCAATCTTAGAACAAAGGGTTTGGAAATATTGGCTCACAAATTGTGGCCCACGGTCGGAGCATATTTCACGAGGGGCTCCGAACCTATCCACCCAGCGCTCCATTACCAAATGGGCCACTCTTCTCCCCGTTAGCCCTTCATCCTTGTCTTCATGACGGGGTTTGGGAATAGGGATCGCGATGAGGTAGCCGGAAAGCCGGCATACACATAGGAGCATTCGGTCATACACCTCTCCATCGTGGGAGGTGGAAGGGTAGTGAAACACATCAAGCGCTATGGAGTCCAAGGCCTCCATAGGTATAGGCATAGGGGTCATGTACCCTTGCTTGCGCTTGGTGTCATGCGTGTGAATGGCACATGAGGGACACGTTTGACATTGCAGTTCCACTGCTTTGTACAACCCCTCACCTTCCACGCCATGGTTAATTTCCTTCCAGTGTTTTTCCACACTGGAGGTAGTTACGTGAAATGCATCATGGTATTCGGCTACCAAACGATGCACTAGCGGCGTAGGAACACACCACCGTCCATTACGGACGAGCTTGTTATCCACCAACCTCACTCCATCTTGGAAGCTCCCATTCAAGGCATCTTGCCACATTTGCTTGTAGCGTTGACAATTTGGGTAGTGTTTAGCCCAATTTATCTCAAAAACATTGGGAGCATCCTCCCCATGTATAGGAGTTGCTTTCTTGTGGGACTTCCAAGATCTTTTTATCTTGACAATTCGCTCCAGTCTCCGAAGCTTTCTCTTTTGCTTCGTCCCCCCCCCCACTGGAGGCGAAGCCAGAGGGGGTGGATCACACGCGGGTGCCCCTTGAGCCCGAGGCGCCGCTTTAGACCTGGTAACAACGGGCGCCACAACCGCCCTCAATACAAGGGGGCGGGCGAGAAGTTCCTCCTTCTCGGCCGCCATGATGTCCCGCACATCCCCGGCCGCTTGGGCCGTCCCATATATGGACACATCACCCAACGCCGGGTTAGCAGGGTAAGCCCAACGGGACAAGAAATCACCCACGGGGTTCACTGGCCCCGGAGTGTAAACCACATGGAGGTCGAATTTAGAGAACAATTCATGCCAACGTGCTTGGCGTGGAGAGGGACCCCCCACGGTTTTGAGGTCCTCCGTAGCCCAATTTTCAAGGCTACGGTGGTCCGTACGGACCTCCACGCGCTTGTTCCCCACCCAACCATGCCATTTTAAAAGCGCCGCCACTATGGCGTAGCATTCTTTCTCCCGAGGGCTCCAATTCAATTGGCTGCCTGACAATTTGCGGGAGAAAAAGGCAAGGGGGCGTAGGGCACCATCGGGACCCTCCTGCTGTAGGGCCGCCCCCACCGCCCAATTACTAGCGTCCGGGGTGAGGACAAAGTCCTTATCCCAATCGGCTAGTTGGAGGGGAACAATATCCGTAATAGCACGCTTGAGCTTCACAAAGGCCTCGTTAGCCGAAGCATTCCATGTTAGGCCTATCTTTTTGCCATTCTTATGCTTAGGCAAATCCTTCAACATATTAATCAGAGGGGTGGCTATGGAGGCGTAGTTTTGGACATAGCCCGAATAATAGTTGGCGAGCCCCAAGAACCCCCGGAGCTCCCGAACATTTTCCGGTTTGTCCCAACGCTCAAGCGCCAACATTTTCCCTGGCGCCGGCCGACGTGTGCCATTTTCCAACACATGGCCACAAAACTCAACCGAACGAACAAAGAAATCGGTTTTGCTAACCGAAGCAACCAACTCCTCTTTTTGTAACCTATCCAACACGGCACGCACGTCGCGGTCGTGGTTAGCCAATAGCTCCTCCTCCGTCGCACCGGAGGGACCAATAATAATATCATCAATATATACGTCCGCACAATCCAAACCCTGCAAAACATGGTCCATGACCCGTTGAAAAATAGCGGGCCCATTCTTGATACCCATAGGCATAACACGCCATTGGTATCCCTTACCCGCCAAATTCATGGCGGTCTTAGCCCGGGATTCAGGGTGAAGGGGAATTGGATGAAACCCTATACTCAAGTCCACAATAGTGAAAATCTTGTGTTTGGATTGATTTTGCAACATGTTTTCAATGAGGGGGAGGGTGTGTGCGTCGGGCAAGGTAGCCTCATGAAGTTGGCGGTAGTCCACCACGAGGCGCCACTTTCCTTTCTCTTTCTTGGGCACAACGAAACCGTTGGGCGCCCATTTGGAGGCAGGACACGACTCAATCCAGCCACGAGCCAAAAAGTCCTCCACTATTTCTTGCTCCGCCGCGGCACGCTCCCCCACCAACCGTATAGGCTTCACGGACTTGGGTTTGGCGTTTGGGTATAGGTCAAGTTTAGCAAACCCCAACCGCTCCGTACCACGGACCTTAGGTTGTTCCTGGTCCGGACGGAGACGAACCTCCCCGCTAAAAACATCCCGCTCATAGTCCGCGAGGATGCGTTTCCTCATGAGCTCCACCTCCGGAGACACAATAGGCTCTTGGGTGGTGACAACGCCACCCACACGAGAAGCCGCCAACAATCGTGTGGCGCCTTTACGTTTTCGGTAACGCTTAACGGTAGTGGCCCTCCCACCCAATAACTCTCGTTCAATTTTCGCAATGCGTGAACGCACGCATTCTTGTGCCTCCAAATCTTCGGGGGTAGCATCAAGAGTAACGGGTGCGAGGAGTTTTTTATGGGTCGCCTGATACCTGAGGGTGCGCACCGAAGCCAAATGGTTAGGCACCCTTTCATCCTCCGACTCTTTCTCCGAGGTCATGCCCGGCTCGCCATCCGTGTTGGGGTTAGAGACGGCCGGTGCCAAAACGGAGGCCACATGACATTTAGTGGCCGCCAAATATTCCTCCGCAATACCACCGTCCACGTATAGCGCCACCGTGGACCAACCCCGTTGAGGAAGGGGCGTGAGGTGGTCATTCTGATAGAGACAGGCTTTCCTCTCTGGCCCAGGAAGGTGGTACCCTTGCAAAGTAATTTCCATAAGGGGTTTCGACCACTCCCTATGTGTCCACTTCGGCCCTACGACGATGGCTCGTAGTTTTTCTTGCCGAATTTTCCGAACACACCCAGAAAACCGATGATAGGGAGGGCACATCCAATACAATTTGGAGGGGTCCGCGGGAGTGGAAAAGAAATCATCAAGCGGCGAAACCAAACGGGTAGCCTGGGCCATACCCGGGACCCTATTGAAGGCGTCCACGTCGGGGTTTTTGCCAAATTGTTTTTTGACACGTGCAGCCCAATATGGCGTGAGGCCATAGTCAGACTGGGTCCACGTGGACCCATCACGCCGCGTAGGTAGAACATCACGGGCAAGGCCTTCGGGAGCAAATTCAACGAGCTCCAAAGCACAACCCGGTCCTGTACGGGGGCCACGGAGGAAGCGGTCAAGGCATAGGATATGTGTTTCCCGGCCTCAACACGGTTAGGCGGTTCTCCACCAGGGGGCGTAACCACAATGGCCGGGGCAGGGTGCGTAGGAGTGACCGCCCCAATGACTGGAACGGTTAGGCCCCACACGGACTGACGTGACACCTTACCATGAATGGGTTTCACCAAAAATGGTTTGCCGGTTCGTGGAGCCTCACGGAAGTCCTCAATCCAAAAACGGGGGTGCACTGGATGGTGAGAGTACAAACAATTGAAACGGGCAAAATGGCTCACACAATGTTCGTAACCCCATGGGTGCCCCAAAACCATATCCCAAGGTAAATTCGGGACAAGGTACGGGGACACGCCATACTGGGCAACACGGGGAAGTGAAACACTACCATCCACAACCCCCGTAAATTGAATTTTGACGTCTATTTGCTCGTCCCCCCCCGGCAAAGGCGTCTCATTATCGGCTTGGAGTAGGCGCCTCCGTTGGGGGGATTCATATTTTTCGGAGAGTTGGTCTCCAAAAACATTGGGGTTGGCCAAAGCGACCGCTTGGCACCCAAAATCCACTAAAACACGGAGGGCCTTGCGTTCTCCATTGGGCAAAACAACCTGAACGGAAAGTTCGGTTTGAATCTCACTAGTCACTATATGCCCCTTTATGACTCTCGATGGAACGAGAGCCACGGTAGTGTCACAGGGGTGCCCGAGGTTTTCTTCTTTCGAAGGGGGCGCCTCTGAACACTCCTACCAACGTCCGCGCCCGCTCGGCGCTCCCTTGCTTCCTTTATCGCCCTTGCCGCCGCGACCCTTATAACCACCACCACCCTTATCACCACCGCCACCCTTATCGCCACCCTTAGGCTTACCACCTTTAGACTTACCCGCAATGTTCCAATGAGTGTCATTGCACGGAGAATTAGGCTTACACGTCCAGAGGGTGGTATTGGTGGCACCCCAAACAACCCAAGACATGTCCATCTCCGTTTGTTTACGTGTTTTCCAATGTTTGGAACACGGAACCCAAAAGGTAGGTGGCGGTTTAGCCCCGGGGTCGACGGGTTTCTTCGCCGGAGGTTTAGAGTGACCCACGGCGTTGACGGAGGTGTCAGCGGGTTCTGAGGTGTCAGGGTCCGCCGTAGCCTCCGCATTAACCGCATTCACCGCGGTTTTATTGTGAGAAGGGCGATGAGTGTACGTCACCGTCGTCTTGTCTCCTTTATTGAGGCGTTCGAGAGCTTCCCTCTCCGATACGCTTTTATGGGCAAGGGCGTAGATTTCCGCAGGCTTCAAACGAGGCCTATGTTGCTCCACTTTCATAGTGTAGCCGCGTGTGTGAGGTGTGTTGTTGAGTTTCAAGATCCACTCCTGGAGAGCCGGGTCTTTGCAGTCAACTATCACCCCCGGCCCCGAATAGGAAACAATCTCAGGAACCGTAGTGCAAGCTTGAGCGCTATATTTCCTGAGTTCTTTTTCGAACGGGGCGCGACCCGGCGAAGGGTCAAGGCCACTAAAATCCACCACATAGCTGTCTGGGCTATTCTTAGCCTCTTGCTTGACGACCTTCTCCTTGATTCACGGGAGCTTGCTTAGGAGCTGCTCCCAGATCACGTGGGGACGAGTCTCATTGCTCAGAGGCAACAAACGTTGCCAACGAGCATAGAAATCTTCAACGTCGATGAGGGTCACTTGCCCTTTAACCACCCTGGGGGTGAGGGCTCGCCACCTTTCATCAGCCCTTGAGGGGTCATACTCGTGGAAACGTTGTTCCAAAAAGTCCCACAACTCTTTGAGGGTGGGGGCCGTGCGTGTGTGGTGGGTGGCCTCGGCAACCCGGGCGTTGATGATCGCCTTTAGTCATGGGGGCAAGGTACTCAAAATCATTTTTGCCTCGTTGGCCTTTCGGTACATGGGATCACACCCCCCCAACCATTGTTGAAGCTTCTCCACCCACTCGTCGTAGCACTGTAGCTGCCCATTAAATTGCGGTTTAGGCATATCACTATCCTCCACCGCTTTGGTGTAACTATTTTGCACCATAGGCATTTGGTACGGGTGGTAAGCAGGGGGAGCCATGGTTGGGGGTGCACCTCCACTTGCACTTGGTGCAACCTTCACTGGAGAGACTGTACACGTATCCGTAGGATGAGAGGGCGTGTACGAAGGTTTCCCAGGGGAAGTGAAAACATTTTTTGTGAGGGGATTAATGTTCCCCAACGAAGAGGTGTTCTCCTCTTCATTGGCCCACGGGGCCGTAGGCTCGGTGGGGTGTTCTTCGCCCTTAGGCGTCGCCCTCCACTCGGGAACAGCACGTTCCTTCTGCTTTTCGGCGATTCCCCTCCACGATGTAGGTTCTTGGGGGTGGGGGTGTTCGTGGTGTTCTTCCCCCCCCCTCGGCCACCCCGAATCGAGACAAGCGTTCGGATGGTAGATGCAATCGTGGGATGGGTGAACGGAGAAAGGAAGGACACACCCACCACCGGATGAACCGGATGGCGCGCCCATGGGCGCCGTAGGCGCCGCCGGTGTAGGATCAGGAACGGGCGGAGGCGCCGATGGCAGGGGCAGGACCACCGTAACGGGTTCCGCAGGCGTGGAGTACCAGTGGTCCCACGCATCGATCCTAGATGCAACGGCGGCGTAACGCGTAGCGAGCGACTCCACTGCGCTAAAGCACTTAGCCGTGTTGCCGTTGGACATCTTAAGATGATCTGCCACGCTAGCCTCCACCACCTTAGAATCCCGGCGGTAGCCCTGAACCGCCGCGTCAAACTTAGCCAATGTAGACAAAATTTGGGTCATCCGGTCCCCGTAGGACTGACTGATGCCCACAGTAGAGGCTACTGCCTGAGAAAGTTCCTGATGGGATCGCTGCAACTCCAGATTCTGATTTTGCAGGTCCTCCACCTGTGCCATCAGAGATTGGATGCACGTTTCGTAGTGCACCACTCACCGGGGACAGCCACAGGTGTGCTGTAGGTCTTCCTCCCCCCGTGTAGGAGTGGGGCCCCCAGAATGTCGAAAAGATGGACCCCCACCTCCACGAGGAGGAGATGACCCACCACCGCCACCCCCAGCAGCCCTTCCTGCCACGGAGGGACTGGAGGGCCCCCCCGCAGGGCGAGACGGGGGTGTGGGGCGCGCAGCAACAGGTGCTGGCGCCCCCCCACTAGAGGGATGTCCCCCCCCCGAACCCCCACCACTAGATGGCCGAACCAGGTGCGGGATTCCTTGCACGTGCTCGATGTAAGCCACCTGGCGGTGGCGGGGTGACGGCGGAGGGGGAACATGACCAACAGTATTCGGTCGCGGCGGTGGGGGTGGGGAATCGTCCACCACAATATACTGTGGTGACTCATGAACCACCATAGGTGATCGAGTTCTCGGATGGGAAGCAAAAACAGGCTCCGATCCCGTTGCAACCTCTGGATCCCCCCCCCAAATTGGGCAGTTGGGGGTCCTCCGTAGGAGATGTATTTGTGGGGGGAGAGACCAAATTTATTGGGAGGGTTGCTGAACCTCCCTCCACCTGATTCCCTCCCCCCCAGCACAGATTGTTGACCTTCGGCATTGCCGGAGAATCATCCACTAGGGATGGACGATCTTTCGTGCCACTCATAGGCACTGGAGATGTAGTACCGGCCCGGTCCTTCGTAGGCTCCGGAGATTCCACGACAAGACACGGGCGGTTTTTGACGCCGCTCATAGGCACCGGGGACTCTTCCACAGCAATGAACTGAGGGGCCGGAGAGTCCTCCACCGTGATGTAGTGGGGGGCCGGGGATTCTTCCACAAGCATGGGGCGATCCCTGGTCCCTGACATAGGTTCAGGAGGTGCAGGCGACGAGGCAACGGAAATAGAGAATGATGGAGTTCATGACGTTCCAACACTCCAATCTCCTCCTCCTCATCGTCGTTCCACTGCTCCACCGCCAGGGGGAACCACTGGTCACACTCATCCTCCTCGATTTGCGTCGGGGACTCCTCGATGATCGTAGGATTTAGCCTGGATCCGCTCGGGGGCTTGGGATACGCTCCCAAGGCAGGAGATTCCTCCACCAGGGAGGGAAACCGCCGCGATCCACTCATTGGAGTAGGCGACGATTCCACCACAGTGGGGTTCTGCCTAGTCCCCGACAGGGCTTGCTGGATCAGGGCCACGGCCTCTCGAGCCGGACCCAGATGGCCATGGGGATCAGGCGTGAGCACGAGGACTCGACGGTTTTCAGCGTCGAGTTGGTCAACGATGGGGCTGATGGGCCCTGCCGCAAACAGGTTTTTTCTGACCTGAGGCTCTGGCAACCCCCCTAGCGACGGAGGAGTGCCAGAGTCGACCACGATAGGCCCCATTGGCGAAGCCATCGTACCCCAGTCGGCAGCGCGTGAGGGCGCAGCGTTCGTACGCTCGATCACCCCAGTAGATAGGTCGATTACTGCCCGATTCTCGGCGCTAGCAACGGTTCCCGAGCCCATATAAGGCGATTTTGGTCCTCTTATCGCTCCCTGAGGGTGGCCGTCTATTTCCCCCCCAACCATCCCAGGTACACCAGCTGGATTTCGAGGATGGGGGGCCCCGATGGGAACATTCGGGGATTTCGGAAACTTAGGATTTCCAGCCACTTGGGGCTTGGCCCGTTTTTGCGGCCCCTGCCCGGTCGATGGGGTCAGGGCCGAGGAGGTCCTGAGAGTGGGGACCTGGACACCCTCAGCTATCCCTCCCGGGGAAGAGATTTTAATTCGAATTTGGTCCACGATGTCTTGGACCGATCGCTTTCCGCGATGCCAAACGCCCAACAGAGACGAAAAATTTTCGCCTCTGCTACCATGAAACCAGACCGGGTGGTCAGGAGCAGAGGTCGCAGTGGCATGGGCAGCAACATTGCTTGGCACCGAAGACATAACGATAGTGTTGACTGAGTAGTATCCTGCAAACAGATATGGTACACATAGCCAATGAAATACCTGATATGCACATATGAGAAATCCACCCTATCATCCACTAATTGATATAACTACTAAACATCCATGATTGCCTTATCTATCCCACATCCTATGTTCCTAACAAGGAAATGGAATATGATATACCCTATCCCACATATATCCCATATATAGGGCCAAAAGATGCTCCCTTAGGGGTAAAATGCCAGGGTAGGGTTGTGACCTGCTTCAGAGTCGCATTTGTCTTTCGTGATTTCCCAATCGGATTTATTTAAATTATTTCGAATGATTGCACGATGTGTCATTAATTGCGATGAATGCGCATTGAGATTCTATGTCTGCTCCATTTTTGTAGACCGGGTTTTCGTACCTTTCATATTCCACCATGGAGTTCACTGGACTTACAAGTGCTTCGCATATGTCGCTCCCAGAGGCTGGATATGGGTCCGAAGAGGGTTATGTGGGTTCGGAGATATCAGGGGCAGTGTCGGGCGTTACGACCCCTGGGGCATCAAGGCTACAGGCTTCGCAGTTAACACAAAGATCAACCACTATGCAGCGGTTACACCCCTTCAGGGTGTTGGGAAGGCATTAGACAACAATTTAGAAGGGGCATGTTCCATATTTTTGCAAAAAAGTTTCATTTTGGTACGCCACATTTATTGGATTTTCAGGTTGCTGCGTGGTGGTTGGCTAGGCTGTACGTGTGCTTTCGAAAAGTGGCACCTTTGGCCCTACCCGTTGAAGTTTTCGCTCTGGTCCACTGCCACCACACACCCACACTGCCATTGCACCCCCCGCCAGCCCCGCGTGCGCGCTCGCTCGCCTCGTCTCGTCAGGCTCAGGCATGGCTGGCTTGACTTGGCATGGTATGCTATGGTATGGCTTGGTGCGAGAGCCAGGTGCTTTCATAATGAAGTGCGGTGATACCTGCCGACACAATATCTCAAAATTGAATTCGGGACTTTCTGTCAAGTTATTGCAGCTCCCCCTTCAGGGTTCCGGGAAGGCATTAGTTGACAATTTAGAAGGGGCATGTTCCATATTTTTGCAAAAAAGTTTCATTTTGGTACGCCACAATTATTGGATTTTCAGGTTGCTGCGTGGTGGTTGGGTAGGCTGTACGCGTGCTTTCGTAAAGTGGCACCTTTGGCCCTACGTGTTGAAGTTTCTGCTCTGGTCCACTGCCACCGAACAGCCACACTGCCATTGCACCGCCTGCCACCCCCGCGCGCGCTCTCGCTCGCCTCGTCCCGTCAAGCCAAGGCATGGCTGGCTTGGCTTGGCATGGTATGCTATGGTATGGCTTGGTGCGAGAGCCAGGTGCCTTCATAATGAACTGCGGTGATACTTGCCGAGACAATATCTCAAAATTGAATTTGGGACTTTCTGTCAAGTTATTGCAGCTCCCCCTTCAGGGTTCCGGGAAGGCATTGGCCGACAATTTTCGAAGGGGTATGTTCCATATTTTTGCAAAAAAGTTTCATTTTGGTACGCCACATTTATTGGATTTTCAGGTTGCTGCGTGGTGGTTGGCTAGGCTGTATGCGTGCTTTCGAAAAGTGGCACCTTTGGCCCTACTTGTTGAAGTTTTCGCTCTGGTCCACTGCCACCACACACCCACACTGCCATTGCACCCCCCCCAACCCCCGCGCGCGCGCTCGCTCGCCTCGTCTCGTCAAGCCAAGGCATGGCTGGCTTGGCTTGGCATGGTATGGTATGGTATGGCTTGGTGCGAGTGCCAGGTGCTTTCATAATGAAGTGCGGTGATACTTGCCGACACAATATCTCAAAATTGAATTCGGGACTTTCTGTCAAGTTATTGCAGCTCCCCCTTCAGGGTTCCGGTAAGGCATTGGCCGACAATTTAGAAGGGGCATGTTCCATATTTTTGCAAAAAAGTTTCATTTTGGTACGCCACATTTATTTGATTTTCAGGTTGCTGCGTGGTGGTTGGCTAGGCTGTACGCGTGCTTTCGTAAAGTGGCACCTTTGGCCCTACCCGTTGAAGTTTTTGCTCTGGTCCACTGCCACCACACACCCACAGTGCCATTGCACCGCCCGCCACCCCCGCGCGCGCGCTCGCTCGCCTCGTCTCGTCAAGGCAAGGCATGGCTGGCTTGCCTTGGCATGGTATGGTATGGTATAGCTTGGTGCGAGAGCCAGGTGCTTTCCTAATGAAGTGCGGTGATACTTGCCGACAGAATATCTCAAAATTGAACTTGGGACTTTCTCCCAAGTTATGGCAGCTCCCCCTTCAGGGTTCCGGGAAGGCATTAGGCGACGGTTTAGCAGGGGCATGTTCCATATTTCTGGAAAAGGGTTTCGTTCTGGTACGCCACATTTATTTGATTTTCAGGTTGCTGTGTGGTGGTTGGGTAGGCTGTACGCGTGCTTTCGTAAAGTGGCACCTTTGGCCCTACCCGTTGAAGTTTTTGCTCTGGTCAACTGCCACCACACACCCACAGTGCCATTGCACCCTCCGCCACCCGCGCGCGCGCTCGCTCGCCTCGTCTCCTCAAGCCAAGGCATGGCTGGCTTGGCTTGGCATGGTATGGTATGGTATGGCTTGGTGCGAGAGCCAGGTGCCTTCATAATGAAGTGCGGTGATATCTGCCGACACAATATCTCAGAATTGAATTCGGGGCTTTCTGTCAAGTTATTGCAGCTCCCCCTTCAGGGTTCCGGGAAGGCATTAGGCGACAATTTAGAAGGGGCATGTTCCATATTTTTGCAAAAAAGTTCCATTTTGGTACGCCACATTTATTGGATTTTCAGGTTGCTGCGTGGTGGTCGGGTAGGCTGTACGCGTGCTTTCGTAAAGTGGCACCTTTGGCCCTACGCGTTGGAGTTTTCGCTGTGGTCCACTGCCAACACACACCCACACTGCCATTGCACCCCCCGCCACCCCCGCGCGCGCGCTCGCTCGCCTCGTCTTGTCAAGCCAAGGCATGGCTGGCTTGGCTTGGCATGGTATGGTATGGTATGGCTTGGTGCGAGAGCCAGGTGCTTTCATGATGAAGTGCGGTGATACTGGCCGACACAATATCTCAGAATTGAATTCGGGACTTTCTGTTAATTTATTGCAGCTCCCCCTTCAGGGTTCCGGGAAGGCATTAGGCGACAATCTAGAAGAGGCATGTTCCATATTTTTGCAAAAAAGTTTCATTTTGGTACGCCGCATTTATTGGAATTTCAGGTTGCTGCGTGGTGGTTGGCTAGGCTGTACGCGTGCTTTCATAGAGTGGCACCTTTGGCCCTACCCGTTGAAGCTTTCGCTCTGGTCCACTGCCACCACACACCCGGACTGCCATTGCACCCCCCGCCAGCCCCGCACGCGCGCTCGCTCGCCTCGTCTCGTCAAGCCAAGGCATGGCTGGCTTGGCTTGGCATGGTATGGTATGGTATGGCTTGGTGCGAGAGCCAGGTGCTTTCCTAATGAAGTGCGGTTATACTTGCCGACACAATATCTCAAAAATGAACTTGGGACTTTCTTCCAAGTTATTGCAGCTCCCCCTTCAGGGTTCCGGGAAGGCATTAGGCGACAATTTAGCAGGGGCATGTTCCATATTTTTGCAAAAGGGTTTCGTTTTGGTACGCCACATTTATTGGATTTTCAGGTTGCTGTGTGGTGGTTGGCTAGGCTGTACGCGTGCTTTCGTAAAGTGGCAGCTTTGGCCCTACCCGTTGAAGTTTTTGCTCTGGTCCACTGCCACCACACACCCACACTGCCATTGCACCCCCCGCCACCCGCGCGCGGGCACGCTCGCCTCGTATCGTCAAGCCAAGGCATGACTGGCTTGGCTTGGCATGGTATGGTATGGTATGGCTTGGTGCGAGAGCCAGGTGCTTTCATAATGAAGTGCGGTGATACTTGCCGACACAATATCTCAAAATTGAATTTGGGACTTTCTGTCACGTTATTGCAGCTTCCCCTTCAGGGTTCCGGGAAGGCATTAGGCGACAATTTAGAAGGGGCATGTTCCATATTTTTGCAAAAACATTTCATTTTGGTACGCCACATTTATTGGATTTTCAGGTTGCTGCGTGGTGGTTGGGTAGGCTGTACACCCCGAGACACCCCCACCCAAAACTACCCCCACCTCACAGAGGAGGACATGCCCGGCATCCAGCGATGCTTTTTCCGCACCTTCGACTACCTCCAGCAAACACACCCGCACGTCCTGGAGCAGATATGGCCACCCCCCGGGTAACCCACGTGCCCGCGCAGCCGAGACAACCCCGCCACACCAGCACCAGCACGCACGGATCACCAGGGAAAACACGCGCACACGGCAGTTGCCCAAACCCGCACCCTCGATCTCACTACTTGCAGGACCCAGTATCCTACGCCCGCCCCCGAAGCCCAAGACCCTCCGCCTTCTCCCACAGCCCTCTCGTCCGCCTCCGACTCAGCAACCTCCACCACCATGACCACCTCATCCACCACCACCACCACGTCCTCATCCAGCACTCCACCCCCCAGGCCGCGGGGGACACCTCCCAAACGGGCCCCCAAACCCGCCCCCACCGCGAGCAACCCCGCCGCCGCCAAGGCCCACGCCCCGAGGAGGCCCACACCCGCGACCCAGCCGAAACCCAAGACCGCCGCCAAACAGCCACCCAAACCCGTCAGCGCGCCACGACCGCAACCCGCAGCCAAGCCCAAACCCAAGTCCAAACCCGGCGCCACGACGGCAGCGCAAGCCCGGCCCCCCGAGGACGTCCTCTATGACATTCAGCCCCAGCCGTCCCAGGTCCGGAGGCAGCAGCGCACAGCACGGCGCCCCCCCCCCGTCACCGACGCCGCAGCCACCACCTTCATAGCAGAGCGCGCCGCGGCCGACGCACGACGCACCTCGTCCCACCACCTCTCAAAGCCCGCACCCCAGGCCCACGGACCGCCCCCGACCAGGCCAGAACGACGCCAGGGTCCGCCAGCAGCGTCCCCGCCCCCCTACCAACCCTCGATGACAGCCCACATACAGCGCATGCCCCACTACCGCCGCCGCCGGGAGTCCCCGCCCAACCCAGAGGCGGAGACCGTGTGCGCACACCCGCGGGTCCACATCCGCACGCGCCCCCCCTCCCCGCGCACCCCCACGGAACAGGACTACGAGGAATCCCCCAGGCCCATAACCGCCACCGGTCACCACGACCCCGTCACACCCACCCACGCCCACTCCTCCGCCCAAGACCGCAGGCCCGCCCAGGGACAGTGGTTGCAGCGCTGGACCCACACACAGCTCTGGGAGCTGCGAAAGTGGGCCAGGCCCGGGGAGAGCCCTCCCTCGAGTGCCTGGTCCGTCGGCCCCGCAAGGGGTAGGTGGAGAACTGCCGCCTCCGGCCAGCGGGGGGGTGGATGCCGCAGGCCGCATGGGAAGCCATGCTGGCCGATGCGCTCCACCCCCTGGCAGTCCACCCCCGCAACCTCCCCGCGCCCCAGGACCACCCGTATGTCCTCAGGCGCCTGCGGGACACCCTCCAGGAGACACAGCGAGACGGCATCCGCCTGTGGGACATCACCCAAAGCCCAGCCCCACACACACACACCCCCTCACCACCCCACAAGCGTCGGCGCACCGACACCGGCGGCACCCACAGCACCCGGGGAGCCCTGCGCACCACACAACACGACGCGCCTGACCCCCCGGCCAGCGGCGCCGCCACCTAACCCCGTTACCTAGCAAACCACCACCACGGGGCGCCACGCCAGGCCCCGCCCAGAAGTCACCAAACGAACCGGACGCCGAAGGACGTCAACGCACACGACAACGGGCACAACTACGCCCAAAGGCACCGAACCCAGGCCCGCTACCGTCGCAACCGCCTAACCGAGCCAAAACCCAAACACAAATCAAACCCGAGCCACACCCCAAAACCGCTAACCCTTGACTCCTAACCAGGCCCGCCGAGGGAACAACGTAACCACAGCCCACACCCACAGCCCACACAGCCGCCTAACCAGCCAGCTCCAGAAGCAAAGAGACGCCTAACCAAACCCATCCTGGCCCAAGCCCGTGTACATCAGGACGCGCGAGCCGCACCCCTGGGGCGCGACAACCGCCACAGCACCAACGACACACGCCAGAGGACACAACACTTTTGCACCGCCGCACCAGCTGCCCGTGCCTGTGCCTGCAGTGTACGCGCGCCCCTGTTTTTCTTTTTCTTTCCATCAAAAAAAAAATGGTAGGGGGGGAGGAAGAGGGACACAACCACCAATGGCACACGCGCACCGCACACAGCGCGCACACCGGTGGATGGGAGCCAAGTGGCCCAGGACACCACACACGCAACACAACACACCGAGCGAGCACACCGGTGAACAGGAGCCAAGCGGCCCAGGACACTGCACACACGTAGGGCGTCCGGAGGACAGGGAAGAACCAACACCCCATGGGTCGGACGCACTGGGGCGACCCAGCGGACCCACCGGGCCAGTGGCAGGAGCAGTACTCCAAGGCCACTGGTCCGAGCCCGGCCAGGCTGCAACGGGGACCATGGCAAACGTCACCCGGAGCCATGGAAGCAACCGGTGACAGGCGAGCCGGTACACAGTCCAGGAGGGGGTCGCCTGCCAAGCAGAGTGGCCCCGCAACTCAAGCCACAAGGGTGAGGCGGTCGTACCGTAGACTAGCGGGAGCAATACCCCTTGTGGTGAGAGATACTCCACACGGCTGGGCAGCCCCCAGAGCTGCCGCCCAAAGGAGGGGGCATGTGGCCCTACCCATGGACACATGTGGGGACACCCTCCCACCTGGGACACATGGACCGGGTGGCCGCGACAATGCCTTCCCAAGCACATGCAGGAGCGGCTCAAGAGGCACCTGACATAGGGCAGTGGGAGGGACAGGACATCCCCTTGGTAAGACCTTCTTCCTGCAATGTCAAAGGAGGCATCCCGAGCTCCCGAAGATACCTACCTACCTACCTACTGACGCGTTCCCGTGGGGGGCCGGCCACGGGACGCTGCGGTGACACGCACAGGTGAGCAGGCAGGCAAGGCACTACGCTCACAAGGGCATCAATACGCCTGTGTCATGTGACAAAGCGTTTCAGAATCCTTGCCACTCTGCAAAGAGGGAACGAAAGTATGTACAGCAACACATCAGCATATGTATACATGGGGTTAAGACTGGACTGGGGTTAGGGCATCACAGGACCATAGACACTCAGTCCCAACTCATATCCCAATCCCAGGTCCGACCCTCACAGTGGCTGATGGGGGCAGGGGCTCAAACACAACCCATGCCCTGCTCAGTCCGGACCCTGAAACCCTGCCAATGGGAGAGGTATCCTACCTAGCCACAGGCGAGTTCCTGGGAACCAAGGGAGTCCAAGGTCAACCGACGGTAGCTCCCTATGCTCCCTTGACAGCAGGTCCCAACTTCACTCTGAGCAAGAGATATGGCTCCGCCATTATCACCCAGGAGTTGGTAGCTGAAAATGGGCTGTTTCAGCCCAAACTGAAATTAACTCAAAAATCCCCAAAATTGACCCCTTTTGCGGACCCGCCAGAGGTAGGGACGAGGCAACTGACCCTATGCCCTTCGAGTACGAACCCCCTGGAGCCCTCACCCAACCTGGTTCCCTCTGAGGTCCCGGCATCAGGGAAACACGGATGAGTCATGTGGGGTCATGATGCCAAAATCACCAAAATTGGCGTCATTCCCACGCGTGGCACGCCCGGCCAAGGTAAGGCCAATGACTCACAGGGTAGGAGGCAGGACCTAGGACTTATATCTGAGTGTACAACTTAGATTTGGGTCCAGGCTCCCTATGGGCTTAGAGAAATGGGGCCGCCAATTGACCACACGGAAGGGGGAAATTGGGGTCCCAAAATTGGGTCATTTTGGCTGCCTGAAATGAGCCAAAATTTGGTGTGCTCCCAATAGTAAATCTCCACGCCGGCTTGGAGATCGGATTCGCCATTCCATACGTGATCCACCGGGAGTCCAACAGTGACTCCCATGCACTTGGCTCTCAAAGATCTCTATGCTACTTGGCGTGGTGACGATCCCAATTGGGTCCACAAATGCAAAAATGGCAAAATTGCCCATACCCAATTTGGCCTAGCGCCTTAACGAAGGCGGCTCCGCTTCGCCCACGTGGTGTGTCAACCATGGGGACCATTACCCATAACACCCATGTCATATATGGTCCGTTGGTCCATGCGTCCAGCGTGCACGAGGGTTAGAACATAGTGCACGGCGGGCAGCAAAAGTGGAAAAATGCTCAAAATGGCCAAAATTGCGCACACTCATGGTTGGGGCAAATGAGGCACATGCCCGACTCGGACTGGAGTCTGCCATAGGATTGGTATCCAGTCATATATGTCCAACATATCTTTGGGGCGTCGCCCAACTCCTCCGGTATTGGGAATGGCAGGGTCGCCAAGTGAGCCCATGATTTGGGATAGTCCCAAATCGCCAACATGGCGGCCACGGTATGCCAAGCTCAAGAGGAGTTATTCGCTGGGTCCAAGATATGTTGGCGACCGAAGTATGTACCCTCATTACATACTTGGGTCATGATGTCAATTGAGCGCAACGTTGAGATATACATTCGCCACTTGACATCATGACGAGCCAAAAATGGCAAAGTTGGCACAATGACACACAAAAGTGCCTTGAAAGGTCTACAATTATATTATAATATCTCCGGCTTGGATCGTGCAATCACTTAATCCTTCTAAACACAATGACTTGACGCCATTGACCTCCGATCCCACATATGTGCTCCACTTGGGGCGCCCTGAAAGGTTACGAGCGCTACTTCCCAAGTGGGCACATGAAAATATGGAAAATTGTAAAACACACACCTTGCTCCCAACGCATCGCTTCGGGATCACCACACAAGCTTCCCTTCACGAAGGTTAGGCATGCAATTGATCGTGGGGAGTATGGAGAAGGGGCTTGCACAATATGAGGTCCATTGGCGGGTTCGACTTGGAGCAATGGACCCGCCGAATGGGCACGCAACACAACACATGGCATATACCACATATTGCCCAAAAAGGTAGCTCCCACCACGATATGTCATGCCCCTCCAAGGGCATAACTTTGTGTCAATCGCTCATAGGAACTCAAAGAGAGTTCCTATGCCACACCAACACTTGCGCGCTACACTCGAAAGTTATCTTAACGCACGCAATGTCATGGCCAAAGAGTTATAACGCAAACTCTACCCTCTTGACCATGATCCATTACACTAGCGCGCACGTGTGGAAACGCAAGGCATATAATGCTTCCTAAATTACGTCGGGAGTATTGTGAATACATCCCACGTTTCCTTATCGTCAATACTCGCAAGCGGCACGAGATATGACCCTCACAAGTGGCCTCACGAATCAACTTTGTTTTGCCCATATCTCTGAGTCAAATGGAGGACAGGATAAAAGGGAAGTTGATTCGTGAATAGGGAAGCACGTAGGCCCACTCGACAGAGGTCAAATCAAGTGCGGGGATGTCGAAGTCGAAAATCCGATTTCGACATCCTGAAAAATTCGGATTAAGGTTGCGAGTATTAATTATGAAAATTGCGGAAGCATCCATGCAGTTCCTGACGACTTTGGAGCCTTCGTGACGGATAGCGTTAAAATTTCCATTAATTACAGTTAAACTGGCGCTTACGGTAAAGTCGCGATCCAACCGCCAGCAGTCAAAACAGTGAGTATCAGAACGGAAGCGTAAAAATTGACGGAAACAATATGAAAATAAAACCCTGTTGATTCCTGGTATTCTGATACACAGATCTCCGCTGGCGGTGCATCGGTTGCCGATGCGGGGCTTCACGGCACGGAACACGCCGTACATGGGGTTAGTGGACCGGAGACCGGTTGTATGCCGTAACCTGGCCATGGGGTTCTGGGTACCGCTTCACCCCCCTCCTTAGAGCAAACACTGGGGGGGGCTCGATAACACCCACGCATGGCAGCGGGTACTCAGGACCCTCTTCTGAGTGGGGGGGGGGGTGTCACATCCCACTTCAGTAAGTCACAGTAAGATAGGTAGAGCTGTATAAGCTCGTAGCACATGTATAGTATCAAGTATCAAGTCCCGGGTCCTGGCGGCGATTGTTCGGCATCCAAAGGACCCGTTAACCCATACCAGGCGCACCGGGTGCCGGCTGCTACGGTCACCACCACAGTGGCAGTGGCATACACGGCCAACATAGGCGACACACGACGACCGAGGTGGTCCCACAAGTCGAGAGCGACCACAAAGATCCATCAGGCTACCCCAAGCTTCCCAAGGCCCGCCGACTGGGGAGAGTCCCCACGGGTCCTTCCTCGGGCGCACCATGTCCATATCCATACGACGCGAGTCCAGAGTGCCATAGTCGAACTCCTTAAGAACCCCAGATCTCAAGGGAACTCCTCCTGAAGGGATCGGGCATCAAGGCCGTCTTTTCCCTCGCCCTACTGCCACGAAGGCCATACATGAGGGAGTCCTCATGCAGTGTGGGCGGAGGCGTCAACTCCTCAAACCACCAGTTTCCCAGGCAGACTGACCGAGGTCAGGAGCACCGGAGGCCGCCATCCGAATGCAAGTGCGTCTGCGAATCGGTAGGCTCACACTGGGACTGACAGTGGCGGACCGCTGGGAGTGTAGTCAGGCAACTGGGCTTCCCGCCTGGCGCCATCAGGATCTCCACACATCACAGCGAATAGGGCAACACGGTATCACAGGCACTCAAACAGTAGAATCTGTATCCCGGTACTGGTCCGGGCTGGACCAGGCTGTATGAACATGTACACGGCGACTCAAGGCGCCTTTGTATATGATTCGCATCCCTTCGGAGGGAAAAAACAGTCCACACTCCGATGACGGGCTGAAGACAGCAACATACAGATGCACATATCCTGGAGGGCAGAAGAAGTAAACAATAATCGGGTAAACAGGCGTGTAAACACACTCTGGACAGAGTGCCAAACCACGCCCTGGTTAGGATAAGGCAAATGCAGGAGGGTGGACAGGATAACGCCTGAGTTCAGGCATATATAGTCTCGAGACACACGTCGACTGGTCTGGATTCCGCAGGTGCCATGGAACCAGACCACACACTCAAAAATCGCAATGCCGATGACAGCGGCATCCGTTGCGCAACGTCGTATGGGCTTCAAGGCCCCAAGAGCTCAGAAAAATGAAGGTCAGTCGCCCTACCTGGTTTCCCATGGATTCAGCAGGGGGGGTGAGTGTTGAATAGAAGAAGAGAGGGGCCATCCTCCTCTGGATACAGCAGGGGGGGGTATATGGCCACTCTGTCACCGAAAGATGGAAGAGAGCAAGCAAGCAAGGGACGATTCGTCGGCCTCACAAGCGCCCAAAATGCATCAGGGGAGAGCTCAGGGCGCTGATCAGGCACCCCTGGCTGCAATCGCCCGGGTGAGTGCTGCCAAGTCCGAGACATGGATCTTGGTCTTGTGCCTGCGGATGTACTCCATGAAGGGAGTATTGACCCGCGGCACGAATGAGGAGACGGGTTCCCAGGTGTCGTGGGACGGCCCATAGCCTCGCCAACGAACCTTGAACTCCAGACCTCCAGGTGCCGAGGCTTTCGGACGCTGAGCCAGGATCTTCTCGACTGTATAGTCGTCCTGCTCGGCATAGTCGTCGTCCGAGTCGGCCTCATGTTTGGCGTAGTCCAGGGACACATGTCGGCCACGGAGGTCGGGTTCCCGCTCACGGAGTTGACTCTCGTGGCGCTCCCGGAACTGTCCGTGACCCACCTTGATGCGGTAGGTGTCCTCACCAATCCTGCGGACCACCTCGCCGGGTGTGAACCAGGTCTTGGTGCGGTGGGTGCCCATGGGGCGGGGTCTGGTCACCCACACCGGGTCTCCCACCCTGAACTTCTGCGCTGTCGAGCTCGGGGCGGACTTCTGACGCTCAGCATGCTCCTTCTCAAGCTGCTGGCGGATGTCCCGCGCCGTTTGCTCTTGCCGCGCGAAGAACTCCTTGGCATCCATAGCCATGCCATCACCAGACAAGGGAAGTCCCCTACCCAGGGGGTCCCTGCCAAACAGAATCTGGTGAGGGGACAAACCGCCCGGAGTGGGGGTGTCATGATGGGCCTTGAGAGCAGGCCACATCTCCTCGAACCAGTTCCGCCGTGGATTGGTGATGTGGATCTTGCGCAGCTTCTCGGACAGCTGCCGTCCAGCCACTTCAGCACGGCCGTTAGACCGGCTGAGATAGGCGACGCTCTTGGCATGACATATCCCCATGAGGGAACACATAGCCTTGAACCAGCCACCAGTAAACTGGGGCCCTCGGTCACTGCAAATGGTGCGGGGGATGTCAAAGACGGTCAGCCAATGACGAATCATCATGACTGCCACTTCCTTGGCAAGCAACCCCTTTTTGCGTGCCGGAACGGCTACAACGTAGCCGCTGTGGCGGTCCACACAAAGAACCACACAGTCAAAGGTCTCCTTGCCAATGTGCACTTCAGGCATGGAGAAGACGTCCATGGCCACGCTCTCCATGGGCTGGTCAGGAACCGGGGTCCATTGGGGTTCCCCCTTGACGTTCCGGTTATCGGGATTGCAGGCCTGACAGACCGAGCAACCCTTCCTGACCTTCTTGATGGCGGTGTAGAGAACGATATGGTCGATCTCGAACCGACGCTGCATGTCAAGAGCCTGCTTCTTGACCCCTGGGTGCAGCATGTGGTGGTGCCAAGCTTCACACAGCTCGAGCACCCGGGACTCTGGGACTAGCAGCTTACCATTCCGGTAGAGCTTGCCATCTTCCTCAGTCAGTTCCTTTGGCCACTTCTGCCCGTCGTCGGGGTCGGTCACAGCCCCATACTCGGCCGCAAAGGCCTCAGACTTGGCGTAATCGTCGGTCCAGTCGTCCTGGAGGCAAGACTCTGGGAAGAGGTGCTTGTCGGACTCCACTCCCACAGGGGGTGCCGGACCGGGCCTTCCGCCCGCGGCACCCACAGGGGCGAGTACACTGACCGCTCTGCTCACCCTCGTTGCGAGGGGGGCATCCGCGGCCATGACGACGAAGCATTTAGCACCCTCCTCCTCCATCAGGCGCTCCATTTCGATGATTCTCTTGGCTTCAGCGGTCTCAGCCTCATCGCCATGGGCAGAGATATCCTGCATGCCCTTGCTGGCGGGATAGGCCCACCTACTGAGACAGTCCGCCACGGTGTTATCCTTTCCAGGAATATAAACAACCGTAAGGTCGAACTTGGCCAAGGTCTCATGCCATCTTGCCCGTCGGGAGGCGGGACCTGAGGGGGTGTCCACGTGCTCCTTGTGCCACGACTGCAGACTCTGATGGTCGGTGCAGACGGTGACGGGGTGGAGGGCTATGTACCCAGCCCATTTCCTGAGAGCCATGACGATGGCATACGCCTCCTTTTCACGGGGCGTCCACGTCCGTCTCTGGCCTTCCGCCAGGACTCGGCTCCAGAAGGCCACGGGCACGTGCCTCCCGTCGTCAAGCACTTGCTCCAACACAGCGCCAATGGCGTAGTCGGAAGCGTCGGTGCGCAGGACGAACCCTCGGTCGGGATCCACGAGGTGCAGACCCACTGCGGATAGCAGCGCCTGCTTCATCCCCTCACAGGCACGGTCGGACTCTTCAGTCCAGACCAGAGCCTTTTTGGACCCCTTCTTGGTCTCCTCTTGGTTGCCCTTGAGCATGGTTGTCATGGGGGCTGCATACTCGGCATACATCTTGATATACCCCGAGTAGTAGTTGCAGAACCCCAGATACGCCCGTAGCTCAGAGACCGTCTTGGGCTTTTCCCAGTGCTCAATCGCAGCCACCTTGCCAGGTATGGGCTTTCGCTGCCCGTTCCCGACTACATGGCCAGCGAAGACCACCTCGCTTACCGCAATGGTGGCCTTGTCACTGCTGCCCGTGAGTTTGTGCCGAACCAGAAGGTCCAGCACTCGAGTGACGTCCCTCTCGTGTGCCTCCAGGAGCTCCTCGTAGCTCATGCTGGGGTCCCCGGACGCGATGATCACGTCGTCCACGAAGGGGTCCGCACAGTCGCGCACCGGCTCAAGCAGGTTCTCCAGCATCCGCTGAAAAGCCGCATTGCCGTTGGTAACGCCCATGGGCATCACCTTCCACTGGAGAGGTCCAAGTGGGGTGCTCATGGCTGTGCAGGCACAAGACTCCTCGGCGAGAGGCATCTGATGATAACCATGTTTCAGGTCAATCACCGTGAAGATCCTCCGCCGGTGTTGTTTTTGCAGCATGTCCTCAATGAGGGGCAGCGTATAGCTGTCGTGCTGCGTTTGGGCGTTCAGGCCGCGGTAGTCGACCACGAGCTGCCACTCACCGGCAACCTTCTTGGGGACGACGAAGCAGGGAGAGGCCCACTGGGAGTGGCACGGCTCAAGCCAGCCTCTCTGGATGAAGTCACGGAGGATCTTCTCCATGGCCTCTTTCCTCTCGCCCCTCAGGGCAAACTCCCGGTGGCGATACACACGGGGGTCCTGCTTCAGTCGTATCTTGGCCTCGCCATACGGTCCACGCACCGGTGGGGGAAACACAGGCTTACCGCTGAAGAAGGTGTCACCATACTTCTGCTTCAGCCTGGCCCTCAACGCCTGGATCTTGGGGCAGTCATCGGACTCCGCCTTGGCTTTTCCGGGCACTTGAACCACGGAGCTTACTTGAGGGGTAGCGACCCCGCTCGCTTTCGGCTCAGGTGGTCTTCCCAGGTGGCCCAAAGGGCCATCTCTGGTCTTGCCTCGGAACAGATCGCCGTAGGTGGGTGGGTTACAGCCAGGCGGCTCGTCTTGGCTGGACATGTGATCCAGCACCCTCTGCACGAAGGTATTCCCGTCATAGGAACCGGAGACGATTGAGTCCACTTCCCACCAGGCTTTGTCCTGGCCTTTGCCCTCACGCGGGTTTCCCCAGTCGTGAAAGGGCTGATCCATATACCCCTGAACCAGATCCCACTCCTCTTCAGTGAGGGGGTCTTCGGAGTCCGATTCTTCGATGTCAACAGGGGGAACCGCAAAGCATTGCCTCCAAGGTTCTGCTATGATACGGTTGACACACACGAAGTCCGTGGTGTCGGCCTGATCAAGGCCCCCATCCACATAGTGGAATTCTGTTGGCCATCTCTGGGGTGGCATGGGCTGTCCCTTAGCGTCCTGATAGACACTCTCTCCAGCCGGTAGGACGACCTTGTTCAAGGTCATGTTGGTCAATGAGGCTACCCAATGTCGGGTACTTTCCTCCTCGGTGCATCCCATAGGAACAACCAGCACTGCCTTGGAGCGGTCCTTGCGAATCTTCGCTATCGCTCTTGGAATGTCCCAACGGGGGCAATGGATCCACATCAATCCCTGATGCGGACCCCAGTGCTTCTTCCACGCGGAATCCTGGGCGCTCCAGTACTTCTCACATACCCGCAAATGGGCGGAGGTTCCTGAAGAGAACGCATCCAGGGCCAGATCCGACGCTCCCAGGTCCGCGACCACTCGGTACGCCACTTCCAGCCTTACGCCGTACTCCTGGTTCGCCCGCCCAGTAGGCTCAGTGTCCAGCGCGGCCACTTCGAGCTGATTGCGTTCGGGGTGGATCCATTGGCATTTTACATGGTGCCCAGGTGACGAAAGCCACGAGAGCTGGTCGTCCTGGTACAGGGTCATGGAGGCCTGGGCCGGGGGGACGCCGGAGTCCGTCTCCATCATGAAGTCGTACCCGACGATCATGTCCCAGTCCATCTCGGCCTCGTAGAAGCTACCGTGCAGGAGGATTTCCTTGCCGAGGTCTGGGCGGCTCAGCTCACGATGGTTCACGAACTGCAGCCCAATGGCCGCTTCCTTCGTGCCTCCCACCATGTACTGGCCATTCGCCACCTTCAGCCTGACAGGTTTCCGACTGTCGGTCCGACACTCTGGTGGAAGTAGGCCAGCCTTGACCAAGCTGACTTGAGCTCCCGTGTCGACCAACACGTCGAAAACCTTTTCCACTTCCCCGCATAGGGCACGGACCTTAAGATGCAACTGCCGCTCGCGACCGACACGGCGCACGGCGTGCAAACTCAGGATCTCCGGCCGTTCCAGAAGCTCAACAAGCGACTGGTGCAGGTCGTGGACAATGGGCTCAGGCTGCCCATCTGCAGCATCCAGCTGCGGTCCGGGTGATCCTCCGATACTCTCGGATAGATCCTGTAGTACATCAAACACGTTCTTGGTCGCGAAGGACGGACGGGTGCAAGGGTTCGTGCCTTCACTTGCCCTCACCCCGCCTCCGCGACTGGGCGCCAGACCGGGCCTTCCGCCCGCGGCAGTCCCCTTGTGCTTATCGACTCCCGACTGGGATGGATCGGCGCTTCCCACGTCACCATCCTGCGACCGCCCTAGCTGGGGCCCTTGGCTGCAGGGGCTCCGCTAGGGGGCGTCGGTTGTGGAAGAGGGGGCGTTCTCCTCGGCCTCAACGTCGTTGATGCCCTTCTTCCTTCCCCCTTTCTTACCCTTGTTCTTGTCCTTGTCCTTGTTCTGGTCATTCTGGTTGTTCTCCTTGTTCTTGTTATCCGACCTGGGGACCCAGTTCCGCTTGATCTCCTTGATCTCCTTGGCCAACTCGGTCCCCACCGACGACATCAGCTTGGCCAGCTCGTCCTTGTCCACCTCCATCTTGGCTTCCCGGATACCCGCGGGCGTACGCTTCTTCGACCCGTGCGCCTTCTTGTAAGCCTCCGTGTCGGCCTTGTGGACGGGGCATGTTCGGTGGTCATGGTTGAAGCCTCGCTTCCTCCCATAACACACGAAACAGCCCTGAGGGTGAGCTCGTATGAACTCCCCAAAGGACAGCGGAGGGTCGCCAATGCGGCGAGGGTCCCTCTTCTCCTTCTTCCTCCAACCCTGCTGCAGGGGCTTCCAGTTTCCCGGTTTGCTCCCCGCGCTCAGGTTGTTGGCCACGAAGGCGCAAACGGCCACTTCGGCGGGCTCATCGTCGTCGTCATCGTCGACGAGAGTCTCATCGCCGCCGGCTCCCGCTGGGTCCATTACAGATTCCCCGCCAGGTCCCTCGCCAACGTAGTTGACGTCGCGGTCGCCGGGCCTCAACCCGCGGGTGTGGTGGAGGTTTCGGTACTCCTTGAGTACTTCCTCGCCAACCCACTCCAGGATCTCGTCGCAGCTCATCCGCGCCGGGATGGGCTGCAGACGGATGGTCTGGCCGCTCAACTCACAATCGTCAAGGCGCCACATCGCGGTCTTCTCGCGATCGCCCGAGACGGTGATGAGAAGAGCGTTCCGCAGGGAGTGCCGTTTGACATCCCGGGCCACGTTCTTCTTCGCCCAAGACACCACGTTCGTATGATACTCCTTGGGGAGCATCATCTTGGCCGTGTGGTTGGACTTGGCCCGCTTGGATTCCTCCTTGGTGACCCTTTTGATCCATGCTTCCGGCAGCATGGAGAGCAAGCGAGCCTGCTCGTCACCCTCGTTCCAATCCTCCACATTGCGGCGGAAGAGGGTGTATTTCCCTCGGAAGTCACGCCAGTCCCGTAGGCGGATCTCCCGTCCATCATGCTCAAGCTTGATGGACTTCCAGCGCTTGGCAGCCACCTGCGGAGCGTCCACCCGCTCCTGCTCGTTGAGCCACTTCTTGGCGTCCTTGAGGGTCTTGATTTTCCCCTCCTTGGTCGCCACGAAGTATAGCTCGCCGAGCACTTCCGGCAGGCGGTACCTGAACCGTTTGAAGACCTATCTCTCTGCATCCGCCGGAGGTAGGTCTTCAGTGACGGTCAGCCCCCAATCGTCCAGCTTCTCCAAGAAGCGGTCGAGGTTGAGGGGGTTGCCATCGTACATGGGGGGCTTGATGTCCTTCAAGTCTTCCCACACGGCGGCGTCCGCGGCCTTAGAGACCATGAACGCCGGCCGCGAGGTCGACCGAGGTTCCCATCGGCCTCGCCCACGGACTCCCACGGCCGCCACGTCCATCTTCTCCATGGAGTCCCTGTGGCTACGCCGCGGTTCCTCCACGTACGCTGAACCAAAATGTTCACGCCGTACTGCATCCATGTACGCATCCTCATCACGGCGCCGGCGGCTGCGTTCAGCGGCCTCCCGTCGTACACCACGCGGCGGGCTGATGTCGAACTCCTCCAGGTCCAGGTCCAGGTCCAGGTCCTCACCTTCGCCGACATCCCACTCCACGTCTCCTCTGGGGACCTCATCCCTGAGTCCACCATAACGTCCTCCAGCCCTGGGGATTGGTGCCGGGGCTGGTGCCGGGCGTCGGGGGCGTACCGGCGTCCGCGGTGGGGCACGGCGGTTGTGGTAGTCCGCGCTGAGCCACTCATCGCGCCATCCCTCACTGCCACTGCCGCGCGGCACGCGCTCGTTGCGGCGGCCCGCGCTGTGGTGAGAGGGGGCGGTGAGAGAGGGGGCACTGGCGCTGGGGCGACTCCTGGGGGCTCCGCCGGGGGCGTGGGGTCTGCCTGGACCTGGTCCGGGTCCCCAGCCGTCGTCCGACGAGCCAGACTCCAGGGGTGGGTGGTCGCTGCCGACGCTCCCACGGGCTTCCAGCGCATCCAGCCTCTCCTGCAGGCCGCTGACGACGTTGGTCAGCGACTTGGTCTCGGCCCTGGCGATGTCCAGGTCCTTCTGCGCGCGCGCGGCGACCCCGGAGATGCGAGCCATCTCGACCTTGCCCGTGTCTACCTCGCACTCGAGGGCAAAGACCCTCCTGCGGAGGTAGACAATCCACCGCCAGGTG
The DNA here is from genome assembly GCA_964036045.1 of Eutreptiella sp. 'Long Island Sound 2002'. Lineage (NCBI taxonomy): Eukaryota > Euglenozoa > Euglenophyceae > Eutreptiales > Eutreptiaceae > Eutreptiella > Eutreptiella sp. 'Long Island Sound 2002'. The sequence goes on along the minus strand of OZ038382.1, from coordinate 52,769,917 downwards.
GTGTCCGGGTTGCCGTTCCCTGGCGGGTCGTCGGGGTCCCCAGGGGGTCCTCCAGGAGGGCCTCCGCCGGGTCCGCCCGGTCCAGGGGGTCCTCCCCCGCCCGGTGGTCCGCCTCCAGGGGGTCCACTCGGTGGGCGTCCTCCAGGGGGTCCTGATGGTCCTCCGCCAGGGGGTCCCGGTGGGTCTCCGCCGGGTCGCCTCGGTGGGTCCGAGGATGGGCGCTTCCTCGTGATGCCGAACTCCATGTCGTCATCCTCGTCCATGTCGCCCCACCTGGGCGTCTCGGTCACGGAGGACTCCGAGCTCCGGTAGGGAGGAGGGGGATCCTCATCCTCACCTTCCGGTTCCATGGGGACGTCTCCGCCGCCTCCGCCCGTCCAAGCCACCACTTGGCGATGTCGACGGCCTCGTTCATCCCCGTCACTGGCGGTGAAGAAGGGGTCACTGTCGTGGGGGTGCCCACCCGCTGGCCTCCGCGGCCTCTCGGGGGTCTTCCCCTTGCCCTTCCTCCGTCGACGGGCGGTGGTGCCACCGCTCCCACTGCTGCCCGTGTCGGCCTCATCCAGCGCCATCCTGGAGGAGGCGTCCCCTTCGAAAAGCTTTCGAAGGGTCTCCACTCGTGATGCTCCCGGGGGAGTCTCGCGGCGGAGTTTGGCCTCTGCCTCCTCCATTGCGGCGGCGGTGGCTGCGGCAGCTCGCGCTTCGGCTTCCTCCCGAGCACGAGCCGCCTCGGCTTCCCGGGCCTGCAGCAGCCGCGCCTTCTGCGCTTCCAACGCTGCCAGCTCCGCCTCCGTCTTGGCCTTCCCCTCAGCGACCTTCCGTCGCGCGGCCTCGATGGCTTCCTTCTTGGCGGCGTCCCCCTGGGCCTTAGCCGTCGCTTCGGCGTGGGCCCTTTCCTCCGCCTCCTTCTTTGCCCTCTCTTGGGCAAGCGCCTCTTCCAGCGCCTTCACCTCGGCCTCCTTGCAGGCAATGGCCTCCTGCGTCAGGCGGGCTTCCTCGTCGGCTGCCGCCAACTCACCGTTGACCTGGGCAGTCGCTGCCCCGTGGGCGGCCACGGCCGTGAGTCCGGCCGCAATGGCCGCCACGGTCTGGGCGTGGAGGGCCATGCCATGCGCCCACTCCGCAGCCTCCTCCTGGGCGATGCCGGCGGCGCTCTCCACTGCAGCGCTGTACTGCCTGGCCCGTTGCCGGGCAACCCGACGGTTGCAGGGCACCCCACAGGCGCGCTCACAGGCGCGCGCCACGTCCCTTTCGGGAGCGACGCTGCTGCTGGAGCTGGCCTGGTCGGCCGGCATCCTCCCGCGGTGGGCCGACTCCACGTCGCTGCTGGGGCCTGCTGGGGCCTGCCGGGCCCTCAAGAGCAGCGGACGGGGCTTGGCCTGCGTCTGCTTGGCGACTTGGATGTAGTCGCCAAGGGTGGTGGAGCCGGGGTGGTGACCACCATTGGCCCGTTGGGGACTGGGGGCTGGGGTTCCGCCCTTGGCGCTTTGGGCAGCTTCGGCGGCCAGGGACTCCTGGTACTCCCGCCACCTCCGGTCCCTCTTCTCGTCCCCGGCGGACCGCTTCTCCTTCCCCGGAGACGCGCTGCTGCTGCCCTGCAGCCTGCGCTCGCTCCCTGGTTCCGGGAAGTTCTTCTCGATAACGTCCCACAGGGAGACGTTGATCGAGGCGCCCGACGGGTACACGTTGGGCTCCTCGTCCTCCTCAATCCCGTCGGGACGCAGGCCTTCGCCGGGCCTGTCCGGCCGGGTCCACGTCCTCCAGCGCCTCTGCTGGTGGCGGTACTCGTACCCTTCCGCCCGCAGCCAGTCCTCCACGGCCTGCAGGCGGTCGGGGGCGATGTCCGTGCGGAGCTCGAAGCTCCTGGGCATGCCGCCTTCGCACTGGGGGTTGCTGTGGCGGTAGTGTAGGTCCCAAACCAACCCACGCAGCAGGCGTGCTGCATGGGGGTTGGGCCGCGGCCACGTCCTGCCCGCTTCCTGCCAATTCAGCATGGCAGCGGGGGCGTAGATGGTCTCGAAGTCCTTGATGTGCACTCGTTCAACTCAACGAACTGGTTGTGGTTGTTGAGGAGGGTACTGCAGCACTGGATTGGAAGTGCGGCTGGTGCTGGTCAGCCGGTGGTTGTGGAGGTGGTTGACGCGGCCTTGCTGGTCGGCCGATGGGACTCCGGGTCGGCCGATGGGGCTGATGCAGGAGTCCTGGTCTGTGCACCTCTTTCACGGTTGCTGCGCGGTCAGGGCGATGCGCTGGACGGCGCTGCGGGCTCCGTGACGAACTCGGCGCTGTCGCTGAGTGGCGCTGCGAGCCGCTGCGCTGCGCTGCGAGACGCTGCACTGCGCTGCGAGCTGCGAGCTGCGCCGCGCTGCTGCGACGCGCTGCTCGGGGTTGGTGGCCCCGAGTGGCACGCGAGGGCTGGGTAACCCCGCGGCGGTGAAACGCTTTTGACGCGTTCCCGTGGGGGGCCGGCCACGGGACGCTGCGGTGACACGCACAGGTGAGCAGGCAGGCAAGGCACTACGCTCACAAGGGCATCAATACGCCTGTGTCATGTGACAAAGCGTTTCAGAATCCTTGCCACTCTGCAAAGAGGGAACGAAAGTATGTACAGCAACACATCAGGATATGTATACATGGGGTTAAGACTGGACTGGGGTTAGGGCATCACAGGACCATAGACACTCAGTCCCAACTCATATCCCAATCCCAGGTCCGACCCTCTCAGTGGCTGATGGGGGCAGGGGCTCAAACACAACCCATGCCCTGCTCAGTCCGGACCCTGAAACCCTGCCAATGGGAGAGGTATCCTACCTAGCCACAGGCGAGTTCCTGGGAACCAAGGTGCTCCAAGGTCAACCGACAGTAGCTCCCCATGCTCCCTTGACAGCAGGTCCCAACTGCACTCTGAGCAAGAGATATGGCTCCGCCATTATCACCCAGGAGTTGGTAGCTGAAAATGGGCTGTTTCAGCCCAAACTGAAATTAACTCAAAAATCCCCAAAATTGACCCCTTTTACGGACCCGCCAGAGGTGGGGACGAGGCAACTGACCCTATGCCCTTCGAGTACGAACCCCCTGGAGCCCTCACCCAACCTGGTTCCCTCTGAGGTCCCGGCATCATGGCAACACGAATGAGTCATGTGGGGTCATGATGCCAAAATCACCAAAATTGGCGTCATTCCCACGCGTGGCTCGCCCGGCCAAGGGAAGGCCAATGACTCACAGGGTAGGAGGCAGGACCTAGGACTTATATCTGAGTGTACAACTTGGATTCGATTCCGGGCTCCCTATGGGCTTAGAGAAATGGGGCCGCCAATTGACCACACGGAAGGGGGAAATTGGGGTCCCAAAATTGGGTCATTTTGGCTGCCTGAAATGAGCCAAAATTCGGTGTGTCCCCAATAGTATATCTCCACGCCGGCTTGGAGATCGGATCTGCCATTCCATACGTGATCCACCGGGAGTCCAACGGTGACACCCATGCACTTGGCTCTCAAAGATCTCCATGCTACTTGGCGTGGTGACGATCCCAATTGGGTCCACAAATGCAAAAATGGCAAAATTGCCCATACTCAATTTGGCCTAGCGCCTTAACGAAGGCGGCTCCGCTTCGCCCACGTGGTGTGTCGACCATGGGGACCATTACCCATAACACCCATGTCATGTATGGTCCGTTGGTCCATGCGTCCAGCGTGCACGAGGGTTAGAACATAGTGCACGGCGGGCAGCAAAAGTGGAAGAATGCTCAAAATGGCCAAAATTGCGCACACTCATGGTTAGGGCAAATGAGGCACATGCCCGACTCGGACCGGAGTGTGCCATAGGATTGGTATCAAGTCATATGTGTCCAACATATCTTTGGGGCGTCGCCCAACTCCTCCGGTATTGGGAATGGCAGGGTCGCCAAGTGAGCCCATGATTTGGGATAGTCCCAAATCGCCAACATGGCGGCCACGGTATGCCAAGCTCAAGAGGAGTTATTCGTCGGGTCCAAGATATGTTGGCGACCGAAGTATGTACCCTTAGAACATACTTGGGTCATGATGTCAATTGAGCGCAACGTTGAGATATACGTTCGCCACTTGACATCATGACGAGCCAAAAATGGCAAAGTTGGCACAATGACACACAAAAGTGCCTTGAAAGGTCTACAATTATATTATAATATCTCCGGCTTGGATCGTGCAATCACTTAATCCTTCTAAACACAATGACTTGACACCATTGACCTTCGATCCCACATATGTGCTCCACTTGGGGCGCCTTGAAAGGTTACGAGCGCTACTTCCCAAGTGGGCACATGAAAATATGGAAAATTGTAAAACACACACCTTGCTCCCAACGCATCGCTTCGGGATCACCACACAAGCTTCCCTTCACGAAGGTTAGGCATGCAATTGATCGTGGGGAGTATGGAGAAGGGGCTTGCACAATATGAGGTCCATTGGCGGGCTCGACTTGGAGCAATGGACCCGCCAAATGGGCACGCAACTCAACACATGGCATATACCACATATTGCCCAAAAAGGTAGCTCCCACCACGATATGTCATGCCCCTCCAAGGGCATAACTTTGTGTCAATCGCTCATAGGAACTCAAGGAGAGTTCCTATGCCACACCAACACTTGCGCGCTACACTCGAAAGTTATCTTAACGCACGCAATGTCATGGCCAAAGAGTTGTAACGCAAACTCTACCCTCTTGACCATGATCCATTACACTAGCGCGCACGTGTGGAAACGCAAGGCATATAATGCTTCCTAAATTACGTCGGGAGTATTGTGAATACATCCCACGTTTCCTTATCGTCAATACTCGCAAGCGGCACGAGATATGACCCTCACAAGTGGCCTCAGGAATCAACTTTGTTTTGCCCATATCTCTGAGTCAAATGGAGGGCAAGATAAGAGGGAAGTTGATTCGTGAATAGGGAAGCACGTAGGCCCACTCGAAAGAGGTCAAATCAAGTGCGGGGATGTCGAAGTCGAAAATCCGATTTCGACATCCTGAAAAATTCGGATTAAGGTTGCGAGTATTAATTATGAAAATTGCGGAAGCATCCATGCAGTTCCTGACGACTTTGGAGCCCTCGTGACGGATAGCGTTAAAATTTCCATTAATTACAGTTAAACTGGCGGTTACGGTAAAGTCGCGATCCAACCGCCAGCAGTCAAAACAGTGAGTATCAGAATGGAAGCGTAAAAATTGACGGAAACAATATGAAAATAAAACCCTGTTGATTCCCGATATTCTGATACACAGATCTCCGCTGGCGGTGCATCGGTTGCCGATGCGGGGCTTCACGGCACGGAACACGCCGTACATGGGGTTAGTGGACCGGAGACCGGTTGTATGCCGTAACCTGGCCATGGGGTTCTGGGTACCGCTTCACTACCTAGGCTGTACGCGTGCTTTCGTAAAGTGGCACCTTTGCCCCTACCCGTTGAAGTTTTCGCTCTGGTCCACTGCCACCACACACCCACACTGCCATTCCCCCCCCCGCCACCCACGAGCGCTCGCTTGCTCGCCTCGTCTCATCAAGCCAAGGCATGGCTGGCTTGGCTTGGCATGGTATGGTATGGTATGGCTTGGTGCGAGAGCCAGGTGCTTTCATAATGAAGTGCGGTGATACTTGCCGACACAATATCTCGAAATTGAATTCTGGACTTTCTGTCAGGTTATTGCAGCTCCCCCTTCAGGGTTCTGGGAAGGCATTAGGCGACAATTTAGAAGGGGCGTGTTCCATATTTTTCCAAAAAAGATTCATTTTGGTACGCCACATTTATTGGATTTTCAGGTTGCTGCGTGGTGGTTGGCTAGGCTGTACGTGTGCTTTCGTAAAGTGGCACCTTTGGCCCTAGCCGTTGAAGTTTTCGGTCTGGTCCACTGCCACCACACACCCACACTGCCATTGCACCCCCCGCCACCCCGCGCACGCGCTCGCTCGCCTCGTCTCGTCAAGCCAAGGCATGGCTGGCTTGGCTCGGCATGGTATGGTATGGTATGGCTTGGTGCGAGAGCCAGGTGCTTTCATAATGAAGTGCGGTGATACCTGCCGACACAATATCTCAAAATTGAATTCGGGACTTGTTGTCAACTTATTGCAGCTCCCCCTTCAGGGTTCCGCGAAGGCATTAGACGACAATTTAGAAGGGGCATGTTCCATATTTTTGCAAAAAGCTTTCATCTTGGTACGCCACATTTATTGGATTTTCAGGTTGCTGTGTGGTGGTTGGCTAGGCTGTACGCGTGCTTTCGTAAAGTGGCACCTTTGGCCCTACCCGTTGAAGTTTTTGCTCTGGTCCACTGCGACCACACACCCACACTGCCATTACACCCCCCGCCACCCCCGCGCGCGCGCCCGCTCGCCTCATCTCGTCAAGCCAAGGCATGGCTGGCTTGGCTTGGCATGCTATGGTATGGTATGGCTTGGTGCGAGAGCCAGGTGCTTTCATAATGAAGTGCGATGATACTTGCCGACACAATATCTCAAAATTGAATTTGGCACTTTCTGTCAAGTTATTGCAGCTCCCCCTTCAGGGTTCCGCAAAAGCATTAGGCGACAATTTAGCAGGGGCATGTTCCATATTTTTGCGAAAAGGTTTCGTTTTGGTACGCCACATTTATTGGATTTTCAGGTTGCTGTGTGGTGGTTGGCTAGGTTGTACTCATGCTTTCGTAAAGTGGCACTTTTGGCCCTACCCGTTGAAGTTTTTGCTCTGGTCCACTGCCACCACACACCCACAGTGCCATTGCACCCCCCGCCACCCCCGCGTGCGCTCGCTCGCCTCGTCTCGTCAAGCCAAGGCATGGCTGGCTTGGCCTGGCATGGCATGGTATGGTATGGCTTGGTGCGAGAGCCAGGTGCTTTCATAATGAGGTGCGTTGATACTTGCCGACACAATATCTCAAAATTGAATTTGGGACTGTCTGTCAAGTTATTGCAGCTCCCCCTTCAGGGTTCCGAGAAGGCATTAGACGACAATTTAGAAGGGGCATGTTCCAGATTTTTGCAAAAAAGTTTCGTTTTGGTACGCCACATTTATTGGATTTTCAGGTTGCTGCGTGGTGGTTGGGTAGGCTGTACGCGTGCTTTCGTAAAGTGGCACCTTTGGCCCTACGCGTTGAAGTTTTCGCTCTGGTCCACTGCCACCACACACCCACACTGCCATTGCACCCCCCACCACCCCTGCGCGCGCGCCCGCTCGCCTCGTCTCGTCAAGCCAAGGCATGGCTGACTTGGCTTGGAATGGTATGGTATGGTATGGCTTGGTGCGAGAGCCAGGTGCTTTCATAATGAAGTGCGGTGATACTTGCTGACACAATATCTCAAAATTGAATTCGGGACTTTCTGTCAAGTTATTGCAGCTCCCCCTTCAGGGTTCTGGGAAGGCATTAGGCGACAATTTAGAAGGGGCATGTTCCATATTTTTGCAAAAAAGTTCCATTTTGGTACGCCACATTGATTGGATTTTCATGTTGCTGCGTGGTGGTTGGGTAGGCTGTATGCGTGCTTTCGTAAAGTGGCACCTTTGGCCCTACCCGTTGAAGTTTTCGCTCTGGTCCACTGCCACCACACACCCACAGTGCCATTGCACCCCCCGCCACCCCCGCGCACGCGCTCGCTTGCCTCGTCTCGTCAAGCCAAGGCATGGCTGGCTTGGCTTGGCATGGTATGCTATGGTATGGCTTGGTGCGAGAGCCAGGTGCTTTCATAATGAAGAGCGGTGATACTTGCCGACACAATATCTCAAAGTTGAATTTGGCACTTTCTGTCAAGTTATTGCAGCTCCCCCTTCAGGGTTCCGGGAAGGCATTAGGCGACAATTTAGCAGGGGCATGTTCCATATTTTTGCAAAAAAGTTTCATTTTGGTACGCCACATTTATTGGATTTTCAGGTTGCTGCGCGGCGGTTGGCTAGGCTGTACACGTGCTTTCGTAAAGTGGCACCTTTGGCCCTACCCGTTGAAGTTTTCGCTCTGGTCCACTGCGACCACACACCCACACTGCCATTGCACCCCGCGCCACCCCCGCGTGCGCGCTCGCTCGCCTCGTCTCGTCAAGCCAAGGCATGGCTGGCTTGGCTTGGCATGGTATGGTATGGTATGGCTTGGTGCGAGAGCCAGGTGCTTTCATAATGAAGTGCGGTGATACCCGCCGACACAATATCTCAAAATTGAATTCGGGACTTTTTGTCAAGTTATTGCAGCTCCCCCTTCAGGGTTCCGGGAAGGCATTAGACGACAATATAGAAGGGGCATGTTCCATATTTCTCCAAAAACGTTTCATTTTGGTACGCCACATTTATTGGATTTTCAGGTTGCTGCGTGGTGATTGGCTAGGCTGTACGCGTGCTTTCGTAAAGTGGCACCTTTGGCCCTACCCGTTGAAGTTTTCGCTCTGGTCCACTGCCACCACACACCCACACTGCCATTGCACCCCCCGCCACCCCCGCGTGCGCGCGCTCGCCTCGTCTCGTCAAGCCAAGGCATGGCTGGCTTGGCTTGGCATGGTATGGTATGGTATGGGTTGGTGCGAGAGCCAGGTGCTTTCAGAATGAAGTGCGGTGATACTTGCCGACACAATATCTCAAAATTGAAGTCAGGGCTTTCTGTCAAGTTATTGCAGCTCCCCCTTCAGGGTTCCGGAAAGGCATTAGGTGACAATTTAGCAGGGGCATGTTCCGTATTTTTGTAAAAAAGTTTCGTTTTGGTACGCCACATTTATTGGATTTTCAGGTTGCTGCTTGGTGGTTGGCTAGGCTGTACGCGTGCTTTCGTAAAGGTGCACCTTTGGCCCTACCCGTTGAAGTTTTCGCTTTGGTCCACTGCCACCACACACCCACACTGCCATTGCACCCCCCGCCACCCCCGCGCACGCGCTCGCTCGCCTCGTCTCGTAAAGCCAAGGCATGGCTGGCTTGGCTTGGCATGGTATGGTATCGTATGGCTTGATGCGAGAGCCAGGTGCTTTCATAATGTTGTGCGGTGATACTTGCCGACAGAATATCTCAAAATTGAATTCGGGACTTTTTGTCAAGATATTGCAGCTCCCCCTTCAGGGTTCCGGGAAGGCATTAGACGACAATTTGTGAGGGGCATGTCCCAAATTTTTGCAAAAAAATTTCATTTTAGTACGCCACATTTATTGGATTTTCAGGTTGCTGTGTGGTGGTTGGCTAGGCTGTACGCGTGCTTTCGTAAAGTGGCACCTTTGGCCCTACCCGTTGAAGTTTTCGCTTTGGTCCACTGCCACCACACACCCACAATGCCATTGCACCCCCCGCCACCCCCGCGCGCGCGCTCGCTCGCTTGGTCTCGTCAAGGCAAGGCATGGCTGGCTTGGTTTGGCATGGTATGGTATGGTATGGCTTGATGCGAGAGCCAGGTGCTTTCATAATGTTGTGCGGTGATACTTGCCGACACAATATCTCAAAATTGAATTCGGGACTTTCTGTCAAGTTATTGCAGCTTCCCCTTCAGGGTTCTGGGAAGGCATTAGGCGACAATTTAGAAGGGGCATGTTCCGTATTTTTGCAAAAAAGTTTCGTTTTGGTACGCCACATTTATTGGATTTTCAGGTTGCTGCTTGGTGGTTGGCTAGGCTGTACGCGTGCTTTCGTAAAGGTGCACCTTTGGCCCTACCGTTGAAGTTTTCGCTTTGGTCCACTGCCACCACACACCCACACTGCCATTGCACCCCCCGCCACCCCCGCGCACGCGCTCGCTCGCCTCGTCTCGTAAAGCCAAGGCATGGCTGGCTTGGCTTGGCATGGTATGGTATGGTATGGCTTGATGCGAGAGCCAGGTGCTTTCATAATGTTGTGCGGTGATACTTGCCGACACAATATCTCAAAATTGAAATCGGGATTTTTTGTCAAGATATTGCAGCTCCCCCTTCAGGGTTCCGGGAAGGCGTTAGACGATAATTTGTGAGGGGCATGTCCCAAATTTTTGCAAAAAGGTTTCATTTTAGTACGCCACATTTATTGGATTTTCAGGTTGCTGTGTGGTGGTTGGCTAGGCTGTACGCGTGCTTTCGTAAAGTGGCACCTTTGGCCCTACCCGTTGAAGTTTTCGCTTTGGTCCACTGCCACCACACACCCACACTGCCATTGCACCCCCCGCCACCCCCGCGCGCGCGCTCGCTCGCTTGGTCTCGTCAAGGCAAGGCATGGCTGGCTTGGCTTGGCATGGTATGGTATGGTATGGCTTGATGCGAGAGCCAGGTGCTTTCATAATGTTGTGCGGTGATACTTGCCGACACAATATCTCAAAATTGAAATCGGGACTTTTTCTCAAGTTATTGCAGCCCCCCCTTCAGGGTTCCGGAAAGGCATTAGGCGACAATTTGCAAGGGGCATGTTCCATATTTTTGCAAAAAAATTTCATTTTGGTACGCCACATTTATTGGATTTTCAGGTTGCTGCGTGGTGGTTGGCTAGGCTGTACGCGTCCTTTCGTAAAGTGGCACCTTTGGCCCTACCCGTTGAAGTTTTCGCTTTGGTCCACTGCCACCACACATCCACAATGCCATTGCACCCCCCGCCACCCCCGCGCGCGCGCTCGCTCGCTTGGTCTCGTCAAGGCAAGGCATGGCTGGCTTGGCTTGGCATGGTATGGTATGGTATGGCTTGATGCGAGAGCCAGGTGCTTTCATAATGTTGTGCGGTGATACTTGCCGACACAATATCTCAAAATTGAAATCGGGACTTTTTGTCAAGTTATTGCAGCTCCCCCTTCAGGGTTCCGGGAAGGCATTAGACGACAATTTGTAAGGGGCATGTCCCACATTTTTGCAAACAGGTTTCATTTTAGTACGCCACATTTATTTGATTTTCAGGTTGCTGTGTGGTGGTTGGCTATGCTGTACGCGTGCTTTCGTAAAGTGGCACCTTTGGGCCTACCCGTTGAAGCTTTCGCTTTGGTCCACTGCCACCACACACCCACACTGCCATTGCACCCCCCGCCACCCCCGCGCGCGCGCTCGCTCTCCTCGTCTCGTCAAGCCAAGGCATGGCTGGCTTGGCTTGGCATGGTATGGTATGGTATGGCTTGGTGCGAGAGCCAGGTACTTTCATAATGTAGTGCGGTGCTACTTGCCCACACAATATCTCAAAAATGAATTCGGGACTTTCTGTCAAGTCATTGCAACTCCCCCTTCAGGGTTCCCGGAAGGCATTAGGCGACAATTTAGAAGGGGCATGTTCCATATTTTTGCAAAAAAGTTTCATTTTGGTACGCCACATTTATTGGATTTTCAGGTTGCTGCGTGGTGGTTGGCTAGGCTGTACGCGTGCTTTCGTAAAGTGGCAGCTTTGGCCCTACCCGTTGAAGTTTTCGCTTTGGTCCACTGCCACCACACACCCACACTGCCATTGCACCCCCCGCCACCGCCGCGCGCGCGCTCGCTCGCCTCGTCTCGTCAAGCCAAGGCATGGCTGGCTTGTCTTGGCATGGTATGGTATGGTATGGCTTGGTGCGAGAGCCAGGTGCTTTCATAATGAAGTGCGGTGATACTTGCTGACATGACATCTCAAAATTGAATTCGGGACTTTCTGTCAAGTTATTGCACCTCCCCCTTCAGGGTTCCGGGAAGGCATTAGGCGACAATTTAGCAGGGGCATGTTCCTTCTTTTTGGAAAAAGGTTTCGTTTTGGTACGCCACATTTATTGGATTTTCAGGTTGCTGCGTGGTGGTTGGCTAGGCTGTACGCGTGCTTTCGTAAAGTGGCACCTTTGGCCCTACCCGTTGAAGTTTTCGCTTTGGTCCACTGCCACCACACACCCACACTGCCATTGCACCCCCCGCCACCCCGCGCACGCGCTCGCTCGCCTCGTCTCGTCAAGCCAAGGCATGGCTGGCTTGGCTTGGCATGGTATGGTATGGTATGGCTTGGTGCGAGAGCCAGGTGCTTTCATAATGAAGTGCGGTGATACCTGCCGACACAATATCTCAAAATTGAATTCGGGACTTTTTGTCAAGTTATTGCAGCTCCCCCTTCAGGGTTCCGGGAAGGCATTGGACGACAATTTAGAAGGGGCATGTTGCATATTTTTGCAAAAAAGTTTCATTTTGGTACGCCACATTTATTGGATTTTCAGGTTGCTGCGTGGTGGTTGGCTAGGCTGTACGCGTGCTTTCGTAAGATGGTGAAGCGGTACCCAGAACCTATGGTCCATGGTCTGGAGGCCTGCGAGCCGTCACACCCGTTACGGCGCATAACCCGGAGGCCTGCGAGCCGCCACACCCGTGCGGAAGCCGTTGACACCGGCTATCCCTGTTCTCTAACCCGTGAAATCCGGAATCCGATTTCTTACCAATAAATCGATGTAGAATTACCGTGATTTTATTGTATTGATCGATCTTCGGTCAGAAATCGGTGAAATACCCGATTTCTACCGCGATTTCTAATTGTCGTGAAACCGCTGCCTGATGTCGCCTGTTCGCGCGCCTTCGTCGCTTCTCCGTGGCGAGTTTTGTTCTGGACTTTTCTCGAGTACCTTTGAGGTTCTAAGAGAACTTAAGGGCGGAATCTAGAGGGTAGTTAATGTACTTTCATCTGGTGTGTTCACCAGAATTTTTCGCCGTTGCGTTTTCGAGAAAATCAACGCGTAAGGCTTTCCGTCGATCGTGCGAGCTCATGCTTCTCAAGGACCATGAGTTCGCACGGAACCCTACATCTCCCCCCTATGTCCTTCATCCATGCCCCTTTCACGCGGGCATATCATCTTGCTTAGGGAAGCGGGCAATGGCGGTGTTTTAGGCAGCCTATGGGTCTCGCAAACCCAAGTCGTTTGCGTGCGCAAACGCTAACTTGGTGGACTTGTGAGCATGAACGTTAATGACCGAACACAATGCTCACAAGACCAAAAGCCCGAGGCCATTTTCGTTTTTCGAGCCAACTCAACGATGGCTCCACGCAATTCGATGCGTACCAAAACTCTATTTTCAAAAGAGGGCAAGTTTTGGTCGAAAATTAGGCCAAAATGGCCAAACCCCCGAGGCGTGTATTCGAAGCCTATGGGGAGTTGAGCCTCGAATCAAGGCAATATGTAAAGTAGAGACCACGAAGGACATCGTGGATGGCTTGATTGATTTTTACAACCTTGTCTTCTATTTTATATAATTTCGCCTTCTGAGCACGCGTGCCACATTGCCTCTTTGCACACGCGCTCATATGCAAGCACTAATGACACGAGTGGGCGGAGACAATCTAACCATAGTGTGCATATTTGAAAGCACCTACTATGGGCCTACTCCAAAAGTGTTTACTCATATTTTTGCTCCTCAAGGTCCCAAGGATATGTTCATGCCAATATCGCCGATATATGCACTTTTTCCCATAATCAGTGTGCTTCAAGGATTGAGGTGTTAAAAATGCTTTCATTGTGCTTTGAACCTCAACCCTTGTTGCAAAAGGGAGGCAAAGCTTCGGTTTGCATCCATGCAAAAGCCCGAGGCTCCTTTCTCTTGCGATACGGAGATACGATATTTGGAGGGACCACTTTTGGGTGAATTTTGGCCGTTTTGCCCAAAATGGCCACAAACTCCTTCTCCCCCTGATTTCGCCCCCGAGGTTGCGTGCGCCACTTGACCAAGGGTAAGGGCAATTCGGAGAGGGCACATAAACCCACATCGAATGGGGTGTTTCCCCATGTGGCCTCTCCTCTCGATGGGAGAGTTGTGAGTCACCCAATTTGGGGTATGTTACCAATCTGCCCCATTTGTGTGTCATTTTCCCTCCAATGGGGAAAATAGCTAGAGGCGACCATGAGGGTTGGCAAGTGGCATATATTGGGACCTAAGTCCCATGTGTCCACAGCATCTTTGGTTGAAAGGATCCTCGACGTGGACATGGAGATATGGAATCATGGGTGCGGGCCATTTTGGCCAAATTTCGCTGTTTTTGCCATTGTATGCAATGTTGGAATTACCATATCCCCGTGGGGCACGGAATCTAGCCAGGAAGGAAGTGCACATATTGTAGCATATGACCAAGGGTTGAACGCCCTTGAGCTTCGTATTTGCTCGTCCGGCTCATCCGGAGATATTCAACTTTTGGTGCGATCCACGATCCCCCCTTTGCACCGCATGTTGCTTTCTGCCCCGTCCGTGTGGTCATCCCCTCGGTGAACAGCAAGCAGCCAGCGTGAAAGCAAGCGATAACCCAGGGCATGGGACCAAAGGGGATATCAAGGGTTGTGAATCAAGGCTTGGCGCGTCAATATCGCCAAGATTTCCTACCCTGGACGGTCGCCCGAGACGGCCAATTTTACCATTTTGGCAATCATGACCCCACTTGACGAACCCGTGGTGCCCTGATGCCGTGACCTCAGAGGGAACCAGGTTGGGTGAGGGCTCCAGGGAGTTGGTACTCGAAGGGCATAGGGTCAGTTGCCTCGTCCCTACCTCAGGCGGGTCCAGACAAGGGGTCGATTTTGGAGATTTTGGAGCTAATATCAGTTTGGGCTGAAACAGCCCATTTTCAGCTACCAACTCCTATATATATATATATATAGGGGATAATGGCGGAGCCATATCTCTGGCTCAAAGAGGAGTTGGAACCTGCTGTTAAGGGAGCATGGGGAGCCACTGTTGGTTGGCTTTGGCGCCCCTTGGTTCGCAGGAACTCGCCTGTGGCTGGGCGGGACACCCCCCCTATTGGCAGGGTTTCAGGGTCCGGACTGAGCAGGGCATGGGTTGTGTTTGAGCCCCCGCCCCCATCAGCCACTGGGAGGGTCGGACCTGGGATTGGGATACGAGTTAGGACTGAGTGTCTATTGTCCTGTAATGCCCTTACCACAGTCCAGTCTTAACCCCATGTGTACATATCCTGATGTGTTGCTGTACATACTTTCGTTCCCTTGTTTCAGAGTGGCAAGGATCCTGAAACGCTTTGTCACATGACACGAGCGTATTGATGCCCTTGTGAGCGTAGTGCTTTGCCTGCCTGCTCACCTGTGCGTGTCACCGCAGCGTCCCGTGGCCGGCCCCCCACGGGAATGCGTCAGAAGCGTTTCACCGCCGCGGGGTTACCCAGCCCTCGCGTGCCACTCGGGGCCACCAACCCCGAGCAGCGCGGCGCAGCTCGCAGCTCGCAGCGCAGCGCAGCGGCTCGCAGCGCCACCCAGCGACAGCGCCGAGTTCGTCACGGAACCAGCAGCGCCGTCCAGAGCATCGCCCTGACCGCGCCGCGACCGTGAAGGAAGTGGACTGACCAGGACTCCTGCATCAGCGAGTCCCATCGGCCGACCAGCAAGGCCGCGTCAACCACCTCCACAACCACCGGCTGACCAGCACCAGCCGCACTCCCAGTCCAGTGCTGCAGCACCCGCCTCAACAACCACCACCAGTTCGTTGAGTGGAACGAGTGCACACCAAGGACCTCAAGACCAAGTACGCCCCCCCGCTGCCATGGTAAACTGGCAAGAAGCGGGCAGGACGTGGCCGCGGCCCCACCCCCATGCGGCACACCTGCTGCGTGGGTTGGTTTGGGACCAACACTACCGCCACAGCCACCCCCAGTGCGAAGGCGGCATGCCCGGGAGCTTCGAGCTCCGCACGGACATCGCCCCCGACCGCCTGCAGGCTGTGGAGGACTGGCTGCGGGCTGAAGGGTTTGCCTTCCGCTTCCAGCAGAGGCGGTGGAGGACCTGGACCCGGCCGGACAGGCCCGGCGAAGGGCTGCGCCCCGACGGGATCGAGGAGGACGAGACCCCCAACGAGTACCCGTCGGGCGCCTCGATCAACATCTCCATGTGGGACATGATCGAGAAGAACTTCCCGGAACCGGGGAGCGAGCGCAGGCTGCAGGGCAGCAGCAGCGCGTCTCCGGGGAAGGAGAAGCGGTCCGCCGGGGACAGGAAGCGGGACCGGAAGTGGCGGGAGTACCGGGAGTCCCTGGCCGCCGAAGCCGCCCAGGGCGCCAAGGGCGGAACCCCAGCCCCCAGTCCCCAACGGGCCAATGGCGGTCACCACCCCGGCTCCACCACCCTTGGCGACTACATCCAAGTCGCCAAGCAGACCAAGGCCAAGCCCCGTCCGCTGCTCCTGAGGCCCCAGCAGGCCCCAGCAGGCCCCAGCACCGACGTGGAGTCGGCCCACCGCGGGAGGATGCCAGCCGACCAGGCCAGCTCCAGCGGCAGCGCCGCTCCCGCCCAAAGGGACGTGGCGCGCGCCTGTGAGCGCGCCTGTGGGGTGCCCTGCAACCTTCGGGTTGCCCGGCAACGGGCCACGCAGCAGAACGCTGCCGTGGAGGGCGCCGTCGGCATCGCCCATGAGGAGGCCACCGAGTGGGGCAGAGGCATGGACTACCACGCCTCGAAAGTGGCAGGCATCGCGGCCGGTCTCACGGCTGCGGCCGCCCATGAGGCAGTGGCTGCCCGGATCAGGGCAACCGACGAGGAAGCCCGCCGGACGCAGGAGGCCATTGCCTGCAAGGAGGCCGAGGTGAAGGCGCTGGAAGAGGCGCTTGCCCAAGAGAGGGCAAAGAAGGAGGCGGAGGAAAGGGCCCATGCCGAGGCAACGGCGAAGGCCCAGGCGGACGCCGCCAAGAAGGACGCCATCGAGGCCGCGCGACGGAAGGTCGCTGAGGACAGGGCCAAGACGGAGGCGGAGTTGGCGGCGTTGGAAGCGGAGAAGGCGCGGCTGCAGCAGACCCGGGAAGCCGAGGCGGCTCGTGCCCGGGAGGAGGCCGAAAGGCGAGCTGCTGCAGCCACAGCCGCCGCAATGGAGGAGGCAGAGGCCAAACTCCGCCGCGAGACTCCCCCGGGAGGATCACGAGTGGAGACCCTTCGAAAGCTTTTCGAAGGGGACGCCTCCTCCAAGATGACGCTGGACGAGGTCGACACGGGCAGCAGTGGGAGCAGTGGCCCCACCGCCCACCGACGGAGGAAGGGTAAGGGGAAGACCCCCGAGAGGCCACAGAGGCCAGCGGGCGGACACCCCCATGACAGTGACCCTTTCTTCACCGCCAGCGACGGGGATGAACGAGGCCGCCGACATCACCAAGTGGTGGCTTGGACGGGCGGAGGAGGCGGAGACGTCCCCATGGAACCGGAAGGTGAGGATGAGGATCTCCCTCCTCCCTACCGGAGCTCGGAGTCTTCCGAGACCGAGACGCCCAGGTGGGGCGACATGGACGAGGATGACGACATGGACTTCAGCATCACGAAGAAGCGCCCATCCTCGGACCCACCGAGGCGACCCGGCGGAGACCCACCGGGACCCCCTGGCGGAGGACCATCAGGACCCCCTGGAGGACGCCCACCAAGTGAACCCCCTGGAGGCGGACCACCGGGCGGGGGAGGACCCCCTGGACCGGGCGGACCCGGCGGAGGCCCTCCTGGAGGACCCCCTGGGGACCCCGACGCCCCACCAGGGAACGGCGACCCGGATACCACCTGGCGGTGGATTGTCTACCTCCGCAGGAGAGTCCAGTTGCTCGAGCTGGAGGTAGACACGGGCAAGGGCGAGATGGCTCGCATCTCCAGGGTCGCCGCGCGCGCGCAGAGAGAGCTGGACATCGCCAGGGCCGAGACCAGGCAGCTGAACACAGTCATCAGCGGCCTGCAGCAGAGGCTGGACGCGCTGGAAGCCCGTGGGAGCGTCGGCAGCGACCACCCACCCCTGGAGTCTGGCTCGTCGGACGACGGCTGGGGACCCGGACCAGGTCCAGGCAGACCCCACGCCCCCGGCGGAGCCCCCAGGAGTCGCCCCAGCGCCAGTGCCCCCTCTCTCACCGCCCCCTCTCACCACAGCGCGGGCCGCCGCAACGAGCGCGTGCCGCCCGGCAGTGGCAGTGAGGATTAATTGGCGTGATGAGTGGCTCAGCGCGGAGTACCGCAACCGCCGTGTTCCACCGCGGACACCGGTACGCCCCCGGCGCCCCGCACCAGCCCAGGAGCCAATCCCAATGGCTGGTGGACGTTATGGTGGACTCAGGGATGAGGTCCCCAGAAGAGACGTGGAGTGGGATGTCGGCGAAGGTGAGGACCTGGACCTGGACCTGGAGGAGTTCGACATCAGCCCGCCGCGTGGTGTACGACGGGAGGCCGCTGAACGCAGCCGCCGGCGCCGTGATGCGGAGGCATACATGGAAGGAGTACGGCGTGAACATCTGGGTTCAGCGTACATGGAGGAACCGCGGCGTAGCCACAGGGATTCCATGGAGGAGATGGATGTGGCGGCCGTGGGAGTCCGTGGGAGAGGCCGATGGGAACCTCGGTCGACCTCGCGGCCGGCGTTCATGGTCTCTAAGGACGCGGATGCCGCCGTGTGGGAAGACTTGAAGGACATCAAGCCCCCCATGTACGACGGCAACCCCCTCAACCTCGACCGCTTCTTGGAGAAGCTGGACGATTGGGGGGTAACCGTTACTGAGGACATGCATCCCGCTGATGCGGAGAAGTATGTCTTCAGAAAGTTCAGGTACCGCCTGCCGGAAGTGCTCGGAGAGCTATACTTCGTGTCGACCAAAGAGGGGAAAATCAAGACCCTCAAGGAAGCCAAGAAGTGGCTCAACGAGCAGGAGCGGGTGGACGCTCCGCAGGTGGCTGCCAAGCGGTGGAAGTCCATCAAGCTTGAGCATGATGGACGGGAGATCCGCCTGCGGGATTGGCGGGACTTCTGAGGGAAATACACCCTCTACCGCCGCAACGTGGAGGATTGGAACGAGGGTGACGAGCAGGCTCGCCTGCTTTCCATGCTGCCGGAGGCATGGATCAAGAGGGTCACCAAGGAGGAATCCAAGCGGGCCAAGTCCAACCAGACGGTCAAGATGATGCTCCCCAAAGAGTATCATACGAACGTGGTGGCTTGGACGAGGAAGAACGTGGCCCGGGATGTCAAACGGCACTCCCTGCGGAACGCTCTCCTCATCACCGTCTCGGGCGATCGCGAGAAGACCGCAATGTGGCGCCTTGACGAGTATGAGTTGAGCGGCCGGACCATCCGTCTGCAGGCCATCCCGGCGCGGATGAGCTGCGACGAGATCCTGGAGTGGTTTGGAGAGGAGGTGCTCAAGGAGTACCGGAACCTCCACCACACCCGCGGGTTGAGGCCCGGCGACCGCGACGTCAACTACGTTGGCGAGGGACCTGGCGGGGAAGCTGCCATGGACCCAGCGGGAGCCGACGGCGATGAGACTCTCGTCCACGATGACGACGACGATGAGCCCGCCGAGGTGGCCGTTTGCGCCTTCGTGGCCAACAACCTGAGCGCGGGGAACAACCGGGGAAGCTGGAAGCCCCTGCAGCCGGGTTGGAGGAAGAAGGAGAAGAGGGACCCTCGCCGCGTTGGTCACCCTCCGCTGTCCTTTGGGGAGTTCATACGAGCTCACCCGCAGGGCTGTTTCGTGTGTTATGGGAGGAAGAAAGGCTTCAACCATGACCACCGAACATGCCCCACCCACAAGGCTGACACGGAGGCTTACAAGAAGGCGCACGGATCGAAGAAGCGTGCGCCCGCGGGTATCCGGGAAGCCAAAGTGGAGGTCGACAAGGACGAGCTGGCCAAGCTGATGTCGTCGGTGGGGACCGAGTTGGCCAAGGAGATCCAGGAGATCAAGCGGAACTGGGTCCCCAGGTCGGACAACAAGAACAAGGAGAACAACCAGAATGACCAGAACAAGGACAAGGACAAGAAGGGTAAGAAAGGGGGAAGGAAGAAGGGCGTCAACGAGGTTGATGCGGAGGAGAACACCCCTACTTCCACAACCGACGCCCCCTAGCGGAGCCCCTGCAGCCAAGGGCCCCAGCTAGGGCGGTCGCAGGATCGACCGTGGGAAGCGCCGAACCATCCCAGTCGGGAGTCGATAAGCACAAGGGGACTGCCGCGGGCGGAAGGCCCGGTCCGGCACCCAGTCGCGGAGGCGGGCTGAGGGCAAGTGAAGGCACGAACCCTTGCACCCGTCCGTCCTTCGCGACTAAGAATGTGTTTGATGTACTTCAAGATCTATCCGAGAGTATCGGAGGATCACCCGGACCGCAGCTGGATGCTGCAGATGGGCAGCCTGAGCCCATTGTCCACGACCTGCACCAGTCGCTTGTCGAGCTTCTGGAGCGGCCGGAGATCCTGAGCTTGCACGCCGTGCGCCGAGTTGGGCGTGAGCGGCAGTTGCATCTTAAGGTCCGTGCCTTATGCGGGGAAGTGGAAAAGGTTTTCGACGTGTTAGTTGACACGGGCGCTCAAGTCAGCTTGGTCAAGGCTGGCCTACTTCCGCCAGAGTGTCTTACCGACAGTCGGAAACCTGTCAGGCTGAAGGTGGCGAACGGCCAGTACATGGTGGGAGGCACGAAGGAAGCGGCCATCGGGCTGCAGTTCGTGAACCATCGTGAGCTGAGCCGCCCAGACCTCGGCAAGGAAATCCTCCTGCACGGTCGCTTCTACGAGGCCGAGATGGACTGGGACATGATCGTTGGGTACGACTTCATGATGGAGACGGACTCCGGCGTTCTCCCGGCCCAGGCCTCCATGACCCTGTATCAGGACGACCAGCTCTCGTGGCTTTCGTCACCTGAGCACCATGTGGAATGCCAATGGATCCACCCCGAACGCAATCAGCTCGAAGTGGCCGCACTGGACACTGAGCCAACTGGTCCTGCAAACCAGGAGTACGGCGTAAGGCCGGAAGTGGCGAGCCGAGTTGTCGCGGACTTGGGAGCTTCGAATCTGGCCCTGGATGCGTTCTCTTCAGGAACCTCCGCCCATCTTCGGGTTTGTGAAAAGTACTGGAGCGCCCAGGACTCCGCGTGGAAGAAGCACTGGGGTCCGCATCAGGGAATGATATGGATCCATTGCCCCCGTTGGGACATTCCAAGAGCGATAGCGAAGATTCGCAAGGACCGCTCCAAGGCAGTGCTGGTTGTTCCTATGGGATGCACCGAGGAGGAAAATACCCGACATTGGGTAGCCTCATTAACCAACATGACCTTAAACAAGGTCGTCCTACCGGCTGGAGAGAGTGTCTATCAGGACGCTAAGGGACAGCCCATGCCACCCCAGAGATGGCCAACGGAATTCCACTATGTGGATGCAGGCCTTGATCAGGCCGACACCACGGACTTCGTGTGTGTCAACCGCATCGTAGCGGAGCCTTGGAGGCAATGCTTTGCGGTTCCCCCCGTTGACATCGGAGAATCGGAAGACCCCCTCACTGAAGAGGAGTTGGATCTGGTTCAGGGGTATATGGATCAGCCCTTTCACGACTGGGGAAACCAGCGTGAGGGCAAGGGCCAGGACAAAGCCTGGTGGGAAGTGGACTCAATTGTCTCCGGTTCCTATAATGGGAATACCTTCGTTCAGAGGGTGCTGGATCACATGTCCAGCCAGGACGAGCCGCCTGGCGGTAACCCACCCACCTACGGCGATCTATTCCGAGGCAAGACCAGAGATGGCCCTTTGGGCCACCTGGGAAGACCACCTGAGCCGGGGCGGAGTCCGACGATTGCCCCAAGA
This sequence comes from Eutreptiella sp. 'Long Island Sound 2002', assembly GCA_964036045.1. NCBI lineage: Eukaryota > Euglenozoa > Euglenophyceae > Eutreptiales > Eutreptiaceae > Eutreptiella > Eutreptiella sp. 'Long Island Sound 2002'. Next base: position 52,748,457 of record OZ038382.1, on the reverse strand, counting down.
TTCAGGCATTGAGGGCCAGGCTGAAGCAGAAGTATGGGGATACCTTCTTCAGCGGAAAGCCTGTGTTTCCCCCACCGGTGCGTGGACCGTATGGCGAGGCCAAGATACGACTGAAGCAGGACCCCCGTGTGTATCGGCACCGGGAGTTTGCCCTGAGGGGCGAGAGGAAAGAGGCCATGGAGATGATCCTCCGTGACTTCATCCAGAGAGGCTGGCTCGAGCCGTGCCACTCCGAGTGGGCCTCTCCGTGCTTCGTCGTCCCCAAGAAGGTTGCCGGTGAGTGGCGGCTCGTGGTCGACTACCGCGGCCTGAACGCCCAAACGCAGCATGATAGCTATACGCTTCCCCTCATTGAGGACATGCTGCAAAAACAACACCGGCGGAGGATCTTCACGGTGATTGACCTGAAACATGGTTATCACCAGATGCCTCTCGCCGAGGAGTCCCGTGCCTGCACAGCCATGAGCACCCCACTTGGACCTCTCCAATGGAAGGTGATGCCCATGGGCGTTACCAACGGCAATGCGGCTTTTCAGCGGATGCTGGAGAACCTGCTTGAGCCGATGCGCGACTGTGCAGACCCCTTCGTGGACGACGTGATCATCGGGTCTGGGGACCCCAGTATGAGCTACTAGGAGCTCCTGGAGGCACATGAAAGGGACGTCACTCGAGTGCTCGACCTTTTGGTTCGGCACAAACTCACGGGCAGCAGTGACAAGGCCACCATTGCGGTAAGCGAGGTGGTCTTCGCTGGCCACGTAGTTGGGAACGGGCAGCGAAAGCCCATACCTGGCAAGGTGGCCGCGATTGAGCACTGGGAAAAGCCCAAGACAGTCTCTGAGCTACGGGCGTATCTGGGGTTATGCAATTACTACTCGGGGTATATCAAAATGTATGCCGAGTATGCAGCCCCCATGACGACCATGCTCAAGGGCAACCGAGAGGAGACCAAAAAGGGGTCCAAGAAGGCTCTGGTCTGGGATGCTGAGTCCAACCGTGCCTTTGAGGGGATGAAGCAGGCGCTGCTATCCGCAGTGGGTCTGCACCTCGTGGATCCCGACCAAGGGTTCGTCCTGCGCACCGACGCTTCCGACTACGCCGTTGGCGCTGTGTTGGAGCAAGTGCTTGACGATGGGAGGCACGTGCCCGTGGCCTTCTGGAGCCGAGTCCTGGCGGAAGGCCAGAGACGGACGTGGACGCCCCGTGAAAAGGAGGCGTATGCCATCGTCATGGCTCTCAGGACATGGGCTGGGTACATAGCCCTCCATCCCGTCACCGTCTGCACCGACCATCAGAGTCTGCAGTCGTGGCACAAGGAGCACGTGGACACCCCCTCAGGTCCCGCCTCCCGACGGGCAAGATGGCATGAGACCTTGGCCAAGTTCGACCTCACGGTTGTGTATATTCCTGGAAAGGATAACACCGTGGCGGACTGTCTCAGTAGGTGGGCCTATCCCGCCAGCAAGAGCATGACAGACGTGTCTGCCCATGGCGATGAGGCTGAGACCGCTGAAGCCAAGAGGATCATTGAGATGGATCGCCTGATGGAGGAGGAGGGTGTAAAATGCTTCGTCGTCATGGCCGCGGATGCCCCCCTCGCAACGAGGGTGAGCAGAGCGGTCGGAGTACTCGCCCCTGAGGGAGCTGAGTCCGACAAGCACCTCTTCCCAGAGTCTTGCCTCCAGGACGACTCGACCGACGATTACGCCAAGTCTGAGGCCTTTGCGGCCGAGTATAGGGCTGTGACCGACCCTGACGACGGGCAGAAGTGGCCAAAGGGGCTGACCGAGGAAGATGGCAAGCTCTACCGGAATGGTAAGCTGCTAGTACCGGAGTCCCGGGTGCTCGAGCTTTGTGAAGCTTGGCACCACCACATGCTGCACCCAGGGGTCAAGAAGCAAGCCCTTGACATGCAGCGTCGGTTCGAGATCGACCATATCGTTCTCTACACCGCCATCAAGAAGGTCAGGAAGGGTTGCTCGGTCTGTCAAGCCTGCAATCCCGATAATCGGAACGTCAAGGGGGAAGCCCAATGGACCCCGGTTCCTGACCAGCCCATGGAGAGCGTGGCCATGGACGTCTTCTCCATGCCCGGGGTGCACATTGGCAAGGAGACCTTTGACTGTGTGGTTCTCTATGTGGACCGCCACAGCGGCTACGTTGTAGCCGTTCCGGCACGCAAAAAGGGGTTGCTTGCCAAGGAAGTGGCAGTCATGATGATTCGTCATTGGCTGACCATCTTTGACATCCCCCGCACCATTTGCAGTGACCGAGGGCCCCTGTTTACTGGTGGCTGGTTCAAGGCTATGTGTTCCCTCATGGGAATACGTCACGCCAAGAGCGTCGCCTATCTCAGCCGGTCTAACGGCCGTGCTGAAGTGGCTGGACGGCAGCTGTTCGAGAAGCTGCGCAAGATCCACATCACCAATCCACGTCGGAACTGGTTTGAGGAGATGTGGCCTGCTCTGAAGGCCCATCATGACACCCCCACTCCGGGCGGTTTGTCCCCTCACCAGATTCTGTTCGGCAGGGACCCCCTGGGTAGGGGATTGCCCTTGTCTGGTGATGGCATGGCTATGGATGCCAAGGAATTCTTCCCGCGGCAAGAGCAAACGGCGCGGGACATCCGCCAGCAGCTCGAGAAGGAGCATGCTGAGCGTCAGAAGTCCGCCCCGAGCTCGACAGCGCAGAAGTTCAGGGTGGGAGACCCGGTGTGGGTGATCAGACCCCGCCCTGTGGGCACCCACCGCACCAAAACCTGGTTCACACCCGGAGAGGTGGTCCGCAGGATTGGTGAGGACACCTACCGCATCAAGGTGGGTCACGGACAGTTCCGGGAGCGCCACGAGAGTCAACTCCGTGTGCGGGAACCCGACCTCCGTGGCCAACATGTGTCCCTGAGCTATGCCGCACATGAGGCTGATTCGGATGATGACTATGCTGAGCAGGACGACTATACTGTCGAGAAGATCCTGGCTCAGCGTCCGAAAGCCTCGGCACCCGGAGGTCTGGAGTTTAAGGTTCGTTGGCGAGGCTATTGGCCGTCCCACGATACCTGGGAACCCGTCTCCTTGTTCGTGCCGCGGGTCAATACTCCCTTCATGGAGTACATCCGCAAGCACAAGACCAAGATCCACGTTTCGGACTTGGCAGCACTCACCCGGGCGATTGCAGCCAGGGGTGCCTGATCAGCGCCCTGAGCTCTCCCCTGATGCATTTTGAGCGCTTGTGAGGTCGACGGATCGTCCCTTACTCGCTTGCTCTCTCATCTTTCGGTGACCTGCCATCAGAGTGGCCATATACACCCCCCTGCTGAATCCAGAGGAGGATGGCCCCTCTCTTTCAATTCCATTCGTCACTCCCCACCTGCTGAATCCTTGGGAAACCAGGTAGGGCGACTGACCTTCATATTTTCTGAGCTCTTGGGGCCTTGAAGCCCATACGACGTTGCGCCACGGATGCCGCTGTCATCAGCATTGGGATTTCTGAGTGTGTGGTCTGGTCCCATGGCAAATGCGGGATCCAGGCCAGTCTACGTGTGTCGCGACTATATATGGCCTGAACCCAAGCGTTTTCCTGTCCACCCTCCTGCATACGCCTTATCCTGACCGTGGCGTGGTTTGGCGCTCTGTCCAGAGTGTGTTTACACGCCTATTTACCCCGCTTATTGCTTGTCTTTCTGTTCCACAGGATATGTGCATTTGTATGTTGCGATTGTCAGCCCATCACCGACGGATGGACTGTCTTTTCCCCCCTGTGGGAATGCGAATCGGATTACAGGGGCGCCCTGAGTCGCCGTTTACATGTTCTTACATAGGGTCGACCTCGGACCAGTACCCAAGTACAGATTCATCTGTTTGAGTGCCCGTGATACCGTGTGCCCTATTCGCTGTGATGTGGAGATCCTGATGGCGCCAGGTGGGAAGCCCAGTTGCCTGACTACACTCTTAGCGGTCCGCCACTGTCAGTCCCAGTGTGAGCCTACCGACTCGCAGACGCACTTGCAGTCGGATGGCGGCCTCCGGTGCTCCTGACCTCGGTCAGTCTGCCTGGGAAACTGGTGGTTTGAGGAGTCGACGCCTCCGCCCACACTGCATGAGGACTCCCTCATGTATGGCCTTCGTGGTAATAGGGCGAGGGAAAAGACGGCCTTGATGCCCGATCCCTTAGAGAGGAGCTCGTTCGGCTGTACCACTCTGGACTCGCGTCGTATGGATATGGACATGGTGCGCCCGAGGAAGGACCCGTGGGGACTCTCCCCAGTCGGCGGGCCTTGGGAAGCTTGGGGTAGCCTGATGGATCTTTGTGGTCGCTCTCGACCTGTGGGACCACCTCCGTCGTCTGTCGCCTATGTTGGCCGTGTATGCCACTGCCACTGTGGTGCTGACCGTCGCAGCCGGCACCCGGTGCGCCTGGTATGGGTTAACGGGTCCTTTGGATGCCGAACAATCGCCGCCAGGACCGGGGACTTGATACTTGATACTATACTTGCAGTTACTTACAGTTACAGCATCATACCTGTTTTACCGTGGGATCGCGATGGGCAACCTAACCCGTAAATCAGCCTGAATGAGGATGTGACACCCCCCCCCTTCAGGGGATGGTCCTGGGTACCCGCTGCCATGCTTGGGTGTTATCGAGCCCCCCCCAGGGTTTGCTCTAAGGAGGGGGGTGAAGCGGTACCCAGAACCTATGGCCCATGGCCCGGAGCCCTGTGAGCCGTCACACCCGTTACGTCCCATAACCCGGAGGCCTGCGAGCCGCCACACCCGTGCGGAAGCCGTTGACACCGGCTATCCCTGTTCTCTAACCCGTGAAATCTGGAATCCGATTTCTAACCAATAAATCGATGTAGAATTACCGTGATTTTATTGTCTTGATCGATTTTCGGTCAGAAATTGGTGAAATACCCGATTTCTACCGCGATTTCTAATTGTCGTGAAATCGCCGCCTGATGTCGCCTGTTCGCGCGCCTTCGTCGCTTCTCCGTGGCGAGTTTTGTTCTGGACTTTTCTCGAGTACCTTTGAGGTTCTAAGAGAACTTAAGGGCGGAATCTAGAGGGTAGTTAATGTACTTTCATCTGGTGTCTTCACCAGAATTTTTCGCCGTTGCGTTTTCGAGAAAATCAACGCGCAAGGCTTTCCGTCGATCGTGCGAGCTCATGCTTCTCAAGGACCATGAGTTCGCACCGAAGCCTACATCTCCCCCCTATGTCCTTCATCCATGCCCCTTTCACGCGGGCATATCATCTTGCTTAGGGAAGCGGGCAATGGCGGTGTTTTAGGCAGCCTATGGGTCTCGCAAACCCAAGTCGTTTGCGTGCGCAAACGCTAACTTTGTGGACTTGTGAGCATGAACGTTAATGACCGAACACAATGCTCACAAGACCAAAAAGCCCGAGGCCATTTTCGTTTTTCGAGCCAACTCAACGATGGCTCCACGCAATTCAATGCGTACCAAAACTCTATTTTCAAAAGAGGGCAAGTTTTGGTCGAAAATTAGGCCAAAATGGCCAAACCCCCGAGGCGTGTATAATCGAAGCCTATGGGGAGTTGAGCCTCGAACCAAGGCAATATGTAAAGTAGAGACCACGAAGGACATCGTGGATGGCTTGATTGATTTTTACAACCTTGTCTTCTATTTTATATAATTTCGCCTTGTGAGCACGCGTGCCACATTGCCTCTTTGCACACGCGCTCATATGCAAGCACTAATGACACGAGTGGGCGGAGACAATCTAACCATAGTGTGCATATTTGAAAGCACCTACTATGGGCCTACTCCAAAAGTGTTTACTCATATTTTTGCTCCTCAAGGTCCCAAGGATATGTTCATGCCAATATCGCCGATATATGCACTTTTTCCCATAAATAGTGTGCTTCAAGGATTGAGGTGTTAAAAATGCTTTCATTGTGCTTTGAACCTCAACCCTTATTGCAAAAGGGAAGCAAAGCTTCGGTTTGCATCCATGCAAAAGCCCGAGGCTCCTTTCTCTTGCGATACGGAGATACAATATTTGGAGGGACCACTTTTGGGTGAATTTTGGCCGTTTTGCCCAAAATGGCCACAAACTCCTTCTCCCCCTGATTTCGCCCCCGAGGTTGCGTGCGCCACTTGACCAAGGGTAAGGACAATTCGGAGAGGGCACATAAACCCACATCGAATGGGGTGTTTCCCCATGTGGCCTCTCCTCTCGATGGGAGAGTTGTGAGTCACCCAATTTGGGGTATGTTACCAATCTGCCCCATTTGTGTGTCATTTTCCCTCCAACGGGGAAAATAGCTAGAGGCGACCATGAGGGTTGGCAAGTGGCATATATTGGGACCTAAGTCCCATGTGTTCATAGCATCTTTGGTTGAAAGGATCCTCGACGTGGCCATGGAGACATGGAATCATGAGTGCGGGCCATTTTGGCCAAATTTCGCTGTTTTTGCCATTGTATGCAATGTTGGAATTACCATATCTCCATGGGGCACGGGATCTAGCCGCGAGGGAGGGCACATATTGTAGCATATGACCAAGGGTTGAACGCCCTTGAGTTTCGTATTTGCTCCTCTGGCTCATCCGGAGATATTCAACTTTTGGTGCGATCCACGATCCCCCCTTTGCACCGCATGTTGCTTTCTGCCCCGTCCGTGTGGTCATCCCCTCGGTGAACAGCAAGCAGCCAGCGTGACAGCAAGCGATAACCCAGGGCATGGGACCAAAGGGGATATCAAGGGTTGTGAATCAGGGCTTGGCGCGTCAATATCGCGAAGATTTCCTACCCTGGACGGTCGCCCGAGACGGCCAATTTTACCATTTTGGCAATCATGACCCCACTTGACGAACCCGTGGTGCCCTGATGCCGGGACTTCAGAGGGAACCAGGTTGGGTGAGGGCTCCAGGGAGTTTGTACTCGAAGGGCATAGGGTCAGTTGCCTCGTCCCTACCTCTGGCGGGTCCTGACGAGGGGTCAATTTTGGAGATTTTGGAGCTAATATCAGTTTGGGCTGAAACAGCCCATTTTCAGCTAGCAACTCCTAGGGGATAATGGCGGAGCCATATCTCCGGCTCAGAGAGGAGTTGAAACCCGCCGTTAGGGGAGCATGGGGTGCCACTGTCGGTTGGCCTTGGAGCACCTTGGTTCCAAAGAACTCGCCTGTGGCTGGGCGAGACACCCCGCCTATTGGCAGGGTTTCAGGGTCCGGACTGAGCAGGGCATGGGTTGTGTTTGAGCCCCCGCCCCCATCAGCCACTGAGAGGGTCGGACCTGGGATTGGGATACGAGTTAGGACTGAGTGTCTATTGTCCTGTAATGCCCTTACCCCAGTCCAGTCTTAACCCCATGTGTACATATCCTGATGTGTTGCTGTACATACTTTCGTTCCCTTGTTTCAGAGTGGCAAGGATCCTGAAACGCTTTGTCACATGACACGAGCGTATTGATGCCCTTGTGAGCGTAGTGCCTTGCCTGCCTGCTCACCTGTGCGTGTCACCGCAGCGTCCCGTGGCCGGCCCCCCACGGGAACGCGTCAATGGCGCCTTTGGCCCTACCCGTTGAAGTTTTTGCTCTGGTCCACTGCCACCACACACCCTCACTGCCATTGCACCCCGCGCCACCCCCGCGCGCGCGCTCGCTCGCCTCGTCTCGTCAAGCCAAGGCATGGCTGGCTTGGCTTGGCATGGTATGGTATGGTATGGCTTGGTGCGAGAGCCAGGTGCTTTCATAATGAAGTGCGGTGATACTTACCGACACAATATCTCAAAATTGAATTCGGGACTTTCTGTCAAGTTATTGCAGCTCCCCCTTCAGGGTTCCGGGAAGACATTAGGCGACAATTTAGAAGGGGCATGTTCCATATTTTTGCAAAAAAGTTTCATTTTGGTACGCCACATTTATTCGATTTTCAGGTTGTTGCGTGGTGGTTGGCTAGGCTGTACGCGTGCTTTCGCAAAGTGGCACCTTTGGCCCTACCCGTTGAAGTTTTCGCTTTGGTCCACTGCCACCACACACCCACACTGCCATTGCACCCCCCGCCACCCCCGCGCGCGCGCTCGCTTGCCTCGTCTCGTCAAGCCAAGGCATGGCTGGCTTGGCTTGGCATGGTATGGTATGGTATGGCTTGGTGCGAGAGCCAGGTGCTTTCATAATGAAGTGCGGTGATACTTGCCGAGACAATATCTCAAAATTGAATTCTGGACTTTCTGTCAAGTTATTGCAGCTCCCCCTTCAGGGTTCCGGGAAGACATTAGGCGACAATTTAGAAGGGGCATGTTTAATATTTTTGCAAAAAAGCTTCTTTTGGTACGCCACATTTATTGGATTTTCAGGTTGTTGCGTGGTGGTTGGCTAGGCTGTACGCGTGCTTTCGCAAAGTGGCACCTTTGGCCCTACCCGTTGAAGTTTTCGCTTTGGTCCACTGCCACCACACACCCACACTGCCATTGCACCCCCCGCCAGCCCCCCGCGCGCGCTCGCTTGCCTCGTCTCGTCAAGCCAAGGCATGGCTGGCTTGGCTTGGCATCGTATGGTATGGTATGGCTTGGTGCGAGAGCCAGGTGCTTTCATAATGAAGTGCGGTGATACTTGCCGACACAATATCTCAAAATTGAATTCGGGACTTTCTGTCAAGTTATTGCAGCTCCTCCTTCAGGGTTCCGGGAAGGCATTAGGCGACAATTTCGAAGGGGCAATGTTCCATATTTTTGCAAAAAAGTTTCATTTTGGTACGCCACATTTATTGGATTTTCAGGTTGCTGCGTGGTGGTTGGCTAGGCTGTACGCGTGCTTTCGTAAAGTGGCACCTTTGGCCCTACCCGTTGAAGTTTTCGCTTTGGTCCACTGCCACCACACACCCACAGTGCCATTGCACCCCCCGCCACCCCCCCGCGCGCGCTCGCACGCCTCGTCTCGTCAAGCCAAGGCATGGCTGGCTTGGCTTGGCATGGTATGGTATGGTATGGCTTGGTGCGAGAGCCAGGTGCTTTCATAATGAAGTGCGGTGATACCTGCCGACACAATATCTCAAAATTGAATTCGGGACTTTTTTTCAAGTTATTGCAGCTCCCCCTTCAGGGTTCTGGGAAGGCATTAGACGACAATTTAGAAGGGGCATGTTCCATATTTTTGCAAAGAAGTTTCATTTTGGTACGCCACATTTATTGGATTTTCAGGGTGCTGCGTGGTGGTTGGCTAGGCTGTACGCGTGCTTTCGTAAGATGGCACCTTTGGCCCTACCCGTTGAAGTTTTTGCTCTGGTCCACTGCCACCACACACCCACACTGCCATTGCACCCCGCGCCACCCCCGCGCGCGCGCTCGCTCGCCTCGTCTCGTCAAGCCAAGGCATGGCTGGCTTGGCTTGGCATGGTATGGTATGGTATGGCTTGGTGCGAGAGCCAGGTGCTTTCATAATGAAGTGCGGTGATACTTGCCGACACAATATCTCAAAATTGAATTCGGGACTTTCTGTCAAGTTATTGCAGCTCCCCCTTCAGGGTTCCGGGAAGGCATTAGGCGATAATTTCGAAGGGGCATGTTCCATATTTTTGCAAAAAAGTTTCATTTTGGTACGCCACATTTATTGGATTTTCAGGTTGCTGCGTGGTGGTTGGCTAGGCTGTACGCGTGCTTTCGTAAAGTGGCACCTTTGGCCCTACCCGTTGAAGTTTTCGCTTTGGTCCACTGCCACCACACACCCACAGTGCCATTGCACCCCCCGCCACCCCCGCGCGCGCGCTCGCTCGCCTCGTCTCGTCAAGCCAAGGCATGGCTGGCTTGTCTTGGCATGGTATGGTATGGTATGGCTTGGTGCGAGAGCCAGGTGCTTTCATAATGAAGTGCGGTGATACCTGCCGACACAATATCTCAAAATTGAATTCGGGACTTTTTGTCAAGTTATTGCAGCTCCCCCTTCAGGGTTCCGGGAAGGCATTAGACGACAATTTAGAAGGGGCATGTTCCATATTTTTGCAAAAAAGTTTCATTTTGGTACGCCACATTTATTGGATTTTCAGGTTGCTGCGTGGTGGTTGGCTAGGCTGTACGCGTGCTTTCGTAAGATGGCACCTTTGGCGCTACCCGTTGAACTTTTCGCTCTGGTCCACTGCCACCACACACCCACAGTGCCATTGCACCCCGCGCCACCCCCGCGCGCGCGCTCGCTCGCCTCGTCTCGTCAAGCCAAGGCATGGCTGGCTTGGCTTGGCATGGTATGGTATGGTATGGCTTGGTGCGAGAGCCAGGTGCTTTCATAATGAAGTGCGGTGATACTTGCCGACACAATATCTCAAAATTGAATTCGGGACTTTCTGTCAAGTTATTGCAGCTCCCCCTTCAGGGTTCCGGGAAGGCATTAGGCGACAATTTCGAAGGGGCATGTTCCATATTTTTGCAAAAAAGTTTCATTTTGGTACGCCACATTTATTGGATTTTCAGGTTGCTGCGTGGTGGTTGGCTAGGCTGTACGCGTGCTTTCGTAGAGTGGCACCTTTGGCCCTACCCGTTGAAGTTTTCGCTTTGGTCCACTGCCACCACACACCCACAGTGCCATTGCACCCCCCGCCACCCCCCCGGGCGCGCTCGCTCGCCTCGTCTCGTCAAGCCAAGGCATGGCTGGCTTGGCTCGGCATGGTATGGTATGGTATGGCTTGGTGCGAGAGCCAGGTGCTTTCATAATGAAGTGCGGTGATACTTGCCGACACAATATCTCAAAATTGAATTCGGGACTTTTTGTCAAGTTATTGCAGCTCCCCCTTCAGGGTTCCGGGAAGGCATTAGACGACAATTTAGAAGGGGCAATGTTCCATATTTTTGCAAAAAAGTTTCATTTTGGTACGCCACATTTATTGGATTTTCAGGTTGCTGCGTGGTGGTTGGCTAGGCTGTACGCGTGCTTTCGTAAGATGGCACCTTTGGCCCTACCCGTTGAAGTTTTCGCTCTGGTCCACTGCCACCACACACCCACACTGCCATTGCACCCCCCGCCACCCCCGCGCGCGCGCTCGCTCGCCTCGTCTCGTCAAGCCAAGGCATGGCTGGCTTGGCTTGGCATGGTATGGTATGGTATGGCTTGGTGCGAGAGCCAGGTGCTTTCATAATGAAGTGCGGTGATACTTGCCGAGACAATATCTCAAAATTGAATTCAGGACTTTCTGTCAAGTTATTGCAGCTCCCCCTTCAGGGTTCCGGGAAGGCATTAGACGACAATTTAGAAGGGGCAATGTTCCATATTTTTGCAAAAAAGTTTCATTTTGGTACGCCACATTTATTGGATTTTCAGGTTGCTGCGTGGTGGTTGGCTAGGCTGTACGCGTGCTTTCGTAAGATGGCACCTTTGGCGCTACCCGTTGAAGTTTTCGCTCTGGTCCACTGCCACCACACACCCACAGTGCCATTGCACCCCCCGCCACCCCCCCGGGCGCGCTCGCTCGCCTCGTCTCGTCAAGCCAAGGCATGGCTGGCTTGGCTTGGCATGGTATGGTATGGTATGGCTTGGTGCGAGAGCCAGGTGCTTTCATAATGAAGTGCGGTGATACTTGCCGACACAATATCTCAAAATTGAATTCGGGACTTTTTGTCAAGTTATTGCAGCTCCCCCTTCAGGGTTCCGGGAAGGCATTAGACGACAATTTAGAAGGGGCAATGTTCCATATTTTTGCAAAAAAGTTTCATTTTGGTACGCCACATTTATTGGATTTTCAGGTTGCTGCGTGGTGGTTGGCTAGGCTGTACGCGTGCTTTCGTAAGATGGCACCTTTGGCCCTACCCGTTGAAGTTTTCGCTCTGGTCCACTGCCACCACACACCCACACTGCCATTGCACCCCCCGCCACCCCCGCGCGCGCGCTCGCTCGCCTCGTCTCGTCAAGCCAAGGCATGGCTGGCTTGGCTTGGCATGGTATGGTATGGTATGGCTTGGTGCGAGAGCCAGGTGCTTTCATAATGAAGTGCGGTGATACTTGCCGAGACAATATCTCAAAATTGAATTCGGGACTTTCTGTCAAGTTATTGCAGCTCCCCCTTCAGGGTTCCAGGAAGACATTAGGCGACAATTTAGAAGGGGCATGTTCCATATTTTTGCAAAAAAGTTTCATTTTTGTACGCCATATTTATTGGATTTTCAGGTTGTTGCGTGGTGGTTGGCTAGGCTGTACGCGTGCTTTCGTAAGATGGCACCTTTGGCCCTACCCGTTGAAGTTTTCGCTTTGGTCCACTGCCACCACACACCCACAGTGCCATTGCACCCCCCGTCACCCCCCCGCGCGCGCTCGCTCGCCTCGTCTGGTCAAGCCAAGGCATGGCTGGCTTGGCTTGGCATGGTATGGTATGGTATGGCTTGGTGCGAGAGCCAGGTGCTTTCATAATGAAGTGCGGTGATACTTGCCGACACAATATCTCAAAATTGAATTCGGGACTTTTTGTCAAGTTATTGCAGCTCCCCCTTCAGGGTTCCGGGAAGGCATTAGACGACAATTTAGAAGGGGCATGTTCCATATTTTTGCAAAAAAGTTCCATTTTGGTACGCCACATTTATTGGATTTTCAGGTTGCTGCGTGGTGGTTGGCTAGGCTGTACGCGTGCTTTCGTAAAGTGGCACCTTTGGCCCTACCCGTTGAAGTTTTCGCTTTGGTCCACTGCCACCACACACCCACACTGCCATTACACCCCCCGCCACCCCCGCGCGCGCGCTCGCTCGCCTCGTCTCGTCAAGCCAAGGCATGGCTGGCTTGGCTTGGCATGGTATGGTATGGTATGGCTTGGTGCGAGAGCCAGGTGCTTTCATAATGAAGTGCGGTGATACTTGCCGACACAATATCTCAAAATTGAATATGGGACTTTCTGTCAAGTTATTGCAGCTCCCCCTTCAGGGTTCCGGGAAGACATTAGGCGACAATTTAGAAGGAACATGTTCCATATTTTTGCAAAAAAGTTTCATTTTGGTACGCCACATTTATTGGATTTTCAGGTTGTTGCGTGGTGGTTGGCTAGGCTGTACGCGTGCTTTCGTAAGATGGCACCTTTGGCCCTACCCGTTGAAGTTTTCGCTTTGGTCCACTGCCACCACACACCCACACTGCCATTGCACCCCCCGCCACCCCCGCGCGCGCGCTCGCTCGCCTCGTCTCGTCAAGCCAAGGCATGGCTGGCTTGGCTTGGCATGGTATGGTATGGTATGGCTTGGTGCGAGAGCCAGGTGCTTTCATAATGAAGTGCGGTGATACTTGCCGAGACAATATCTCAAAATTGAATTCGGGACTTTCTGTCAAGTTATTGCAGCTCCCCCTTCAAGGTTCCGGGAAGGCATTAGGCGACAATTTAGAAGGGGCATGTTCCATATTTTTGCAAAAAAGTTTCATTTTGGTACGCCACATTTATTGGATTTACCGGTTGCTGCGTGGTGGTTGGCTAGGCTGTACGTGTGCTTTCGCAAATTGGCACCTTTGGCCCTACCCGTTGAAGTTTTCGCTTTGGTCCACTGCCACCACACACCCACACTGCCATTACACCCCCCGCCACCCCCGCGCGCGCGCTCCCTCGCCTCGTCTCGTCAAGCCAAGGCATGGCTGGCTTGGCTTGGCATGGTATGGTATGGTATGGCTTGGTGCGAGAGCCAGGTGCTTTCATAATGAAGTGCGGTGATACCTGCCGACACAATATCTCCAAATTGAATTCGGGACTTTTTGTCAAGTTATTGCAGCTCCCCCTTCAGGGTACCGGGAAGGCATTAGACGACAATTTAGAAGGGGCATGTTCCATATTTTTGCAAAACAGTTTCATTTTGGTACGCCACATTTATTGGATTTTCAGGTTGCTGCGTGGTGGTTGGCTAGGCTGTACGCGTGCTTTCGTAAAGTGGCACCTTTGGCCCTACCCGTTGAAGTTTTTGCTCTGGTCCACTGCCACCACACACCCACACTGCCATTGCACCCCCCGCCACCCCCGCGCGCGCGCTCCCTCGCCTCGTCTCGTCAAGCCAAGGCATGGCTGGCTTGGCTTGGCATGGTATGGTATGGTATGGCTTGGTGCGAGAGCCAGGTGCTTTCATAATGAAGTGCGGTGATACTTGCCGACACAATATCTCAAAATTGAATTCGGGACTTTTTGTCAAGTTATTGCAGCTCCCCCTTCAGGGTTCCGGGAAGGCATTAGACGACAATTTAGAAGGGGCAATGTTCCATGTTTTTGCAAAAAAGTTTCATTTTGGTACGCCACATTTATTGGATTTTCAGGTTGCTGCGTGGTGGTTGGCTAGGCTGTACGCGTGCTTTCGTAAGATGGCACCTTTGGCCCTACCCGTTGAAGTTTTCGCCCTGGTCCACTGCCACCACACACCCACACTGCCATTGCACCCCCCGCCACCCCCGCGCGCGCTCGCTCGCCTCGTCTCGTCAAGCCAAGGCATGGCTGGCTTGGCTTGGCATGGTATGGTATGGTATGGCTTGGTGCGAGAGCCAGGTGCTTTCATAATGAAGTGCGGTGATACTTGCCGAGACAATATCTCAAAATTGAATTCGGGACTTTCTGTCAAGTTATTGCAGCTCCCCCTTCAGGGTTCCAGGAAGACATTAGGCGACAATTTAGAAGGGGCATGTTCCATATTTTTGCAAAAAAGTTTCATTTTTGTACGCCACATTTATTGGATTTTCAGGTTGTTGTGTGGTGGTTGGCTAGGCTGTACGCGTGCTTTCGTAAGATGGCACCTTTGGCCCTACCCGTTGAAGTTTTCGCTTTGGTCCACTGCCACCACACACCCACAGTGCCATTGCACCCCCCGTCACCCCCCCGCGCGCGCTCGCTCGCCTCGTCTGGTCAAGCCAAGGCATGGCTGGCTTGGCTTGGCATGGTATGGTATGGTATGGCTTGGTGCGAGAGCCAGGTGCTTTCATAATGAAGTGCGGTGATACTTGCTGACACAATATCTCAAAATTGAATTCGGGACTTTTTGTCAAGTTATTGCAGCTCACCCTTCAGGGTTCCGGGAAGGCATTAGACGACAATTTAGAAGGGGCATGTTCCATATTTTTGCAAAAAAGTTCCATTTTGGTACGCCACATTTATTGGATTTTCAGGTTGCTGTGTGGTGGTTGGCTAGGCTGTACGCGTGCTTTCGTAAAGTGGCACCTTTGGCCCTACCCGTTGAAGTTTTCGCTTTGGTCCACTGCCACCACACACCCACACTGCCATTACACCCCCCGCCGGCCCCGCGCGCGCGCTCGCTCGCCTCGTCTCGTCAAGCCAAGGCATGGCTGGCTTGGCTTGGCATGGTATGGTATGGTATGGCTTGGTGCGAGAGCCAGGTGCTTTCATAATGAAGTGCGGTGATACTTGCCGACACAATATCTCAAAATTGAATATGGGACTTTCTGTCAAGTTATTGCAGCTCCCCCTTCAGGGTTCTGGGAAGACATTAGGCGACAATTTAGAAGGAACATGTTCCATATTTTTGCAAAAAAGTTTCATTTTGGTACGCCACATTTATTGGATTTTCAGGTTGTTGCGTGGTGGTTGGCTAGGCTGTACGCGTGCTTTCGTAAGATGGCACCTCTGGCCCTACCCGTTGAAGTTTTCGCTTTGGTCCACTGCCACCACACACCCACACTGCCATTGCACCCCCCGCCACCCCCGCGCGCGCGCTCGCTCGCCTCGTCTCGTCAAGCCAAGGCATGGCTGGCTTGGCTTGGCATGGTATGGTATGGTATGGCTTGGTGCGAGAGCCAGGTGCTTTCATAATGAAGTGCGGTGATACTTGCCGAGACAATATCTCAAAATTGAATTCGGGACTTTCTGTCAAGTTATTGCAGCTCCCCCTTCAAGGTTCCGGGAAGGCATTAGGCGACAATTTAGAAGGGGCATGTTCCATATTTTTGCAAAAAAGTTTCATTTTGGTACGCCACATTTATTGGATTTACCGGTTGCTGCGTGGTGGTTGGCTAGGCTGTACGTGTGCTTTCGTAAATTGGCACCTTTGGCCCTACCCGTTGAAGTTTTCGCTTTGGTCCACTGCCACCACACACCCACACTGCCATTACACCCCTTGCCACCCCCGCGCGCGCGCTCGCTCGCCTCGTCTCGTCAAGCCAAGGCATGGCTGGCTTGGCTTGGCATGGTATGGTATGGTATGGCTTGGTGCGAGAGCCAGGTGCTTTCATAATGAAGTGCGGTGATACCTGCCGACACAATATCTCCAAATTGAATTCGGGACTTTTTGTCAAGTTATTGCAGCTCCCCCTTCAGGGTACCGGGAAGGCATTAGACGACAATTTAGAAGGGGCATGTTCCATATTTTTGCAAAACAGTTTCATTTTGGTACGCCAAATTTATTGGATTTTCAGGTTGCTGCGTGGTGGTTGGCTAGGCTGTACGCGTGCTTTCGTAAAGTGGCACCTTTGGCCCTACCCGTTGAAGTTTTTGCTCTGGTCCACTGCCACCACACACCCACACTGCCATTGCACCCCCCGCCACCCCCGCGCGCGCGCTCCCTCGCCTCGTCTCGTCAAGCCAAGGCATGGCTGGCTTGGCTTGGCATGGTATGGTATGGTATGGCTTGGTGCGAGAGCCAGGTGCTTTCATAATGAAGTGCGGTGATACTTGCCGACACAATATCTCAAAATTGAATTCGGGACTTTTTGTCAAGTTATTGCAGCTCCCCCTTCAGGGTTCCGGGAAGGCATTAGACGACAATTTAGAAGGGGCAATGTTCCATATTTTTGCAAAAAAGTTTCATTTTGGTACGCCACATTTATTGGATTTTCAGGTTGCTGCGTGGTGGTTGGCTAGGCTGTACGCGTGCTTTCGTAAAGTGGCACCTTTGGCCCTACCCGTTGAAGTTTTCGCTCTGGTCCACTGCCACCACACACCCACACTGCCATTGCACCCCCCGCCACCCCCGCGCGCGCGCTCGCTCGCCTCGTCTCGTCAAGCCAAGGCATGGCTGGCTTGGCTTGGCATGGTATGGTATGGTATGGCTTGGTGCGAGAGCCAGGTGCTTTCATAATGAAGTGCGGTGATACTTGCCGACACAATATCTCAAAATTGAATTCGGGACTTTCTGTCAAGTTATTGCAGCTCCCCCTTCAGGGTTCTGGGAAGACATTAGGCGACAATTTAGAAGGGGCATGTTCCATATTTTTGCAAAAAAGTTTCATTTTTGTACGCCACATTTATTGGATTTTCAGGTTGTTGCGTGGTGGTTGGCTAGGCTGTACGCGTGCTTTCGTAAAGTGGCACCTTTGGCGCTACCCGTTGAAGTTTTCGCTTTGGTCCACTGCCACCACACACCCACACTGCCATTGCACCCCCCGCCACCCCCGCGCGCGCGCTCGCCCGCCTCGTCTCGTCAAGCCAAGGCATGGCTGGCTTGGCTTGGCATGGTATGGTATGGTATGGCTTGGTGCGAGAGCCAGGTGCTTTCATAATGAAGTGCGGTGATACTTGCCGACACAATATCTCAAAATTGAATTCCGGACTTTTTGTCAAGTTATTGCAGCTCCCCCTTCAGGGTTCCGGGAAGGCATTAGACGACAATTTAGAAGGGGCAATGTTCCATATTTTTGCAAAAAAGTTTCATTTTGGTACGCCAAATTTATTGGATTTTCAGGTTGCTGCGTGGTGGTTGGCTAGGCTGTACGCGTGCTTTCGTAAAGTGGCACCTTTGGCCCTACCCGTTGAAGTTTTCGCTCTGGTCCACTGCCACCACACACCCACACTGCCATTGCACCCCCCGCCACCCCCGCGTGCGCGCTCGCTCGCCTCGTCTCGTCAAGCCAAGGCATGGCTGGCTTGGCTTGGCATGGTATGGTATGGTATGGCTTGGTGCGAGAGCCAGGTGCTTTCATAATGAAGTGCGGTGATACTTGCCGAGACAATATCTCAAAATTGAATTCGGACTTTCTGTCAAGTTATTGCAGCTCCCCCTTCAGGGTTCCGGGAAGGCATTAGGCGACAATTTAGAAGGGGCATGTTCCATATTTTTGCAAAAAAGTTTCATTTTGGTACGCCACATTTATTGGATTTTCAGGTTGTTGCGTGGTGGTTGGCTAGGCTGTACGCGTGCTTTCGCAAAGTGGCACCTTTGGCCCTACCCGTTGAAGTTTTCGCTTTGGTCCACTGCCACCACACACCCACACTGCCATTGCAGCCCCCGCCACCCCCGCGCGCGCGCTCGCTTGCCTCGTCTCGTCAAACCAAGGCATGGCTGGCTTGGCTTGGCATGGTATGGTATGGTATGGCTTGGTGCGAGAGCCAGGTGCTTTCATAATGAAGTGCGGTGATACTTGCCGAGACAATATCTCAAAATTGAATTCGGGACTTTCTGTCAAGTTATTGCAGCTCCCCCTTCAGGGTTCCGGGAAGGCATTAGGCGACAACTTAGAAGGGGCATGTTCCATATTTTTGCAAAAAAGTTTCATTTTGGTACGCCACATTTATTGGATTTTCAGGTTGTTGCGTGGTGGTTGGCTAGGCTGTACGCGTGCTTTCGTAAAGTGGCACCTTTGGCCCTACCCGTTGAGATTTTCGCTTTGGTCCACTGCCACCACACACCCACACTGCCATTGCACCCCCCGCCACCCCCGCGCGCGCGCTCGCTTGCCTCGTCTCGTCAAGCCAAGGCATGGCTGGCTTGGCTTGGCATGGTATGGTATGGTATGGCTTGGTGCGAGAGCCAGGTGCTTTCATAATGAAGTGCGGTGATACTTGCCGAGACAATATCTCAAAATGGAATTCGGGACTTTCTGTCAAATTATTGCAGCTCCCCCTTCAGGGTTCCGGGAAGGCATTAGACGACAATTTAGAAGGGGCATGTGCCATATTTTTGCAAAAAAGTTTCATTTTGGTACGCCGCATTTATTGGATTTTCAGGTTGCTGCGTGGTGGTTGGCTAGGCTGTACGCGTGCTTTCGTAAGATGGCACTTTTGGCCCTACCCGTTGAAGTTTTCGCTCTGGTCCACTGCCACCACACACCCACACTGCCATTGCACCCCCCGCCACCCCCGCGTGCGCGCTCGCTCGCCTCGTCTCGTCAAGCCAAGGCATGGCTGGCTTGGCTTGGCATGGTATGGTATGGTATGGCTTGGTGCGAGAGCCAGGTGCTTTCATAATGAAGTGCGGTGATACTTGCCGAGACAATATCTCAAAATTGAATTCGGACTTTCTGTCAAGTTATTGCAGCTCCCCCTTCAGGGTTCCGGGAAGGCATTAGGCGACAATTTAGAAGGGGCATGTTCCATATTTTTGCAAAAAAGTTTCATTTTGGTACGCCACATTTATTGGATTTTCAGGTTGTTGCGTGGTGGTTGGCTAGGCTGTACGCGTGCTTTCGCAAAGTGGCACCTTTGGCCCTACCCGTTGAAGTTTTCGCTTTGGTCCACTGCCACCACACACCCACACTGCCATTGCAGCCCCCGCCACCCCCGCGCGCGCGCTCGCTTGCCTCGTCTCGTCAAACCAAGGCATGGCTGGCTTGGCTTGGCATGGTATGGTATGGTATGGCTTGGTGCGAGAGCCAGGTGCTTTCATAATGAAGTGCGGTGATACTTGCCGAGACAATATCTCAAAATTGAATTCGGGACTTTCTGTCAAGTTATTGCAGCTCCCCCTTCAGGGTTCCGGGAAGGCATTAGGCGACAACTTAGAAGGGGCATGTTCCATATTTTTGCAAAAAAGTTTCATTTTGGTACGCCACATTTATTGGATTTTCAGGTTGTTGCGTGGTGGTTGGCTAGGCTGTACGCGTGCTTTCGTAAAGTGGCACCTTTGGCCCTACCCGTTGAGATTTTCGCTTTGGTCCACTGCCACCACACACCCACACTGCCATTGCACCCCCCGCCACCCCCGCGCGCGCGCTCGCTTGCCTCGTCTCGTCAAGCCAAGGCATGGCTGGCTTGGCTTGGCATGGTATGGTATGGTATGGCTTGGTGCGAGAGCCAGGTGCTTTCATAATGAAGTGCGGTGATACTTGCCGAGACAATATCTCAAAATGGAATTCGGGACTTTCTGTCAAATTATTGCAGCTCCCCCTTCAGGGTTCCGGGAAGGCATTAGACGACAATTTAGAAGGGGCATGTGCCATATTTTTGCAAAAAAGTTTCATTTTGGTACGCCGCATTTATTGGATTTTCAGGTTGCTGCGTGGTGGTTGGCTAGGCTGTACGCGTGCTTTCGTAAGATGGCACTTTTGGCCCTACCCGTTGAAGTTTTCGCTCTGGTCCACTGCCACCACACACCCACACTGCCATTGCACCCCCCGCCACCCCCGCGCGCGCGCTCGCTTGCCTCGTCTCGTCAAGCCAAGGCATGGCTGGCTTGGCTTGGCATGGTATGGTATGGTATGGCTTGGTGCGAGAGCCAGGTGCTTTCATAATGAAGTGCGGTGATACTTGCCGACACAATATCTCAAAATTGAATTCGGGACTTTCTGTCACGTTATTGCAGCTCACCCTTCAGGGTTCCGGGAAGACATTACGCGACAATTTAGAAGGGGCATGTTCCATATTTTTGCAAAAAAGTTTCATTTTGGTACGCCACATTTATTGGATTTTCAGGTTGTTGCGTGGTGGTTGGCTAGGCTGTACGCGTGCTTTCGTAAAGTGGCACCTTTGGCCCTACCCGTTGAAGTTTTCGCTCTGGTCCACTGCCACCACACACCCACACTGCCATTGCACCCCCCGCCACCCCCGCGCGCGCGCTCGCTCGCCTCGTCTCGTCAAGCCAAGGCATGGCTGGCTTGGCTTGGCATGGTATGGTATGGTATGGCTTGGTGCGAGAGCCAGGTGCTTTCATAATGAAGTGCGGTGATACTTGCCGAGACAATATCTCAAAATTGAATTCGAGACTTTCTGTCAAGTTATTGCAGCTCCCCCTTCAGGGTTCCGGGAAGGCATTAGGCGACAATTTGGAAGGGGCATGTTCCATATATTTGAAAAAAAGTTTCATTTTGGTACGCCACATTTATTGGATTTTCATGTTGCTGCGTGGTGGTTGGCTAGGCTGTACGCGTGCTTTCGTAAAGTGGCACCTTTAGCCCTACCCGTTGAAGTTTTCGCTTTGGTCCACTGCCACCACACACCCACACTGCCATTGCACCCCCCGCCACCCCCGCGCGCGCGCTCGCTTGCCTCGTCTCGTCAAGCCAAGGCATGGCTGGCTTGGCTTGGCATGGTATGGTATGGTATGGCTTGGTGCGAGAGCCAGGTGCTTTCATAATGAAGTGCGGTGATACTTGCCGAGACAATATCTCAAAATGGAATTCGGGACTTTCTGTCAAGTTATTGCAGCTCCCCCTTGAGGGTTCCGGGAAGGCATTAGGCGACAATTTAGAAGGGGCATGTGCCATATTTTTCCAAAAAAGATTCATTTTGGTACGCCACATTTATTGGATTTTCAGGTTGCTGCGTGGTGGTTGGCTAGGCTGTACGCGTGCTTTCGTAAGATGGCACCTTTGGCCCTACCCGTTGAAGTTTTCGCTCTGGTCCACTGCCACCACACACCCACACTGCCATTGCAGCCCCCGCAAGCCCCGCGCGCGCGCTCGCTTGCCTCGTCTCGTCAAGCCAAGGCATGGCTGGCTTGGCTTGGCATGGTATGGTATGGTATGGCTTGGTGCGAGAGCCAGGTGCTTTCATAATGAAGTGCGGTGATACTTGCCGACACAATATCTCAAAATTGAATTTGGGACTTTCTGTCACGTTATTGCAGCTCCCCCTTCAGGGTTCCGGGAAGGCATTAGGCGACAATTTAGAAGGGGCATGTTCCATATTTTTGCAAAAAAGTTTCATTTTGGTACGCCACATTTATTGGATTTTCAGGTTGTTGCGTGGTGGTTGGCTAGGCTGTACGCGTGCTTTCGTAAAGTGGCACCTTTGGCCCTACCCGTTGAAGTTTTCGCTCTGGTCCACTGCCACCACACACCCACACTGCCATTGCACCCCCCGCCACCCCCGCGCGCGCGCTCGCTTGCCTCGTCTCGTCAAGCCAAGGCATGGCTGGCTTGGCTTGGCATGGTATGGTATGGTATGGCTTGGTGCGAGAGCCAGGTGCTTTCATAATGAAGTGCGGTGATACTTGCCGAGACAATATCTCAAAATTGAATTCAGGACTCTCTGTCAAGTTATTGCAGCTCCCCCTTCAGGGTTCCGGGAAGGCATTATGCGACAATTTAGAAGGGGCATGTTCCATATTTTTGAAAAAAAGTTTCATTTTGGTACGCCACATTTATTGGATTTTCATGTTGCTGCGTGGTGGTTGGCTAGGCTGTACGCGTGCTTTCGTAAAGTGGCACCTTTGGCCCTACCCGTTGAAGTTTTCGCTTTGGTCCACTGCCACCACACACCCACACTGCCATTGCACCCCCCGCCACCCCCGCGCGCGCGCTCGCTTGCCTCGTCTCGGCAAGCCAAGGCATGGCTGGCTTGGCTTGGCATGGTATGGTATGGTATGGCTTGGTGCGAGAGCCAGGTGCTTTCATAATGAAGTGCGGTGATACTTGCCGAGACAATATCTCAAAATTGAATTCAGGACTTTCTGTCAAGTTATTGCAGCTCCCCTTCAGGGTTCAGGGAAGGCATTAGACGACAATTTAGAAGGGGCATGTTCCATATTTTTGCAAAAAAGTTTCATTTTGGTACGCCACATTTATTGGATTTTCAGGTTGCTGCGTGGTGGTTGGCTAGGCTGTACACGTGCTTTCGTAAGCTGGCACCTTTGGCCCTACCCGTTGAAGTTTTCGCTCTGGTCCACTGCCACCACACACCCACACTGCCATTGCACCCCCCGCCACCCCCGCGCGCGCGCTCGCTCGCCTCGTCTCGCCAAGCCAAGGCATGGCTGGCTTGGCTGGGCATGGTATGGTATGGTACGGCTTGGTGCGAGAGCCAGGTGCCTTCATAATGAAGTGCGGTGATACTTGCCGAGACAATATCTCAAAATTGAATTCGGGACTTTCTGTCAAGTTATTGCAGCCCCCCCTTCAGGGTTCTGGGAAGGCATTAGACGACAATTTAGAAGGGGCATGTTCAATATTTTTGCAAAAAAGTTTCATTTTGGTACGCCACATTTATTGGATTTTCAGGTTGCTGCGTGGTGGTTGGCTAGGCTGTACGCGTGCTTTCGTAAAGTGGCACCCTTGGCCCTACCCGTTGAAGTTTTCGCTTTGGTCCACTGCCACCACACACCCACACTGCCATTGCACCCCCCGCCACCCCCGCGCGCGCGCTCGCTCGCCTTGTCTCGTCAAGCCAAGGCATGGCTGGCTTGGCTTGGCGTGGTATGGTATGGTATGGCTTGGTGCGAGAGCCAGGTGCTTTCATAATGAAGTGCGGTGATACTTGCCGACACAATATCTCAAAATTGAATTCGGGACTTTCTGTCAAGTTATTGCAGCTCCCCCTTCAGGGTTCTGGGAAGACATTAGGCGACAATTTAGAAGGGGCATGTTCAATATTTTTGCAAAAAAGTTTCATTTTGGTACGCCACATTTATTGGATTTTCAGGTTGTTGCGTCGTGGTTGGCTAGGCTGTACGCGTGCTTTCGTAAAGTGGCACCTTTGGCCCTACCCGTTGAAGTTTTCGCTTTGGTCCACTGCCACCACACACCCACACTGCCATTGCACCCCCCGCCACCCCCGCGCGCGCGCTCGCTTGCCTCGTCTCGTCAAGCCAAGGCATGGCTGGCTTGGCTTGGCATGGTATGGTATGGTATGGCTTGGTGCGAGAGCCAGGTGCTTTCATAATGAAGTGCGGTGATACTTGCCGAGACAATATCTCAAAATTGAATTCGGGACTTTCTGTCAAGTTATTGCAGCTCCCCCTTCAGGGTTCCGGGAAGGCATTAGACGACAATTTAGAAGGGGCATGTTCCATATTTTTGCAAAAAAGTTTCATTTTGGTACGCCACATTTATTGGATTTTCAGGTTGCTGCGTGGTGGTTGGCTAGGCTGTACGCGTGCTTTCGTAAGATGGCACCTTTGGCCCTACCCGTTGAAGTTTTCGCTCTGGTCCACTGCCACCACACACCGGCACTGCCATTGCACCCCCCGCCACCCCCGCGCGCGCGCTCGCTCGCCTCGTCTCGTCAAGCCAAGGCATGGCTGGCTTGGCTGGGCATGGTATGGTATGGTACGGCTTGGTGCGAGAGCCAGGTGCTTTCATAATGCAGTGCGGTGATACTTGCCGAGACAATATCTCAAAATTGAATTCGGGACTTTCTGTCAAGTTATTGCAGCTCCCCCTTCAGGGTTCCGGGAAGGCATTAGGCGACAATTTAGAAGGGGCATGTTCCATATTTTTGCAAAAAAGTTTCATTTTGGTACGCCACATTTATTGGATTTTCAGGTTGCTGCGTGGTGGTTGGCTAGGCTGTACGCGTGCTTTCGCAAAGTGGCACCTTTGGCCCTACCCGTTGAAGTTTTCCCTTTGGTCCACTGCCACCACACACCCACACTGCCATTGCACCCCCCGCCACCCCCGCGCGCGCGCTCGCTTGCCTCGTCTCGTCAAGCCAAGGCATGGCTGGCTTGGCTTGGCATGGTATGGTATGGTATGGCTTGGTGCGAGAGCCAGGTGCTTTCATAATGAAGTGCGGTGATACTTGCCGAGACAATATCTCAAAATTGAATTCGGGACTTTCTGTCAAGTTATTGCAGCTCCCCCTTCAGGGTTCCGGGAAGGCATTAGACGACAATTTAGAAGGGGCATGTTCCATATTTTTGCAAAAAAGTTTCATTTTGGTACGCCACATTTATTGGATTTTCAGGTTGCTGCGTGGTGGTTGGCTAGGCTGTACGCGTGCTTTCGTAAAGTGGCACCTTTGGCCCTACCCGTTGGAGTTTTCGCTTTGGTCCACTGCCACCACACACCCACACTGCCATTGCACCCCCCGCCACCCCCGCGCGCGCGCTCGCTCGCCTCGTCTCGTCAAGCCAAGGCATGGCTGGCTTGGCTTGGCATGGTATGGTATGGTATGGCTTGGTGCGAGAGCCAGGTGCTTTCATAATGAAGTGCGGTGATACCTGCCGACACAATATCTCAAAATTGAATTCGGGACTTTCTGTCAAGTTATTGCAGCTCCCCCTTCAGGGTTCCGGGAAGACATTAGACGACAATTTAGAAGGGGCATGTTCCATATTTTTGCAAAAAAATTTCATTTTGGTACGCCACATTTATTGGATTTTCAGGTTGTTGCGTGGTGGTTGGCTAGGCTGTACGCGTGCTTTCGTAAGATGGCACCTTTGGCCCTACCCGTTGAAGTTTTCGCTCTGGTCCACTGCCACCACACACCCACACTGCCATTGCACTTCCCGCCACCCCCGCGCGCGCGCTCGCTTGCCTCGTCTCGTCAAGCCAAGGCATGGCTGGCTTGGCTTGGCATGGTATGGTATGGTATGGCTTGGTGCGAGAGCCAGGTGCTTTCATAATGAAGTGCGGTGATACTTGCCGACACAATATCTCAAAATTGAATTCGGGACTTTCTGTCAAGTTATTGCAGCTCCCCCTTCAGGGTTCCGGGAAGACATTAGGCGACAATTTAGAAGGGGCATGTTCCATATTTTTGCAAAAAAGCTTCATTTTGGTACGCCACATTTATTGGATTTTCAGGTTGTTGCGTGGTGGTTGGCTAGGCTGTACGCGTGCTTTCGTAAAGTGGCACCTTTGGCCCTACCCGTTGAAGTTTTCGCTCTGGTCCACTGCCACCACACACCCACACTACCATTGCACCCCCCGCCACCCCCGGGCGCGCGCTCGCTTGCCTCGTCTCGTCAAGCCAAGGCATGGCTGGCTTGGCTTGGCATGGTATGGTATGGTATGGCTTGGTGCGAGAGCCAGGTGCTTTCATTATGAAGTGCGGTGATACTTGCCGAGACAATATCTCAAAATTGAATTCGGGACTTTCTGTCAAGTTATTGCAGCTCCCCCTTCAGGGTTCCGGGAAGGCATTAGGCGACAATTTAGAAGGGGCATGTTCCATATTTTTGAAAAAAAGTTTCATTTTGGTACGCCACATTTATTGGATTTTCAGGTTGCTGCGTGGTGGTTGGCTAGGCTGTACGCGTGCTTTCGTAAAGTGGCACCTTTGGCCCTACCCGTTGAAGTTTTCGCTTTGGTCCACTGCCACCACACACCCACACTGCCATTGCACCCCCCGCCACCCCCGCGCGCGTGCTCGCTCGCCTCGTCTCGTCAAGCCAAGGCATGGCTGGCTTGGCTTGGCATGGTATGGTATGGTATGGCTTGGTGCGAGAGCCAGGTGCTTTCATAATGAAGTGCGGTGATACCTGCCGACACAATATCTCAAAATTGAATTCGGGACTTTCTGTCAAGTTATTGCAGCTCCCCCTTCAGGGTTCCAGGAAGGCATTAGACGACAATTTAGAAGGGGTATGTTCCATATTTTTGCAAAAAAGTTTCATTTTGGTACGCCACATTTATTGGATTTTCAGGTTGCTGCTTGGTGGTTGGCTAGGCTGTACGCGTGCTTTCGTAAGATGGCACCTTTGGCCCTACCCGTTGAAGTTTTCGCTCTGGTCCACTGCCACCACACACCCACACTGCCATTGCACCCCCCGCCACCCCCGCACGCGCGCTCGCTTGCCTCGTCTCGTCAAGCCAAGGCATGGCTGGCTTGGCTTGGCATGGTATGGTATGGTATGGCTTGGTGCGAGAGCCAGGTGCTTTCATAATGAAGTGCGGTGATACTTGCCGACACAATATCTCAAAATTGAATTCGGGACTTTCTGTCAAGTTATTGCAGCTCCCCCTTCAGGGTTCCGGGAAGACATTAGGCGACAATTTGGAAGGGGCATGTTCCATATTTTTGCAAAAAAGTTTCATTTTGGTACGCCACATTTATTGGATTTTCATGTTGCTGCGTGGTGGTTGGCTAGGCTGTACGCGTGCTTTCGTAAGATGGCACCTTTGGCCCTACCCGTTGAAGTTTTCGCTCTGGTCCACTGCCACCACACACCCACACTGCCATTGCACCCCCCGCCACCCCCGCACGCGCGCTCGTTTGCCTCGTCTCGTCAAGCCAAGGCATGGCTGGCTTGGCTTGGCATGGTATGGTATGGTATGGCTTGGTGCGAGAGCCAGGTGCTTTCATAATGAAGTGCGGTGATACTTGCCGACACAATATCTCAAAATTGAATTCGGGACTTTCTGTCAAGTTATTGCAGCTCCCCCTTCAGGGTTCCGGGAAGACATTAGGCGACAATTTGGAAGGGGCATGTTCCATATTTTTGCAAAAAAGTTTCATTTTGGTACGCCACATTTATTGGATTTTCATGTTGCTGCGTGGTGGTTGGCTAGGCTGTACGCGTGCTTTCGTAAAGTGGCACCTTTGGCCCTACCGGTTGAAGTTTTCGCTTTGGTCCACTGCCACCACACACCCACACTGCCATTGCACCCCCCGCCACCCCCGCGCGCGCCCTCGCTTGCCTCGTCTCGTCAAGCCAAGGCATGGCTGGCTTGGCTTGGCATGGCATGGTATGGTATGGCTTGGTGCGAGAGCCAGGTGCTTTCATAATGAAATGGCGGTGATACTTGCCGAGACAATATCTCAAAATTGAATTCGGGACTTTCTGTCAAGTTATTGCAGCTCCCCCTTCAGGGTTCCGGGAAGGCATTAGACGACAATTTAGAAGGCACATGTTCCATATTTTTGCAAAAAAGTTTCATTTTGGTACGCCACATTTTTTCGATTTTCAGGTTGCTGCGTGGTGGTTGGCTAGGCTGTACACGTGCTTTCGTAAGCTGGCACCTTTGGCCCTACCCGTTGAAGTTTTCGCTTTGGTCCACTGCCACCACACACCCACACTGCCATTGCACCCCCCGCCACCCCCGCGCGCGCCCTCGCTTGCCTCGTCTCGTCAAGCCAAGGCATGGCTGGCTTGGCTTGGCATGGTATGGTATGGTATGGCTTGGTGCGAGAGCCAGGTGCTTTCATAATGAAGTGCGGTGATACTTGCCGACGCAATATCTCAAAATTGAATTCGGGACTTTCTGTCAAGTTATTGCAGCTCCCCCTTCAGGGTTCCGGGAAGACATTAGGCGACAATTTAGAAGGGGCATGTTCCATATTTTTGCAAAAAAGTTTCATTTTGGTACGCCACATTTATTGGATTTTCAGGTTGCTGCGTGGTGGTTGGCTAGGCTGTACGCGTGCTTTCGTAAGCTGGCACCTTTGGCCCTACCCGTTGAAGTTTTCGCTCTGGTCCACTGCCACCACACACCCACACTGCCATTGCACCCCCCGCCACCCCCGCGCGCTCGCTCGCTCGCCTCGTCTCGTCAAGCCAAGGCATGGCTGGCTTGGCTGGGCATGGTATGGTATGGTACGGCTTGGTGCCAGAGCCAGATGCTTTCATAATGAAGTGCGGTGATACTTGCCGAGACAATATCTCAAAATTGAATTCGGGACTTTCTGTCAAGTTATTGCAGCTCCCCCTTCAGGGTTCCGGGAAGGCATTAGGCGACAATTTAGAAGGGGCATGTTCCATATTTTTGCAAAAAAGTTCCATTTTGGTACGCCACATTTATTGGATTTTCAGGTTGCTGCGTGGTGGTTGGCTAGGCTGTACGCGTGCTTTCGTAAAGTGGCACCTTTGGCCCTACCCGTTGAAGTTTTCGCTTTGGTCCACTGCCACCACACACCCACACTGCCATTGCACCCCCCGCCACCCCCGCGCGCGCGCTCGCTCGCCTCGTCTCGTCAAGCCAAGGCATGGCTGGCTTGGCTTGGCATGGTATGGTATGGTATGGCTTGGTGCGAGAGCCAGGTGCTTTCATAATGAAGTGCGGTGATACTTGCCGAGACAATATCTCAAAATTGAATTCGGGACTTTCTGTCAAGATATTGCAGCTCCCCCTTCAGGGTTCCGGGAAGACATTAGGCGACAATTTAGAAGGGGCATGTTCCATATTTTTGCAAAAAAGTTTCATTTTGGTACGCCACATTTATTGGATTTTCAGGTTGTTGCGTGGTGGTTGGCTAGGCTGTACGCGTGCTTTCGTAAAGTGGCACCTTTGGCCCTACCCGTTGAAGTTTTCGCTTTGGTCCACTGCCACCACACACCCACACTGCCATTGCACCCCCCGCCGGCCCCGCGCGCGCGCTCGCTTGCCTCGTCTCGTCAAGCCAAGGCATGGCTGGCTTGGCTTGGCATGGTATGGTATGGTATGGCTTGGTGCGAGAGCCAGGTGCTTTCAT
Source organism: Eutreptiella sp. 'Long Island Sound 2002' (assembly GCA_964036045.1). Taxonomy (NCBI): domain Eukaryota; phylum Euglenozoa; class Euglenophyceae; order Eutreptiales; family Eutreptiaceae; genus Eutreptiella; species Eutreptiella sp. 'Long Island Sound 2002'. Next base: position 52,719,273 of record OZ038382.1, on the reverse strand, counting down.
AATGAAGTGCGGTGATACTTGCGGAGACAATATCTCAAAATTGAATTCGGGACTTTCTGTCACGTTATTGCAGCTCCCCCTTCAGGGTTCCGCGAAGGCATTCGGCGACAATTTAGAAGGGGCATGTCCCATATTTTTGCAAAAAAATTTCATTTTGGTACGCCACATTTCTTGGATTTTCAGGTTGCTGCGTGGTGGTTGGCTAGGCTGTATGCGTGCTTTCGTAAGCTGGCACATTTGGCCCTACCAGTTGAAGTTTTCGCTCTGGTCCACTGCCACCACACATCCACACTGCCATTGCACCCCCCGCCACCCCCGCCCGCGCGCTCGCTCGCCTCGTCTCGTCAAGCCAAGGCATGGCTGGCTTGGCTTGGCATGGTATGGTATGGTATGGCTTGGTGCGAGAGTCAGTTGCTTTCATAATGAAGTGCGGTGATACTTGCCGACATGATATCTCAAAATTGAATTCGGGACTTTCTGTCAAGTTATTGCAGCTCCCCCTTCAGGGTTCCGGGAAGGCATTAGGCGACAATTTAGCAGGGGCGTGTTCCATATTTTTGCAAAAAAGTTTCATTTTGATACGCCACATTTATTGGATTTTCAGGTTGCTGTGTGGTGGTTGGCTAGGCTGTACGCGTGCTTTCGTAAAGTGGCACCTTTGGCCCTACCCGTTGTAGTTTTCGCTCCGGTCCACTGCCACCAGACACCCACAGTGCCATTGCATCCTCCGCAACCCGCGCGCGCGCTTGCTCGCCTCGTCTGGTCAAGCCAAGGCATGGCTGGCTTGGCTTGGCATGGTATGGTATGGTATGGCTTGGTGCGAGAGCCAGGTGCTTTCATAATGAAGTGCGGTGATACTTGCCGAGACAATATCTCAAAATTGAATTCGGACTTTCTGTCAAGTTATTGCAGCTCCCCCTTCAGGGTTCTGGGAAGGCATTAGGCGACAATTTAGAAGGGGCATGTCCCATATTTTTGCAAAAAAGTTTCATTTTGGTACGCCACATTTATTGGATTTTCAGGTTGTTGCGTGGTGGTTGGCTAGGCTGTACGCGTGCTTTCGTAAAGTGGCACCTTTGGCCCTACCCGTTGAAGTTTTTGCTTTGGTCCACTGCCACCACACACCCACACTGCCATTGCACCCCCCGCCACCCCCGCGCGCGCGCTCGCTTGCCTCGTTTCGTCAAGCCAAGGCATGGCTGGCTTGGCTTGGCATGGTATGGTATGGTATGGCTTGGTGCGAGAGCCAGGTGCTTTCATAATGAAGTGCGGTGATACTTGCCGACACAATATCTCAAAATTGAATTCGGGACTTTCTGTCAAGTTATTGCAGCTCCCCCTTCAGGGTTTCGGGAAGACATTAAGCGACAATTTGGAAGGGGCATGTTCCATATTTTTGCAAAAAAGTTTCATTTTGGTACGCCACATTTATTGGATTTTCAGGTTGCTGCGTGGTGGTTGGCTAGGCTGTACGCGTGCTTTCGTAAAGTGGCACCTTTGGCCCTACCCGTTGAAGTTTTCGCTTTGGTCCACTGCCACCACACACCCACACTGCCATTGCACCCCCCGCCACCCCCGCGCGCGCGCTCGCTTGCCTCGTCTCGTCAAGCCAAGGCATGGCTGGCTTGGCTTGGCATGGTATGGTATGGTATGGCTTGGTGCGAGAGCCAGGTGCTTTCATAATGAAGTGCGGTGATACTTGCCGAGACAATATCTCAAAATTGAATTCCGGACTTTCTGTCAAGTTATTGCAGCTCCCCCTTCAGGGTTCCGGGAAGGCATTAGGCGACAATTTAGAAGGGGCATGTTCCATATTTTTGCAAAAAAGTTTCATTTTGGTACGCCACATTTATTGGATTTTCATGTTGCTGCGTGGTGGTTCGCTAGGCTGTACGCGTGCTTTCGTAAAGTGGCACCTTTGGCCCTACCCGTTGAAGTTTTCGCTTTGGTCCACTGCCACCACACACCCACACTGCCATTGCACCCCCCGCCACCCCCGCGCGCGCGCTCGCTCGCCTCGTCTCGTCAAGCCAAGGCATGGCTGGCTTGGCTTGGCATGGTACGGTATGGTATGGCTTGGTGCGAGAGCCAGGTGCTTTCATAATGAAGTGCGGTGATACCTGCCGACACAATATCTCAAAATTGAATTCGGGACTTTTTGTCAAGTTATTGCAGCTCCCCCTTCAGGGTTCTGGGAAGGCATTAGACGACAATTTAGAAGGGGCATGTTCCATATTTTTGCAAAAAAGTTTCATTTTGGTACGCCACATTTATTGGATTTTCAGGTTGCTGCGTGGTGGTTGGCTAGGCTGTACGCGTGCTTTCGTAAGGTGGCACCTTTGGCCCTACCCGTTGAAGTTTTCGCTCTGGTCCACTGCGACCACACACCCACAGTGCCATTGCACCCCCCGCCACCCCCGCGCGCGCGCTCGCTCGCCTCGTCTCGTCAAGCCAAGGCATGGCTGGCTTGGCTTGGCATGGTATGGTATGGTATGGCTTGGTGCGAGAGCCAGGTGCTTATATAATGAAGTGCGGTGATACTTGCCGAGACAATATCTCAAAATTGAATTCGGGACTTTCTGTCAAGTTATTGCAGCTCCCTCTTCAGGGTTCCGGGAAGGCATTAGGTGACAATTTAGAAGGGGCATGTTCCATATTTTTGCAAAACAGTTTCATTTTGGTACGCCACATTTATTGGATTTTCAGGTTGCTGCGTGGTGGTTTGCTAGGCTGTACGCGTGCTTTCGTAAAGTGGCACCTTTGGCCCTACCCGTTGAAGTTTTCGCTTTGGTCCACTTGCCACCACACACCCACACTGCCATTGCACCCCCCGCCACCCCCGCGCGCGCGCTCGCTCGCCTCGTCTCGTCAAGCCAAGGCATGGCTGGCTTGGCTTGGCATGGTATGGTATGGTATGGCTTGGTGCGAGAGCCAGGTGCTTTCATAATGAAGTGCGGTGATACTTGCCGACACAATATCTCAAAATTGAATTCGGGACTTTCTGTCAAGTTATTGCAGCTCCCCCTTCAGGGTTCCAGGAAGACATTAGGCGACAATTTAGAAGGGGCATGTTCCATATTTTTGCAAAAAAGTTTCATTTTGGTACGCCACATTTATTGGATTTTCAGGTTGTTGCGTGGTGGTTGGCTAGGCTGTACGCGTGCTTTCGTAAAGTGGCACCTTTGGCCCTACCCGTTGAAGTTTTCGCTTTGGTCCACTGCCACCACACACCCACACTGCCATTGCACCCCCCGCCACCCCCGCGCGCGCGCTCGCTTGCCTCGTCTCGTCAAGCCAAGGCATGGCTGGCTTGGCTTAGCATGGTATGGTATGGTATGGCTTGGTGCGAGAGCCAGGTGCTTTCATAATGAAGTGCGGTGATACTTGCCGAGACAATATCTCAAAATTGAATTTCGGACTTTCTGTCAAGTTATTGCAGCTCCCCCTTCAGGGTTCCGGGAAGGCATTAGGCGACAATTTAGAAGGGGCATGTTCCATATTTTCGCAAAAAAGTTTCATTTTGGTACGCTACATTTATTGGATTTTCAGGTTGCTGCGTGGTGGTTGGCTAGGCTGTACGCGTGCTTTCGTAAAGTGGCAGCTTTGGCCCTACCCGTTGAAGTTTTCGCTCTGGTCCACTGCCACCACACACCCACACTGCCATTGCACCCCCCGCCACCCCCGCGCGCGCGCTCGCTTGCCTCGTCTCGTCAAGCCAAGGCATGGCTGGCTTGGCTTGGCATGGTATGGTATGGTATGGCTTGGTGCGAGAGCCAGGGGCGTTCATAATGGAGTGCGGTGATACTTGCCGAGACAATATCTCAAAATTGAATTCGGGACTTTCTGTCAAGTTATTGCAGCTCCCCCTTCAGGGTTCCGGGAAGGCAATAGGTGACAATTTAGAAGGGGCATGTCCCATATTTTTGCAAAAAAGTTTCATTTTGGTACGCCACATTTATTGGATTTTCAGGTTGCTGCGTGGTGGTTGGCTAGGCTGTACGCGTGCTTTCGTAAGGTGGCACCTTTGGCCCTACCCGTTGAAGTTTTCGCTCTGGTCCACTGCCACCACACACCCACACTGCCATTGCACCCCCCGCCACCCCCGCGCGCGCGCTCGCTCGCCTCGTCTCGTGAAGCCAAGGCATGGCTGGCTTGGCTTGGCATGGTATGGTACGGTATGGCTTGGTGCGAGAGCCAGGTGCCTTTATAATGAAGTGCGGTGATACTTGCCGAGACAATATCTCAAAATTGAATTCGGGACTTTCTGTCAAGTTATTGCAGCTCCCCCTTCAGGGTTCCGGGAAGGCATTAGGCGACAATTTAGAAGGGGCATGTTCCATATTTTTGCAACAAAGTTTCATTTTGGTACGCCACATTTATTGGATTTTCAGGTTGCTGCGTGGTGGTTGGCTAGGCTGTATGCGTGCTTTCGTAAAGTGGCACCTTTGGCCCTACCCGTTGAAGTTTTCGCTTTGGTCCACTGCCACCACACACCCACACTGCCATTGCACCCCCCGCCACCCCCGCGCGCGCGCTCGCTCGCCTCGTCTCGTCAAGCCAAGGCATGGCTGGCTTGGCTTGGCATGGTATCGTATGGTATGGCTTGGTGCGAGAGCCAGGTGCTTTCATAATGATGTGCGGTGATACCTGCCGACACAATATCTCAAAATTGAATTCGGGACTTTTTGTCAAGTTATTGCAGCTCCCCCTTCAGGGTTCCGGGAAGGCATTAGACGACAATTTAGAAGGGGCATGTTCCATATTTTTGCAAAAAAGGTTCATTTTGGTACGCCACATTTATTGGATTTTCAGGTTGCTGCGTGGTGGTTGGCTAGGCTGTACGCGTGCTTTCGTAAAGTGGCACCTTTGGCCCTACCCGTTGAAGTTTTCGCTTTGGTTCACTGCCACCACACACCCACAGTGCCATTGCACCCTCCGCCACCCCCGCGCGCGCGCTCGCTTGCCTCGTCTCGTCAAGCCAAGGCATGGCTGGCTTGGCTTGGCATGGTATGGTATGGTATGGCTTGGTGCGAGAGCCAGGTGCTTTCATAATGAAGTGCGGTGATACTTGCCGACACAATATCTCAGAATTGAATTCGGGACTTTCTGTCAAGTTATTGCAGCTCCCCCTTCAGGGTTCCGGGAAGGCATTAGGCGACAATTTAGAAGAGGCATGTTCCATATTTTTGCAAAAAAGTTTCTTTTTGGTACGCCACATTTATTGGATTTTCATGTTGCTGTGTGGTGGTTGGCTAGGCTGTACACGTGCTTTCGTAAAGTGGCACCTTTGGCCCTACCCGTTGCAGTTTTTGCTTTGGTCCACTGCCACCACACACCCACACTGCCATTGCACCCCCTGCCACCCCCGCGCGCGCGCTCGCTTGCCTCGTCTCGTCAAGCCAAGGCATGGCTGGCTTGGCTTGGCATGGTATGGTATGGTATGGCTTGGTGCGAGAGCCAGGTGCTTTCATAATGAAATGCGGTGATACTTGCCGAGACAATATCTCAAAATTGAATTCGGGACTTTCTGTCAAGTTATTGCAGCTCCCCCTTCAGGAATCCGGAAAGGCATTAGGCGACAATTTAGAAGGGGCATGTTCCATATTTTTGCAAAAAAGTTTCATTTTGGTACGCCACATTTATTGGATTTTCAGGTTGCTGCGTGGTGGTTGGCTAGGCTGTACGCGTGCTTTCGTAAAGTGGCACCTTTGGCCCTACCCGTTGAAGTTTTCGCTTTGGTCCACTGCCACCACACACCCACACTGCCATTGCACCCCCCGCCACCCCCGCGCGCGCGCTCGCTCGCCTCGTCTCGTCAAGCCAAGGCATGGCTGGCTTGGCTTGGCATGGTATGGTATGGTATGGCTTGGTGCGAGAGCCAGGTGCTTTCATTATGAAGTGCGGTGATACCTGCCGACACAATATCTCAAAATTGAATTCGGGACTTTTTGCCAAGTTATTGCAGCTCCCCCTTCAGGGTTCCGGGAAGGCATTAGACGACAATTTAGAAGGGGCATGTTCCATATTTTTGCAAAAAAGTTTCATTTTGGTACGCCACATTTATTGGATTTTCAGGTTGCTGCGTGGTGGTTGGCTAGGCTGTACGCGTGCTTTCGTAAGGTGGCACCTTTGGCCCTACCCGTTGAAGTTTTCGCTTTGGTCCACTGCCACCACACACCCACACTGCCATTGCACCCCCCGCCACCCCCGCGCGCGCGCTCGCTCGCCTCGTCTCGTCAAGCCAAGGCATGGCTGGCTTGACTTGGCATGGTATGGTATGGTATGGCTTGGTGCGAGAGCCAGGTGCTTTCATAATGAAGTGCGGTGATACTTGCCGAGACAATATCTCAAAATTGAATTCGGGACTTTCTGTCAAGTTATTGCAGCTCCCCCTTCAGCGTTCCGGGAAGGCATTAGGCGACAATTTAGAAGGGGCATGTTCCATATTTTTGCAAAAAAGTTTCATTTTGGTACGCCACATTTATTGGATTTTCAGGTTGCTGCGTGGTGGTTGGCTAGGCTGTACGCGTGCTTTCGTAAGATGGCACCTTTGGCCCTACCCGTTGAAGTTTTCGCTCTGGTCCACTGCCACCACACACCCACACTGCCATTGCACCCCCCGCCAGCCCCGCGCGCGCGCTCGCTCGCCTCGTCTCGTCAAGCCAAGGCATGGCTGGCTTGGCTTGGCATGGTATGGTATGGTATGGCTTGGTGCGAGAGCCAGGTGCTTTCATAATGAAGTGCGGTGATACTTGCCGACACAATATCTCAAAATTTGATTCGGGACTTTCTGTCAAGTGATTGCAGCTCCCCCTTCAGGGTTCCGGGAAGACATTAGGCGACAATTTAGAAGGGGCATGTTCCATATTTTTGCAAAAAAGTTTCCATTTTGGTACGCCACATTTATTGGATTTTCAGGTTGTTGCGTGGTGGTTGGCTAGGCTGTACACGTGCTTTCGTAAAGTGGCACCTTTGGCCCTACCTGTTGAACTTTTCGCTTTGGTCCACTGCCACCACACACCCACACTGCCATTGCACCCCCCGCCACCCCCGCGCGCGCGCTCGCTTGCCTCGTCACGTCAAGCCAAGGCATGGCTGGCTTGGCTTGGCATGGTATGGTTTGGTATGGCTTGGTGCGAGAGCCAGGTGCTTTCATAATGAAGTGCGGTGATACTTGCCAACACAATATCTCAAAATTGAATTCGGGACTTTCTGTCAAGTTATTGCAGCTCCCCCTTCAGGGTTCCGGGAAGGCATTAGGCGACAATTTAGAAGGGGCATGTTCCATATTTTTGCAAAAAAGTTTCATTTTGGTACGCCACATTTATTGGATTTTCAGGTTGTTGCGTGGTGGTTGGCTAGGCTGTACGCGTGCTTTCGTAAAGTGGCACCTTTGGCCCTACCCGTTGAAGTTTTCGCTTTGGTCCCCTGCCACCACACACCCACAGTGCCATTGCACCCCCCGCCACCCCCGCGCGCGCGCTCGCTCGCCTCGTCTCGTCAAGCCAAGGCATGGCTGGCTTGGCTTGGCATGGTATGGTCTGGTATGGCTTGGTGCGAGAGCCAGGTGCTTTCATAATGAAGTGCGGTGATACTTGCCGAGACAATATCTCAAAATTGAATTCGGGACTTTCTGTCAAGTTATTGCAGCTCCCCCTTCAGGGTTCCGGGAAGACTTTAGGCGACAATTTAGAAGGGGCATGTTCCATATTTTTGCAAAAAAGTTTCATTTTGGTACGCCACATTTATTGGATTTTCAGGCTGTTGCGTGGTGGTTGGCTAGGCTGTACGCGTGCTTTCGTAAAGTGGCACCTTTGGCCCTACGCGTTGAACTTTTTGCTTTGGTCCACTGCCACCACACACCCACACTGCCATTGCACCGCCCGCCACCCCCGCGCGCGCGCTCGCTTGCCTCGTCTCGTCAAGCCAAGGCATGGCTGGCTTGGCTTGGCATGGTATGGTATGGTATGGCTTGGTGCGAGAGCCAGGTGCTTTCATAATGAAGTGCGGTGATACTTGCCGAGACAATATCTCAAAATTGAATTCGGGACTTTCTGTCAAGTTATTGCAGCTCCCCCTTCAGGGTTCGGGGAGGGCATTAGGCGACAATTTAGAAGGGGCATGTTCCATATTTTTGCAAAAAAGTTTCATTTTGGTACGCCACATTTATTGGATTTTCATGTTGCTGCGTGGTGGTTGGCTAGGCTGTACGCGTGCTTTCGTAAAGTGGCACCTTTGGCCCTACCCGTTGAAGTTTTCGCTTTGGTCCACTGCCACCACACACCCACAGTGCCATTGCACCCCCTGCCACCCCCGCGCGCGCGCTCGCTCGCCTCGTCTCGTCAAGCCAAGGCATGGCTGGCTTGGCTTGGCATGGTATGGTATGGTATGGCTTGGTGCGAGAGCCAGGTGCTTTCATAATGAAGTGCGGTGATACTTGCCAACACAATATCTCAATATTGATTTCGGGACTTGCTGTCAAGTTATTGCAGCTCCCCCTTCAGGGTTCCGGGAAGACATTAGGCGACAATTTAGAAGGGGCATGTTCCATTTTTTTGCAAAAAAGTTTCATTTTGGTACGCCACATTTATTGGATTTTCAGGTTGTTGCGTGGTGATTGGCTAGGCTGTACGCGTGCTTTCGTAAAGTGGCACCTTTGGCCCTACCCGTTGAAGTTTTCGCTTTGGTCCCCTGCCACCACACACCCACAGTGCCTTTGCACCCCCCGCCACCCCCGCGCGCGCGCTCGCTTGCCTCGTCTCGTCAAGCCAAGGCATGGCTGGCTTGGCTTGGCATGGTATGGTATGGTATGGCTTGGTGCGAGAGCCAGGTGCTTTCATAATGAAGTGCGGTGATACCTGCTGACACAATATCTCAAAATTGAATTCGGGACTTTTTGTCAAGTTATTGCAGCTCCCCCTTCAGGATTCCGGGAAGGCATTAGGCGACAATTTAGAAGGGGCATGTTCCATATTTTTGCAAAAAAGTTTCATTTTTGTACGCCACATTTATTGGATTTTCAGGTTGCTGCGTGGTGGTTGGCTAGGCTGTACGCGTGCTTTCGTAAGATGGCACCTTTGGCCCTACCCGTTGAAGTTTTCGCTCTGGTCCACTGCCACCACACACCCACACTGCCATTGCACCCTCTGCCACCCCCGCGCGCGCGCTCGCTCGCCTCGTCTCGTCAAGCCAAGGCATGGCTGGCTTGGCTTGGCATGGTATGGTATGGTATGGCTTGGTGCGAGAGCCAGGTGCTTTCATAATGAAGTGCGGTGATACTTGCCGAGACAATATCTCAAAATTGAATTCGGGACTTTCTGTCAAGTTATTGCAGCTCCCCCTTCAGGGTTCCGGGAAGACATTAGGCGACAATTTAGAAGGGGCATGTTCCATATTTTTGCAAAAATATTTCATTTTGGTACGCCACATTTATTGGATTTTCAGGCTGTTGCGTGGTGGTTGGCTAGGCTGTACGCGTGCTTTCGTAAAGTGGCACCTTTGGCCCGACCCGTTGAAGTTTTCGCTTTGGTCCACTGCCACCACACACCCACACTGCCATTGCACCCCCCGCCACCCCCGCGCGCGCGCTCGCTTGCCTCGTCTCGTCAAGCCAAGGCATGGCTGGCTTGGCTTGGCATGGTATGGTATGGTATGGCTTGGTGCGAGAGCCAGGTGCTTTCATAATGAAGTGCGGTGATACTTGCCGAGACAATATCTCAAAATTGAATTCGGGACTTTCTGTCAAGTTATTGCAGCTCCCCCTTCAGGGTTCCGGGAAGGCATAAGGCGACAATTTAGAAGGGTCATGTTCCGTATTTTTGCAAAAAAGTTTCATTTTGGTACGCCACATTTATTGGATTTTCATGTTGCTGCGTGGTGGTTGGCTAGGCTGTACGCGTGCTTTCGTAAAGTGGCACCTTTGGCCCTACCCGTTGAAGTTTTCGCTTTGGTCCACTGCCACCACACACCCACAGTGCCATTGCACCCCCCGCCACCCCCGCGCGCGCGCTTGCTCGCCTCGTCTCGTCAAGCCAAGGCATGGCTGGCTTGGCTTGGCATGGTATGGTATGGTATGGCTTGGTGCGAGAGCCAGGTGCTTTCATAATGAAGTGCGGTGATACTTGCCAATACAATATCTCAAAATTGATTTCGGGACTTGCTGTCAAGTTATTGCAGCTCCCCCTTCAGGGTTCCGGGAAGGCATTAGGCGACAATTTAGAAGGGGCATGTTCCATATTTTTGCAAAAAAGTTTCATTTTGGTACGCCACATTTATTGGATTTTCATGTTGCTGCGTGGTGGTTGGCTAGGCTGTACGCGTGCTTTCGTAAAGTGGCACTTTTGGCCCTACCCGTTGAAGTTTTCGCTTTGGTCCACTGCCACCACACACCCACAGTGCCATTGCACCCCCTGCCACCCCCGCGCGCGCGCTCGATCGCCTCGTCTCGTCAAGCGAAGGCATGGCTGGCTTGGCTTGGCATGGTATGGTATGGTATGACTTGGTGCGAGAGCCAGGTGCTTTCATAATGAAGTGCGGTGATACTTGCCAACACAATATCTCAAAATTGATTTCGGGACTTGCTGTCAAGTTATTGCAGCTCCCCCTTCAGGGTTCCAGGAAGAAGATTAGGCGACAATTTAGAAGGGGCATGTTCCATATTTTTGCAAAAAAGTTTCATTTTGGTACGCCACATTTATTGGATTTTCAGGTTGTTGCGTGGTGGTTGGCTAGGCCGTACGCGTGCTTTCGTAAAGTGGCACCTTTGGCCCTACCCGTTGAAGTTTTCGCTTTGGTCCCCTGCCACCACACACCCACAGTGCCATTGCACCCCCCGCCACCCCCGCGCGCGCGCTCGCTTGCCTCGTCTCGTCAACCCAAGGCATGGCTGGCTTGGCTTGGCATGGTATGGTATGGTATGGCTTGGTGCGAGAGCCAGGTGCTTTCATAACGAAGTGCGGTGATACCTGCCGACACAATATCTCAAAATTGAATTCGGGACTTTTTGTCAAGTTATTGCAGCTCCCCCTTCAGGGTTCCGGGAAGGCATTAGGCGACAATTTAGAAGGGGCAGGTTCCATATTTTTGCAAAAAAGTTTCATTTTGGTACGCCACATTTATTGGATTTTCAGGTTGCTGCGTGGTGGTTGGCTAGGCTGTACGCGTGCTTTCGTAAGATGGCACATTTGGCCCTACCCGTTGAAGTTTTTGCTCTGGTCCACTGCCACCACACACCCACACTGTCATTGCACCCCCCGCCACCCCCGCGCGCGCGCTCGCTCGCCTCGTCTCGTCAAGCCAAGGCATGGCTGGCTTGGCTTGGCATGGTATTGGTATGGTATGGCTTGGTGCGAGAGCCAGGTGCTTTCATAATGAAGTGCGGTGATACTTGCCGAGACAATATCTCAAAAATGAATTCGGGACTTTCTGTCAAGTTATTGCAGCTCCCCCTTCAGGGTTCCGGGAAGACATTAGGCGACAATTTAGAAGGGGCATGTTCCATATTTTTGCAAAAAAGTTTCATTTTGGTACGCCACATTTATTGGATTTTCAGGCTGTTGCGTGGTGGTTGGCTGGGCTGTACGCGTGCTTTCGTAAAGTGGCACCTTTGGCCCTACCCGTTGAAGTTTTCGCTTTGGTTCACTGCAACCACACACCCACACTGCCATTGCACCCCCCGCCACCCCCGCGCGCGCGCTCGCTTGCCTCGTCTCGTCAAGCCAAGGCATGGCTGGCTTGGCTTGGCATGGTATGGTATGGTATGGCTTGGTGCGAGAGCCAGGTGCTTTCATAATGAAGTGCGGTGATACTTGCCGAGACAATATCTCAAAATTGAATTCGGGACTTTCTGTCAAGTTATTGCAGCTCCCCCTTCAGGGTTCCGGGAAGGCATTAGGCGACAATTTAGAGGGGGCATGTTCCATATTTTTGCAAAAAAGTTTCATTTTGGTACGCCACATTTATTGGATTTTCATGTTGCTGCGTGGTGGTTGGCTAGGCTGTACGCGTGCTTTCGTAAAGTGGCACCTTTGGCCCTACCCGTTGAAGTTTTCGCTTTGGTCCACTGCCACCACACACCCACAGTGCCATTGCACCCCCCGCCACCCCCGCGCGCGCGCTCGCTCGCCTCGTCCCGTCAAGCCAAGGCATGGCTGGCTTGGCTTGGCATGGTATGGTATGGTATGGCTTGGTGCGAGAGCCAGGTGCTTTCATAATGAAGTGCGGTGATAATTGCCGACACAATATCTCAAAATTGAACTCGGGACTTTCTGTCAAGTTATTGCAGCTCCCCCTTCAGGGTTCTGGGAAGGCATTAGGCGACAATTTAGAAGGGGCATGTTCCATATTTTTGCAAAAAAGCTTCATTTTGGTACGCCACATTTATTAGATTTTCAGGTTGCTGCGTGGTGGTTGGCTAGGCTGTACGCGTGCTTTCGTAAAGTGGCACCTTTGGCCCTACCCGTTGAAGTTTTCGGTTTGGTCCACTGCCACCACACACCCACAGTGCCATTGCAATTCCCGCCACCCCCGCGCGCGCGCTCGCTCGCCTCGTCTCGTCAAGCCAAGGCATGGCTGGCTTGGCTTGGCATGGTATGGTATGGTATGGCTTGGTGCGAGAGCCAGGTGCTTTCATAATGAAGTGCGGTGATACTTGCCGACACAATATCTCAAAATTGAATTCGGAACTTTCTGTCAAGTTATTGCAGCCCCCCCTTCAGGGTTCCGGGAAGGCATTAGGCGACAATTTAGAAGGGGCATGTTCCATATTTTTGCAAAAAAGTTTCATTTTGGTACGCCACATTTATTGGATTTTCAGGTTGCTGCGTGGTGGTTGGCTAGGCTGTACGCGTGCTTTCGTAAAGTGGCACCTTTGGCCCTACCTGTTGAAGTTTTCGCTTTGGTCCACTGCCACCACACACCCACAGTGCCATTGCACCCTTCGCCACCCCCGCACGCGCGCTCGCTCGCCTCGTCTCGTCAAGCCAAGGCATGGCTGGCTTGGCTTGGCATGGTATGGTATGGTATGGCTTGGTGCGAGAGCCAGGTGCTTTCATAATGAAGTGCGGTGATACTTGCCGACACAATATCTCAAAATTGAATTCGGGACTTTCTGTCAAGTTATTGCAGCTCCTCCTTCAGGGTCCTGGGAAGGCATTAGGCGACAATTTAGAAGGGGCATGTTCCACATTTTTGCAAAAAAGTTTCATTTTGGTACGCCACATTTATTGGATTTTCAGGTTGCTGCGTGGTGGTTGGCTAGGCTGTACGCGTGCTTTCGTAAAGTGGCACCTTTGGCCCTACCCGTTGAAGTTTTCGGTTTGGTCCACTGCCACCACACACCCACAGTGCCATTGCACCCCCCGCCACCCCCGCGCGCGCGCTCGCTCGCCTCGTCTCGTCAAGCCAAGGCATGGCTGGCTTGGCTTGGCATGGTATGGTATGGTATGGCTTGGTGCGAGAGCCATGTGCTTTCATAAAGAAGTGCGGTGATACTTGCCGACACAATATCTCAAAATTGAATTCGGGACTTTCTGTCAAGTTATTGCAGCCCCCCCTTCAGGGATCGGGGGAGGCATTAGGCGACAATTTAGAAGGGGCATGTTCCACATTTTTGCAAAAAAGTTTCATTTTGGTACGCCACATTTATTGGATTTTCAGGTTGCTGCGTGGTGGTTGGCTAGGCTGTACGCGTGCTTTCGTAAAGTGGCACCTTTGGCCCTACCCGTTGAAGTTTTCGCTTTGGTCCACTGCCACCACACACCCACAGTGCCATTGCACCCCCCGCCACCCCCGCACGCGCGCTCGCTCGCCTCGTCTCGTCAAGCCAAGGCATGGCTGGCTTGGCTTGGCATGGTATGGTATGGTATGGCTTGGTGCGAGAGCCAGGTGCTTTCATAATGAAGTGCGGTGATACTTGCCGACACAATATCTCAAAATTGAATTCGGGACTTTCTGTCAAGTTATTGCAGCTCCTCCTTCAAGGTTCCAGAAAGGCATTAGGCGACAATTTAGAAGGGGCATGTTCCACATTTTTGCAAAAAAGTTTCATTTTGGTACCCCACATTTATTGGATTTTCAGGTTGCTGCGTGGTGGTTGGCTAGGCAGTACGCGTGCTTTCGTAAAGTGGCACCTTTGGCCCTACCCGTTGAAGTTTTCGGTTTGGTCCACTGCCACCACACACCCACAGTGCCATTGCACCCCCCGCCACCCCCGCGCGCGCGCTCGCTCGCCTCGTCTCGTCAAGCCAAGGCATGGCTGGCTTGGCTTGGCATGGTATGGTATGGTATGGCTTGGTGCGAGAGCCATGTGCTTTCATAATGAAGTGCGGTGATACTTGCCGACACAATATCTCAAAATTGAATTCGGGACTTTCTGTCAAGTTATTGCAGCTCCCCCTTCAGGGTTCCGGGAAGGCATTAGGCGACAATTTAGAAGGGGCATGTTCCATATTTTTGCAAACAAGATTCATTTTGGTACGCCACAATTATTGGATTTTCAGGTTGCTGCGTGGTGGTTGGCTAGGCTGTACGCGTGCTTTCGTAAAGTGGCACCTTTGGCCCTACCCGTTGAAGTTTTCGCTCTGGTCCACTGCCACCACACACCCACAGTGCCATTGCACCCCCCGCCACCCCCGCGCGCGCGCTCCCTCGCCTCGTATTGTCAAGCCAAGGCATGGCTGGCTTGGCTTGGCACGGTATGGTATGGTATGGCTTGGTGTGAGAGCCAGGTGCTTTCATAATGAAGTGCGGTGAAACCTGCCGACACAATATCTCAAAATTGAATTCGGGACTTTCTGTCAAGTTATTGCAGCTCCCCCTTCAGGGTTCCGGGAAGGCATTAGACGACAATTTAGAAGGGGCATGTTCCATATTTTTGCAAAAAAGTTTCATTTTGGTACGCCACATTTATTGGATTTTCAGGTTGCTGCGTGGTGGTTGGCTAGGCTGTACGCGTGCTTTCGTAAAGTGGCACCTTTGGCCCTACCCGTTGAAGTTTTCGCTTTGGTCCACTGCCACCACACACCCACAGTGCCATTGCACCCCCCGCCACCCCCGCGCGCGCGCTCGCTCGCCTCGTCTCGTCAAGCCAAGGCATGGCTGGCTTGGCTTGGCATGGTATGGTATGGTATGGCTTGGTGCGAGAGCCAGGTGCTTTCATAATGAAGTGCGGTGATACTTGCCGAGACAATATCTCAAAATTGAATTCGGGACTTTCTGTCAAGTTATTGCAGCTCCCCCTTCAGGGTTCCGGGAAGGCATTAGGCGATAATTTAGAAGGGGCATGTTCCATATTTTTGCAAAAAAGTTTCATTTTGGTACACCACATTTATTGGATTTTCAGGTTGCTGCGTGGTGGTTGGCTAGGCTGTACGCGTGCTTTCGTAAAGTGGCACCTTTGGCCCTACCCGTTGAAGTTTTCGCTCTGGTCCACTGCCACTACACACCCGCACTGCCATTGCACCCCCCGCCACCCCCGCGCGCGCGCTCGCTCGCCTCGTCTCGTCAAGGCAAGGCATGGCTGGCTTGGCTTGGCACGGTATGGTATGGTATGGCTTGGTGCGAGAGCCAGGTGCTTTCATAATGAAGTGCGGTGATACCTGCCGACACAATATCTCAAAATTGAATTCGCGACGTTTTGTCAAGTTATTGCAGCTCCCCCTTTCAGGGTTCCGGGAAGGCATTAGACGACAATTCAGAAGGGGCATGTTCCATATTTTTGCAAAAACGTTTCATTTTGGTACGCCACATTTATTGGATTTTCAGGTTGCTGCGTGGTGGTTGGCTAGGCTGTACGCGTGCTTTCGTAAAGTGGCACATTTGGCCCTACCCGTTGAAGTTTTCGCTTTGGTCCACTGCCACCACACACCCACAGTGCCATTGCACCCCCCGCCACCCCCGCGCGCGCGCTCGCTCGCCTCGTCTCGTCAAGCCAAGGCATGGCTGGCTTGGCTTGGCATGGTATGGTATGGTATGGCTTGGTGCGAGAGCCAGGTGCTTTCATAATGAAGTGCGGTGATATTTGCCGAGACAATATCTCAAAATTGAATTCGGGACTTTCTGTCAAGTTATTGCAGCTCCCCCTTCAGGGTTCCGGGAAGGCATTAGGCGACAATTTAGAAGGGGCATGTTCCATATTTTTGCAAAAAAGTTTCATTTTGGTACGCCAAATTTATTGGATTTTCAGGTTGCTGCGTGGTGGTTGGCTAGGCTGTACGCGTGCTTTCGTAAAGTGGCACCTTTGGCCCTACCCGTTGAAGTTTTCGCTTTGGTCCACTGCCACCACACACCCACAGTGCCATTGCACCCCCCGCCACCCCCGCGCGCGCGCTCGCTCGCCTCGTCTCGTCAAGCCAAGTCATGGCTGGCTTGGCTTGGCATGGTATGGTATGGTATGGCTTGGTGCGAGAGCCAGGTGCTTTCATAATGAAGTGCGGTGATACTTGCCGAGACAATATCTCAAAATTGAATTCGGGACTTTCTGTCAAGTTATTGCAGCTCCCCCTTCAGGGTTCCGGGAAAGCATTAAGCGACAATTTAGAAGGGGCATGTTCCATATTTTTGCAAAAAAGGTTCATTTTGGTACGCCACATTTATTGGATTTTCAGGTTGCTGCGTGGTGGTTGGCTAGGCTGTGGGCGTGCTTTCGTAAAGTGGCACCTTTGGCCCTACCCGTTGAAGTTTTCGCTTTGGTCCACTGCCACCACACACCCACACTGCCATTGCACCCCCCGCCACCCCCGCGCGCGCGCTCGCTCGCCTCGTCTCGTCAAGCCAAGGCATGGCTGGCTTGGCTTGGCATGGTATGGTATGGTATGGCTTGGTGCGAGAGCCATGTGCTTTCATAATGAAGTGCGGTGATACTTGCCGACACAATATCTCAAAATTGAATTCGGGACTTTCTGTCAAGTTATTGCAGGTCCCCCTTCAGGGTTCCGGGAAGGCATTAGGCGACAATTTAGAAGGGGCATGTTCCATATTCTTGCAAACAAGATTCATTTTGGTACGCCACATTTATTGGATTTTCAGGTTGCTGCGTGGTGGTTGGCTAGGCTGTACGCGTGCTTTCGTAAAGTGGCACCTTTGGCCCTACCCGTTGAAGTTTTCGCTCTGGTCCACTGCCACCACACACCCACAGTGCCATTGCACCCCCCGCCACCCCCGCGCGCGCGCTCCCTCGCCTCGTATTGTCAAGCCAAGGCATGGCTGGCTTGGCTTGGCACGGTATGGTATGGTATGGCTTGGTGTGAGAGCCAGGTGCTTTCATAATGAAGTGCGGTGAAACCTGCCGACACAATATCTCAAAATTGAATTCGGGACTTTCTGTCAAGTTATTGCAGCTCCCCCTTCAGGGTTCCGGGAAGGCATTAGACGACAATTTAGAAGGGGCATGTTCCATATTTTTGCAAAAAAGTTTCATTTTGGTACGCCACATTTATTGGATTTTCAGGTTGCTGCGTGGTGGTTGGCTAGGCTGTACGCGTGCTTTCGTAAAGTGGCACCTTTGGCCCTACCCGTTGAAGTTTTCGCTTTGGTCCACTGCCACCACACACCCACAGTGCCATTGCACCCCCCGCCACCCCCGCGCGCGCGCTCGCTCGCCTCGTCTCGTCAAGCCAAGGCATGGCTGGCTTGGCTTGGCATGGTATGGTATGGTATGGCTTGGTGCGAGAGCCAGGTGCTTTCATAATGAAGTGCGGTGATACTTGCCGAGACAATATCTCAAAATTGAATTCGGGACTTTCTGTCAAGTTATTGCAGCTCCTCCTTCAGGGTTCCGGGAAGGCATTAGGCGATAATTTAGAAGGGGCATGTTCCATATTTTTGCAAAAAAGTTTCATTTTGGTACACCACATTTATTGGATTTTCAGGTTGCTGCGTGCCGGTTGGCTAGGCTGTACGCGTGCCTTCGTAAAGTGGCACCTTTGGCCCTACCCGTTGAAGTTTTCGCTCTGGTCCACTGCCACTACACACCCGCACTGCCATTGCACCCCCCGCCACCCCCGCGCGCGCGCTCGCTCGCCTCGTCTCGTCAAGGCAAGGCATGGCTGGCTTGGCTTGGCACGGTATGGTATGGTATGGCTTGGTGCGAGAGCCAGGTGCTTTCATAATGAAGTGCGGTGATACCTGCCGACACAATATCTCAAAATTGAATTCGCGACGTTTTGTCAAGTTATTGCAGCTCCCCCTTTCAGGGTTCCGGGAAGGCATTAGACGACAATTCAGAAGGGGCATGTTCCATATTTTTGCAAAAAAGTTTCATTTTGGTACGCCACATTTATTGGATTTTCAGGTTGCTGCGTGGTGGTTGGCTAGGCTGTACGCGTGCTTTCGTAAAGTGGCACATTTGGCCCTACCCGGTGAAGTTTTCGCTTTGGTCCACTGCCACCACACACCCACAGTGCCATTGCACCCCCCGCCACCCCCGCGCGCGCGCTCGCTCGCCTCGTCTCGTCAAGCCAAGGCATGGCTGGCTTGGCTTGGCATGGTATGGTATGGTATGGCTTGGTGCGAGAGCCAGGTGCTTTCATAATGAAGTGCGGTGATATTTGCCGAGACAATATCTCAAAATTGAATTCGGGACTTTCTGTCAAGTTATTGCAGCTCCCCCTTCAGGGTTCCGGGAAGGCATTAGGCGACAATTTAGAAGGGGCATGTTCCATATTTTTGCAAAAAAGTTTCATTTTGGTACGCCAAATTTATTGGATTTTCAGGTTGCTGCGTGGTGGTTGGCTAGGCTGTACGCGTGCTTTCGTAAAGTGGCACCTTTGGCCCTACCCGTTGAAGTTTTCGCTTTGGTCCACTGCCACCACACACCCACAGTGCCATTGCACCCCCCGCCACCCCCGCGCGCGCGCTCGCTCGCCTCGTCTCGTCAAGCCAAGGCATGGCTGGCTTGGCTTGGCATGGTATGGTATGGTATGGCTTGGTGCGAGAGCCAGGTGCTTTCATAATGAAGTGCGGTGATACTTGCCGAGACAATATCTCAAAATTGAATTCGGGACTTTCTGTCAAGTTATTGCAGCTCCCCCTTCAGGGTTCCGGGAAAGCATTAGGCGACAATTTAGAAGGGGCATGTTCCATATTTTTGCAAAAAAGGTTCATTTTGGTACGCCACATTTATTGGATTTTCAGGTTGCTGCGTGGTGGTTGGCTAGGCTGTGGGCGTGCTTTCGTAAAGTGGCACCTTTGGCCCTACCCGTTGAAGTTTTCGCTTTGGTCCACTGCCACCACACACCCACACTGCCATTGCACCCCCCGCCACCCCCGCGCGCGCGCTCGCTCGCCTCGTCTCGTCAAGCCAAGGCATGGCTGGCTTGGCTTGGCATGGTATGGTATGGTATGGCTTGGTGCGAGAGCCATGTGCTTTCATAATGAAGTGCGGTGATACTTGCCGACACAATATCTCAAAATTGAATTCGGGACTTTCTGTCAAGTTATTGCAGGTCCCCCTTCAGGGTTCCGGGAAGGCATTAGGCGACAATTTAGAAGGGGCATGTTCCATATTTTTGCAAAAAAGTTTCATTTTGGTACGCCACATTTATTGGATTTTCAGGTTGTTGCGTGGTGGTTGGCTAGGCTGTACGCGTGCTTTCGTAAAGTGGCACCTTTGGCCCTACCCGTTGAATTTTTCGCTTTGGTCCACTGCCACCACACACCCACAGTGCCATTGCACCCCCTGCCACCCCCGCGCGCTCGCTCGCTCGCCTCGTCTCGTCAAGCCAAGGCATGGCTGGCTTGGCTTGGCATGGTATGGTATGGTATGGCTGGGTGCGAGAGCCAGGTGCTCTCATAATGAAGTGCGGTGATACTTGCCGAGACAATATCTCAAAATTGAATTCGGGACTTTCTGTCAAGTTATTGCAGCTCCCCCTTCAGGGTTCCGGAAAGGCATTAGGCGACAATTTAGAAGGGGCATGTTCCATATTTTTGCAAAAAAGTTTCATTTTGGTACGCCACATTTATTGGATTTTCATGTTGCTGCGTGGTGGTTGGCTAGGCTGTACGCGTGCTTTCGTAAAGTGGCACCTTTGGCCCTACCCGTTGAAGTTTTCGCTCTGGTCCACTGCCACCACACACCCACACTGCCATTGCACCCCACGCCACCCCCGCGCGCGCGCTCACTCGCCTCGTCTCGTCAAGCCAAGGCATGGCTGGCTTGGCTTGGCATGGTATGGTATGGTATGGCTTGGTGCGAGAGCCAGGTGCTTTCATAATGAAGTGCGGTGATACTTGCCGAGACAATATCTCAAAATTGAATTCGGGACTTTCTGTCAAGTTATTGCAGCTCCCCCTTCAGGGTTCCGGGAGGGCATTAGGGGACAATTTAGAAGATGCATTTTCCATATTTTTGCAAAAAAGTTTCATTTTGGTACGCCACATTTATTGGATTTTCATGTTGCTGCGTGGTGGTTGGCTAGGCTGTACGCGTGCTTTCGTAAAGTGGCACCTTTGGCCCTACCCGTTGAAGTTTTCGCTTTGGTCCACTGCCACCACACACCCACACTGCCATTGCACCCCCCGCCGGGCCCGCGCGCGCGCTCGCTCGCCTCGTCTCGTCAAGCCAAGGCATGGCTGGCTTGGCTTGGCATGGTATGGTATGGTATGGCTTGGTGCGAGAGCCAGGTGCTTTCATAATGAAGTGCGGTGATACTTGCCGACACAATATCTCAAAATTGAATTCGGGACCTTCTGTCAAGTTATTGCAGCTCCCCCTTCAGGGTTCCGGGAAGGCATTAGGCGACAATTTAGAAGGGGCATGTTCCATATTTTTGCAAAAAAGTTTCATTTTGGTACGCCAAATTTAGTGGATTTTCAGGTTGCTGCGTGGTGGTTGGCTAGGCTGTACGCGTGCTTTCGTAAAGTGGCACCTTTGGCCCTACCCATTGAAGTTTTCGCTTTGGTCCACTGCCACCACACACCCACAGTGCCATTGCACCCCCCGCCACCCCCGCGCGCGCGCTCGCTCGCCTCGTCTCGTCAAGCCAAGGCATGGCTGGCTTGGCTTGGCATGGTATGGTATGGTATGGCTTGGTGCGAGAGCCATGTGCTTTCATAATGAAGTGCGGTGATACTTGCCGACACAATATCTCAAAATTGAATTCGGGACTTTCTGTCAAGTTATTGCAGCTCCCCCTTCAGGGTTCCGGGAAGGCATTGGGCGACAATTTAGAAGGGGCATGTTCCATATTTTTGCAAAAAAGTTTCATTTTGGTACGCCACATTCATTGGATTTTCAGGTTGCTGCGTGGTGGTTGGCTAGGCTGTACACCCGCTTTCGTAAAGTGGCACCTTTGGCCCTACCCGTTGAAGTTTTCGCTCTGGTCCACTGCCACCACACACCCACAGTGCCATTGCACCCCCCGCCACCCCCGCGCGCGCGCTCCCTCGCCTCGTCTCGTCAAGCCAAGGCATGGCTGGCTTGGCTTGGCATGGTATTGTATGGTATGGCTTGGTGCGAGAGCCAGGTGCTTTCATAATGAAGTGCGGTGATACTTGCCGACACAATATCTCAAAATAGAATTCGGGACTTTCTGTCAAGTTATTGCAGCTCCCCCTTCAGGGTTCCGGGAAGGCATTAGGCGACAATTTAGAAGGGGCATGTTCCATATTTTTGCAAAAAGGTTTCATTTTGGTACGCCACATTTATTGGATTTTCAGGTTGCTGCGTAGTGGTTGGCTAGGCTGTACGCGTGCTTTCGTAAATTGGCACCTTTGGCCCTACCCGTTGAAGTTTTCGCTTTGGTCCACTGCCACTACACACCCACACTGCCATTGCACCCCCCGCCACCCCCGCGCGCGCGCTCGCTTGCCTCGTCTCGTCAAGCCAAGGCATGGCTGGCTTGGCTTGGCATGGTATGGTATGGTATGGCTTGGTGCGAGAGCCAGGTGCTTTCATAATGAAGTGCGGTGATACTTGCCGAGACAATATCTCAAAATTGAATTCGGGACTTTCTGTCAAGTTATTGCAGCTCCCCCTTCAGGGTTCCGGGAAGGCATTAGGCGACAATTTAGAAGATGCATTTTCCATATTTTTGCAAAAAATTTTCATTTTGGTACGCCACATTTATTGGATTTTCATGTTGCTGCGTGGTGGTTGGCTAGGCTGTACGCGTGCTTTCGTAAAGTGGCACCTTTGGCCCTACCCGTTGAAGTTTTCGCTTTGGTCCACTGCCACCACACACCCACAGTGCCATTGCACCCCCGGCCACCCCCGCGCGCGCGCTCGCTCGCCTCGTCTCGTCAAGCCAAGGCATGGCTGGCTTGGCTTGGCATGGTATGGTATGGTATGGCTTGGTGCGAGAGCCAGGTGCTTTCATAATGAAGTGCGGTGATACTTGCCGACACAATATCTCAAAATTGAATTCGGGACTTTCTGTCAAGTTATTGCAGCTCCCCCTTCAGGGTTCCGGGAAGGCATTGAGAGACAATTTAGAAGGGGCATGTCCCATATTTTTGCAAAAAAGTTTCATTTTGGTACGCCAAATTTATTGGATTTTCAGGTTGCTACGTGGTGGTTGGCTAGGCTGTACGCGTGCTTTCGTAAAGTGGCACCTTTGGCCCTACCCATTGAAGTTTTCGCTTTGGTCCACTGCCACCACACACCCACAGTGCCATTGCACCCCCCGCCACCCCCGCGCGCGCGCTCGCTCGCCTCGTCTCGTCAACCCAAGGCATGGCTGGCTTGGCTTGGCATGGTATGGTATGGTATGGCTTGGTGCGAGAGCCATGTGCTTTCATAATGAAGTGCGGTGATACTTGCCGACACAATATCTCAAAATTGAATTCGGGACTTTCTGTCAAGTTATTACAGCTCCCCCTTCAGGGTTCCGGGAAGGCATTGGGCGACAATTTAGAAGGGGCATGTTCCATATTTTTGCAAAAAAGTTTCATTTTGGTACGCCACATTCATTGGATTTTCAGGTTGCTGCGTGGTGGTTGGCTAGGCTGTACACCCGCTTTCGTAAAGTGGCACCTTTGGCCCTACCCGTTGAAGTTTTCGCTCTGGTCCACTGCCACCACACACCCACAGTGCCATTGCACCCGCCGCCACCCCTGCGCGCGCGCTCCCTCGCCTCGTCTCGTCAAGCCAAGGCATGGCTGGCTTGGCTTGGCATGGTATTGTATGGTATGGCTTGGTGCGAGAGCCAGGTGCTTTCATAATGAAGTGCGGTGATACTTGCCGACACAATATCTCAAAATTGAATTCGGGACTTTCTGTCAAGTTATTGCAGCTCCCCCTTCAGGGTTCCGGGAAGGCATTAGGCGACAATTTAGAAGGGGCATGTTCCATATTTTTGCAAAAAAGTTTCATTTTGGTACGCCACATTTATTGGATTTTCAGGTTGCTGCGTGGTGGTTGGCTAGGCTGTACGCGTGCTTTCGTAAAGTGGCACCTTTGGCCCTACCCGTTGAAGTTATCGCTCTGGTCCACTGCCACCACACACCCACAGTGCCATTGCACCCCCCGCCACCCCCGCGCGCGCGCTCCCTCGCCTCGTCTTGTCAAGCCAAGGCATGGCTGGCTTGGCTTGGCACGGTATGGTATGGTATGGCTTGGTGCGAGAGCCAGGTGCTTTCATAATGAAGTGCGGTGATACCTGCCGACACAATATCTCAAAATTGAATTCGGGACTTTTTATCAAGTTATTGCAGCTCCCCCTTCAGGGTTCCGGGAAGGCATTAGACGACATTTTAGAAGGGGCATGTTCCATATTTTTGCAAAAATGTTTCATTTTGGTACGCCACATTTATTGGATTTTCAGGTTGCTGCGTGGTGGTTGCCTAGGCTGTACGCGTGCTTTCGTAAAGTGGCACCTTTGGCCCTACCCGTTGAAGTTTTCGCTTTGGTCCACTGCCACCACACACCCACAGTGCCATTGCACCCCCCGCCACCCCCGCGCGCGCGCTCGCTCGCCTCGTCTCGTCAAGCCAAGGCATGGCTGGCTTGGCTTGGCATGGTATGGTATGGTATGGCTTGGTGCGAGAGCCAGGTGCTTTCATAATGAAGTGCGGTGATACTTGCCGAGACAATATCTCAAAATTGAATTCGGGACTTTCTGTCAAGTTATTGCAGCTCCCCCTTCAGGGTTCCGGGAAGGCATTAGGCGACAATTTAGAAGCGGCATGTTCCATATTTTTGCAAAAAAGTTTCATTTTTGTACGCCACATTTATTGGATTTTCAGGTTGCTGCGTGGTGGTTGGCTAGGCTGTACGCGTGCTTTCGTAAAGTGGCACCTTTGGCCCTACCCGTTGAAGTTTTCGCTCTGGTCCACTGCCACCACACACCCACACTGCCATTGCACCCCCCGCCACCCCCGCGCGCGCGCTCGCTCGCTTCGTCTCGTCAAGCCAAGGCATGGCTGGCTTGGCTTGGCATGGTATGGTATGGTATGGCTTGGTGCGAGAGCCAGGTGCCTTTATAATGAAGTGCGGTGATACTTGCCGAGACAATATCTCAAAATTGAATTCGGGACTTTCTGTCAAGTTATTGCAGCTCCCCCTTCAGGGTTCCGGGAAGGCATTAGGCGACAATTTAGAAGGGGCATGTTCCATATTTTTGCAAAAAAGTTTCATTTTGATACGCCACATTTATTGGATTTTCATGTTGCTGCGTGGTGGTTGGCTAGGCTGTACGCGTGCTTTCGTAAAGTGGCACCTTTGGCCCTACCCGTTGAAGTTTTCGCTTTGGTCCACTGCCACCACACACCCACAGTGCCATTGCACCCCCTGCCACCCCCGCGCGCGCGCTCGCTCGCCTCGTCTCGTCAAGCCAAGGCATGGCTGGCTTGGCTTGGCATGGTATGGTATGGTATGGCTTGGTGCGAGAGCCAGGTGCTTTCATAATGAATTACGGTGATACTTGCCGACACAATATCTCAAAATTGAATTCGGGACTTTCTGTCAAGTTATTGCAGCTCCCCCTTCAGGGTTCCGGGAAGGCATTAGGCGACAATTTAGAAGGAGCATGTTCCATATTTTTGCAAAACAGCTTCATTTTGGTACGCCACATTTATTGGATTTTCAGGTTGCTGCGTGGTGGTTGGCTAGGCTGTACGCGTGCTTTCTTAAAGTGGCACCTTTGGCCCTACCCGTTGAAGTTTTCGTCTTGGTCCACTGCCACCACACACCCACACTGCCATTGCACCCCCCGCCACCCCCAGGCGCGCGCTCGCTCGCCTCGTCTTGTCAAGCCAAGGCATGGCTGGCTTGGCTTGGCATGGTATGGTATGGTATGGCTTGGTGCGAGAGCCATGTGCTTTCATAATGAAGTGCGGTGATACTTGCCGACACAATATCTCAAAATTGAATTCGGGACTTTCTGTCAAGTTATTGCAGCTCCCCCTTCAGGGTTCCGGGAAGGCATTAGGCGACAATTTAGAAGGGGCATGTTCCATATTTTTGCAAAAAAGTTTCATTTTGGTACGCCACATTTATTGGATTTTCAGGTTGCTGCGTGGTGGTTGGCTAGGCTGTACACCTGCTTTCGTAAAGTGGCACCTTTGGCCCTACCCGTTGAAGTTTTCGCTCTGGTCCACTGCCACCACACACCCACAGTGCCATTGCACCCCCCGCCACCCCCGCGCGCGCGCTCCCTCGCCTCGTCTCGTCAAGCCAAGGCATGGCTGGCTTGGCTTGGCACGGTATGGTATGGTATGGCTTGGTGCGAGAGCCAGGTGCTTTCATAATGAAGTGCGGTGATACCTGCGACACAATATCTCAAAATTGAATTCGTGACTTTTTGTCAAGTTATTGCAGCTCCCCCTTCAGGGTTCCGGGAAGGCATTAGACGACAATTTAGAAGGGGCATGTTCCATATTTTTGCAAAAAAGTTTCATTTTGGTACGCCACATTTATTGGATTTTCAGGTTGCTGCGTGGTGGTTGGCTAGGCTGTACGCGTGCTTTCGTAAAGTGGCACCTTTGGCCCTACCCGTTGAAGTTTTCGCTTTGGTCCACTGCCACCACACACCCACAGTGCCATTGCATCCCCCGCCACCCCCGCGCGCGCTCGCTCGCCTCGTCTCGTCAAGCCAAGGCATGGCTGGCTTGGCTTGGCATGGTATTGTATGGTATGGCTTGGTGCGAGAGCCAGGTGCTTTCATAATGACGTGCGGTGATACTTGCCGAGACAATATCTCAAAATTGAATTCGGGACTTTCTGTCAAGTTATTGCAGCTCCCCCTTCAGGGTTCCGGGAAGGCATTAGGCGACAATTTAGAAGGGGCATGTTCCATATTTTTGCAAAAATATTTCATTTTGGTACGCCACAATTATCCGATTTTCAGGTTGCTGCGTGGTGGTTGGCTAGGCTGTACGCGTGCTTTCGGAAAGTGGCACCTTTGGCCCTACCCGTTGAGGTTTTTGCTTTGGTCCACTGCCACCACACACCCATACTGCCATTGCACCCCCCGCCACCCCCGCGCGCGCGCTCCCTCGCCTCGTCTCGTCAAGCCAAGGCATGGCTGGCTTGGCTTGGCACGGTATGGTATGGTATGGCTTGGTGCGAGAGCCATGTGCTTTCATAATGAAGTGCGGTGATACTTGCCGAGACAATATCTCAAAATTGAATTCGGGACTTTTTGTCAAGTTATTGCAGCTCCCCCTTCAGGGATCCGGGAAGGCATTAGACGACAATTTAGAAGGGGCATGTTCCATAGTTTTGCAAAAAAGCTTCATTTTGGTACGCCACATTTATTGGGTTTTCAGGTTGCTGCGTGGTGGTTGGCTAGGCTGTACGCGTGCTTTCGTAAAGTGGCACCTTTGGCCCTACCCGTTGAAGTTTTCGCTTTGGTCCACTGCCACCACACACCCACAGTGCCATTGCACCCCCCGCCACCCCCGCGCGCGCGCTCGCTCGCCTCGTCTCGTCAAGACAAGGCATGGCTGGCTTGGCTTGGCATGGTATGGTATGGTATGGCTTGGTGCGAGAGCCAGGTGCTTTCATAATGAAGTGCGGTGATACTTGCCGAGACAATATCTCAAAATTGAATTCGGGACTTTTTGTCAAGTTATTGCAGCTCCCCCTTCAGGGTTCCGGGAAGGCATTAGACGACAATTTAGAAGGGGCATGTTCGATATTTTTGCAAAAAGGTTTCATTTTGGTACGCCACATTTATTGGATTTTCAGGTTGCTGCGTGGTGGTTGGCTAGGCTGTACGCGTGCTTTCGTAGAGTGGTACCTTTGGCCCTACCCGTTGAAGTTTTCGCTTTGGTCCACTGCCACCACACACCCACACTGCCATTGCACCCCCCGCCACCCCCGCGCGCGCGCTCGCTCGCCTCGTCTCGTCAAGCCAAGGCATGGCTGGCTTGGCTTGGCATGGTATGGTATGGTATGGCTTGGTGCGAGAGCCAGGTGCTTTCATAATGAAGTGCGGTGATACTTGCCGACACAATATCTCAAAATTGAATTCGGGACTTTCTGTCAAGTTATTGCAGCTCCCCCTTCAGGGTTCCCGAAAGACATTAGGCGACAATTTAGAAGGGGCATGTTCCATATTTTTGCAAAAAAGTTTCATTTTGGTACGCCACATTTATTGGATTTTCAGGCTGTTGCGTGGTGGTTGGCTAGGCTGTACGCGTGCTTTCGTAAAGTGGCACCTTTGGCCCTACCCGTTAAAGTTTTCGCTTTGGTCCACTGCCACCACACACCTGCACTGCCATTGCACCCCCCGCCACCCCCGCGCGCGCGCTCCCTTGCCTCGTCTCGTCAAGCCAAGGCATGGCTGGCTTGGCTTGGCATGGTATGGCATGGTATGGCTTGGTGCGAGAGCCAGGTGCTTTCATAATGAAGTGCGGTGATACTTGCCGAGACAATATCTCAAAATTGAATTCGGGACTTTCTGTCAAGTTATTGCAGCTCCCCCTTCAGGGTTCCGGGAAGGCATTAGGCGACAGTTTAGAAGGGGCATGTTCCATATTTTTGCAAAAAAGTTTTATTTTGGTACGCCACATTTATTGGATTTTCATGTTGCTGCGTGGTGGTTGGCTAGGCTGTACGCGTGCTTTCGTAAAGTGGCACCTTTGGCCCTACCCGTTGAAGTTTTCGCTTTGGTCCACTGCCACCACACACCCACAGTGCCATTGCACCCCCCGCCACCCCCGCGCGCGCGCTCGCTCGCCTCGTCTCGTCAAGCCAAGGCATGGCTGGCTTGGCTTGGCATGGTATGGTATGGTATGGCTTGGTGCGAGAGCCATGTGCTTTCATAATGAAGTGCGGTGATACTTGCCGACACAATATCTCAAAATTGAATTCGGGACTTTCTGTCAAGTTATTGCAGCTCCCCCTTCAGGGTTCCGGAAAGACATTAGGCGACAATTTAGAAGGGGCATGTTCCATATTTTTGCAAAAAAGTTTCATTTTGGTACGCCACATTTATTGGATTTTCAGGCTGTTGCGTGGTGGTTGGCTAGGCTGTACGCGTGCTCTCGTAAAGTGGCACCTTTGGCCCTACGTGTTAAAGTTTTCGCTTTGGTCCACTGCCACCACACACCCACACTGCCATTGCACCCCCTGCCACCCCCTGTGCGCGCGCTCCCTTGCCTCGTCTCGTCAAGCCAAGGCATGGCTGGCTTGGCTTGGCATGGTATGGCATGGTATGGCTTGGTGCGAGAGCCAGGTGCTTTCATAATGAAGTGCGGTGATACTTGCCGAGACAATATCTCAAAATTGAATTCGGGACTTTCTGTCAAGTTATTGCAGCTCCCCCTTCAGGGTTCTGGAAAGGCATCAGGCGACAATTTAGAAGGGGCATGTTCCATATTTTTGCAAAAAAGTTTAATTTTGGTACGCCACATTTATTGGATTTTCAGGTTGCTGCGTGGTGGTTGGCTAGGCTGTACGCGTGCTTTCGTAAAGTGGCACCTTTGGCCCTACCCGTTGAAGTTTTCGCTCTGGTCCACTGCCACCACACACCCACACTGCCATTGCACCCCCCGCCACCCCCGCGCGCGCGCTCCCTCGCCTCGTCTCGTCAAGGCAAGGCATGGCTGGCTTGGCTTGGCACGGTATGGTATGGTATGGCTTGGTGCGAGAGCCAGGTGCTTTCATAATGAAGTGCGGTGATACCTGCCGAGACAATATCTCAAAATTGAATTCGGGACTTTTTGTCAAGTTATTGCAGCTCCCCTTCAGGGTTCCAGGAAGGTATTAGACGACAATTTAGAAGGGGCATGTTCCATATTTTTGCAAAAAAGTTTCATTTTGGTACGCCACATTTATTGGATTTTCAGGTTGCTGCGTGGTGGTTGGCTAGGCTGTACGCGTGCTTTCGTAAAGTGGCACCTTTGGCCCTACCCGTTGAAGTTTTCGCTTTGGTCCACTGCCACCACACACCCACACTGCCATTGCACCCCCCGCCACCCCCGCGCGCGCGCTCGCTTGCCTCGTCCCGTCAAGCCAAGGCATGGCTGGCTTGGCTTGGCATGGTATGGTATGGTATGGCTTGGTGCGAGAGCCAGGTGCTTTCATAATGAAGTGCGGTGATACTTGCCGAGACAATATCTCAAAATTGAATTCGGGACTTTTTGTCAAGTTATTGCAGCTCCCCCTTCAGGGTTCCGGGAAGGCATTAGGCGACAATTTAGAAGGGGCATGTTCCATATTTTTTGCAAAAAAGTTTCATTTTGGTACGCCACATTTATTGGATTTTCAGGTTGCTGCGTGGTGGTTGGCTAGGCTGTACGCGTGCTTTCGTAAAGTGGCACCTTTGGCCCTACCCGTTGAAGTTTTCGCTTTGGTCCACTGCCACCATACACCCACAGTGCCATTGCACCCCCCGCCACCCCCGCGCGCGCGCTCGCTCGCCTCGTCTCGTCAAGCCAAGGCATGGCTGGCTTGGCTTGGCATGGTATGGTATGGTATGGCTTGGTGCGAGAGCCAGGTGCTTTCATAATGAAGTGCGGTGATACTTGCCGACACAATATCTCAAAATTGAATTCGGGACTTTCTGTCAAGTTATTGCAGCTCCCCCTTCAGGGTTCCGGGAAGGCATTAGGCGACAATTTAGAAGGGGCATGTTCCATATTTTTGCAAAAAAGTTTCATTTTGGTACGCCACATTTATTGGATTTTCAGGTTGCTGCGTGGTGGTTGGCTAGGCTGTACGCGTGCTTTCGTAAAGTGGCACCTTTGGCCCTACCTGTTGAAGTTTTCGCTTTGGTCCACTGCCACCACACACCCACAGTGCCATTGCACCCCCCGCCACCCCCGCGCGCGCGCTTGCTCGCCTCGTCTCGTCAAGCCAAGGCATGGCTGGCTTGGCTTGGCATGGTATGGTATGGTATGGCTTGGTGCGAGAGCCATGTGCTTTCAAAATGAAGTGCGGTGATACTTGCCGACACAATATCTCAAAATTGAATTCGGGACTTTCTGTCAAGTTATTGCAGCTCCCCCTTCAGGGTTCCGGGAAGGCATCAGGCGACAATTTAGAAGGGGCATGTTCCATATTTTTGCAAAAAAGTTTCATTTTGGTACGCCACATTTATTGGATTTTCAGGTTGCTGCGTGGTGGTTGGCTAGGCTGTACGCGTGCTTTCGTAAAGTGGCACCTTTGGCCCTACCCGTTTTTTTTCGCTCTGGTCCACTGCCACCACACACCCACAGTGCCATTGCACCCCCCGCCAGCCCCGCGCGCGCGCTCCCTCGCCTGGTCTCGTCAAGGCAAGGCATGGCTGGCTTGGCTTGGCACGGTATGGTATGGTATGGCTTGGTGCGAGAGCCAGGTGCTTTCATAATGAAGTGCGGTGATACCTGCCGAGACAATATCTCAAAATTGAATTCGGGACTTTTTGTCAAGTTATTGCAGCTCCCCCTTCAGGGTTCCGGGAAGGCATTAGACGACAATTTAGAAGGGGCATGTTCCATATTTTTGCAAAAAAGTTTCATTTTGGTACGCCACATTTATTGGATTTTCAGGTTGCTGCGTGGTGGTTGGCTAGGCTGTACGCGTGCTTTCGTAAAGTGGCACCTTTGGCCCTACCCGTTGAAGTTTTCGCTTTGGTCCACTGCCACCACACACCCACAGTGCCATTGCACCCCCCGCCACCCCCGCGCGCGCGCTCGCTCGCCTCGTCTCGTCAAGCCAAGGCATGGCTGGCTTGGCTTGGCATGGTATGGTATGGTATGGCTTGGTGCGAGAGCCAGGTGCTTTCATAATGAAGTGCGGTGATACTTGCCGACATAATATCTGAAAATTGAATTCGGGACTTTTTGTCAAGTTATTGCAGCTCCCCCTTCAGGGTTCCGGGAAGGCATTAGACGACAATTCAGAAGGGGCATGTTCCATATTTTTGCAAAAAAGTTTAATTTTGGTACCCCACATTTATTGGATTTCCAGGTTGCTGCGTGGTGGTTGGCTAGACTGTACGCGTGCTTTCGTAGAGTGGCACCTTTGTCCCTACCCGTTGAAGTTTTCGCTTTGGTCCACTGCCACTACACACCCACACTGCCATTGCACCCCCCGCCACCCCCGCGCGCGCGCTCGCTTGCCTCGTCTCGTCAAGCCAAGGCATGGCTGGCTTGGCTTGGCATGGCATGGTATGGTATGGCTTGGTGCGAGAGCCAGGTGCTTTCATAATGAAGTGCGGTGATACTTGCCGACACAATATCTCAAAATTGAATTCGGGACTTTCTGTCAAGTTATTGCAGCTCCCCCTTCAGGGTTCCGGGAAGGCATTAGGCGACAATTTAGAAGGGGCATGTTCCATATTTTTGCAAAAAAGTTTCATTTTGGTACGCCACATTTATTGGATTTTCAGGTTGCTGCGTGGTGGTTGGCTAGGCTGTACACGTGCTTTCGTAAAGTGGCACCTTTGGCCCTACCCGTTGAAGTTTTCGCTTTGGTCCACTGCCACCACACACCCACACTGCCATTGCACCCCCCGCCACCCCCGCGCGCGCGCTCGCTCGCCTCGTCTCGTCAAGCCAAGGCATGGCTGGCTTGGCTTGGCATGGTATTGTATGGTATGGCTTGGTGCGAGAGCCAGGTGCTTTCATAATGAAGTGCGGTGATACTTGCCGACACAATATCTCAAAATTTAATTCGGGACTTTCTGTCAAGTTATTGCAGCTCCCCCTTCAGGGTTCCAGGAAGGCATTAGGCGACAATTTAGAAGGGGCATGTTCCATATTTTTGCAAGAATTTTTCATTTTGGTACGCCACATTTATTGGATTTTCAGGTTGCTGCCTGGTGGTTGGCTAGGCTGTACGCGTGCTTTCGTAAGATGGCACCTTTGGCCCTACCCGTTGAAGTTTTCGCTCTGGTCCACTGCCACCACACACCCACAGTGCCATTGCACCCCCCGCCACCCCCGTGCGCGCGCTCGCTCGCCTCGTCTCGTCAAGCCAAGGCATGGCTGGCTTGGCTTGGCATGGTATGGTATGGTATGGCTTGGTGCGAGAGCCAGGTGCTTTCATAATGAAGTGCGGTGATACTTGCCGAGACAATATCTCAAAATTGAATTCGGGACTTTCTGTCAAGTTATTGCAGCTCCCCCTTCAGGGTTCCGGAAAGGCATTAGGCGACAATTTAGAAGGGGCACGTTCCATATTTTTGCAAAAAAGTTTCATTTTGGTACGCCACATTTATTGGACTTTCAGGTTGCTGCGTGGTGGTTGGCTAGGCTGTACGCGTGCTTTCGTAAAGTGGCACCTTTGGCCCTACCCGTTGAAGTTTTCGCTCTGGTCCACTGCCACCACACCCCCAAACTGCCATTGCACCCCCCGCCACCCCCGTGCGCGCGTTCGCTCGCCTCGTCTCGTCAAGCCAAGGCATGGCTGGCTTGGCTTGGCATGGTATGGTATGGTATGGCTTGGTGCGAGAGCCAGGTGCTTTCATAATGAAGTGCGGTGATACTTGCCGAGACAAGTTATTGCAGCTCCCCCTTCAGGGTTCCGGGAAGGCATTAGGCGACAATTTAGAAGAGGCATGTTCCATATTTTTGCAAAAAGGTTTCATTTTGGTACGCCACATTTATTGGATTTTCAGGTTGCTGCGTGGTGGTTGGCTAGGCTGTACGTGTGCTTTCGTAAGATGGCACCTTTGGCCCTACCTGTTGAAGTTTTCGCTTTGGTCCACTGCCGCCACACACCCACACTGCCATTGCATCCCCCGCCACCCCCGCGCGCGCGCTCGCTTGCCTCGTTTCGTCAAGCCAAGGCATGGCTGACTTGGCTTGGCATGGTATGGTATGGTATGGCTTGGTGCGAGAGCCAGGTGCTTTCATAATGAAGTGCCGTGATACCTGCCGAGACAATATCTCAAAATTGAATTCAGGACTTTTTGTCAAGTTATTGCAGCTCCCCCTTCAGGGTTCCGGGAAGGCATTAGACGACAATTTAGAAGGGGCATGTTCCATATTTTTGCAAAAAAGTTTCATTTTGGTACGCCACATTTATTGGATTTTCAGGTTGCTGCGTGGTGGTTGGCTAGGCTGTACGCGTGCTTTCGTAAAGTGGCACCTTTGGCCCTACCCGTTGAAGTTTTCGCTTTGGTCCACTGCCACCACACACCCACAGTGCCATTGCACCCCCCGCCACCCCCGCGCGCGCGCTCGCTCGCCTCGTCTCGTCAAGCCAAGGCATGGCTGGCTTGGCTTGGCATGGTATGGTATGGTATGGCTTGGTGCGAGAGCCAGGTGCTTTCATAATGAAGTGCGGTGATACTTGCCGACACAATATCTCAAAATTGAATTCGGGACTTTTTGTCAAGTTATTGCAGCTCCCCCTTCAGGGTTCCGGGAAGGCATTAGGCGACAATTTGGAAGGGGCATGTTCCATATTTTTGCAAAAAAGTTTCATTTTGGTACACCACATTTATTGAATTTTCAGGTTGCTGCGTGGTGGTTGGCTAGACTGTACGCGTGCTTTCGTAGAGTGGCACCTTTGTCCCTACCTGTTGAAGTTTTCGCTTTGGTCCACTGCCACTACACACCCACACTGCCATTGCACCCCCTGCCACCCCCGCGCGCGCGCTCGCTTGCCTCGTCTCGTCAAGCCAAGGCATGGCTGGCTTGGCTTGGCATGGCATGGTATGGTATGGCTTGGTGCGAGAGCCAGGTGCTTTCATAATGAAGTGCGGTGATACTTGCCGACACAATATCTCAAAATTGAATTCGGGACTTTCTGTCAAGTTATTGCAGCTCCCCCTTCAGGGTTCCGGGAAGGCATTAGGCGACAATTTAGAAGGGGAATGTTCCATATTTTTGCAAAAAAGTTTCATTTTGGTACGCCACATTTATTGGATTTTCAGGTTGCTGCCTGGTGGTTGGCTAGGCTGTACGCGTGCTTTCGTAAGATGGCACCTTTGGCCCTACCCGTTGAAGTTTTCGCTCTGGTCCACTGCCACCACACACCCACAGTGCCATTGCACCCCCCGCCACCCCCGTGCGCGCGCTCGCTCGCCTCGTCTCGTCAAGCCAAGGCATGGCTGGCTTGGCTTGGCATGGTATGGTATGGTATGGCTTGGTGCGAGAGCCAGGTGCTTTCATAATGAAGTGCGGTGATACTTGCCGAGACAATATCTCAAAATTGAATTCGGGACTTTCTGTCAAGTTATTGCAGCTCCCCCTTCAGGGTTCCGGGAAGGCATTAGGCGACAATTTAGAAGGGGCATGTTCCATATTTTTGCAAAAAAGTTTCATTTTGGTACGCCACATTTATTGGATTTTCAGGTTGCTGCGTGGTGGTTGGCTAGGCTGTACACGTGCTTTCGTAAAGTGGCACCTTTGGCCCTACCCGTTGAAGTTTTCGCTTTGGTCCACTGCCACCACACACCCACACTGCCATTGCACCCCCCGCCACCTACGCGCGCGCGCTCGCTCGCCTCGTCTCGTCAAGCCAAGGCATGGCTGGCTTGGCTTGGCATGGTATGGTATGGTATGGCTTGGTGCGAGAGCCAGGTGCTTTCATAATGAAGTGCGGTGATACTTGCCGACACAATATCTCAAAATTGAATTCGGGACTTTCTGTCAAGTTATTGCAGCTCCCCCTTCAGGGTTCCAGGAAGGCATTAGGCGACAATTTAGAAGGGGCATGTTCCATATTTTTGCAAAAAAGTTTCATTTTGGTACGCCACATTTATTGGATTTTCAGGTTGCTGCCTGGTGGTTGGCTAGGCTGTACGCGTGCTTTCGTAAGATGGCACCTTTGGCCCTACCCGTTGAAGTTTTCGCTCTGGTCCACTGCCACCACACACCCACAGTGCCATTGCACCCCCCGCCACCCCCGTGCGCGCGCTCGCTCGCCTCGTCTCGTCAAGCCAAGGCATGGCTGGCTTGGCTTGGCATGGTATGGTATGGTATGGCTTGGTGCGAGAGCCAGGTGCTTTCATAATGAAGTGCGGTGATACTTGCCGAGACAATATCTCAAAATTGAATTCGGGACTTTCTGTCAAGTTATTGCAGCTCCCCCTTCAGGGTTCCGGGAAGGCATTAGGCGACAATTTAGAAGGGGCATGTTCCATATTTTTGCAAAAAAGTTTCATTTTCATACGCCACATTTATTGGACTTTCAGGTTGCTGCGTGGTGGTTGGCTAGGCTGTACGCGTGCTTTCGTAAAGTGGCACCTTTGGCCCTACCCGTTGAAGTTTTCGCTCTGGTCCACTGCCACCACACCCCCAAACTGCCATTGCACCCCCCGCCACCCCCGTGCGCGCGCTCGCTCGCCTCGTCTCGTCAAGCCAAGGCATGGCTGGCTTGGCTTGGCATGGTATGGTATGGTATGGCTTGGTGCGAGAGCCAGGTGCTTTCATAATGAAGTGCGGTGATACTTGCCGAGACAAGTTATTGCAGCTCCCCCTTCAGGGTTCCGGGAAGGCATTAGGCGACAATTTAGAAGGGGCATGTTCCATATTTTTGCAAAAAGGTTTCATTTTGGTACGCCACATTTATTGGATTTTCAGGTTGCTGCGTGGTGGTTGGCTAGGCTGTACGCGTGCTTTCGTAAGATGGCACCTTTGGCCCTACCCGTTGAAGTTTTCGCTTTGGTCCACTGCCGCCACACACCCACACTGCCATTGCATCCCCCGCCACCCCCGCGCGCGCGCTCGCTTGCCTCGTTTCGTCAAGCCAAGGCATGGCTGACTTGGCTTGGCATGGTATGGTATGGTATGGCTTGGTGCGAGAGCCAGGTGCTTTCATAATGAAGTGCGGTGATACTTGCCGAGACAATATCTCAAAATTGAATTCGGGACTTTCTGTCAAGTTATTGCAGCTCCCCCTTCAGGGTTCCGGGAAGGCATTGAGCGACAATTTAGAAGGGGCATGTTCCATATTTTTGCAAAAAAGTTTCATTTTGGTACGCCACATTTATTGGTTTTTCAGGTTGCTGCGTGGTGGTTGGCTAGGCTGTACACGTGCTTTCGTAAAGTGGCACCTTTGGCCCTACCCGTTGAAGTTTTCGCTTTGGTCCACTGCCACCACACACCCACACTGCCATTGCACCCCCCGCCACCTACGCGTGCGCGCTCGCTCGCCTCGTCTCGTCAAGCCAAGGCATGGCTGGCTTGGCTTGGCATGGTATGGTATGGTATGGCTTGGTGCGAGAGCCAGGTGCTTTCATAATGAAGTGCGGTGATACTTGCCGACACAATATCTCAAAATTGAATTCCGGACTTTCTGTCAAGTTATTGCAGCTCCCCCTTCAGGGTTCCAGGAAGGCATTAGGCGACAATTTAGAAGGGGCATGTTCCATATTTTTGCAAAAAAATTTCATTCTGGTACGCCACATTTATTGGATTTTCAGGTTGCTGCGTGGTGGTTGGCTAGGCTGTACGCGTGCTTTCGTAAGATGGCACCTTTGGCCCTACCCTTTGAAGTTTTCGCTCTGGTCCACTGCCACCACACCCCCACACTGCCATTGCACCCCCGGCCACCCCCGTGCGCGCGCTCGCTCGCCTCGTCTCGTCAAGCCAAGGCATGGCTGGCTTGGCTTGGCATGGTATGGTATGGTATGGCTTGGTGCGAGAGCCAGGTGCTTTCATAATGAAGTGCGGTGATACTTGCCGAGACAATATCTCAAAATTGAATTCGGGACTTTCTGTCAAGTTATTGCAGCTCCCCCTTCAGGGTTCCGGGAAGGCATTAGGCGACAATTTAGAAGGGGCATGTTCCATATTTTTGCAAAAAAGTTTCATTTTGGTACGCCACATTTATTGGATTTTCAGGTTGCTGCGTGGTGGTTGGCTAGGCTGTACGCGTGCTTTCGTAAAGTGGCACCTTTGGCCCTACCCGTTGAAGTTTTCGCTCTGGTCCACTGCCACCACACACCCACACTGCCATTGCACGCCCCGCCACCCCCGCGCGCGCGCTCCCTCGCCTCGTCTCGTCAAGGCAAGGCCTGGCTGGCTTGGCTTGGCACGGTATGGTATGGTATGGCTTGGTGCGAGAGCCAGGTGCTGCCATAATGAAGTGCGGTGATACCTGCCGACACAATATCTCAAAATTGAATTCGGGACTTTTTGTCAAGTTATTGCAGCTCCCCCTTCAGGGTGCCGGGATGGCATTAGACGACAATTTAGAAGGGGCATTTTCCATATGTTTGCAAAAAAGTTTCATTTTGGTACGCCACATTTATTGGATTTTCAGGTTGCTGCGTGGTGGTTGGCTAGGCTGTACGCGTGCTTTCGTAAAGTGGCACCTTTGGCCCTACCCGTTGAAGTTTTCGCTTTGGTCCACTGCCACCACACACCCACAGTGCCATTGCACCCCCCGCCAGCCCCGCGCGCGCGCTCGCTCGCCTCGTCTCGTCAAGCCAAGGCATGGCTGGCTTGGCTTGGCATGGTATGGTATGGTATGGCTTGGTGCGAGAGCCAGGTGCTTTCATAATGAAGTGCGGTGATACTTGCCGACACAATATCTCAAAATTGAATTCGGGACTTTTTGTCAAGTTATTGCAGCTCCCCCTTCAGGGTTCCGGGAAGGCATTAGGCGACAATTTAGAAGGGGCATGTTCCATATTTTGCGAAAAAGTTTCATTTTGGTACGCCACATTTATTGGATTTTCAGGTTGCTGCGTGGTGGTTGGCTAGACTGTACGCGTGCTTTCGTAGAGTGGCACCTTTGGCCCTACCCGATGAAGTTTTCGCTTTGGTCCACTGCCACCACACACCCACAGTGCCATTGCACCCCCCGCCACCCCCGCGCGCGCGCTCGCTTGCCTCGTCTCGTCAAGCCAAGGCATGGCTGGCTTGGCTTGGCATCGTATGGTATGGTATGGCTTGGGGCGAGAGCCAGGTGCTTTCATAATGGAGTGCGGTGATACTTGCCGACACAATATCTCAAAATTGAATTCGGGACTTTCTGTCAAGTTATTGCAGCTCCCCCTTCAGGGTTCCGGGAAGGCATTAGGCGACAATTTAGAAGGGGCATGTTCCATATTTTTGCAAAAAAGTTTCATTTTGGTACGCCACATTTATCGGATTTTCAGGTTGCTGCGTGGTGGTTGGCTAGACTGTACGCGTGCTTTCGTAGATTGGCACCTTTGGCCCTACCCGTTGAAGTTTTCGCTTTGGTCCACTGCCACCACACACCAACAGTGCCATTGCACCCCCCGCCACCCCCGCGCGCGCGCTCGCTCGCCTCGTCTCGTCAAGCCAAGGCATGGCTGGCTTGGCTTGGCATCGTATGGTATGGTATGGCTTGGTGCGAGAGCCAGGTGCTTTCATAATGAAGTGCGGTGGTACTTGCCGACACAATATCTCAAAATTGAATTCGGGACTTTCTGTCAAGTTATTGCAGCTCCCCCTTCAGGGTTCGGGGAAGGCATTAGGCGACAATTTAGAAGGGGCATGTTCCATATTTTTGCAAAAAAGTTTCATTTTGGTACGCCACATTTATTGGATTTTCAGGTTGCTGCGTGGTGGTTGGCTAGGCTGTACACGTGCTTTCGTAAAGTGGCACCTTTGGACCTACCCGTTGAAGTTTTCGCTTTGGTCCACTGCCACCACACACCCACACTGCCATTGCACCCCCCGCCACCCCCGCGCGCGCGCTCGCTCGCCTCGTCTCGTCAAGCCAAGGCATGGCTGGCTTGGCTTGGCATGGTATGGTATGGTATGGCTTGGTGCGAGAGCCAGGTGCTTTCATAATGAAGTGCGGTGATACTTGCCGACACAATATCTCAAAATTGAATTCGGGACTTTCTGTCAAGTTATTGCAGCTCCCCCTTCAGGGTTCCGGGAAGGCATTAGGCGACAATTTAGAAGGGGCATGTTCCATATTTTTGCAAAAAAGTTTCATTTTGGTACGCCACATTTATTGGATTTTCAGGTTGCTGCGTGGTGGTTGGCTAGGCTGTACGCGTGCTTTCGTAAGATAGCACCTTTGGCCCTACCCGTTGAAGTTTTCGCTCTGGTCCACTGCCACCACACCCCAACACTGCCATTGCACCCCCCGCCACCCCCGCGCGCGCGCTCGCTCGCCTCGTCTCGTCAAGCCAAGGCATGGCTGGCTTGGCTTGGCATGGTATGGTATGGTATGGCTTGGTGCGAGAGCCAGGTGCTTTCATAATGAAGTGCGGTGATACTTGCCGAGACAATATCTCAAAATTGAATTCGGGACTTTCTGTCAAGTTATTGCAGCTCTCCCTTCAGGGTTCTGGGAAGGCATTAGGCGACAATTTAGAAGGGGCATGTTCCATATTTGTGCAAAAAAGTTTCATTTTGGTACGCCACATTTATTGGATTTTCAGGTTGCTGCGTGGTGGTTGGCTAGGCTGTACGCGTGCTGTCGTAGAGTGGCACCTTTGGCCCTACCCGTTGAAGTTTTCGCTTTGGTCCACTGCCGCCACACACCCACACTGCCATTGCACCCCCCGCCACCCCCGCGCGCGCGCTCGCTTGCCTCGTCTCGTCAAGCCAAGGCATGGCTGGCTTGGCTTGGCATGGTATGGTATGGTATGGCTTGGTGCGAGAGCCAGGTGCTTTCATAATGAAGTGCGGTGATACTTGCCGACACAATATCTCAAAATTGAATTCGGGACTTTCTGTCAAGTTATTGCAGCTCCCCCTTCAGGGTTCCGGGAAGGCATTAGGCAACAATTTAGAGTGGGCATGTTTCATATTTTTGCAAAAAAATTTCATTTTGGTACGCCACATTTATTGGATTTTCAGGTTGCTGCGTGGTGGTTGGCTAGGCTGTACGCGTGCTTTCGTAAGATGGCACCTTTGGCCCTACCCGTTGAAGTTTTCGCTCTGGTCCACTGCCACCACACACCCACACTGCCATTGCACCCCCCGCCACCCCCGCGCGCGCGCTCGCTCGCCTCGTCTCGTCAAGCCAAGGCATGGCTGGCTTGGCTTGGCATGGTATGGTATGGTATGGCTTGGTGCGAGAGCCAGGTGCTTTCATAATGAAGTGCGGTGATACTTGCCGACACAATATCTCAAAATTGAATTCGGGACTTTCTGTCAAGTTATTGCAGCTCCCCCTTCAGGGTTCCGGGAAGGCATTAGGCGACAATTTAGAAGGGGCATGTCCCATATTTTTGCAAAAAAGTTTCATTTTGGTACGCCACATTTATTGGATTTTCAGGTTGCTGCGTGGTGGTTGGCTAGGATGTACGCGTGCTTTCGTAGAGTGGCACCTTTGGCCCTACCCGTTGAAGTTTTAGCTTTGGTCCACTGCCGCCACACACCCACACTGCCATTGCACCCCCCGCCACCCCCGCGCGCGCGCTCGCTTGCCTCGTCTCGTCAAGCCAAGGCATGGCTGGCTTGGCTTGGCATGGCATGGTAAGGTATGGCTTGGTGCGAGAGCCAGGTGCTTTCATAATGAAGTGTGGTGATACTTGCCGACACAATATCTCAAAATTGAATTCGGGACTTTCTGTCAAGTTATTGCAGCTCCCCCTTCAGGGTTCTGGGAAGGCATTAGTCAACAATTTAGAAGGGGCATGTTCCATATTTCTGAAAAAAAGTTTCATTTTGGTACGCCACATTTATTGGATTTTCAGGTTGCTGTGTGGTGGTTGGCTAGGCTGTACGCGTGCTTTCGTAAAGTGGCACCTTTGGCCCTACCCTTTGAAGTTTTCGCTTTGGTCCACTGCCACCACACACCCACACTGCCATTGCACCCCCCGCCACCCCCGCGCGCGCGCTCGCTTGCCTCGTCTCGTCAAGCCAAGGCATGGCTGGCTTGGCTTGGCATGGTATGGTATGGTATAGCTTGGTGCGAGAGCCAGGTGCTTTCATAATGAAGTGCGGTGATACTTGCGGAGACAATATCTCAAAATTGAATTCGGGACTTTTTGTCAGGTTATTGCAGCTCCCCCTTCAGGGTTCCGGGAAGGCATTAGGCGACAATTTAGAAGGGGCATGTTCCATATTTTTGCAAAAAAGTTTCATTTTGGTACGCCACATTTATTGGATTTTCAGGTTGCTGCGTGGTGGTTGGCTAGGCTGTACGCGTGCTTTCGTAAAGTGGCACCTTTGGCCCTACCCGTTGAAGTTTTCGGTCTGGTCCACTGCCACCACACACCCACACTGCCATTGCACCCCCCGCCACCCCCGCGCGCGCGCTCGCTTGCCTCGTCTCGTCAAGCCAAGGCATGGCTGGCTTGGCTTGGCATGGCATGGTATGGTATGGCTTGGTGCGAGAGCCAGGTGCTTTCATAATGAAGTGCGGTGATACTTGCCGACACAATATCTCAAAATTGAATTCGGGACTTTCTGTCAAGTTATTGCAGCTCCCCCTTCAGGGTTCCGGGAAGGCATTAGGCGACAATTTAGAAGGGGCATGTTCCATATTTTCGCAAAAAAGTTTCATTTTGGTACGCCACATTTATTGGATTTTCAGGTTGCTGTGTGGTGGTTGGCTAGGCTGTACGCGTGCTTTCGTAAAGTGGCACCTTTGGCCCTACCCGTTGAAGTTTTCGCTTTGGTCCACTGCCACCACACACCCAGACTGCCATTGCACCCCCCGCCACCCCCGCGCGCGCGCTCGCTTGCCTCGTCTCGTCAAGCCAAGGCATGGCTGGCTTGGCTTGGCATGGTATGGTATGGTATGGCTTGGTGCGAGAGCCAGGTGCTTTCATAATGAAGTGCGGTGATACTTGCCGACACAATATCTCAAAATTGAATTCTGGACTTTTTGTCAGGTTATTGCAGCTCCCCCTTCAGGGTTCCGGGAAGGCATTAGGCGACAATTTAGAAGGGGCATGTTCCATATTTTTGCAAAAAAGTTTAATTTTGGTACGCCACATTTATTGGATTTTCAGGTTGCTGCGTGGTGGTTGGCTAGGCTGTACGCGTGCTTTCGTAAAGTGGCACCTTTGGCCCTACCCGTTGAAGTTTTCGGTCTGGTCCACTGCCACCACACACCCACACTGCCATTGCACCCCCCGCCACCCCCGCGCGCGCGCTCGCTCGCCTCGTCTCGTCAAGCCAAGGCATGGCTGGCTTGGCTTGGCATGGTATGGTATGGTATGGCTTGGTGCGAGAGCCAGGTGCTTTCATAATGAAGTGCGGTGATACTTGCCGACACAATATCTCAAAATTGAATTCGGGACTTTCTGTCAAGTTATTGCAGCTCCCCCTTCAGGGTTCCGGGAAGGCATTAGGCGACAATTTAGAAAGGGCATGTTCCATATTTTTGCAAAAAAGTTTCATTTTGGTACGCCACATTTATTGGATTTTCAGGTTGCTGCGTGGTGGTTGGCTAGGCTGTACGCGTGCTTTCGTAAGATGGCACCTTTGGCCCTACCCGTTGAAGTTTTCGCTCTGGTCCACTGCCACCACACCCCCACACTGCCATTGCACCCCCCGCCACCCCCGTGCGCGCGCTCGCTCGCCTCGTCTCGTCAAGCCAAGGCATGGCTGGCTTGGCTTGGCATGGTATGGTATGGTATGGCTTGGTGCGAGAGCCAGGT
Source organism: Eutreptiella sp. 'Long Island Sound 2002' (assembly GCA_964036045.1). Lineage (NCBI taxonomy): Eukaryota > Euglenozoa > Euglenophyceae > Eutreptiales > Eutreptiaceae > Eutreptiella > Eutreptiella sp. 'Long Island Sound 2002'. The sequence goes on along the minus strand of OZ038382.1, from coordinate 52,676,407 downwards.
GCTTTCATAATGAAGTGCGGTGATACTTGCAAAGACAATATCTCAAAATTGAATTCGGAACTTTCTGTCAAGTTATTGCAGCTCCCCCTTCAGGGTTCCGGGAAGGCATTAGGCGACAATTTAGAAGGGGCATGTTCCATATTTTTGCAAAAAAGTTTCATTTTGGTACGCCACATTTATTGGATTTTCAGGTTGCTGCGTGGTGGTTGGCTAGGCTGTACGCGTGCTTTCGTAGAGTGGCACCTTTGGCCCTACCCGTTGAAGTTTTCGCTTTGGTCCACTGCCGCCACACACCCACACTGCCATTGCACCCCCCGCCACCCCCGCGCGCGCGCTCGCTTGCCTCGTCTCGTCAAGCCAAGGCATGGCTGGCTTGGCTTGGCATGGTATGGTATGGTATGGCTTGGTGCGAGAGCCAGGTGCTTTCATAATGAAGTGCGGTGATACTTGCCGACACAATATCTCAAAATTGAATTCGGGACTTTCTGTCAAGTTATTGCAGCTCTCCCTTCAGGGTTCTGGGAAGGCATTAGGCGACAATTTAGAAGGGGCATGTTCCATATTTTTGCAAAAAAAATTCATTTTGGTACGCCACATTTATTGGATTTTCAGGTTGCTGCGTGGTGGTTGGCTAGGCTGTACGCGTGCTTTCGTAAGATGGCACCTTTGGCCCTACCCGTTGAAGTTTTCGCTCTGGTCCACTGCCACCACACCCCCACACTGCCATTGCACCCCCCGCCACCCCCGCGTGCGCGCTCGCTCGCCTCGTCTCGTCAAGCCAAGGCATGGCTGGCTTGGCTTGGCATGGTATGGTATGGTATGGCTTCATGCGAGAGCCAGGTGCTTTCATAATGAAGTGCGGTGATACTTGCCGACACAATATCTCGAAATCGAATTCGGGACTTTCTGTCAAGTTATTGCAGCTCCCCCTTCAGGGTTCCGGGAAGGCATTAGGCGACAATTTAGAAGGGGCATGTTCCATATTTTTGCAAAAAAGTTTCATTTTGGTACGCCACATTTATTGGATTTTCAGGTTGCTGCGTGGTGGTTGGCTAGGATGTACGCGTGCTTTCGTAGAGTGGCACCTTTGGCCCTACCCGTTGAAGTTTTCGCTTTGGTCCACTGCCGCCACACACCCACACTGCCATTGCACCCCCCGCCACCCCCGCGCGCGCGCTCCCTTGCCTCGTCTCGTCAAGCCAAGGCATGGCTGGCTTGGCTTGGCATGGCATGGTATGGTATGGCTTGGTGCGAGAGCCAGGTGCTCTCATAATGAAGTGCGGTGATACTTGCCGACACAATATCTCAAAATTGAATTCGGGACTTTCTGTCAAGTTATTGCAGCTCCCCCTTCAGGGTTCCGGGAAGGCATTAGGCGACAATTTAGAAGGGGCATGTTCCATTTTTTTGAAAAAAAGTTTCATTTTGGTACGCCACATTTATTGGATTTTCAGGGTGCTGCGTGGTGGTTGGCTAGGCTGTACGCGTGCTTTCGTAGAGTGGCACCTTTGGCCCTACCCGTTGAAGTTTTCGCTTTGGTCCACTGCCACCACACACCCACACTGCCATTGCACCCCCCGCCACCCCCGCGCGCGCGCTCGCTTGCCTCGTCTCGTCAAGCCAAGGCATGGCTGGCTTGGCTTGGCATGGTATGGTATGGTATGGCTTGGTGCGAGAGCCAGGTGCTTTCATAATGAAGTGCGGTGATACTTGCCGAGACAATATCGCAAAATTGAATTCGGGACTTTTTGTCAGGTTATTGCAGCTCCCCCTTCAGGATTCCGGGAAGGCATTAGGCGACAATTTAGAAGGGGCATGTTCCATATTTTTGAAAAAAAGTTTCATTTTGGTACGCCACATTTATTGGATTTTCAGGTTGCTGCGTGGTGGTTGGCTAGGCTGTACGCGTGCTTTCGTAAAGTGGCACCTTTGGCCCTACCCGTTGAAGTTTTCGTTTGGTCCACTGCCACCACACACCCACACTGCCATTGCACCCCCCGCCACCCCCGCGCACGCGCTCGCTTGCCTCGTCTCGTCAAGCCAAGGCATGGCTGGCTTGGCTTGGCATGGTATGGTATGGTATGGCTTGGTGCGAGAGCCAGGTGCTTTCATAATGAAGTGCGGTGATACTTGCCGACACAATATCTCAAAATTGAATTCAGGACTTTCTGTCAGGTTATTGCAGCTCCCCCTTCAGGATTCCGGGAAGGCATTAGGCGACAATTTAGATGGGGCATGTTCCATATTTTTGCAAAAAAGTTTCATTTTGGTACGCCACATTTATTGGATTTTCAGGTTGCTGCATGGTGGTTGGCTAGGCTGTACGCGTGCTTTCGTAAAGTGGCACCTTTGGCCCTACCCGTTGAAGTTTTGGCTTTGGTCCACTGCCACCACACACCCACACTGCCATTGCACCCCCCGCCACCCCCGCGCGCGCGCTCGCTCGCCTCGTCTCGTCAAGCCAAGGCATGGCTGGCTTGGCTTGGCATGGCATGGTATGGTATGGCTTGGTGCGAGAGCCAGGTGCTTTCATAATGAAATGCGGTGATACTTGCCGACACAATATCTCAAAATTGAATTCGGGACTTTCTGTCAAGTTATTGCAGCTGCCCCTTCAGGGTTCCGAGAAGGCATTAGGCGACAATTTAGAAGGGGCATGTCCCATATTTTTGCAAAAAAGTTTCATTTTGGTACGCCACATTTATTGGATTTTCAGGTTGCTGCGTGGCGGTTGGCTAGGCTGTACGCGTGCTTTCGTAGAGTGGCACCTTTGGCCCTACCCGTTGAAGTTTTCGCTTTGGTCCACTGCCACCACACACCCACACTGCCATTGCCCCTCCCGCCACCCCCGCGCGCGCGCTCGCTTGCCTCGTCTCGTCAAGCCAAGGCATGGCTGGCTTGGCTTGGCATGGCATGGTATGGTATGGCTTGGTGCGAGAGCCAGGTGCTTTCATAATGAAGTGCGGTGATACTTGCCGACACAATATCTCAAAATTGAATTCGGGACTTTCTGTCAAGTTATTGCAGCTCCCCCTTCAGGGTTCCGGGAAGGCATTAGGCGACAAATTAGAAGGGGCATGTTCCATATTTTTGCAAAAAAGTTTCATTTTGGTACGCCACATTTATTGGATTTTCAGGTTGCTGCGTGGTGGTTGGCTAGGCTGTACGCGTGCTTTCTTAAGATGGCACCTTTGGCCCTACCCGTTGAAGTTTTCGCTCTGGTCCACTGCCACCACACCCCCAACCTGCCATTGCACCCCCCGCCACCCCCGCGCGCGCGCTCGCTCGCCTCGTCTCGTCAAGCCAAGGCATGGCTGGCTTGGCTTGGCTTGGCATGGTATGGTATGGCTTGGTGCGAGAGCCAGGTGCTTTCATAATGAAGTGCGGTGATACTTGCCGAGACAATATCTCAAAATTGAATTCGGGACTTTTTGTCAAGTTATTGCAGCTCCCCCTTCAGGATTCCGGAAAGGCATTAGGCGACAATTGTAGAAGGGGCATGTTCCATATTTTTGCAAAAAAGTTTCATTTTGGTACGCCACATTTATTGGATTTTCAGGTTGCTGCATGGTGGTTGGCTAGGCTGTACGCGTGCTTTCGTAAAGTGGCACCTTTGGCCCTACCCGTTGAAGTTTTGGCTTTGGTCCACTGCCACCACACACCCACACTGCCATTGCACCCCCCGCCACCCCCGCGCGCGCGCTCGCTCGCCTCGTCTCGTCAAGCCAAGGCATGGCTGGCTTGGCTTGGCATAGCATGGTATGGTATGGCTTGGTGCGAGAGCCAGGTGCTTTCATAATGAAATGCGGTGATACTTGCCGACACAATATCTCAAAATTGAATTCGGGACTTTCTGTCAAGTTATTGCAGCTGCCCCTTCAGGGTTCCGAGAAGGCATTAGGCGACAATTTAGAAGGGGCATGTTCCATATTTTTGCAAAAAAGTTTCATTTTGGTACGCCACATTTATTGGATTTTCAGGTTGCTGCGTGGCGGTTGGCTAGGCTGTACGCGTGCTTTCGTAGAGTGGCACCTTTGGCCCTACCCGTTGAAGTTTTCGCTTTGGTCCACTGCCACCACACACCCACACTGCCATTGCCCCTCCCGCCACCCCCGCGCGCGCGCTCGCTTGCCTCGTCTCGTCAAGCCAAGGCATGGCTGGCTTGGCTTGTCATGGCATGGTATGGTATGGCTTGGTGCGAGAGCCAGGTGCTTTCATAATGAAGTGCGGTGATACTTGCCGACACAATATCTCAAAATTGAATTCGGGACTTTCTGTCAAGTTATTGCAGCTCCCCCTTCAGGGTTCCGGGAAGGCATTAGGCGACAAATTAGAAGGGGCATGTTCCATATTTTTGCAAAAAAGTTTCATTTTGGTACGCCACATTTATTGGATTTTCAGGTTGCTGCGTGGTGGTTGGCTAGGCTGTACGCGTGCTTTCTTAAGATGGCACCTTTGGCCCTACCCGTTGAAGTTTTCGCTCTGGTCCACTGCCACCACACCCCCAACCTGCCATTGCACCCCCCGCCACCCCCGCGCGCGCGCTCGCTCGCCTCGTCTCGTCAAGCCAAGGCATGGCTGGCTTGGCTTGGCATGGTATGGTATGGTATGGCTTGGTGCGAGAGCCAGGTGCTTTCATAATGAAGTGCGGTGATACTTGCCGACACAATATCTCAAAATTGAATTCAGGACTTTCTGTCAGGTTATTGCAGCTCCCCTTTCAGGATTCTGGGAAGGCATTAGGCGACAATTTAGATGGGGCATGTTCCATATTTTTGCAAAAAAGTTTCATTTTGGTACGCCACATTTATTGGATTTTCAGGTTGCTGCATGGTGGTTGGCTAGGCTGTACGCGTGCTTTCGTAAAGTGGCACCTTTGGCCCTACCCGTTGAAGTTTTGGCTTTGGTCCACTGCCACCACACACCCACACTGCCATTGCACCCCCCGCCACCCCCGCGCGCGCGCTCGCTCGCCTCGTCTCGTCAAGCCAAGGCATGGCTGGCTTGGCTTGGCATGGCATGGTATGGTATGGCTTGGTGCGAGAGCCAGGTGCTTTCATAATGAAATGCGGTGATACTTGCCGACACAATATCTCAAAATTGAATTCGGGACTTTCTGTCAAGTTATTGCAGCTGCCCCTTCAGGGTTCCGAGAAGGCATTAGGTGACAATTTAGAAGGGGCATGTTCCATATTTTTGCAAAAAAGTTTCATTTTGGTACGCCACATTTATTGGATTTTCAGGTTGCTGCGTGGCGGTTGGCTAGGCTGTACGCGTGCTTTCGTAGAGTGGCACCTTTGGCCCTACCCGTTGAAGTTTTCGCTTTGGTCCACTGCCACCACACACCCACACTGCCATTGCCCCTCCCGCCACCCCCGCGCGCGCGCTCGCTTGCCTCGTCTCGTCAAGCCAAGGCATGGCTGGCTTGGCTTGGCATGGCATGGTATGGTATGGCTTGGTGCGAGAGCCAGGTGCTTTCATAATGAAGTGCGGTGATACTTGCCGACACAATATCTCAAAATTGAATTCGGGACTTTCTGTCAAGTTATTGCAGCTCCCCCTTCAGGGTTCCGGGAAGGCATTAGGCGACAAATGAGAAGGGGCATGTTCCATATTTTTGCAAAAAAGTTTCATTTTGGTACGCCACATTTATTGGATTTTCAGGTTGCTGCGTGGTGGTTGGCTAGGCTGTACGCGTGCTTTCTTAAGATGGCACCTTTGGCCCTACCCGTTGAATTTTTCGCTCTGGTCCACTGCCACCACACCCCCAACCTGCCATTGCACCCCCCGCCACCCCCGCGCGCGCGCTCGCTCGCCTCGTCTCGTCAAGCCAAGGCATGGCTGGCTTGGCTTGGCTTGGCATGGTATGGTATGGCTTGGTGCGAGAGCCAGGTGCTTTCATAATGAAGTGCGGTGATACTTGCCGAGACAATATCTCAAAATTGAATTCGGGACTTTTTGTCAAGTTATTGCAGCTCCCCCTTCAGGATTCCGGGAAGGCATTAGGCGACAATTGTAGAAGGGGCATGTTCCATATTTTTGCAAAAAAGTTTCAATTTGGTACGCCACATTTATTGGATTTTCAGGTTACTGCGTGGTGGTTGGCTAGGCTGTACGCGTGCCTTCGTAGAGTGGCACCTTTGGCCCTACCCGTTGAAGTTTTCGCTTTGGTCCACTGCCGCCACACACCCACACTGCCATTGCACCCCCCGCCACCCCCGCGCGCGCGCTCGCTTGCCTCGTCTCGTCAAGCCAAGGCATGGCTGGCTTGGCTTGGCATGGCATGGTATGGTATGGCTTGGTGCGAGAGCCAGGTGCTTTCATAATGAAGTGCGGTGATACTTGCCGACACAATATCTCAAACTTGAATTCGGGACTTTCTGTCAAGTTATTGCAGCTCCCCCTTCAGGATTCCGGGAAGGCATTAGGCGACAATTTAGAAGGGGCATGTTGCATATTTTTGCAAAAGATTTTCATTTTGGTACGCCACATTTATTGGATTTTCAGGTTGCTGCGTGGTGGTTGGCTAGGCTGTACGCGTGCTTTCGTAGCGTGGCACCTTTGGCCCTACCCGTTGAAGTTTTGGCTTTGGTCCACTGCCGCCACACACCCACACTGCCATTGCACCCCCCGCCACCCCCGCGCGCGCGCTCGCTTGCCTCGTCTCGTCAAGCCAAGGCATGGCTGGCTTGGCTTGGCATGGCATGGTATGGTATGGCTTGGTGCGAGAGCCAGGTGCTTTCATAATGAAGTGCGGTGATACTTGCCGAGACAATATCTCAAAATTGAATTCGGGACTTTCTGTCAAGTTATTGCAGCTCCCCCTTCGGGGTTCTGGGAAGGCATTAGGCGACAATTTAGAAGGGGGATTTTCCATATTTTTGCAAAAAAGTTTCATTTTGGTACGCCACATTTATTGGATTTTTCAGGTTGCTGCGTGGTGGTTGGCTAGGCTGTACGCGTGCTTTCGTAGAGTGGCACCTTTGGCCCTACCCGTTGAAGTTTTCGCTTTGGTCCACTGCCGCCACACACCCACACTGCCATTGCACCCCCCGCCACCCCCGCGCGCGCGCTCGCTTGCCTCGTCTCGTCAAGCCAAGGCATGACTGGCTTGGCTTGGCATGGCATGGTATGGTATGGCTTGGTGCGAGAGCCAGGTGCTTTCAGAATGAAGTGCCGTGATACTTGCCGACACAATATCTCAAAATTGAATTCGGGACTTTTGGTCAGGTTATTGCAGCTCCCCCTTCAGGGTTCCAGGAAGGCATTAGGCGACAATTTAGAAGGGGCATGTTCCATATTTTTGCAAAAAAGTTTCATTTTGGTACGCCACATTTATTGGATTTTCAGGTTGCTGCGTGGTGGTTGGCTAGGCTGTACGCGTGCTTTCGTAGAGTGGCACCTTTGGCCCTACCCGTTGAAGTTTTCGCTTTGGTCCACTGCCGCCACACACGCACACTGCCATTGCACCCCCCGCCACTCCCGCGCGCGCGCTCGCTTGCCTCGTCTCGTCAAGCCAAGGCATGGCTGGCTTGGCTTGGCATGGCATGGTATGGTATGGCTTGGTGCGAGAGCCAGGTGCTTTCATAATGAAGTGCGGTGATACTTGCCGACACAATATCTCACAATTGAATTCGGGACTTTCTGTCAAGTTATTGCAGCTCCCCCTTCAGGGTTCCGGGAAGGCATTAGGCGACAATTTAGAAGGGGCATGTTCCATATTTTTGCAAAAAAGTTTCATTTTGGTACGCCACATTTATTGGATTTTCAGGTTGCTGCGTGGTGGTTGGCTAGGCTGTACGCGTGCTTTCGCAAAGTGGCACCTTTGGCCCTACCCGTTGAAGTTTTCGCTTTGGTCCACTGCCGCCACACACCCACACTGCCATTGCACCCCCCGCCACCCCCGCGCGCGCGCTCGCTTGCCTCGTCTCGTCAAGCCAAGGCATGGCTGGCTTGGCTTGGAATGGCATGGTATGGTATGGCTTGGTGCGAGAGCCAGGTGCTTTCATAATGAAGTGCGGTGATACTTGCCGACACAATATCTCAAAATTGAATTCGGGACTTTCTGTCAAGTTATTGCAGCTCCCCCTTCAGGGTTCCGGGAAGGCATTAGGCGACAATTTAGAAGGGGCATGTTCCATATTTTTGCAAAAAAGTTTCATTTTGGTACGCCACATTTATTGGATTTTCAGGTTGCTGCGTGGTGGTTGGCTAGGCTGTACGCGTGCTTTCGTAGAGTGGCACCTTTGGCCCTACCCGTTGAAGTTTTCGCTCTGGTCCACTGCCGCCACACACCCACACTGCCATTGCACCCCCCGCCACCCCCGCGCGCGCGCTCGCCTGCCTCGTCTTGTCAAGCCAAGGCATGGCTGGCTTGGCTTGGCATGGCATGGTATGGTATGGCTTGGTGCGAGAGCCAGGTGCTTTCAGAATGAAGTGCGGTGATACTTGCCGACACAATATCTCAAAATTGAATTCGGGACTTTTGGTCAGGTTATTGCAGCTCCCCCTTCAGGGTTCCAGGAAGGCATTAGGCGACAATTTAGAAGGGGCATGTTCCATATTTTTGCAAAAAAGTTTCATTTTGGTACGCCACATTTATTGGATTTTCAGGTTGCTGCGTGGTGGTTGGCTAGGCTGTACGCGTGCTTTCGTAGAGTGGCACCTTTGGCCCTACCCGTTGAAGTTTTCGCTTTGGTCCACTGCCGCCACACACCCACACTGCCATTGCACCCCCCGCCACCCCCGCGCGCGCGCTCGCTTGCCTCGTCTCGTCAAGCCAAGGCATGGCTGGCTTGGCTTGGCATGGCATGGTATGGTATGGCTTGGTGCGAGAGCCAGGTGCTTTCATAATGAAGTGCGGTGATACTTGCCGACACAATATCTCACAATTGAATTCGGGACTTTCTGTCAAGTTATTGCAGCTCCCCCTTCAGGGTTCCGGGAAGGCATTAGGCGACAATTTAGAAGGGGCATGTTCCATATTTTTGCAAAAAAGTTTCATTTTGGTACGCCACATTTATTGGATTTTCAGGTTGCTGCGTGGTGGTTGGCTAGGCTGTACGCGTGCTTTCGCAAAGTGGCACCTTTGGCCCTACCCGTTGAAGTTTTCGCTTTGGTCCACTGCCGCCACACACCCACACTGCCATTGCACCCCCCGCCACCCCCGCGCGCGCGCTCGCTTGCCTCGTCTCGTCAAGCCAAGGCATGGCTGGCTTGGCTTGGAATGGCATGGTATGGTATGGCTTGGTGCGAGAGCCAGGTGCTTTCATAATGAAGTGCGGTGATACTTGCCGACACAATATCTCAAAATTGAATTCGGGACTTTCTGTCAAGTTATTGCAGCTCCCCCTTCAGGGTTCTGGGAAGGCATTAGGCAACAATTTAGAAGGGGCATGTTCCATATTTTTGCAAAAAAGTTTCATTTTGGTACGCCACATTTATTGGATTTTCAGGTTGCTGCGTGGTGGTTGGCTAGGCTGTACGCGTGCTTTCGTAGAGTGGCACCTTTGGCCCTACCCGTTGAAGTTTTCGCTCTGGTCCACTGCCGCCACACACCCACACTGCCATTGCACCCCCCGCCACCCCCGCGCGCGCGCTCGCTTGCCTCGTCTTGTCAAGCCAAGGCATGGCTGGCTTGGCTTGGCTTGGCATGGTATGGTATGGCTTGGTGCGAGAGCCAGGTGCTTTCATAATGAAGTGCGGTGATACTTGCCGACACAATATCTCAAAATTGAATTCGGGACTTTCTGTCAAGTTATTGCAGCTCCCCCTTCAGGGTTCCGGGAAGGCATTAGGCGACAATTTGAGGAGGGGCTTGTTCCATATTTTTGCAAAAAAGTTTCATTTTGGTACGCCACATTTATTGGATTTTCAGGTTGCTGCGTGGTGGTTGGCTAGGCTGTACGCGTGCTTTCGTAGAGTGGCACCTTTGGCCCTACCCGTTGAAGTTTTCGCTTTGGTCCACTGCCGCCACACACCCACACTGCCATTGCACCCCCCGCCACCCCCGCGCGCGCGCTCGCTTGCCTCGTCTCGTCAAGCCAAGGCATGGCTGGCTTGGCTTGGCATGGCATGGTATGGTATGGCTTGGTGCGAGAGCCAGGTGCTTTCATAATGAAGTGCGGTGATACTTGCCGACACAATATCTCAAAATTGAATTCGGGACTTTCTGTCAAGTTATTGCAGCTCCTCCTTCAGGATTCCGGGAAGGCATTAGGCGACAATTTAGAAGGGGCATGTTGCATATTTTTGCAAAAAAGTTTCATTTTGGTACGCCACATTTATTGGATTTTCAGGTTGCTGCGTGGTGGTTGGCTAGGCTGTACGCGTGCTTTCGTAGAGTGGCACCTTTGGCCCTACCCGTTGAAGTTTTGGCTTTGGTCCACTGCCGCCACACACCCACACTGCCATTGCACCCCCTGCCACCCCCGCGCGCGCGCTCGCTTGCCTCGTCTCGTCAAGCCAAGGCATGGCTGGCTTGGCTTGGCATGGCATGGTATGGTATGGCTTGGTGCGAGAGCCAGGTGCTTTCATAATGAAGTGCGGTGATACTTGCCGAGACAATATCTCAAAATTGAATTCGGGACTTTCTGTCAAGTTATTGCAGCTCCCCCTTCAGGGTTCCGGGAAGGCATTAGGCGACAATTTAGAAGGGGCATGTTCCATATTTTTGCAAAAAAGTTTCATTTTGGTACGCCACATTTATTGGATTTTCAGGTTGCTGCGTGGTGGTTGGCTAGGCTGTACGCGTGCTTTCGTAGAGTGGCACCTTTGGCCCTACCCGTTGAAGTTTTCGCTCTGGTCCACTGCCACCACACACCCACACTGCCATTGCACCCCCCGCCACCCCCGCGCGCGCGCTCGCTTGCCTCGTCTCGTCAAGCCAAGGCATGGCTGGCTTGGCTTGGCTTGGCATGGTATGGTATGGCTTGGTGCGAGAGCCAGGTGCTTTCATAATGAAGTGCGGTGATACCTGCCGAGACAATATC